>CM042694.1:515831742-517031742 GCA_023614405.1 Avena insularis
TAGAGAGAGATCCTTCACAAGGAGGTGTGAGTGAGAAGTGAGGAAGGGGTGGCCTTTTATAGGAGGAGGGGGGTGCCCCTCCTTCATGGCCGATGCATGGAGGGGGTGACCCTTCACCTCCTCCATTCATGTGATGGTAACCCCTCCACATTAAAATGCCCCTTCACATTCTCTTTTAAAGTCTCCACTTTAAATGCATTAAATTACTCAAAATTTAATGCTCAATCATTTAATAAAACTGTATTATTATTTTTTATTCAGAATATTCTTAATAACTTTAATTAAAAAAAATTCACATAAAACCCCCTACAACATTTCAATATTACATGCAGAACCAATTTCAGCATTTTCACCCAAAACAGTTTCGGTGTCTATTGAAATAATTCCAGCGCTTTCTTAAATCTTTATCTAAAACATATTTGCTCCAAATGGTGTCAGTATCCCTTAAGTGTGTCACCCTACGGTCATGAATAATGCGTACATGATCGAGACCCCTCTCCGATCAATAATCAGCGAGGACCGAGATCCGTCTTGACTCCTACACATTCAACGATGACTTCTGTGATCGTGAGAACCTTTAACGCTAGTAACTAAATCCCTTTGTCCCGCGATATATTACATGTCCGAGATTCGATCATCGGTATCTCCATACCTAGTTTGATCTCGTTACTGACATGCACTCTTTCTCGTTCCCGTGATATAACATTCTAGTGATCACATCACTTGCTTGCAAGCTATCTCAATGTGATATCACCGAGAGGGCCCAGAGTATATATATCCGTCATCGGGATTGAAAAATTCCACTCTTGATCCATGAGCCTCAACATAACACCTTCGTAGCACTGAACCCATCTTTATAGTCACCCTGTTACGGTGTGACGTTTGATGTTATCAAGATACTCTTCCGGTGTTAGAAATTAACATGATCTCATTGTCTAAGGATAAAGTTTACTCCATATGATTTTATAGCAATATAAACATAATGACTTGATCGTAATGCTATACTTCGGATGAATGTTCATCACATCATTCCACCAATGGTGTGACCTAGTTATTAACAACATCCAATGTCCATGATCAGGAAACCTTGATCATCTTGTTAATCAACAAGCTAGTCTATAAGAGAGGCATAACTAGGAACCCTTTTTGTTTATTAAACACACATGTATTGATGTTTCCGATCAATACAATTCTAGCATGTAAAAGAAACATTTATCATAAAAATAGAATAAGATAATAACCACTTTATTATTGCCTCTCGGGCATATTCCCTTCAGATCCATATGTGGTATGTGAAAAGAACAGTCATGAAATGACTCCAGTTGTTGTTAGTAAAAAGAACACACATGCAATGACACTGGTGGATCCATAGGTGGTATGTGAAAAGAACACACATGCAATGACTCTGGTTGTTGTTAGTAAAAAGAACACACATGCAATGAAACCGGTGGATCCATGTGTGGTCTCTGAAGAGAACACACATGCAATGACTCTGGTTGTTGTTACTAAAAAGAGCACACATGCAATGACACTAGTGGATCCATACATGGATTGTGAAAAGAGCACCCATACAATGACACTTGTGGATCCATATGTGGTATGTGAAAAGAACACACATGCAATGACTCTGGTTGTAGTTACTAAAAAGAACACACATGCACTGACAATTCAGGAACCATGTCTGGAATCTGAATAGAACACACATGCAATGACTCAGGTTGCTGTTAGTAAAAAGAGCACACATGCAATGAAACTAGTGGATCCATCAGTGGTATGTGAAAAGAACACACATGCAATGACTCTGGTTGTTGTTAGTAAAAAGAACACACATGCAATGACACTGGTGGATCCATATGTGGTATGTGAAGAGAACACACATTTCAATGACTCTGGTTGTTGTTAGTAATTATAACACACAGGCAATGACACATGTGTATCCATAGGTTGATTGTTAAAAGAGCACACATGCAATGACACTGATGGATCCATGTGTGGTATGTGAAAAGAACACACATGCAATGACTCTAGTTGTTGTTAGTAAAAGAACACACATGCAATGACATCAGTGGATCCATGTGTGGTCTCTGAAGAGAACACACATTTCAATGATAATGGTGGATCCATATATGGTATATGAAAACAACAGTCATGAAATGACTCAGTTGTTGTTAGTAAAAAGAACACACGTACAATGACACTAGCGGATCCACAGGTGGTATGTGAAAAGAACACACGTGCAATGACTCTGGTTGTTGTTAGTAAAAAGAACACACATGCAATGACATCATGGATCCATGTGTGGTCCTCAAGAGAAAACACATGCAATGACCCTGGTTGTTGTTAGTAAAAAGAGCACACATGCAATGACACTAGTGGATCCATTGGTGGATTGTGAAAAGAACACACGTGCAATGACACTGGTGGATCCATATGTGGTATGTGAAAAGAACACACATGCAATGACCCTAGTTTTTGTTATTAAAAAAAGCACACATGCAATGACACTAGTGGATCCATATGTGGTCTGTCAAAAGTACACACATTTCAATGACTCGGTTATTGTTAGTAAAAGAAGACACATGCAATGACACTTGTGGATCCATAGGTGGATTGTGAAAAGAGCACACATGCAATGACACTGGTGGATCCATGTGTGGTATGTGAAAAGAACACACATTCAATGACTCCACATGTTGTTAGTAAAAAGAACACACATGCAATGACACTGGTGGATCCATGTGTGGTCTCTGAAGAGAACACACATTTCAATGACACTGGTGGATCCATATGTGGTATGTGAAAAGAACAGTCATGAAATGACTCCAGTTGTTGTTAGTAGAAAGAACACACATGCAATGACACTGGTGGATCCATAGGTGGATTGTGAAAAGAACACACATGCAATGACACTGGTGGATCCATGTGTGGTCTCTGAAAAGAACACACATGGAATGACCCAAGTTGTTCTTAGTAAAAAAAGCAAACATGCAATGACACCGGTGGATCCATATGTGGTATGTGATAAGAACAGTCATGAAATGACTCTAGTTGTTGTTTGTAAAAAGAACACACATGCAATGACACTGGTGGATCCATAGGTGGTATGTGAAAAGAACACACATGGAATGACTCTCGTTGTTGTTAGTAAAAAGAACAAACATGCAATGACACTGGTGGATCCATGTGTGGTCTCTGAAGAGAAGCCACATGCAATGACCCTGGTTGTTGTTAGTAAAAAGGGCACACATGCAATGACACTGGTGGATCCATGTGTGGTCTCTGAAGAGAACACACATGCAATGACCCTAGTTGTTGTTAGTAAAAAAAGCACACATGCAATGACACTAGTGGATCCATATGTGGTATGTGAAATGAACACACATTTCAATGACTCTGGTTGTTGTTAGTAAAAAGAACACACAGGCAATGACACCGGTGGATCCATAGGTGGATTGTGAAAAGAGCACACATGCAATGATACTGATGGATCCATGTGTGGTATGTGAAAAGAACACACATGCAATGACTCTAGTTGTTGTTAGTAAAAAGAACACACATGCAATGACACTGGTGGATCCATGTGTGGTCTCTGAAGAGAACACACATTTCAATGATACTGGTGGATCCATATATGGTATATGAAAACAACAGTCATGAAATGACTCCAGTTGTTGTTAGTAAAAAGAACACACGTGCAATGACACTAGTGGATCCATCGGTGCTATGTGAAAAGAACACACATGCAATGACTCGGGTTGTTGTTAGTAAAAAGAACACACATGCAATGACACTGGTGGATCCATGTGTGGTCTCTGAAGAGAACACACATGCAATGACTCTGGTTGATGTTAGTAAAAAGAGCACACATGCAATGACACTAGTGGATCCATTGGTGGATTGTGAAAAGAACACACGTGCAATGACACTGGTGGATCCATATGTGGTATGTGAAAAGAACACATGCAATGACCCTAGTTTTTGTTATTAAAAAAGCACACATGCAATGAAACTAGTGGATCCATATGTGGTATGTATAAAGAACACACATTTCAATGACTCTGGTTATTGTTAGTAAAAAGAAGACACATGCAATGACACTGGTGGATCCATAGGTGGATTGTGCAAAGAGCACACATGCAATGACACTGGTGGATCCATGTGTGGTATGTGAAAAGAACACACATTCAATGACTCCAAATGTTGTTAGTAAAAAGAACACACATGCAATGACACTGGTGGATCCATGTGTGGTCTCTGAAGAGAACACACATTTCAATGACACTGGTGGATCCATATGTGGTATGTGAAAAGAATAGTCATGAAATGACTCTAGTTGTTGTTAGTAAAAAGAACGCACATGCAATGACACTGGTGGATCCATAGGTGGATTGTGAAAAGAACACACATGCAATGACTCTGGTGGATCCATGTGTGGTCTCTGAAGAGAACACACATGCAATGACCCCAGTTGTTTTTAGTAAAAAAAGCACACATGCAATGACACTGGTGGATCCATATGTGGTATGTGAAAAGAATAGTCATGAAATGACTCTAGTTATTGTTAGTAAAAAGAACACACATGCAATGACACTGGTGGATCCATAGGTAGTATGTGAAAAGAACACACATGCAATGACTCTAGTTGTTGATACTAAAAAGAACACACATGCAATGACACTGGTGGATCCATGTGTGGTCTCTGAAGAGAACACACATGCAATGACCCTAGTTGTTAGTAAAAAGGGCACACATGCAATGACACTGGCGGATCCATGTGTGGTCTCTGAAGATAACACACATGCAACGACCCCAGTTGTTGTTATTAAAAAAATCACACATGCAATGACACTGGTGGATCCATATGTCGTATGTGAAAAGAACACACATTTCAATGACTCTAGTTGTTGTTAGTAAAAAGAACACATAGGCAATGACATTGGTGGATCCATAGGTGGATTGTGAAAAGAGCACACATGCAATGACACTGATGGATCCATGTGTGGTATGTGAAAAGAACACACATGCAATGACACTGGTGGATCCATGTGTGGTCTCTGAAGAGAACACACACGCAATGACCCCAGTTGTTGTTAGTAAAAAAAGCACACATGCAATGACACTAGTGGATCCATATGTGGTATGTGAAAAGAACACACATGCAATGACTCTGGTTGTTAGTAAAAAGAACACACATGCAATGACACTGGTGGATCCATGTGTGGACTTTGAAGAGAACACACATTTCAATGACACCGGTGGATCCATATGTGGTATGTGAAAAGAATAGTCATGAAATGACTCTAGTTGTTGTTAGAAAAAAGAACACACATGCAATGACATTGGTAGATCCATAGGTGGTATATGAAAAGAACACACATGCAATGACTCTGGTTGTTGTTAGTAAAAAGAACACACATGCAATGACACTAGTGGATCCATGTGTGGTCTCTGAAGAGAACACACATGAGATGACTCTGGTTGTTGTTAGTAAAAAGAGCACACATGCAATGACACTGGTGGATCCATAGGTGGATTGTGAAAAGAACACACATGCAATGACACTAGTGGATCCATGTGTGGTCTCTGAAGAGAACACACATGCAATGACTCCAGTTGTTGTTAGTAAAAAGAACACACATGCAATGACACTGGTGGATCCATGTGTGGTCTCTGAAGAGAACACACATTTCAATGATACTGGTGGATCCATATGTGGTATGTGAAAAGAACAGTCATGAAATGACTCCAGTTGTTGTTCGTAAAAAGAACACACATGCAATGACACTTGTGGATCCATAGGTGGTATGTGAAAAGAACACACATGCAATGACTCTGGTTGTTGTTAGTAAAAAGAACACACATGCAATGACACTGGTGTATCCATGTGTGGTCTCTGAAGAGAACACACATCCAATGACTCTGGTTGCTGTTAGTAAAAAGAGCACACATGCAATGACACTAGTGGATCCATAGGTGGATTGTGAAAAGAACACACGTGCAATGACACTGGTGGACCCATATGTGGTATGTGAAAATAACACACATGCAATAACCCTAGTTGTTGTTATTAAAAAAAGCACACATCCAATGACACTAGTGGATCCATTTGTGGTATGTAAAAAGAACACACATTTCAATGTCTCTGGTTATCGTTATTAAAAAGAAGACACATGCAATGACACTGGAGGATCCATAGGTGGATTGTGAAAAGAGCACACATGCAATGACACTGGTGTATCCATGTGTGGTATGTGAAAACAACACACATTCGAGGACTCCAGTTGTTGTTAGTAAAAAGAACACACATACAATGACATGGTGGATCCATGTGTGGTCTCTCAAGAAGAACACACATTTCAATGAAACTTGTGGATCCATATGTGGTATGTGAAAAGAACAGTCATGAAATGACTCTAGTTGTTGTTAGTAAAAAGAACACACATGCAATGACAATGGTGGATCCATAGGTGGATTGTGAAAAGAACACACATGGAATGACCCTGGTGGATCCATGTGTGGTCTCTGAAAAGAACACACATGCAATGACCCAAGTTGTTGTTAGTAAAAAAAGCACACAGGCAATGACACTAGTGGATCCATATGTGGTATGTGAAAAGAACAGTCATGAAATGGCTCTAGTTGTTGTTAGTAAAAAGAACACACATGCAATGACACTGGTGGATCCATAGGTGGTATGTGAAAAGAACACACATGCAATGACTCTGGTTGTTGTTAGTAAAAAGAACAAACATGCAATGACACTGGTGGATCCATGTGTGGTCTCTGAAGAGAACCCACATGCAAGGACCCTGGTTGATGTTAGTAAATAGGGCACACATGCAATGACACTGGTGGATCCATGTGTGGTCTCTGAAGAGAACACACACGCAATGACCCCAGTTGTTGTTAGTAAAAAAAGCACACATGCAATGACACTAGTGGATCCATATGTGGTATGTGAAAAGAACACACATGCAATGACTCTGGTTGTTGTTAGTAAAAAGAACACACATGCAATGACACTGATGGATCCATGTGTGGTCTCTGAAGAGAACACACATTTCAATGACACTAGTGGATCCATGTGTGGTCTCTAAAAAGAACAGTCATGAAATGACTCTAGTTGTTGTTAGTAAAAAGAACACACATGCAATGACACTGGTGGATCCATAGGTGGTATGTGAAAAGAGCACACATGAAATGACTCTGGTAGTTGTTAGTAAAAAGAACACACATGCAATGACACTGGTGGATCCATGTGTGGTCTCTGAAGAGAACACACATGCAATGATTCTGGTTGTTGTTAGTAAAAAGAGCACACATCCAATCACACTGGTGGATCCATAGGTGGATTGTGTAAAGAACACACATGCAATGACACTGGTGGATCCATGTGTGGTCTTTGAAGAGAACACACATGCAATGACCCTAGCTGTAGTTAGTAAAAAAAGCACACATGCAATAACACTGGTGGATCCATATGTGGTATGTGAAAAGAACACACATTTCAATGACACTGGCGAATCCATATGTGTTATGTAAAAAGAATAGTCATGAAATGACTCTAGTTGTTGTTAGTAAAAAGAACACACATGCAATGACACTTGTGGATCCATAGGTGGTATGTGAAAAGAACACACATGCAATGACTCTGGTTGTTGATAGTCATAAGAACACACATCCAAAGACACAGGTGGATCCATTTGTGGTCTCTGAAGAGAACACACATGCAATGACTCTAGTTGTTGTTAGTAAAAAGAGGACCCTGCAATGACACTGCCGGATCCATAGGTGGATTCTGTAAAGAGCACACATGCAATGACACTGGTGGATCCATGTGTGGTCTCTGAAGAGAACACACGTGCAATGACCCCATCTGTTGTTAGTAAAAAAAGCACACATGCAATGACACTGGTTGATCCATATGTGGTATGTGAAAAGAACACACATTTCAATGACTCTGGTTGTTGTTTGTAAAAAGAACACACATGCAATGACACTGGTGGATCCATAGGTGGATTGTGAAAAGAGCACACATGCAATGACATTGGTGGATCCATGTGTGGTATGTGAAGAGAACACACATGCAATCACTCCAGTTGTTGTTAGTAAAAAGAACACACATACAATGACACTGGTGGATCCATGTGTGGTCTCTGAAGAGAACACACATTTCAATGACACTGGTGGATCCATGTGTGGTCTCTGAAAAGAACAATCATGAAATGACTCTAGTTGTTGTTAGTAAAAAGAACACACATGCAATGACACTGGTGGATCCATAGGTGGTATGTGAAAAGAGCACACATGAAATGACTCTGGTTGTTGTTAGTAAAAAGAACACACATGCAATGACACTGGTGGATCCATGTGTGGTCTCTGAAGAGAACACACATGCAATGACTCTGGTTGTTGTTAGTAAAAAGAGCACACATGCAATGACACTGGTGGATCCATAGGTGGATTGTGAAAAGAACACACATGCAATGACACTGGTGGATCCATGTGTGGTCTTTGAAGAGAACACACATGCAATGACCCCAGCTGTAGTTAGTAAAAAAAAGCACACATGCAATAACACTGGTGGATCCATATGTGGTATGTGAAAAGAACACACATTTCAATGACACCAAGTAATCCATATGTGTTATATAAAAAGAATAGTCATGAAATGACTCTAGTTGTTGTTAGTAAAAAGAACACACATGCAATGACACTGGTGGATCCATAGGTGGTATGTGAAAAGAACACACATGTAATGACTCTGGTTGTTGTTAGTAAAAAGAGAACACACATGCAATGACAATGGTGGATCCATAGGTGGTATGTGAAAAGAGCACACATGAAATGACTCTGGTTGTTGTTAGTAAAAAGAACACACATGCAATGACACTGGTGGATCCATGTGTGGTCTTTGAAGAGAACACACATTTCAATGACACTGGTGGATCCATATGTGGTATGTGAAAAGAACACACATGCAATGACTCTGGTTGTTGTTAGTAAAAAGAGAACACATGCAATGACACTGGTGGATCCATAAGTGGATTGTGCAAAGAACATACATTCAGTGACACTGGTGGATCCATCTGTGGTCTTTGAAGAGAACACACATGTAATGACCCCAATTGTTGTTAGTAAAAAAAAGTACACATGCAATGACACTGGTGGATCCATATGTGGTATGTGAAAAGAACACACATTTCAATGACACTGGTGGATCCATATGTGTTATGTGAAAAGAAAAGTCAAGAAATGACTCTGGTTGTTGTTAGTAAAAAGAACACACATGCAATGACACTGGTGGATCCATTGGTGGTATGTGAAAAGAACACACATGCAATGACTCTGCTTGTTGTTAGTAAAAAGAACACACATGCAATGACTCTAGTTGTTATTAGTAAAAAGAGCACACATGCAATGACACTGGTGGATCCATAGGTGGACTGTGAAAAGAACACACATGCAATGACACTGGTGGATCCATGTGTGGTCTCTAAAGAGAACACACATGCAATGACCCCAGTTGTTGTTAGTAAAAAAATCACACATGCTATGACACTCATGGATCCATATGTGGTATGTGAAAAGAACACACATTTCAATGTCTCAGGTTGTTAGTAAAAAGAACACACATGCAATGACACTGTGGATCCATTTGGATTATGAAAAGAGCACACATGCAATGACTCTGGTTGTTGTTAGTAAAAACAACACACATGCAATGACACTAGTGGATCCATGTGTGGTCTCTGAAGAGAACACATATTTCAATGACACTGGTGGATCCATGTGTGGTCTCTGAAAAGAACAGTCATGAAATGACTCTAGTTGTTGTTAGTAAAAAGAAAACACATGCAATGACACTGGTGGATCCATACGTGGTATGTGAAAAGAGCACACATGAAATGACTCTGGTTGTTGTTAATAAAAAGAACACACATGCAATGACACTGCTGGATCCATGTGTGGTCTCTGAAGAGAATAGACATGCAATGATTCTGGTTGTTGTTAGTAAAAAGAGCACACATTCAATGACACTGGTGGATCCATAGGTGGATTGTGAAAAGAACACACATGCAATGACACTGGTGGATCCATGTGTGGTATTTGAAAAGAACACACATGCAATGCCCCCGGTTGTAGTTAGTAAAAAAAGCATACATGCAATAACACTGGTGGATCCATATGTGGTATGTGAAAAGAACACACATTTCAATGACACTAGTGGATCCATATGTGTTATGTGAAAAGAATAGTCATGAAATGACTCCAGTTGTTGTTAGTAAAAAGAACACACATGCAATGACACTGGTGGATCCATATGTGGTATGTGAAGTGAACACACATGCAATGACTCCAGTTGTTGTTAGTAAAACTAACACACATGCAATGACTCAAGTTGTTGTTAGTAAAAAGAGCACACATGCAATGACACTAGTGGATCCATAGGTGGATTGTGAAAAGAGCACACATGCAATGACATTGGTGGATCCATAGGTGGTATATGAAAAGAACACACATGCAATGACTCTGGTTGTTGGTAGTAAAAAGAACACACATGCAATGACACTAGTGGATCCATGTGTGGTCTCTGAAGAGAACACACATGCAATGACTCTGGTTGTTGTTAGTAAAAAGAGCACACATGCAATGACACTGGTGGATCCATAGGTGGTATGTGAAAAGAACACACATGCAATGACACTAGTGGATCCATGTGTGGTCTCTGAAGAGAACACACATGCAATGACTCAGTGTTGTTAGTAAAAACAACACACATGCAATGACACTGGTGGATCCATGTGTGGTCTCTGAAGAGAACACATATTTCAATGATACTGGTGGATCCATATGTGGTATGTGAAAAGAACAGTCATGAAATGACTCCAGTTGTTGTTCGTAAAAAGAACACACATGCAATGACACTTGTGGATCCATAGGTGGTATGCGAAAAGAACACACATGCAATGACTCTGGTTGTAGTTAGTAAAAAGAACACACATGCAATGACACTGGTGTATCCATGTGTGGTCTCTGAAGAGAACACACATCCAATGACTCTGGTTGCTGTTAGTAAAAAGAGCACACATGCAATGACACTAGTGGATCCATAGGTGGATTGTGAAAAGAACACACGTGCAATGACACTGGTGGAACCATGTGGTATGTGAAAAGAACACACATGCAATAACCTAGTTGTTGTTATAAAAAAAGCACACATCCAATGACACTAGTGGATCCATTTGTGGTATGTCAAAAGAACACACATTTCAATGTCTCTCGTTATTGTTATTAAAAGAAGACACATGCAAAGGACACGCGTGGATCCATAGGTGGATTGTGAAAAGAGCACACATGCAATGACACTGGTGGATCCATGTGTGGTATGTGAAAAGAACACACATTCGAGGCCTCCAGTTGTTGTTGGTAAAAAGAACACACATACAATGACACTGGTGGATCCATGTGTGGTCTCTGAAGAGAACACACATTTCAATGACACTGGTGGATCCATATGTGGTATGTGAAAAGAACAGTCATGAAATGACTCTAGTTGTTGTTAGTAAAAAGAACACACATGCAATGACAATGGTGGATCCATAGGTGGATTGTGAAAAGAACACACATGGAATGACCCTGGTGGATCCATGTGTGGTCTCTGAAAAGAACACACATGCAATGACCCAAGTTGTTGTTAGTAAAAAAAGCACACAGGCAATGACACTAGTGGATCCATATGTGGTATGTGAAAAGAACAGTCATGAAATGGCTCTAGTTGTTGTTAGTAAAAATAACACACATGCAATGACACTGGTGGATCCATAGGTGGTATGTGAAAAGAACACACATGGAATGACTCTGGTTGTTGTTAGTAAAAAGAACAAACATGCAATGACACTGGTGGATCCATGTGTGGTCTCTGAAGAGAACCCACATGCAAGGACCCTGGTTGATGTTAGTAAAAAGTTCACACATGCAATGACACTGGTGGATCCATGTGTGGTCTCTGAAGGGAACACACATGCAATGACCCCAGTTGTTGTTAGTAAAAAAAGCACACATGCAATGACACTAGTGGATCCATATGTGGTATGTGAAAAGAACACACATGCAATGACTCTGGTTGTTGTTAGTAAAAAGAACACACATGCAATGACACTGATGGATCCATGTGTGGTCTCTGAAGAGAACACACATTTCAATGACACTAGTGGATCCATGTGTGGTCTCTAAAAAGAACAGTCATGAAATGACTCTAGTTGTTGTTAGTAAAAAGAACACACATGCAATGACACTGGTGGATCCATAGGTGGTATGTGAAAAGAGCACACATGAAATGACTCTGGTAGTTGTTAGTAAAAAGAACACACATGCAATGACACTGGTGGATCCATGTGTGGTCTCTGAAGAGAACACACATGCAATGATTCTGGTTGTTGTTAGTAAAAAGAGCACACATCCAATCACACTGGTGGATCCATAGGTGGATTGTGAAAAGAACACACATGCAATGACACTGGTGGATCCATGTGTGGTCTTTGAAGAGAACACACATGCAATGACCCTAGCTGTAGTTAGTAAAAAAAGCACACATGCAATAACACTGGTGGATCCATATGTGGTATGTGAAAAGAACACACATTTCAATGACACCGGGGAATCCATATGTGTTATGTAAAAAGAATAGTCATGAAATGACTCTAGTTGTTGTTAGTAAAAAGAACACACATGCAATGACACTTGTGGATCCATAGGTGGTATGTGAAAAGAACACACATGCAATGACTCTGGTTGTTGTTAGTAAAAAGAACACACATGCAATGACACTGGTGGATCCATGTGTGGTCTCTGAAGAGAACACACATGCAATGACTCTAGTTGTTGTTAGTAAAAAGAGGACCCTGCAATGACACTGCCGGATCCATAGGTGGATTCTGTAAAGAGCACACATGCAATGACACTGGTGGATCCATGTGTGGTCTCTGAAGAGAACACACGTGCAATGACCCCATCTGTTGTTAGTAAAAAAAGCACACATGCAATGACACTGGTTGATCCATATCTGGTATGTGAAAAGAACACACATTTCAATGACTCTGGTTGTTGTTTGTAAAAAGAACACACATGCAATGACACTGGTGGATCCATAGGTGGATTGTGAAAAGAGCACACATGCAATGACATTGGTGGATCCATGTGTGGTATGTGAAGAGAACACACATGCAATCACTCCAGTTGTTGCTAGTAAAAAGAACACACATACAATGACACTGGTGGATCCATGTGTGGTCTCTGAAGAGAACACACATTTCAATGACACTGGTGGATCCATGTGTGGTCTCTGAAAAGAACAATCATGAAATGACTCTAGTTGTTGTTAGTAAAAAGAACACACATGCAATGACACTGGTGGATCCATAGGTGGTATGTGAAAAGAGCACACATGAAATGACTCTGGTTGTTGTTAGTAAAAAGAACACACATGCAATGACACTGGTGGATCCATGTGTGGTCTCTGAAGAGAACACACATGCAATGACTCTGGTTGTTGTTAGTAAAAAGAGCACACATGCAATGACACTGGTGGATCCATAGGTGGATTGTGAAAAGAACACACGTGCAATGACACTGGTGGATCCATGTGTGGTCTTTGAAGAGAACACACATGCAATGACCCCAGCTGTAGTTAGTAAAAAAAAGCACACATGCAATAACACTGGTGGATCCATATGTGGTATGTGAAAAGAACACACATTTCAATGACACTGGCGAATCCATATGTGTTATGTAAAAAGAATAGTCATGAAATGACTCTAGTTGTTGTTAGTAAAAAGAACACACATGCAATGACACTGGTGGATCCATAGGTGGTATGTGAAAAGAACGCACATGTAATGACTCTGGTTGTTGTTAGTAAAAAGAGAACACACATGCAATGACAATGGTGGATCCATAGGTGGTATGTGAAAAGAGCACACATGAAATGACTCTGGTTGTTGTTAGTAAAAAGAACACACATGCAATGACACTGGTGGATCCATGTGTGGTCTTTGAAGAGAACACACATTTCAATGACACTGGTGGATCCATATGTGGTATGTGAAAAGAACACACATGCAATGACTCTGTTTGTTGTTAGTAAAAAGAGAACACATGCAATGACACTGGTGGATCCATAAGTGGATTGTGCAAAGAACATACATTCAGTGACACTGGTGGATCCATCTGTGGTCTTTGAAGAGAACACACATGTAATGACCCCAATTGTTGTTAGTAAAAAAAAGTACACATGCAATGACACTGGTGGATCCATATGTGGTATGTGAAAAGAATACACATTTCAATGACACTGGTGGATCCATATGTGTTATGTGAAAAGAAAAGTCAAGAAATGACTCTGGTTGTTGTTAGTAAAAAGAACACACATGCAATGACACTGGTGGATCCATTGGTGGTATGTGAAAAGAACACACATGCAATGACTCTGCTTGTTGTTAGTAAAAAGAACACACATGCAATGACTCTAGTTGTTATTAGTAAAAAGAGCACACATGCAATGACACTGGTGGATCCATAGGTGGATTGTGAAAAGAACACACATGCTATGACACTCATGGATCCATATGTGGTATGTGAAAAGAACACACATTTCAATGTCTCAGGTTGTTAGTAAAAAGAACACACATGCAATGACACTGGTGGATCCATAGGTGGATTATGAAAAGAGCACACATGCAATGACTCTGGTTGTTGTTAGTAAAAACAACACACATGCAATGACACTGGTGGATCCATGTGTGGTCTCTGAAGAGAACACATATTTCAATGACACTGGTGGATCCATGTGTGGTCTCTGAAAAGAACAGTCATGAAATGACTCTAGTTGTTGTTAGTAAAAAGAAAACACATGCAATGACACTGGTGGATCCATACGTGGTATGTGAAAAGAGCACACATGAAATGACTCTGGTTGTTGTTAATAAAAAGAACACACATGCAATGACACTGCTGGATCCATGTGTGGTCTCTGAAGAGAATAGACATGCAATGATTCTGGTTGTTGTTAGTAAAAAGAGCACACATTCAATGACACTGGTGGATCCATAGGTGGATTGTGAAAAGAACACACATGCAATGACACTGGTGGATCCATGTGTGGTATTTGAAAAGAACACACATGCAATGCCCCCGGTTGTAGTTAGTAAAAAAAGCATACATGCAATAAAACTGGTGGATCCATATGTGGTATGTGAAAAGAACACACATTTCAATGACACTAGTGGATCCATATGTGTTATGTGAAAAGAATAGTCATGAAATGACTCCAGTTGTTGTTAGTAAAAAGAACACACATGCAATGACATTGGTGGTCCATAGGTGGTATGTGAAAAGAACACACATGCAATGACTCTAGTTGTTGTTAGTAAAAATAACACACATGCAATGACTCTAGTTGTTGTTAGTAAAAAGAGCACACATGCAATGACACTAGTGGATCCATAGGTGGATTGTGAAAAGAGCACACATGCAATGAGATTGGTGGATCCATTTGTGGTCTGTAAAGAGAACACACGTGCAATGACCCTAGTTATTGTTAGTAAAAAAATCACACATGCAATGACACTGGTGGATCCATATGTGGTATGTGAAAAGAACACACATTTCAATGACTCTGGTTGTTGTTTGTAAAAAGAACACACATGCAATGACACTGGTGGATCCATAGGTGGATTGTGAAAAGAGCACACATGCAATGACATTGGTGGATCCATGTGTGGTATGTGAAGAGAACACACATGCAATCACTCCAGTTGTTGTTAGTAAAAAGAACACACATACAATGACACTGGTGGATCCATGTGTGGTCTCTGAAGAGAACACACATTTCAATGACACTGGTGGATCCATGTGTGGTCTCTCAATCATGAAATGACTCTAGTTGTTGTTAGTAAAAAGAACACACATGCAATGACACTGGTGGATCCATAGGTGGTATGTGAAAAGAGCACACATGAAATGACTCTGGTTGTTGTTAGTAAAAAGAACACACATGCAATGAAACTGGTGGATCCATGTGTGGTCTCTGAAGAGAACACACATGCAATGACTCTGGTTGTTGTTAGTAAAAAGAGCACACATGCAATGACACTGGTGGATCCATAGGTGGATTGTGAAAAGAACACACATGCAATGACACTGGTGGATCCATGTGTGGTCTTTGAAGAGAACACACATGCAATGACCCCAGCTGTAGTTAGTAAAAAAAAGCACACATGCAATAACACTGGTGGATCCATATGTGGTATGTGAAAAGAACACACATTTCAATGACACTGGCGAATCCATATGTGTTATGTAAAAAGAATAGTCATGAAATGACTCTAGTTGTTGTTAGTAAAAAGAACACACATGCAATGACACTGGTGGATCCATAGGTGGTATGTGAAAAGAACATGTAATGACTCGGTTGTTGTTAGTAAAAGAGAACACATGCAATGACAATGGTGGATCCATAGGTGGTATGTGAAAAGCACACATGAACTGACTCTGGTTGTTGTTAGTAAAAGAACACACATGCAATGACACTGGTGGATCCATGTGTGGTCTTTGAAGAGAACACACATTTCAATGACACTGGTGGATCCATATGTGGTATGTGAAAAGAACACACATGCAATGACTCTGGTTGTTGTTAGTAAAAAGAGAACACATGCAATGACACTGGTGGATCCATAAGTGGATTGTGCAAAGAACATACATTCAGTGACACTGGTGGATCCATCTGTGGTCTTTGAAGAGAACACACATGTAATGACCCCAATTGTTGTTAGTAAAAAAAAGTACACATGCAATGACACTGGTGGATCCATATGTGGTATGTGAAAAGAATACACATTTCAATGACACTGGTGGATCCATATGTGTTATGTGAAAAGAAAAGTCAAGAAATGACTCTGGTTGTTGTTAGTAAAAAGAACACACATGCAATGACACTGGTGGATCCATTGGTGGTATGTGAAAAGAACACACATGCAATGACTCTGCTTGTTGTTAGTAAAAAGAACACACATGCAATGACTCTAGTTGTTATTAGTAAAAAGAGCACACATGCAATGACACTGGTGGATCCATAGGTGGATTGTGAAAAGAACACACATGCTATGACACTCATGGATCCATATGTGGTATGTGAAAAGAACACACATTTCAATGTCTCAGGTTGTTAGTAAAAAGAACACACATGCAATGACACTGGTGGATCCATAGGTGGATTATGAAAAGAGCACACATGCAATGACTCTGGTTGTTGTTAGTAAAAACAACACACATGCAATGACACTGGTGGATCCATGTGTGGTCTCTGAAGAGAACACATATTTCAATGACACTGGTGGATCCATGTGTGGTCTCTGAAAAGAACAGTCATGAAATGACTCTAGTTGTTGTTAGTAAAAAGAAAACACATGCAATGACACTGGTGGATCCATACGTGGTATGTGAAAAGAGCACACATGAAATGACTCTGGTTGTTGTTAATAAAAAGAACACACATGCAATGACACTGCTGGATCCATGTGTGGTCTCTGAAGAGAATAGACATGCAATGATTCTGGTTGTTGTTAGTAAAAAGAGCACACATTCAATGACACTGGTGGATCCATAGGTGGATTGTGAAAAGAACACACATGCAATGACACTGGTGGATCCATGTGTGGTATTTGAAAAGAACACACATGCAATGCCCCCGGTTGTAGTTAGTAAAAAAAGCATACATGCAATAAAACTGGTGGATCCATATGTGGTATGTGAAAAGAACACACATTTCAATGACACTAGTGGATCCATATGTGTTATGTGAAAAGAATAGTCATGAAATGACTCCAGTTGTTGTTAGTAAAAAGAACACACATGCAATGACATTGGTGGTCCATAGGTGGTATGTGAAAAGAACACACATGCAATGACACTAGTTGTTGTTAGTAAAAATAACACACATGCAATGACTCTAGTTGTTGTTAGTAAAAAGAGCACACATGCAATGACACTAGTGGATCCATAGGTGGATTGTGAAAAGAGCACACATGCAATGAGATTGGTGGATCCATGTGTGGTCTCTAAAGAGAACACACGTGCAATGACCCTAGTTATTGTTAGTAAAAAAATCACACATGCAATGACACTGGTGGATCCATATGTGGTATGTGAAAAGAATACACATTTCAATGACTCTGGTTGTTGTTAGTAAAAATAACATACATGCAATGACACTGGTGGATCCATAGGTGGATTGTGAAAAGAGCACACATGCAATGACATTGGTGGATCCATGTGTGGTATGTGAAAAGAACACACATGCAATGACTCTGGTTGTTGTTAGTAAAAAGAACACACATACAATGACACTGGTGGATCCATGTGTGGTCTCTAAAGAGAACACACATTTCAATGACACCGGTGGATCCGTGTGTGGTCTCTGAAAAGAACAATCATGAAATGACTCCAGTTGTTGTTAGTAAAAAGAACACACATGCAATGACACTCGTGGATCCATAGGTGGTATTTGAAAAGAGCACACATGAAATGACTCTGGTTGTTGTTAGTAAAAAGAACACACATGTAATGAAACTGGTGGATCCATGTGTGGTCTTTGAAGAGAACACACATGCAATGACTCTGGTTGTTGTTAGTAAAAAGAGCACACATGCAATGACACTGGTGGATCCATAGGTAGATTGTGAAAAGAACACACATGTAATGACACTGGTGGATCCATGTGTGGTATTTGAAGAGAACACACATGCAATGACCCAAGTTGTTGTTAGTAAAAAAACCACACATGCAATGACACTATGGATCCATGTGTGGTATGTGAAAAGAACACACATTTCAATGACACTGGTGGATCCATATGTGTTATGTGAAAAGAATAGTCATGAAATGACTCCAGTTGTGGTTAGTAAAAACAACACACATGCAATGACACTGGTGGATCCATAGGTGGATTGTGAAAAGAACACACATGCAATGACTCTGGTTGTTGTTAGTAAAAAGAGAACACACATGCAATGACAATGGTGGATCCATAGGTGGTATATGAAAAGAGCACACATGAAATGACTCTGGTTCTTGTTAGTAAAAAGAACACACATGCAATGACACTGGTGGATCCATGTGTGGTCTTTGAAGAGAACACACAAGCAATGACTCTGGTTGTTGTTAGTAAAAAGAGCACACATGCAATGACACTGGTGGATCCATAAGTGGATTGTGAAAAGAACATACATGCAATGACTCTGGTTGTTGTTAGTAAAAAGAATACACATGCAATGACACTGGTGGATCCATAGGTGGTATGTGAAAAGAACACACATGCAATGACTCTGGTTGTTGTTAGTAAAAAAGAACACACATACAATGACACTGGTCGATCCATGTGTGGTCGCTGAAGAGAACACACATGCAATGACACTGGTTGTTGTTAGTAAAAAGAGCACACATGCAATGACACTGGTGGATCCATGTGTGGTCTCTGAAGAGAACACACATGCAATGACCCTAGTTGTTGTTAGTAAAAAAAGCACACATGCAATGACATTGGTGGATCCATATGTGGTATGTGAAAAGAACACACATTTCAATGACTCTGGTTGTTGTTAGTAAAAAGAACACACAGGCAATAACACTGGTGGATCCATAGGTGGATTGTGAAAAGAGGACACATGCAATGACACTGATGGATCCATGTGTGGTATGTGAAAAGAACACACATGCAATGACTCCAGTTGTTGTTAGTAAAAAGAACACACATGCAATGACACTGGTGGATCCATGTGTGGTCTTTGAAGAGAACACACATTTCAATGACACTGGTGGATCCATATGTGGTATGTGAAAAGAACAGTCATGAAATGACTCCAGTTGTTGTTAGTAAATAGAACACACATGCAATGACATTGGTGGATCCATAGGTGGTATGTGAAAAGAACACACATGCAATGACTCTGGTTGTTGTTAGTAAAAATAACACACATGCAATGACTCTAGTTGCTGTTAGTAAAAAGAGCACACATGCAATGACACTAGTGGATCCATCGGTGGTATGTGAAAAGAACACACATGCAATGACTCTGGTTGTTGTTAGTAAAAAGAACACACATGCAATGACACTGGTGGATCCATGTGCGGTCTCTGAAGAGAACACACATGAAATGACTCTGGTTGTTTTTAGTAAAAAGAGCACACATGCAATGACACTGGTGGATCCATAGGTGGATTGTGAAAAGAACACGCATGCAATGACACTGGTGGATCCATGTGTGGTCTCTAAAGAGAACACACATGCAATGACTCCAGTTGTTGTTAGTCAAAAGAACACACGTGCAATGACACTGGTGGATCCATGTGTGGTCTCTGAAGAGAACACACATTTCAATGACACTCGTGGATCCATATGTGGTATCTGAAAAGAACAATCATGCAATGACACTGGTGGATCCATAGGTGGTATGTGAAAAGAACACACATGCAATGACTCTAGTTGTTGTTAGTAAAAAGAACACACATGCAATGACACTGGTGGATCCATGTGTGGTCTCTGAAGAGAACACACATGCAATGACTCTGGTTGTTGTTAGTAAAAAGAGCACACATGCAATGACACTAGTGGATCCATAGGTGGATTATGAAAAGAGCACACATACAATGACACTGGTGGATCCATATGTGGTATGTGAAAAGAACACACATGCAATGACCCCAGTTGTTGTTTGTAGAAAAAGCACACATGCAATGACACTAGTGGATCCATATGTGGTATGTGAAAAGAACACACATTTCAATGACTCTGGTTGTTGTTAGTAAAAAGAACACACATGCAATGACACTGGTGGATCCATAGGTGGATTGTGAAAAGAGCACACATGCAATGACACTAGTGGATCCATGTGTGGAATGTGAAAAGAACACACATGCAATGACTCCAGTTGTTGTTAGTAAAAAGAACACACATGCAATGACACTGGTGGATCCATGTGTGGTCTCTGAAGAGAACACACGTTTCAATGACACTGGTGGATCCATATGTGGTATGTGAAAAGAACAGTCATGAAATGACTCCAATTGTTGTTAGTGAAAAGAACACACATGCAATGACACTGGTGGATCCAAAGGTGTATTGTGAAAAGAACACACATGCAATAACTCTGGTTGTTGTTAGTAAAAATAAAACACATGCAATGACACTGGTGGATCCATGTGTGGTCTCTGAAGAGAACACACATGCAATGACTCTGGTTGTTGTTAGTAAAAAGAACACACATGCAATGATACTAGTGGATCCATAGGTGGATTGTGAAAAGAGCACACATACAATGACACTGGTGGATCCATATGTGGTATGTGAAAAGAACACACATGCAATGACCCCAGTTGTTGTTAGTAAAAAGAACACACATGCAATGACACTGGTGGATCCATGTGTGGTCTCTGAAGAGAACACACATTTCAATGACACTTGTGGATCCATATGTGGTATGTGAAAAGAACAGTCATGAAATAACTCCAGTTGTTGTTAGTAAAAAGAACACACATGCAATGACACTGGTGGATCCATAGGTGGATTGTGAAAAGAACACACATGCAATGACACTGGTGGATCCATGTGTGGTCTCTAAAGAGAACACACATGCAATGACCCTAGTTGTGGGTAGTTAAAAAGCACACATGCGATGACACTGGTGGATCCATATGTGGTATGTGAAAAGAACAGTGATGAAATGACTCCAGTTGTTGTTAGTAAAAAGAACACACATGCAATGACACTGGTGGATCCATACGTGGTATGTGAAAAGAACACACATGCTATGACTCTGGTTGTTGTTAGTAAAAAGAACACACATGCAATGACACTGGTGGATCCATGTCTGGTCTCTAAAGAGAACACACATGCAATGACCCTGGTTGTTGTTAGTAAAATGAGCACACATACAATGACACTAGTGGATCCATAGGTGGATTGTGAGAGGAGCACACATACAATGACACTGGTGGATCCATATGTGGTATGTGAAAAGAACACACATGCAATGACCCCAGTTGTTGTTAGTAAAAAAAGCACACATGCAATGACACTAGTGGATCCATATGTGGTATGTTAAAAGAACACACATTTCAATGACTCGGTTGTTGTTAGTAAAAGAACACACATGCAATGACACTGGTGGATCCATAGGTGGATTATGAAAGAGCACACATGCAATGACACTGGTGGATCCATGTGTGGTATGTGAAAAAGAACACATGCAATGACTCAGTTGTTGTTAGTAAAAAGAACACACATGCAATGACACTCGTGTATCCATGTACGGTCTCTGAAGAGAACACACATTTCAATGACACTGGTGGATCCATATGTGGTATGTGAAAAGAGCAGTCATGAAATGACTCTAGTTGTTGTTAGTGAAAAGAACACACATGCAATGACACTGGTGGATCCAAAGGTGTATTGTGAAAAGAACACACATGCAATGACTCTGGTTGTTGTTAGTAAAAATAACACACATAGAATGACACTGGTGGATCCATGTGTGGTCTCTAAAGAGAACACAGATGCAATGACTCTGGTTGTTGTTAGTAAAAAGAGCACACATGCAATGACACTGGTGGATCCATAGGTGGATTGTGAAAAGAACACACATGCAATGACACTGGTGGATCCATGTGTGGTCTCTAAAGAGAACACACATGCAATGACTCCAATTGTTGTTAGTAAAAAGAACACACATGCAATGACACTAGTGGATCCATGTGTGGTCTTTGAAGACAACGCACATTTCAATGACACTGGTGGATCCATATGTGGTATGTGAAAAGAACAGTCATGAAATGACTCTAGTTGTTGTTTGTAAAAAGAACACACATGCAATGACACTGGTGGATCCATAGGTGGTATGTGAAAAGAACACACATGCAATGAATCTGGTTGTTGTTAGTAAAAAGAACACACTTGCAATGACACTGGTGGATCCATGTGTGGTCTCTGAAGAGAACACACACGCAATGACTCTGGTTGTTGTTAGTAAAAAGAGCACACATGCAATGATACTAGTGGATCCATAGGTGGATTGTGAATAGAGCACATGCAATGACACTGGTGGATCCATCGGTGGATTGTGAAAATAGCACACATGCAATGACACTGGTGGATCCATGTGTGGTATGTGAAAAGAACACGCATGCAATGACTCCAGTTGTTGTTAGTGAAAAGAACACACATGCAATGACACTGGTGGATCCATGTGTGGTCTCTGAAGAGAACACACATTTCAATGACACTGGTGGATCCATATGTGGTATGTGAAAAGAACAGTCATGAAATGACTCAGGTTGTTAGTAAAAAGAACACACATGCAATGACACTGGTGGATCCATACGTGGTATGTGAAAAGAACACACATGCTATGACTCTGGTTGTTGTTAGTAAAAAGAACACACATGCAATGACACTGGTGGATCCATGTCTGGTCTCTAAAGAGAACACACATGCAATGACCCTGGTTGTTGTTAGTAAAAAGAGCACACATGCAATGACACTAGTGGATCCATAGGTGGATTGTGAATAGAGCACACATACAATGACACTGGTGGATCCATATGTGGTATGTGAAAAGAACACACATGAAATGACCCCAGTTGTTGTTAGTAAAAAAAGCACACATGCAATGACACTAGTGGATCCATATGTGGTATGTTAAAAGAACACACATTTCAATGACTCTGGTTGTTGTTAGTAAAAAGAACACACATGCAATGACACTGGTGGATCCATAGGTGGATTATGAAAAGAGCACACATGCAATGACACTGGTGGATCCATGTGTGGTATGTGAAAAGAACACACATGCAATGACTCCAGTTGTTGTTAGTAAAAAGAACACACATGCAATGACACTGGTGGATCCATGTCTGGTCTCTGAAGAGAACACACATTTCAATGACACTGGTGGATCCATATGTGGTATGTGAAAAGAACAGTCATGAAATGACTCTAGTTGTTGTTAGTGAAAAGAACACACATGCAATGACACTGGTGGATCCAAAGGTGTATTGTGAAAAGAACACACATGCAATGACTCTGGTTGTTGTTAGTAAAAATAACACACATACAATGACACTGGTGGATCCAAGTGTGGTCTCTAAAGAGAACACACATGCAATGACTCTGGTTGTTGTTAGTAAAAAGAGCACACATGCAATGACACTGGTGGATCCATAGGTGGATTGTGAAAAGAACACACATGCAATGACACTGGTGGATCCGTGTGTGGTCTCTAAAGAGAACACACATGCAATGACTCCCGTTGTTGTTAGTAAAAAGAACACACATGCAATGACACTAGTGGATCCATGTGTGGTCTTTGAAGACTACGCACATTTCAATGACACTGGTGGATCCATATGTGGTATGTGAAAAGAACAGTCATGAAATGACTCTGGTTGTTGTTAGTAAAAAGAACACACATCCAATGACACTGGTGGATCCATAGGTGGTATGTGAAAAGAACACACATGAAATGAATCTGGTTGTTGTTAGTAAAAAGAACACACTTGCAATGACACTGGTGGATCCATGTGTGGTCTCTGAAGAGAACACACATGCAATGACTCTGGTTGTTGTTAGTAAAAAGAGCACACATGCAATGATACTAGTGGATCCATAGGTGGATTGTGAAAAGAGCACACATACAATGACACTGGTGGATCCATAGGTGGATTGTGAAAAGGGCACACCTGCAATGACACTGGTGGATCCATGTGTGGTATGTGAAAAGAACACACATGCAATGACTCCAGTTGTTGTTAGTAAAAAGAACACACATGCAATGACACTGGTGGATCCATGTGTGGTCTCTGAAGAGAACACACATTTCAATGACACTGGTGGATCCATATGTGGTATGTGAAAAGAATAGTCATGAAATGACATCAGTTGTTGTTAGTAAAAAGAACACACATGCAATGACACTGGTGGATCCATAGGTGGATTGTGAAAAGAACACACATGCAATGACACTGGTGGATCCATGTGTGGTCTCTGAAGAGAACACACATGAAATGACCCCAGTTGTTGTTAGTAAAAAAAGCACACATGCAATGACACTGGTGGATCCATATGTGGTATGTGAAAAGAACAATGATGAAATGACTCATGTTGTTGTTAGTAAAAAGAACACACATGCAATGAGACTGGTGGATCCATAGGTGGTATGTGAAAAGAACACACATGCAATGACTCTGGTTGTTGTTAGTGAAAATAACACACATGCAATGACTCTAGTTGCTGTTAGTAAAAAGAGCACACATGCAATGACACTAGTGGATCCATCGGTGGTATGTGAAAAGAACACACATGCAATGACTCTGGTTGTTGTTAGTAAAAAGAACACACATGCAATGACACTGGTGGATCCATGTGCGGTCTCTGAAGAGAACACACATGCAATGACTCTGGTTGTTTTTAGTAAAAAGAGCACACATGCAATGACACTGGTGGATCCATAGGTGGATTGTGAAAAGAACACGCATGCAATGACACTGGTGGATCCATGTGTGGTTTCTAAAGAGAACACACATGCAATGACTCCAGTTGTTGTTAGTCAAAAGAACACACGTGCAATGACACTGGTGGATCCATGTGTGGTCTCTGAAGAGAACACACATTTCAATGACACTCGTGGATCCATATGTGGTATCTGAAAAGAACAATCATGCAATGACACTAGTGGATCCATAGGTGGTATGTGAAAAGAACACACATGCAATGAATCTAGTTGTTGTTAGTAAAAAGAACACACATGCAATGACACTGGTGGATCCATGTGTGGTCTCTGAAGAGAACACACATGCAATGACTCTGGTTGTTGTTAGTAAAAAGAGCACACATGCAATTACACTAGTGGATCCATAGGTGGATTATGAAAAGAGCACACATACAATGACACTGGTGGATCCATATGTGGTATGTGAAAAGAACACACATGCAATGACCCCAGTTGTTGTTTGTAGAAAAAGCACACATGCAATGACACTAGTGGATCCATATGTGGTATGTGAAAAGAACACACATTTCAATGACTCTGGTTGTTAGTAAAAAGAACACACATGCAATGACACTGGTGGATCCATAGGTGGATTGTGAAAAGAGCACACATGCAATGACACTAGTGGATCCATGTGTGGAATGTGAAAAGAACACACATGCAATGACTCCAGTTGTTGTTAGTAAAAAGAACACACATGCAATGACACTGGTGGATCCATGTGTGGTCTCTGAAGAGAACACACGTTTCAATGACACTGGTGGATCCATATGTGGTATGTGAAAAGAACAGTCATGAAATGACTCCAATTGTTGTTAGTGAAAAGAACATACATGCAATGACACTGGTGGATCCAAAGGTGTATTGTGAAAAGAACACACATGCAATGACTCTGGTTGTTGTTAGTAAAAATAACACACATGCAATGACACTGGTGGATCCATGTGTGGTCTCTGAAGAGAACACACATGCAATGACTCCAGTTGTTGTTAGTAAAAAGAACACACATGCAATAACACTAGTGGATCCATGTGTGGTCTCTGAAGAGAACACACATTTCAATGACACTGGTGGATCCATATGTGGTATGTGAAAAGAACAGTCATGAAATGACTCCAGTTGTTGTTATTAAAAGAACACACATGCAATGACACTGGTGGATCCATAGGTGGTATGTGAAAAGAACACACATGCAATGGATCTGGTTGTTGTTAGTAAAAAGAACACACTTGCAATGACACTGGTGGATCCATGTGTGGTCTCTAAAGAGAACACACATGCAATGACTCTGGTTGTTGTTAGTAAAAAGAGCACACATGCAATGATACTTGTGGATCCATAGGTGGATTGTGAAAAGAGCACACATACAATGACACTGGTGGATCCATATGTGGTATGTGAAAAGAACACACATGCAATGACCCCAGTTGTTGTTAGTAAAAAGAACACACATGCAATGACACTGGTGGATCCATGTGTGGTCTCTGAAGAGAACACACATTTCAATGACACTTGTGGATCCATATGTGGTATGTGTAAAGAACAGTCATGAAATAACTCCAGTTGTTGTTAGTAAAAAGAACACACATGCAATGACACTGGTGGATCCATAGGTGGATTGTGAAAACAACACACATGCAATGACACTGGTGGATCCATGTGTGGTCTCTAAAGAGAACACACATGCAATGACCCTAGTTGTTGTTAGTTAAAAAAGCACACATTCAATGACACTGGTGGATCCATATGTGGTATGTGAAAAGAACAGTGATGAAATGACTCCAGTTGTTGTTAGTAAAAAGAACACACATGCAATGACACTGGTGGATCCATACGTGGTATGTGAAAAGAACACACATGCTATGACTCTGGTTGTTGTTAGTAAAAAGAACACACATGCAATGACACTGGTGGATCCATGTCTAGTCTCTAAAGAGAACACACATGCAATGACCCTGGTTGTTGTTAGTAAAATGAGCACACATGCAATGACACTAGTGGATCCATAGTTGGATTGTGAAAGGAGCACACATACAATGACACTGGTGGATCCATATGTGGTATGTGAAAAGAACACACATGCAATGACCCCAGTTGTTGTTAGTAAAAAAAGCACACATGCAATGACACTAGTGGATCCATATGTGGTATGTTAAAAGAACACATATTTCAATGACTCTGGTTGTTGTTAGTAAAAAGAACACACATGCAATGACACTGGTGGATCCATAGGTGGATTATGAAAAGAGCACACATGCAATGACACTGGTGGATCCATGTGTGGTATGTGAAAAGAACACACATGCAATGACTCCAGTTGTTGTTAGTAAAAAGAACACACATGCAATGACACTGGTGTATCCATGTCTGGTCTCTGAAGAGAACACACATTTCAATGACACTGGTGGATCCATATGTGGTATGTGAAAAGAACAGTCATGAAATGACTCTAGTTGTTGTTAGTGAAAAGAACACACATGCAATGACACTGGTGGATCCAAAGGTGTATTGTGAAAAGAACACACATGCAATGACTCTGGTTGTTGTTAGTAAAAATAACACACATAGAATGACACTGGTGGATCCATGTGTGGTCTCTAAAGAGAACACACATGCAATGACTCTGGTTGTTGTTAGTAAAAAGAGCACACATGCAATGACACTGGTGGATCCATAGGTGGATTGTGAAAAGAACACACATGCAATGACACTGGTGGATCCATGTGTGGTCTCTAAAGAGAACACACATGCAATGACTCCCGTTGTTGTTAGTAAAAAGAACACACATGCAATGACACTAGTGGATCCATGTGTGGTCTTTGAAGACAACGCACATTTCAATGACACTGGTGGATCCATATGTGGTATGTGAAAAGAACAGTCATGAAATGACTCTAGTTGTTGTTTGTAAAAAGAACACACATGCAATGACACTGGTGGATCCATAGGTGGTATGTGAAAAGAACACACATGCAATGAATCTGGTTGTTGTTAGTAAAAAGAACACACTTGCAATGACACTGGTGGATCCATGTGTGGTCTCGGAAGAGAACACACACGCAATGACTCTGGTTGTTGTTAGTAAAAAGAGCACACATGCAATGATACTAGTGGATCCATAGGTGGATTGTGAAAAGAGCACACATACAATGACACTGGTGGATCCATAGGTGGATTGTGAAAAGGGCACACCTGCAATGACACTGGTGGATCCATGTGTGGTATGTGAAAAGAACACACATGCAATGACTCCAGTTGTTGTTAGTAAAAAGAACACACATGCAATGACACTGGTGGATCCATGTGTGGTCTCTGAAAGAACACACATTTCAATGACACTTTGGTGGATCCATATGTGGTATGTGAAAAGAACAGTCATGAAATGACTCAGTTGTTGTTAGTAAAAAGAACACATGCAATGACACTTGGTGGATCCATACGTGGTATGTGAAAAGAACACACATGCTATGACTCTGGTTGTTGTTAGTAAAAAGAACACACATGGAATGACCTTTGGTGGATCCATGTGTGGTCTCTCAAGAGAACACACACGCAATGACCCTGGTTGTTGTTAGTAAAAAGAGCACACATGCAATGACACTAGTGGATCCATAGGTGGATTGTGAATAGAGCACACATACAATGACACTGGTGGATCCATATGTGTTATGTGAAAAGAACACACATGAAATGACCCAGTTGTTGTTAGTAAAAAAGCACACATG
Organism: Avena insularis; assembly: GCA_023614405.1. Classification (NCBI taxonomy): domain Eukaryota; kingdom Viridiplantae; phylum Streptophyta; class Magnoliopsida; order Poales; family Poaceae; genus Avena; species Avena insularis. Next base: position 515,861,069 of record CM042694.1, read on the forward strand.
CAATGACACTAGTGGATCCATATGTGGTATATGAAAGAACACACATTTCAATGACTCTGGTTATTGTTAGTAAAAAGAACACACATGCAATGACACTGGTGGATCCATAGGTGGATTGTGAAAATAGCACACATGCAATGACACTGGTGGATCCATGTGTGGTATGTGAAAAGAACACACATGCAATGACTCAGTTGTTGTTAGTAAAAGAACACACATGCAATGACACGGTGGATCCATGTGGTCTCTGAAGAGAACACACATTTCAATGACACTTGGTGGATCCATATGTGGTATGTGAAAAGAACGATCATGAAATGACTCTAGTTGTTGTTAGTGAAAAGAACACACATGCAATGACACTGGTGGATCCAAAGGTGTATTGTGAAAAGAACACACATGCAATGACTCTGGTTGTTGTTAGTAAAAATAACACACATACAATGACACTGGTGGATCCAAGTGTGGTCTCTAAAGAGAACACACATGCAATGACTCTGGTTGTTGTTAGTAAAAAGAGCACACATGCAATGACACTGGTGGATCCATAGGTGGATTGTGAAAAGAACACACATGCAATGACACCTTTGGTGGATCCGTGTGTGGTCTCTAAAGAACACACATGCAATGACTCGTTGTTGTTAGTAAAAGAACACACATGCAATGACACTAGTGGATCCATGTGTGGTCTTTGAAGACTACGCACATTTCAATGACACTGGTGGATCCATATGTGGTATGTGAAAAGAACAGTCATGAAATGACTCTGGTTGTTGTTAGTAAAAAGAACACACATGCAATGACACTGGTGGATCCATAGGTGGTATGTGAAAAGAACACACATGCAATGAATCTGGTTGTTGTTAGTAAAAAGAACACACTTGCAATGACACTGGTGGATCCATGTGTGGTCTCTGAAGAGAACACACATGCAATGACTCTGGTTGTTGTTAGTAAAAAGAGCACACATGCAATGATACTAGTGGATCCATAGGTGGATTGTGAAAAGAGCACACATACAATGACACTGGTGGATCCATAGGTGGATTGTGAAAAGGGCACACCTGCAATGACACTGGTGGATCCATGTGTGGTATGTGAAAAGAACACACATGCAATGACTCCAGTTGTTGTTAGTAAAAAGAACACACATGCAATGACACTGGTGGATCCATGTGGTCTCTGAAGAACACACATTTCAATGACACTGGTGGATCCATATGTGGTATGTGAAAAGAACAGTCATGAAATGACTCCAGTTGTTGTTAGTAAAAAGAACACACATGCAATGACACTGGTGGATCCATAGGTGGATTGTGAAAAGAACACACATGCAATGACACTGGTGGATCCATAGGTGGATTGTGAAAAGAACACACATGCAATGACTCCGGTTGTTGTTAGTAAAAAGAACGCACATGCAATGACACCGGTGGATCCATGTGTGGTCTCTGAAGAGAACACATGCAATGACTCTGGTTGTTGTTAGTAAAAAGAGCACACATGCAATGACACTAGTGGATCCATAGGTGGATTGTGAAAAGAGCACACATACAATGACACTGGTGGATCGATATGTGGTATGTGAAAAGAACACACATATAATGACCCAGTTGTTGTTAGTAAAAAAATCACACATGCAATGACACTGGTGGATCCATAGGTGGTATGTGAAAAGAACACACATTTCAATGACTCTGGTTGTTAGTAAAAAGAACACACATGCAATGACACTGGTGGATCCATAGGTGGATTGTGAAAAGAGCACACATGCAATGACATGGTGGATCCATGTGTGGTATGTGAAAAAGAACACACATGCAATGACTCTAGTTGTTGTTAGTAAAAGAACACACATGCAATGACTGGTTGATCCATGTGTGGTCTGAAGAGAACACACATTTCAATGACATTGGTGGATCCATGTATTATGTGAAAAGAACAGTCATGAAATGACTCCAGTTGTTGTTAGTAAAAAGAACACACATGCAATGACCCTGGTGGATCCATAGGTGGATTGTGAAAAGAACACACATGCAATGACACTGGTGGATCCATGTGTGGTCTCTGAAGAGAACACACATGCAATGACCCCAGTTGCTGTTAGTAAAAAAGCACACATGGAATCACGCTGGTGCATCCATACGTGGTATGTGAAAAGAACAGTGATGAAATGACTCCAGTTGTTGTTAGTAAAAAGAACACACATGCAATGACACTGGTGGATCCATGTGTGGTCTCTGAAGAGAACACACATGCAATGACCCTGGTTGTTGTTTGTAAAAAGAGCACACATGCAATGACACTGGTGGATCCAGGTGTGGTCTCTGAAGAGAACTCACATGCAATGACCCCAGTTGTTGTTAATAAAAAACACACACATGCAATGACACTGGTGGATCCATATGTGGTATGTGAAAAGAACACACATTTCAATGACTCTGGTTGTTGTTAGTAAAAAGAACACATAGGCAATGACACTGGTGGATCCATAGGTGGATTGTGAAAAGAGCACACATGCAATGACACGGATGGATCCATGTGTGGTACGTGAAAAGAACACACATGCAATGACTCCAGTTGTTGTTAGTAAAAAGAACACACATGCAATGACACTGGTGGATCCATAGGTGGATTGTGAAAGGAACACACATGCAATGACTCCAATTGTTGTTAGTAAAAAGAACACACATGCAATGACACTGGTGGATCCATGTGTGGTCTCTGAAGAGAACACACATTTCAATGACACTGGTGGATCCATATGTGGTATGTGAAAAGAACAGTCATGAAATGACTCCAGTTGTTGTTAGTAAAAAGAACACACATGCAATGACACTGGTGGATCCATAGGTGGATTGTGAAAAGAACACACATGCAATGACACTGGTGGATCCATAGGTGGATTGTGAAAAGAACACACATGCAATGACTCCGGTTGTTGTTAGTAAAAAGAACGCACATGCAATGACACTGGTGGATCCATGTGTGGTCTCTGAAGAGAACACACATGCAATGACTCTGGTTGTTGTTAGTAAAAAGAGCACACATGCAATGACACTAGTGGATCCATAGGTGGATTGTGAAAAGAGCACACATACAATGACACTGGTGGATCGATATGTGGTATGTGAAAAGAACACACATATAATGACCCCAGTTGTTGTTAGTAAAAAAAATCACACATGCAATGACACTGGTGGATCCATAGGTGGTATGTGAAAAGAACACACATTTCAATGACTCTGGTTGTTAGTAAAAAGAACACACATGCAATGACACTGGTGGATCCATAGGTGGATTGTGAAAAGAGCACACATGCAATGACACTGGTGGATCCATGTGCGGTATGTGAAAAGAACACACATGCAATGACTCTAGTTGTTGTTAGTAAAAAGAACACACATGCAATGACACTGGTTGATCCATGTGTGGTCTCTGAAGAGAACACACATTTCAATGACACTGGTGGATCCATATGTATTATGTGAAAAGAACAGTCATGAAATGACTCCAGTTGTTGTTAGTAACTAGAACTAACATGCAATGACACTGGTGGATCCATAGGTGGATTGTGAAAAGAACACACATGCAATGACACTGGTGGATCCATGTGTGGTCTCTGAAGAGAACACACATGCAATGACCCCAGTTGCTGTTAGTAAAAAAAGCACACATGGAATCACGCTGGTGCATCCATACGTGGTATGTGAAAAGAACAGTGATGAAATGACTCCAGTTGTTGTTAGTAAAAAGAACACACATGCAATGACACTGGTGGATCCATGTGTGGTCTCTGAAGAGAACACACATGCAATGACCCTGGTTGTTGTTTGTAAAAAGAGCACACATGCAATGACACTGGTGGATCCATGTGTGGTCTCTGAAGAGAACTCACATGCAATGACCCCAGTTGTTGTTAATAAAAAACACACACATGCAATGACACTGGTGGATCCATATGTGGTATGTGAAAAGAACACACATTTCAATGACTCTGGTTGTTGTTAGTAAAAAGAACACATAGGCAATGACACTGGTGGATCCATAGGTGGATTGTGAAAAGAGCACACATGCAATGACACGGATGGATCCATGTGTGGTACGTGAAAAGAACACACATGCAATGACTCCAGTTGTTGTTAGTAAAAAGAACACACATGCAATGACACTGGTGGATCCATAGGTGGATTGTGAAAGGAACACACATGCAATGACACTGGTGGATCCATGTGTGGTCTCTGAAGAGAACACACATGCGATGACCCTAGTTGTTGTTAGTAAAAAAAGCACACATGCAATGACACTTGTCGATCCATAGGTGGATTGTGAATAGAGCACACATACAATGACACTGGTGGATCCATATGTGGTATGTGAAAAGAACACACATGAAATGACCCCAGTTGTTGTTAGTAAAAAAAGCACACATGCAATGACACTAGTGGATCCATATGTGGTATGTTAAAAGAACACACATTTCAATGACTCTGGTTGTTGTTAGTAAAAAGAACACACATGCAATGACACTGGTGGATCCATAGGTGGATTATGAAAAGAGCACACATGCAATGACACTGGTGGATCCATGTGTGGTATGTGAAAAGAACACACATGCAATGACTCCAGTTGTTGTTAGTAAAAAGAGCACACATGCAATGACACTGGTGGATCCATGTCTGGTCTCTGAAGAGAACACACATTTCAATGACACTGGTGGATCCATATGTGGGATGTGAAAAGAATAGTCATGAAATGACTCTAGTTGTTGTTAGTGAAAAGAACACACATGCAATGACACTGGTGGATCCAAAGGTGTATTGTGAAAAGAACACACATGCAATGACTCTGGTTGTTGTTAGTAAAAATAACACACATACAATGACACTGGTGGATCCAAGTGTGGTCTCTAAAGAGAACACACATGCAATGACTCTGGTTGTTGTTAGTAAAAAGAGCACACATGCAATGACACTGGTGGATCCATAGGTGGATTGTGAAAAGAACACACATGCAATGACACTGGTGGATCCGTGTGTGGTCTCTAAAGAGAACACACATGCAATGACTCCCGTTGTTGTTAGTAAAAAGAACACACATGCAATGACACTAGTGGATCCATGTGTGGTCTTTGAAGACTACGCACATTTCAATGACACTGGTGGATCCATATGTGGTATGTGAAAAGAACAGTCATGAAATGACTCTGGTTGTTGTTAGTAAAAAAACACACATGCAATGACACTGGTGGATCCATAGGTGGTATGTGAAAAGAACACACATGCAATGAATCTGGTTGTTGTTAGTAAAAAGAACACACTTGCAATGACACTGGTGGATCCATGTGTGGTCTCTGAAGAGAACACATGCAATGACTCGTTGTTGTTAGTAAAAGAGCACACATGCAATGATACTAGTGGATCCATAGGTGGATTGTGAAAGAGCACACATACAATGACACTGGTGGATCCATAGGTGGATTGTGAAAAGGGCACACCTGCAATGACACTGGTGGATCCATGTGTGGTATGTGAAAAGAACACACATGCAATGACTCCAGTTGTTGTTAGTAAAAAGAACACACATGCAATGACACTGGTGGATCCATGTGTGGTCTCTGAAGAGAACACACATTTCAATGACACTGGTGGATCCATATGTGGTATGTGAAAAGAACAGTCATGAAATGACTCCAGTTGTTGTTAGTAAAAGAACACACATGCAATGACACTGGTGGATCCATAGGTGGATTGTGAAAAGAACACACATGCAATGACACTGGTGGATCCATAGGTGGATTGTGAAAAGAACACACATGCAATGACTCCGGTTGTTGTTAGTAAAAAGAACGCACATGCAATGACACCGGTGGATCCATGTGTGGTCTCTGAAGAGAACACACATGCAATGACTCAGGTTGTTGTTAGTAAAAAGAGCACACATGCAATGACACTAGTGGATCCATAGGTGGATTGTGAAAAGAGCACACATACAATGACACTGGTGGATCGATATGTGGTATGTGAAAAGAACACACATATAATGACCCCAGTTGTTGTTAGTAAAAAAAATCACACATGCAATGACACTGGTGGATCCATAGGTGGTATGTGAAAAGAACACACATTTCAATGACTCTGGTTGTTAGTAAAAAGAACACACATGCAATGACACTGGTGGATCCATAGGTGGATTGTGAAAAGAGCACACATGCAATGACACTGGTGGATCCATGTGTGGTATGTGAAAAGAACACACATGCAATGACTCTAGTTGTTGTTAGTAAAAAGAACACACATGCAATGACACTGGTTGATCCATGTGTGGTCTCTGAAGAGAACACACATTTCAATGACATTGGTGGATCCATATGTATTATGTGAAAGAACACATGCAATGTCTCCAGTTGTTGTTAGTAAAAAGAACACACATGCAATGACCCTGGTGGATCCATAGGTGGATTGTGAAAAGAACACACATGCAATGACACTGGTGGATCCATGTGTGGTCTCTGAAGAGAACACACATGCAATGACCCCAGTTGCTGTTAGTAAAAAAAGCACACATGGAATGACGCTGGTGCATCCATACGTGGTATGTGAAAAGAACAGTGATGAAATGACTCCAGTTGTTGTTAGTAAAAAGAACACACATGCAATGACACTGGTGGATCCATGTGTGGTCTCTGAAGAGAACACACATGCAATGACCCTGGTTGTTGTTTGTAAAAAGAGCACACATGCAATGACACTGGTGGATCCAGGTGTGGTCTCTGAAGAGAACTCACATGCAATGACCCCAGTTGTTGTTAATAAAAAACACACACATGCAATGACACTGGTGGATCCATATGTGGTATGTGAAAAGAACACACATTTCAATGACTCTGGTTGTTGTTAGTAAAAAGAACACATAGGCAATGACACTGGTGGATCCATAGGTGGATTGTGAAAAGAGCACACATGCAATGACACGGATGGATCCATGTGTGGTACGTGAAAAGAACACACATGCAATGACTCCAGTTGTTGTTAGTAAAAAGAACACACATGCAATGACACTGGTGGATCCATAGGTGGATTGTGAAAGGAACACACATGCAATGACACTGGTGGATCCATGTGTGGTCTCTGAAGAGAACACACATGCGATGACCCTAGTTGTTGTTAGTAAAAAAAGCACACATGCAATGACACTTGTCGATCCATAGGTGGATTGTGAATAGAGCACACATACAATGACACTGGTGGATCCATATGTGGTATGTGAAAAGAACACACATGAAATGACCCCAGTTGTTGTTAGTAAAAAAAGCACACGTGCAATGACACTAGTGGATCCATATGTGGTATGTTAAAAGAACACACATTTCAATGACTCTGGTTGTTGTTAGTAAAAAGAACACACATGCAATGACACTGGTGGATCCATAGGTGGATTATGAAAAGAGCACACATGCAATGACACTGGTGGATCCATGTGTGGTATGTGAAAAGAACACACATGCAATGACTCCAGTTGTTGTTAGTAAAAAGAACACACATGCAATGACACTGGTGGATCCATGTTTGGTCTCTGAAGAGAACACACATTTCAATGACACTGGTGGATCCATATGTGGTATGTGAAAAGAACAGTCATGAAATGACTCTAGTTGTTGTTAGTGAAAAGAACACACATGCAATGACACTGGTGGATCCAAAGGTGTATTGTGAAAAGAACACACATGCAATGACTCTGGTTGTTGTTAGTAAAAATAACACACATACAATGACACTGGTGGATCCAAGTGTGGTCTCTAAAGAGAACACACATGCAATGACTCTGGTTGTTGTTAGTAAAAAGAGCACACATGCAATGACACTGGTGGATCCATAGGTGGATTGTGAAAAGAACACACATGCAATGACACTGGTGGATCCGTGTGTGGTCTCTAAAGAGAACACACATGCAATGACTCCCGTTGTTGTTAGTAAAAAGAACACACATGCAATGACACTAGTGGATCCATGTGTGGTCTTTGAAGACTACGCACATTTCAATGACACTGGTGGATCCATATGTGGTATGTGAAAAGAACAGTCATGAAATGACTCTGGTTGTTGTTACTAAAAAGAACACACATGCAATGACACTGGTGGATCCATAGGTGGTATGTGAAAAGAACACACATGCAATGAATCTGGTTGTTGTTAGTAAAAAGAACACACTTGCAATGACACTGGTGGATCCATGTGTGGTCTCTGAAGAGAACACACATGCAATGACTCTGGTTGTTGTTAGTAAAAAGAGCACACATGCAATGATACTAGTGGATCCATAGGTGGATTGTGAAAAGAGCACACATACAATGACACTGGTGGATCCATAGGTGGATTGTGAAAAGGGCACACCTGCAATGACACTGGTGGATCCATGTGTGGTATGTGAAAAAAACACACATGCAATGACTCCAGTTGTTGTTAGTAAAAAGAACACACATGCAATGACACTGGTGGATCCATGTGTGGTCTCTGAAGAGAACACACATTTCAATGACACTGTGGATCCATATGTGGTATGTGAAAGAACACATGAAATGACTCAGTTGTTGTTAGTAAAAGAACACACATGCAATGACACTGGTGGATCCATAGGTGGATTGTGAAAAAAGAACACATGCAATGACACTGGTGGATCCATAGGTGGATTGTGAAAAGAACACACATGCAATGACTCCGGTTGTTGTTAGTAAAAAGAACGCACATGCAATGACACCGGTGGATCCATGTGTGGTCTCTGAAGAGAACACACATGCAATGACTCTGGTTGTTGTTAGTAAAAAGAGCACACATGCAATGACACTAGTGGATCCATAGGTGGATTGTGAAAAGAGCACACATACAATGACACTGGTGGATCGATATGTGGTATGTGAAAAGAACACACATATAATGACCCCAGTTGTTGTTAGTAAAAAAAATCACACATGCAATGACACTGGTGGATCCATAGGTGGTATGTGAAAAGAACACACATTTCAATGACTCTGGTTGTTAGTAAAAAGAACACACATGCAATGACACTGGTGGATCCATAGGTGGATTGTGAAAAGAGCACACATGCAATGACACTGGTGGATCCATGTGTGGTATGTGAAAAGAACACACATGCAATGACTCTAGTTGTTGTTAGTAAAAAGAACACACATGCAATGACACTGGTTGATCCATGTGTGGTCTCTGAAGAGAACACACATTTCAATGACATTGGTGGATCCATATGTATTATGTGAAAAGAACAGTCATGAAATGACTCCAGTTGTTGTTAGTAAAAAGAACACACATGCAATGACCCTGGTGGATCCATAGGTGGATTGTGAAAAGAACACACATGCAATGACACTGGTGGATCCATGTGTGGTCTCTGAAGAGAACACACATGCAATGACCCCAGTTGCTGTTAGTAAAAAAAGCACACATGGAATGACGCTGGTGCATCCATACGTGGTATGTGAAAAGAACAGTGATGAAATGACTCTAGTTGTTGTTAGTAAAAAGAACACACATGCAATGACACTGGTGGATCCATGTGTGGTCTCTAAAGAGAACACACATGCAATGACCCTGGTTGTTGTTTGTAAAAAGAGCACACATGCAATGACACTGGTGGATCCAGGTGTGGTCTCTGAAGAGAACTCACATGCAATGACCCCAGTTGTTGTTAATAAAAAACACACACATGCAATGACACTGGTGGATCCATATGTGGTATGTGAAAAGAACACACATTTCAATGACTCTGGTTGTTGTTAGTAAAAAGAACACATAGGCAATGACACTGGTGGATCCATAGGTGGATTGTGAAAAGAGCACACATGCAATGACACGGATGGATCCATGTGTGGTACGTGAAAAGAACACACATGCAATGACTCCAGTTGTTGTTAGTAAAAAGAACACACATGCAATGACACTGGTGGATCCATAGGTGGATTGTGAAAGGAACACACATGCAATGACACTGGTGGATCCATGTGTGGTCTCTGAAGAGAACACACATGCGATGACCCTAGTTGTTGTTAGTAAAAAAAGCACACATGCAATGACACTTGTCGATCCATATGTCTTCTGTGAAAAGAACAGTGATGAAATGACTCCAGTTGTTGTTAGTAAAAAGAACACACATGCAATGACACTGGTGGATCCATAGGTGGTATGTGAAAAGAACACACATGCAATGACTCTCTTTGTTGTTAGTAAAAAGATCACACATGCAATGACACTCGTGGATCCATGTGTGGTCTCTGAAGAGAACCCACATGCAATGACCCTGGTTGTTGTTAGTAAAAAGAGCACACACGCAATGACACTAGTGGATCCATAGGTGGATTGTGAAAAGAGCACACATACAATGACACTGGTGGATCCATATGTGGTATGTGAAAAGAACACACATGCAATGACCCCTATTGTTGTTAGTAAAAAATCACACATGCAATGACACTGGTGGATCCATAGGTGGTATGTGAAAATAACACACAATTCAATGACTCTGGTTGTTGTTAGTAAAAAGAACACACATGCAATGACACTGGTGGATCCATAGGTGGATTGTGAAAAAGAGCACACATGCAATGACACTGGTGGATCCATGTGTGGTATGTGAAAAGAACACACATGCAATGACTACAGTTGTTGTTAGTAAAAAGAACACAGATGCAATGACACTGGTGGATCCATGTGTGGTGTCTAAAGAGAACACACATTTCAATGACACTGGAGGATCCATATGTGGTATGTGAAAAGAACAGTCATGAAATGACGCCAGTTGTTGTTAGTAAAAAGAACACACATGCAATGACACTGGTGGATCCATAGGCAGATTGTGAAAAGAACACACATGCAATGACTCCGGTTGTTGTTAGTAAAAAGAACACACATGCAATGACACCGGTGGATCCATGTGTGGTATCTGAAGAGAACACACATGCAATGACTCTGGTTGTTGTTAGTAAAAAGATCACACATGCAATGACACTAGTGGATCCATAGGTGGATTGTGAAAAGAGCACACATACAATGACACTGGTGGATCCATATGTGGTATGTGAAAAGAACACACATATAATGACCCTAGTTGTTGTTAGTAAAAAAAATCACACATGCAATGACACTGGTGGATCCATAGGTGGTATGTGAAAAGAACACACATTTCAATGACTCTGGTTGTTAGTAAAAAGAACACACATGCAATGACACTGGTGGATCCATAGGTGGATGTGAAAAGAGCACACATGCAATGACACTGGTGGATCCATGTGTGGTATGTGAAAAGAACACACATGCAATGACTCCAGTTGTTGTTAGTAAAAAGAACACACATGCAATGACACTGGTTGATCCATGTGTGGTCTCTGAAGAGAACACACATTTCAATGACACTGGTGGATCCATATGTATTATGTGAAAAGAACAGTCATGAAATGACTCCAGTTGTTGTTAGTAAAAAGACGACACATGCAAAGACCCTGGTGGATCCATAGGTGGATTGTGAAAATAACACACATGCAATGACACTGGTGGATCCATGTGTGGTCTCTGAAGAGAACACACATGCAATGACCCCAGTTGCTGTTAGTAAAAAAAGCACACATGGAATGACACTGGTGGATCCATACGTGGTATGTGAAAAGAACAGTGATTAAATGACTCCAGTTGTTGTTAGTAAAAAGAACACACATGCAATGACACTGGTGGATCCATGTGTGGTCTCTGAAGAGAACACACATGCAATGACCCTGGTTGTTGTTTGTAAAAAGAGCACACATGCAATGACACTGGTGGATCCATGTGTGGTCTCTGAAGAGAACTCACATGCAATGACCCTAGTTGTTGTTAATAAAAAACACACACATCCAATGACACTGGTGGATCCATATGTGGTATGTGAAAAGAACACACATTTCAATGACTCTGGTTGTTGTTAGTAAAAAGAACACATAGGCAATGACACTGGTGGATCCATAGGTGGATTGTGAAAACAGCACACATGCAATGACACGGATGGATCCATGTGTGGTACATGAAAAGAACACACATGCAATGACTCCAGTTGTTGTTAGTAAAAAGAACACACATGCAATGACACTGGTGGATCCATAGGTGGATTGTGAAAAGAACACACATGCAATGACACTGGTGGATCCATGTGTGGTCTCTGAAGAGAACACACATGTGATGACCCTAGTTGTTGTTAGTAAAAAAATCACACATGCAATGAAACTTGTCGATCCATATGTCTTCTGTGAAAAGAACAGTGATGAAATGACTCTAGTTGTTGTTAGTAAAAAGAACACACATGCAATGACACTGGTGGATCCATAGGTGGTATGTGAAAAGAACACACATGCAATGACTCTCTTTGTTGTTAGTAAAAAGATCACACAAGCAATGACACTCGTGGATCCATGTGTGGTCTCTGAAGAGAACACATATGCAATGACCCTGGTTGTTGTTAGTAAAAAGAGCACACACGCAATGACACTAGTGGATCCATAGGTGGATTGTGAAAAGAGCACACATACAATGACACTGGTGGATCCATATGTGGTATGTGAAAAGAACACACATGCAATGACCCCAATTGTTGTTAGTAAAAAATCACACATGCAATGACACTGGTGGATCCATAGGTGGTATGTGAAAATAACACACAATTCAATGACTCTGGTTGTTGTTAGTAAAAAGAACACACATGCAATGACACTGGTGGATCCATAGGTGGATTGTGAAAAAGAGCACACATGCAATGACACTGGTGGATCCATGTGTGGTATGTGAAAAGAACACACATGCAATGACTACAGTTGTTGTTAGTAAAAAGAACACAGATGCAATGACACTGGTGGATCCATGTGTGGTCTCTAAAGAGAACACACATTTCAATGACACTGGAGGATCCATATGTGGTATGTGAAAAGAACAGTCATGAAATGACGCTAGTTGTTGTTAGTAAAAAGAACACACATGCAATGACACTGGTGGATCCATAGGTAGATTGTGAAAAGAACACAGATGCAATGACTCCGGTTGTTGTTAGTAAAAAGAACACACATGCAATGACACCGGTGGATCCATGTGTGGTCTCTGAAGAGAACACACATGCAATGACTCTGGTTGTTGTTAGTAAAAAGATCACACATGCAATGACACTAGTGGATCCATAGGTGGATTATGAAAAGAGCACACATACAATGACACTGGTGGATCCATATGTGGTATGTGAAAAGAACACACATGCAATGACCCAGTTGTTGTTAGTAAAAAAATCACACATGCAATGACACTGGTGGATCCATAGGTGGTATGTGAAAAGAACACACATTTCAATGACTCTGGTTGTTAGTAAAAAGAACACACATGCAATGACACTGGTGGATCCATAGGTGGATTGTGAAAAGAGCACACATGAAATGACACTGGTGGATCCATGTGTGCTATGTGAAAAGAACACACATGCAATGACTCCAATTGTTGTTAGTAAAAAGAACACACATGCAATGACACTGGTGGATCCATGTGTGGTCTCTGAAGAGAACACACATTTCAATGACACTGGTAGATCCATATGTGGTATGTGAAAAGAACAGTCATGAAATGACTCTAGTTGTTGTTAGTAAAAAGAACACACATGCAATGACACTGGTGGATCCATAGGTGGATTGTGAAAAGAACACACATGCAATGACACTGGTGGATCCATGTGTGGTCTCTGAAGAGAACACACATGTAATGACCCCAGTTGTTGTTAGTAAAAAAGCACACATGCAATGACACTGGTGGATCCATATGTGGTATGTGAAAAGAACAGTGATGAAATGACTCCAGTTGTTGTTAGTAAAAAGAGAACACATGCAATGACAATGGTGGATCCATGTGTGGTCTCTGAAGAGAACACACATGCAATGAACCTGGTTGTTGTTAGTAAAAAGAGCACACATGCAATGCCACTGGTGGATCCATGTGTGGTCTCTGAAGAGAACTCACATGCAATGACCCCAGTTGTTGTTAGTAAAAAACACACACATGCAATGACACTGGTGGATCCATATGTGGTATGTGAAAAGAACACACATTTCAATGACTCCGGTTGTTGTTAGTAAAAAGAACACATAGGCAATGACACTAGTGGATCCATAGGTGGATTGTGAAAAGAGCACACATGCAATGACACTGATGGATCCATGTGTGGTATGTGAAAAGAACACACATGCAATGACTCTAGTTGTTGTTAGTAAAAAGAACACACATGCAATGACACTAGTGGATCCATAGGTGGATTGTGAAAAGAACACACGTGCAATGACACTGGTGGACCCATATGTGGTATGTGAAAATAACACACATGCAATAACCCTAGTTGTTGTTATTAAAAAAAGCACACATCCAATGACACTAGTGGATCCATTTGTGGTATGTAAAAAGAACACACATTTCAATGTCTCTGGTTATTGTTATTAAAAAGAAGAGACATGCAATGACACTGGAGGATCCATAGGTGGATTGTGAAAAGAGCACACATGCAATGACACTGGTGTATCCATGTGTGGTATGTGAAAACAACACACATTCGAGGACTCCAGTTGTTGTTAGTAAAAAGAACACACATACAATGACACTGGTGGATCCATGTGTGGTCTCTGAAGAGAACACACATTTCGATGACACTGGTGGATCCATATGTGGTATGTGAAAAGAACAGTCATGAAATGACTCTAGTTGTTGTTAGTAAAAAGAACACACATGCAATGACAATGGTGGATCCATAGGTGGATTGTGAAAAGAACACACATGGAATGACCCTGGTGGATCCATGTGTGGTCTCTGAAAAGAACACACATGCAATGACCCAAGTTGTTGTTAGTAAAAAAAGCACACAGGCAATGACACTAGTGGATCCATATGTGGTATGTGAAAAGAACAGTCATGAAATGACTCTAGTTGTTAGTAAAAGAACACACATGCAATGACACTGGTGGATCCATAGGTGGTATGTGAAAAGAACACACATGCAATGACTCTGGTTGTTGTTAGTAAAAAGAACAAACATGCAATGACACTGGTGGATCCATGTGTGGTCTCTGAAGAGAACCCACATGCAAGGACCCTGGTTGATGTTAGTAAAAAGGGCACACATGCAATGACACTGGTGGATCCATGTGTGGTCTCTGAAGAGAACACACATGCAATGACCCCAGTTGTTGTTAGTAAAAAAAGCACACATGCAATGACACTAGTGGATCCATATGTGGTATGTGAAAAGAACACACATGCAATGACTCTGGTTGTTGTTAGTAAAAAGAACACACATGCAATGACACTGGTGGATCCATGTGTGGTCTCTAAAGAGAACACACATTTCAATGACACTAGTGGATCCATGTGTGGTCTCTAAAAAGAACAGTCATGAAATGACTCTAGTTGTTGTTAGTAAAAAGAACACACATGCAATGACACTGGTGGATCCATAGGTGGTATGTGAAAAGAGCACACATGAAATGACTCTGGTAGTTGTTAGTAAAAAGAACACACATGCAATGACACTGGTGGATCCATGTGTGGTCTCTGAAGAGAACACAGATGCAATGATTCTGGTTGTTGTTAGTAAAAAGAGCACACATCCAATCACACTGGTGGATCCATAGGTGGATTGTGAAAAGAACACACATGCAATGACACTGGTGGATCCATGTGTGGTCTTTGAAGAGAACACACATGCAATGACCCCAGCTGTAGTTAGTAAAAAAAGCACACATGCAATAACACTGGTGGATCCATATGTGGTATGTGAAAAGAACACACATTTCAATGACACTGGCGAATCCATATGTGTTATGTAAAAAGAATAGTCATGAAATGACTCTAGTTGTTGTTAGTAAAAAGAACACACATGCAATGACACTTGTGGATCCATAGGTGGTATGTGAAAAGAACACACATGCAATGACTCTGGTTGTTGTTAGTAAAAAGAACACACATGCAATGACACTGGTGGATCCATGTGTGGTCTCTGAAGAGAACACACATGCAATGACTCTAGTTGTTGTTAGTAAAAAGAGGACCCTGCAATGACACTGCCGGATCCATAGGTGGATTCTGTAAAGAGCACACATGCAATGACACTGGTGGATCCATGTGTGGTCTCTGAAGAGAACACACGTGCAATGACCCCATCTGTTGTTAGTAAAAAAAGCACACATGCAATGACACTGGTTGATCCATATGTGGTATGTGAAAAGAACACACATTTCAATGACTCTGGTTGTTGTTTGTAAAAAGAACACACATGCAATGACACTGGTGGATCCATAGGTGGATTGTGAAAAGAGCACACATGCAATGACATTGGTGGATCCATGTGTGGTATGTGAAGAGAACACACATGCAATCACTCCAGTTGTTGTTAGTAAAAAGAACACACATACAATGACACTGGTGGATCCATGTGTGGTCTCTGAAGAGAACACACATTTCAATGACACTTTGGATCCATGTGTGGTCTCTGAAAGAACAATCATGAAATGACTCTAGTTGTTGTTAGTAAAAAGAACACACATGCAATGACACTGGTGGATCCATAGGTGGTATGTGAAAAGAGCACACATGAAATGACTCTGGTTGTTGTTAGTAAAAAGAACACACATGCAATGACACTGGTGGATCCATGTGTGGTCTCTGAAGAGAACACACATGCAATGACTCTGGTTGTTGTTAGTAAAAAGAGCACACATGCAATGACACTGTGGATCCATGGGTGGATTGTGAAAATAACACACATGCAATGACACTGGTGGATCCATGTGTGGTCTTTGAAGAGAACACACATGCAATGACCCCAGCTGTAGTTAGTAAAAAAAAGCACACATGCAATAACACTGGTGGATCCATATGTGGTATGTGAAAAGAACACACATTTCAATGACACTGGCGAATCCATATGTGTTATGTAAAAAGAATAGTCATGAAATGACTCTAGTTGTTGTTAGTAAAAAGAACACACATGCAATGACACTGGTGGATCCATAGGTGGTATGTGAAAAGAACACACATGTAATGACTCTGGTTGTTGTTAGTAAAAAGAGAACACACATGCAATGACAATGGTGGATCCATAGGTGGTATGTGAAAAGAGCACACATGAAATGACTCTGGTTGTTGTTAGTAAAAAGAACACACATGCAATGACACTGGTGGATCCATGTGTGGTCTTTGAAGAGAACACACATTTCAATGACACTGGTGGATCCATATGTGGTATGTGAAAAGAACACACATGCAATGACTTTGGTTGTTGTTAGTAAAAAGAGAACACATGCAATGACACTGGTGGATCCATAAGTGGATTGTGCAAAGAACATACATTCAGTGACACTGGTGGATCCATCTGTGGTCTTTGAAGAGAACACACATGTAATGACCCCAATTGTTGTTAGTAAAAAAAAGTACACATGCAATGACACTGGTGGATCCATATGTGGTATGTGAAAAGAACACACATGCAATGACACTGGTGGATCCATGTGTGGTCTTTGAAGAGAACACACATGCAATGACCCCAGCTGTAGTTAGTAAAAAAAAGCACACATGCAATAACACTGGTGGATCCATATGTGGTATGTGAAAAGAACACACATTTCAATGACACTGGCGAATCCATATGTGTTATGTAAAAAGAATAGTCATGAAATGACTCTAGTTGTTGTTAGTAAAAAGAACACACATGCAATGACACTGGTGGATCCATAGGTGGATTGTGAAAAGAACACACATGCAATGACACTGGTGGATCCATGTGTGGTCTCTAAAGAGAACACACATGCAATGACCCCAGTTGTTGTTAGTAAAAAAATCACACATGCTATGACACTCATGGATCCATATGTGGTATGTGAAAAGAAAAGTCAAGAAATGACTCTGGTTGTTGTTAGTAAAAAGAACACACATGCAATGACACTGGTGGATCCATTGGTGGTATGTGAAAAGAACACACATGCAATGACTCTGCTTGTTGTTAGTAAAAAGAACACACATGCAATGACTCTAGTTGTTATTAGTAAAAAGAGCACACATGCAATGACACTGGTGGATCCATAGGTGGATTGTGAAAAGAACACACATGCAATGACACTGGTGGATCCATGTGTGGTCTCTAAAGAGAACACACATGCAATGACCCCAGTTGTTGTTAGTAAAAAAATCACACATGCTATGACACTCATGGATCCATATGTGGTATGTGAAAAGAACACACATTTCAATGTCTCAGGTTGTTAGTAAAAAGAACACACATGCAATGACACTGGTGGATCCATAGGTGGATTATGAAAAGAGCACACATGAAATGACTCTGGTTGTTGTTAGTAAAAACAACACACATGCAATGACACTGGTGGATCCATGTGTGGTCTCTGAAGAGAACACATATTTCAATGACACTGGTGGATCCATGTGTGGTCTCTGAAAAGAACAGTCATGAAATGACTCTAGTTGTTGTTAGTAAAAAGAACACACATGCAATGACACTGGTGGATCCATACGTGGTATGTGAAAAGAGCACACATGAAATGACTCTGGTTGTTGTTAATAAAAAGAACACACATGCAATGACACTGCTGGATCCATGTGTGGTCTCTGAAGAGAATAGACATGCAATGATTCTGGTTGTTGTTAGTAAAAAGAGCACACATTCAATGACACTGGTGGATCCATAGGTGGATTGTGAAAAGAACACACATGCAATGACACTGGTGGATCCATGTGTGGTATTTGAAAAGAACACACATGCAATGCCCCCGGTTGTAGTTAGTAAAAAAGCATACATGCAATAACACTGGTGGATCCATATGTGGTATGTGAAAAGAACACACATTTCAATGACACTAGTGGATCCATATGTGTTATGTGAAAAGAATAGTCATGAAATGACTCCAGTTGTTGTTAGTAAAAAGAACACACATGCAATGACATTGGTGGTCCATAGGTGGTATGTGAAAAGAACACACATGCAATGACTCTAGTTGTTGTTAGTAAAAATAACACACATGCAATGACTCTAGTTGTTGTTAGTAAAAAGAGCACACATGCAATGACACTAGTGGATCCATAGGTGGATTGTGAAAAGAGCACACATGCAATGAGATTGGTGGATCCATGTGTGGTCTCTGAAGAGAACACACGTGCAATGACCCTAGTTATTGTTAGTAAAAAAAGCACACATGCAATGACACTGGTGGATCCATATGTGGTATGTGAAAAGAATACACATTTCAATGACTCTGGTTGTTGTTAGTAAAAATAACATACATGCAATGACACTGGTGGATCCATAGGTGGATTGTGAAAAGAGCACACATGCAATGACATTGGTGGATCCATGTGTGGTATGTGAAAAGAACACACATGCAATGACTCTGGTTGTTAGTAAAAAGAACACACATACAATGACACTGGTGGATCCATGTGTGGTCTCTGAAGAGAACACACATTTCAATGACACCGGTGGATCCGTGTGTGGTCTCTGAAAAGAACAATCATGAAATGACTCCAGTTGTTGTTAGTAAAAAGAACACACATGCAATGACACTGGTGGATCCATAGGTGGTATTTGAAAAGAGCACACATGAAATGACTCTGGTTGTTGTTAGTAAAAAGAACACACATGTAATGAAACTGGTGGATCCATGTGTGGTCTTTGAAGAGAACACACATGCAATGACTCTGGTTGTTGTTAGTAAAAAGAGCACAGATGCAATGACACTGGTGGATCCATAGGTGGATTGTGAAAAGAACACACATGTAATGACATTGGTGGATCCATGTGTGGTCTTTGAAGAGAACACACATGCAATGACCCAAGTTGTTGTTAGTAAAAAAACCACACATGCAATGACACTGTGGATCCATGTGTGGTATGTGAAAAGAACACACATTTCAATGACACTGGCGGATCCATATGTGTTACGTGAAAAGAATAGTCATGAAATGACTCCAGTTGTTGTTAGTAAAAACAACACACATGCAATGACACTAGTGGATCCATAGGTGGATTGTGAAAAGAACACACATGCAATGACTCTGGTTGTTGTTAGTAAAAAGAGAACACACATGCAATGAAAATGGTGGATCCATAGGTGGTATATGAAAAGAGCACACATGAAATGACTCTGGTTCTTGTTAGTAAAAAGAACACACATGCAATGACACTGGTGGATCCATGTGTGGTCTTTGAAGAGAACACACAAGCAATGACTCTGGTTGTTGTTAGTAAAAAGAGCACACATGCAATGACACTGGTGGATCCATAAGTGGATTGTGAAAAGAACATACATGCAATGACTCTGGTTGTTGTTAGTAAAAAGAACACACATGCAATGACACTGGTGGATCCATAGGTGGTATGTGAAAAGAACACACATGCAATGACTCTGGTTGTTGTTAGTAAAAAGAACACACATGCAATGACACTGGTGGATCCATATGTGGTATGTGAAACGAACAGTCATGAAATGACTCCAATTGTTGTTAGTAAAAAGAACACACATGCAATGACACTGGTGGATCCATAGGTGGTATGTGAAAAGAACACACATGCAATGACTCTGGTTGTTGTTAGTAAAAAGAACACACATACAATGACACTGGTAGATCCATATGTGGTATGTGAAAAGAACAGTCATGAAATGACTCCAGTTGTTGTTAGTAAAAAGAACACACATGCAATGACACTGGTGGATCCATAGGTGGTATGTGAAAAGAACACACATGCAATGAATCTGGTTGTTGTTAGTAAAAAGAACACACATGCAATGACACTGGTGGATCCACGTGTGGTCTCTGAAGAGAACACACATGCAATGACCCTAGTTGTTGTTAGTAAAAAAAGCACACTGCAATGACATTGGTGGATCCATATGTGGTATGTGAAAAGAACACACATTTCAATGACTCTGGTTGTTGTTAGTAAAAAGAACACACAGGCAATAACACTGGTGGATCCATAGGTGGATTGTGAAAAGAGGACACATGCAATGACACTGATGGATCCATGTGTGGTATGTGAAAAGAACACACATGCAATGACTCCAGTTGTTGTTAGTAAAAAGAACACACATGCAATGACACTGGTGGATCCATGTGTGGTCTTTGAAGAGAACACACATTTCAATGACACTGGTGGATCCATATGTGGTATGTGAAAAGAACAGTCATGAAATGACTCCAGTTGTTGTTAGTAAATAGAACACACATGCAATGACATTGGTGGATCCATAGGTGGTATGTGAAAAGAACACACATGCAATGACTCTGGTTGTTGTTAGTAAAAATAACAGACATGCAATCACTCTAGTTGCTGTTAGTAAAAAGAGCACACATGCAATGACACTAGTGGATCCATCGGTGGTATGTGAAAAGAACACACATGCAATGACTCTGGTTGTTGTTAGTAAAAAGAACACACATGCAATGACATTGGATCCATGTGCGGTCTCTGAAGAGAACACACATGCAATGACTCTGGTTGTTTTTAGTAAAAAGAGCACACATGCAATGACACTGGTGGATCCATAGGTGGATTGTGAAAAGAACACACATGCAATGACACTGGTGGATCCATGTGTGGTCTCTAAAGAGAACACACATGCAATGACTCCAGTTGTTGTTAGTCAAAAGAACACACGTGCAATGACACTGGTGGATCCATGTGTGGTCTCTGAAGAGAACACACATTTCAATGACACTCGTGGATCCATATGTGGTATCTGAAAAGAACAATCATGCAATGACACTGGTGGATCCATAGGTGGTATGTGAAAAGAACACACATGCAATGACTCTAGTTGTTGTTAGTAAAAAGAACACACATGCAATGACACTGGTGGATCCATGTGTGGTCTCTGAAGAGAACACACATGCAATGACTCTGGTTGTTGTTAGTCAAAAGAGCACACATGCAATGACACTAGTGGATCCATAGGTGGATTATGAAAAGAGCACACATACAATGACACTGGTGGATCCATATGTGGTATGTGAAAAGAACACACATGCAATGACTCCAGTTGTTGTTAGTAAAAAGAACACACATGCAATGACACTGGTGGATCCATGTGTGGTCTCTGAAGAGAACACACATTTCAATGACACTGGTGGATCCATATGTGGTATGTGAAAAGAACAGTCATGAAATGACTCCAATTGTTGTTAGTGAAAAGAACACACATGCAATGACACTGGTGGATCCAAAGGTGTATTGTGAAAAGAACACACATGCAATGACTCTGGTTGTTGTTAGTAAAAATAACACACATGCAATGACACTGGTGGATCCATGTGTGGTCTCTGAAGAGAACACACATGCAATGACTCTGGTTGTTGTTAGTAAAAAGAACACACATGCAATAACACTAGTGGATCCATGTGTGGTCTCTGAAGAGAACACACATTTCAATGACACTGGTGGATCCATATGTGGTATGTGAAAAGAACAGTCATGAAATGACTCCAGTTGTTGTTATTAAAAGAACACACATGCAATGACACTGGTGGATCCATAGGTGGTATGTGAAAAGAACACACATGCAATGGATCTGGTTGTTGTTAGTAAAAAGAACACACTTGCAATGACACTGGTGGATCCATGTGTGGTCTCTAAAGAGAACACACATGCAATGACTCTGGTTGTTGTTAGTAAAAAGAGCACACATGCAATGATACTAGTGGATCCATAGGTGGATTGTGAAAAGAGCACACATACAATGACACTGGTGGATCCATATGTGGTATGTGAAAAGAACACACATGCAATGACCCCAGTTGTTGTTAGTAAAAAGAACACACATGCAATGACACTGGTGGATCCATGTGTGGTCTCTGAAGAGAACACACATTTCAATGACACTTGTGGATCCATATGTTGTATGTGAAAAGAACAGTCATGAAATAACTCCAGTTGTTGTTAGTAAAAAGAACACACATGCAATGACACTGGTGGATCCATAGGTGGATTGTGAAAAGAACACACATGCAATGACACTGGTGGATCCATGTGTGGTCTCTAAAGAGAACACACATGCAATGACCCTAGTTGTTGTTAGTTAAAAAAGCACACATTCAATGACACTGGTGGATCCATATGTGGTATGTTAAAAGAAAATTGATGAAATGACTCCAGTTGTTGTTAGTAAAAAGAACACACATGCAATGACACTGGTGGATCCATACGTTGTATGTGAAAAGAACACACATGCTATGACTCTGGTTGTTGTTAGTAAAAAGAACACACATGCAATGACACTGGTGGATCCATGTCTGGTCTCTAAAGAGAACACACATGCAATGACCCTGGTTGTTGTTAGTAAAATGAGCACACATGCAATGACACTAGTGGATCCATAGGTGGATTGTGAATAGAGCACACATACAATGACACTGGTGGATCCATATGTGGTATGTGAAAAGAACACACATGCAATGACCCCAGTTGTTGTTAGTAAAAAAAGCACACATGCAATGACACTAGTGGATCCATATGTGGTATGTTAAAAGAACACACATTTCAATGACTCTGGTTGTTGTTAGTAAAAAGAACACACATGCAATGACACTGGTGGATCCATAGGTGGATTATGAAAAGAGCACACATGCAATGACACTGGTGGATCCATGTGTGGTATGTGAAAAGAACACACATGCAATGACTCAGGTTGTTGTTAGTAAAAAGAACACACATGCAATGACACTGGTGTATCCATGTCTGGTCTCTGAAGAGAACACACATTTCAATGACACTGGTGGATCCATATGTGGTATGTGAAAAGAACAGTCATGAAATGACTCTAGTTGTTGTTAGTGAAAAGAACACACATGCAATGACACTGGTGGATCCAAAGGTGTATTGTGAAAAGAACACACATGCAATGACTCTGGTTGTTGTTAGTAAAAATAACACACATAGAATGACACTGGTGCATCCATGTGTGGTCTCTAAAGAGAACACACATGCAATGACTCTGGTTGTTGTTAGTAAAAAGAGCACACATGCAATGACACTGGTGGATCCATAGGTGGATTGTGAAAAGAACACACATGCAATGAATCAGGATCCATGTGTGGTCTCTAAAGAACACACATGCAATGACTCCCGTTGTTGTTAGTAAAAAGAACACACATGCAATGACACTAGTGGATCCATGTGTGGTCTTTGAAGACAACGCACATTTCAATGACACTGGTGGATCCATATGTGGTATGTGAAAAGAACAGTCATGAAATGACTCTAGTTGTTGTTTGTAAAAAGAACACACATGCAATGACACTGGTGGATCCATAGGTGGTATGTGAAAAGAACACACATGCAATGAATCTGGTTGTTGTTAGTAAAAAGAACACACTTGCAATGACACTGGTGAATCCATGTGTGGTCTCTGAAGAGAACACACATGCAATGACTCTGGTTGTTGTTAGTAAAAAGAGCACACATGCAATGATACTAGTGGATCCATAGGTGGATTGTGAAAAGAGCACACATACAATGACACTGGTGGATCCATAGGTGGATTGTGAAAAGGGCACACCTGCAATGACACTGGTGGATCCATGTGTGGTATGTGAAAAGAACACACATGCAATGACTCCAGTTGTTGTTAGTAAAAAGAACACACATGCAATGACACTGGTGGATCCATGTGTGGTCTCTGAAGAGAACACACATTTCAATGACACTGGTGGATCCATATGTGGTATGTGAAAAGAACAGTGATGAAATGACTCCAGTTGTTGTTAGTAAAAAGAACACACATGCAATGACACTGGTGGATCCATACGTGGTATGTGAAAAGAACACACATGCTATGACTCTGGTTGTTGTTAGTAAAAAGAACACACATGCAATGACACTGGTGGATCCATGTCTGGTCTCTAAAGAGAACACACATGCAATGACCCTGGTTGTTGTTAGTAAAATGAGCACACATGCAATGACACTAGTGGATCCATAGGTGGATTGTGAATAGAGCACACATACAATGACACTGGTGGATCCATATGTGGTATGTGAAAAGAACACACATGCAATGACCCCAGTTGTTGTTAGTAAAAAAAGCACACATGCAATGACACTAGTGGATCCATATGTGGTATGTTAAAAGAACACACATTTCAATGACTCTGGTTGTTGTTAGTAAAAAGAACACACATGCAATGACACTGGTGGATCCATAGGTGGATTATGAAAAGAGCACACATGCAATGACACTGGTGGATCCATGTGTGGTATGTGAAAAGAACACACATGCAATGACTCCAGTTGTTGTTAGTAAAAAGAACACACATGCAATGACACTGGTGTATCCATGTCTGGTCTCTGAAGAGAACACACATTTCAATGACACTGGTGGATCCATATGTGGTATGTGAAAAGAACAGTCATGAAATGACTCTAGTTGTTGTTAGTGAAAAGAACACACATGCAATGACACTGGTGGATCCAAAGGTGTATTGTGAAAAGAACACACATGCAATGACTCTGGTTGTTGTTAGTAAAAATAACACACATAGAATGACACTGGTGCATCCATGTGTGGTCTCTAAAGAGAACACACATGCAATGACTCTGGTTGTTGTTAGTAAAAAGAGCACACATGCAATGACACTGGTGGATCCATAGGTGGATTGTGAAAAGAACACACATGCAATGACACTGGTGGATCCATGTGTGGTCTCTAAAGAGAACACACATGCAATGACTCCCGTTGTTGTTAGTAAAAAGAACACACATGCAATGACACTAGTGGATCCATGTGTGGTCTTTGAAGACAACACATTTCAATGACACTGGTGGATCCATATGTGGTATGTGAAAAGAACAGTCATGAAATGACTCTGGTTGTTGTTAGTAAAAAAACACACATGCAATGACACTGGTGGATCCATAGGTGGTATGTGAAAAGAACACACATGCAATGAATCTGGTTGTTGTTAGTAAAAAGAACACACTTGCAATGACACTGGTGAATCCATGTGTGGTCTCTGAAGAGAACACACATGCAATGACTCTGGTTGTTGTTAGTAAAAAGAGCACACATGCAATGATACTAGTGGATCCATAGGTGGATTGTGAAAAGAGCACACATACAATGACACTGGTGGATCCATAGGTGGATTGTGAAAAGGGCACACCTGCAATGACACTGGTGGATCCATGTGTGGTATGTGAAAAGAACACACATGCAATGACTCCAGTTGTTGTTAGTAAAAAGAACACACATGCAATGACACTGGTGGATCCATGTGTGGTCTCTGAAGAGAATACACATTTCAATGACACTGGTGGATCCATATGTGGTATGTGAAAAGAACAGTGATGAAATGACTCCAGTTGTTGTTAGTAAAAAGAACACACATGCAATGACACTGGTGGATCCATACGTGGTATGTGAAAAGAACACACATGCTATGACTCTGGTTGTTGTTAGTAAAAAGAACACACATGGAATGACACTGGTGGATCCATGTCTGGTCTCTAAAGAGAACACACATGCAATGACCCTGGTTGTTGTTAGTAAAATGAGCACACATGCAATGACACTAGTGGATCCATAGGTGGATTATGAATAGAGCACACATACAATGACACTGGTGGATCCATATGTGGTATGTGAAAAGAACACACATGCAATGACCCCAGTTGTTGTTAGTAAAAAAAGCACACATGCAATGACACTAGTGGATCCATATGTGGTATGTTAAAAGAACACACATTTCAATGACTCTGGTTGTTGTTAGTAAAAAGAACACACATGCAATGACACTGGTGGATCCATAGGTGGATTATGAAAAGAGCACACATGCAATGACACTGGTGGATCCATGTGTGGTATGTGAAAAGAACACACATGCAATCACTCCAGTTGTTGTTAGTAAAAAGAACACACATGCAATGACACTGGTGTATCCATGTCTGGTCTCTGAAGAGAACACACATTTCAATGACACTGGTGGATCCATATGTGGTATGTGAAAAGAACAGTCATGAAATGACTCTAGTTGTTGTTAGTGAAAAGAACACACATGCAATGACACTGGTGGATCCAAAGGTGTATTGTGAAAAGAACACACATGCAATGACTCTGGTTGTTGTTAGTAAAACTAACACACGTAGAATGACACTGGTGGATCCATGTGTGGTCTCTAAAGAGAACACACATGCAATGACTCTGGTTGTTGTTAGTAAAAAGAGCACACATGCAATGACACTGGTGGATCCATAGGTGGATTGTGAAAAGAACACACATGCAATGACACTGGTGGATCCATGTGTGGTCTCTAAAGAGAACACACATGCAATGACTCCCGTTGTTGTTAGTAAAAAGAACACACATGCAATGACACTAGTGGATCCATGTGTGGTCTTTGAAGACAACGCACATTTCAATGACACTGGTGGATCCATATGTGGTATGTGAAAAGAACAGTCATGAAATGACTCTAGTTGTTGTTTGTAAAAAGAACACACATGCAATGACACTGGTGGATCCATAGGTGGTATGTGAAAAGAACACACATGCAATGAATCTGGTTGTTGTTAGTAAAAAGAACACACTTGCAATGACACTGGTGGATCCATGTGTGGTCTCTGAAGAGAACACACATGCAATGACTCTGGTTGTTGTTATTAAAAAGAGCACACATGCAATGATACTAGTGGATCCATAGGTGGATTGTGAAAAGAGCACACATACAATGACACTGGTGGATCCATAGGTGGATTGTGAAAAGGGCACATCTGCAATGACACTGGTGGATCCATGTGTGGTATGTGAAAAGAACACACATG
Source organism: Avena insularis (assembly GCA_023614405.1). Classification (NCBI taxonomy): domain Eukaryota; kingdom Viridiplantae; phylum Streptophyta; class Magnoliopsida; order Poales; family Poaceae; genus Avena; species Avena insularis. The sequence continues at coordinate 515,888,942 of CM042694.1, forward strand.
CAATGACTCTAGTTGTTGTTAGTAAAAAGAACACACATGCAATGACACTGGTGGATCCATGTGTGGTCTCTGAAGAGAACACACATTTCAATGACACTGGTGGATCCATATGTGGTATGTGAAAAGAACAGTCATGAAATGACTCCAGTTGTTGTTAGTAAAAGGAACACACATGCAATGACACTGGTGGATCCATAGGTGGATTGTGAAAAGAACACACATGCAATGACACTGGTGGATCCATGTGTGGTCTCTGAAGAGAACACACATGCAATGACCCCAGTTGTTGTTAGTAAAAAAAGCACACATGCAATGACACTGGTGGATCCATATGTGGTATGTGAAAAGAACAATGATGAAATGACTCATGTTGTTGTTAGTAAAAAGAACACACATGCAATGACACTAGTGGATCCATGTGTGGTCTTTGAAGACAACGCACATTTCAATGACACTGGTGGATCCATATGTGGTATGTGAAAAGAACAGTCATGAAATGACTCTAGTTGTTGTTTGTAAAAAGAACACACATGCAATGACACTGGTGGATCCATAGGTGGTATGTGAAAAGAACACACATGCAATGAATCTGGTTGTTAGTAAAAGAACACACTTGCAATGACCTTTGGTGAATACATGTTTGGTCTCTGAAGAGAACACACATGCAATGACTCTGGTTGTTGTTAGTAAAAAGAGCACACATGCAATGATACTAGTGGATCCATAGGTGGATTGTGAAAAGAGCACACATACAATGACACTGGTGGATCCATAGGTGGATTGTGAAAAGGGCACACCTGCAATGACACTGGTGGATCCATGTGTGGTATGTGAAAAGAACACACATGCAATGACTCCAGTTGTTGTTAGTAAAAAGAACACACATGCAATGACACTGGTGGATCCATGTGTGGTCTCTGAAGAGAATACACATTTCAATGACACTGGTGGATCCATATGTGGTATGTGAAAAGAACAGTGATGAAATGACTCCAGTTGTTGTTAGTAAAAAGAACACACATGCAATGACACTGGTGGATCCATACGTGGTATGTGAAAAGAACACACATGCTATGACTCTGGTTGTTGTTAGTAAAAAGAACACACATGGAATGACACTGGTGGATCCATGTCTGGTCTCTAAAGAGAACACACATGCAATGACCACAGTTGTTGTTAGTAAAATGAGCACACATGCAATGACACTAGTGGATCCATAGGTGGATTATGAATAGAGCACACATACAATGACACTGGTGGATCCATATGTGGTATGTGAAAAGAACACACATGCAATGACCCCAGTTGTTGTTAGTAAAAAAAGCACACATGCAATGACACTAGTGGATCCATATGTGGTATGTTAAAAGAACACACATTTCAATGACTCTGGTTGTTGTTAGTAAAAAGAACACACATGCAATGACACTTTGGTGGATCCATAGGTGGATTATGAAAGAGCACACATGCAATGACACTGGTGGATCCATGTGTGGTATGTGAAAAGAACACACATGCAATCACTCCAGTTGTTGTTAGTAAAAAGAACACACATGCAATGACACTGGTGTATCCATGTCTGGTCTCTGAAGAGAACACACATTTCAATGACACTGGTGGATCCATATGTGGTATGTGAAAAGAACAGTCATGAAATGACTCTAGTTGTTGTTAGTGAAAAGAACACACATGCAATGACACTGGTGGATCCAAAGGTGTATTGTGAAAAGAACACATGCAATGACTCTGGTTGTTGTTAGTAAAACTAACACACGTAGAATGACATCGGTGGATCCATGTGTGGTCTCTAAAGAGAACACACATGCAATGACTCTGGTTGTTGTTAGTAAAAAGAGCACACATGCAATGACACTGGTGGATCCATAGGTGGATTGTGAAAAGAACACACATGCAATGACACTGGTGGATCCATGTGTGGTCTCTAAAGAGAACACACATGCAATGACTCCCGTTGTTGTTAGTAAAAAGAACACACATGCAATGACACTAGTGGATCCATGTGTGGTCTTTGAATACAACACATTTCAATGACACTGGTGGATCCATATGTGGTATGCGAAAAGAACAGTCATGATATGACTCTGGTTTTTTGTAAAAAGAACACACATGCAATGACACTGGTGGATCCATAGGTGGTATGTGAAAAGAACACACATCCAATGAATCTGGTTGTTGTTAGTAAAAAGAACACACTTGCAATGACACTGGTGGATCCATGTGTGGTCTCTGAAGAGAACACACATGCAATGACTCTGGTTGTTGTTATTAAAAAGAGCACACATGCAATGATACTAGTGGATCCATAGGTGGATTGTGAAAAGAGCACACATACAATGACACTGGTGGATCCATAGGTGGATTGTGAAAAGGGCACATCTGCAATGACACTGGTGGATCCATGTGTGGTATGTGAAAAGAACACACATGCAATGACTCTAGTTGTTGTTAGTAAAAAGAACACACATGCAATGACACTGGTGGATCCATGTGTGGTCTCTGAAGAGAACACACATTTCAATGACACTGGTGGATCCATATGTGGTATGTGAAAAGAACAGTCATGAAATGACTCCAGTTGTTGTTAGTAAAAGGAACACACATGCAATGACACTGGTGGATCCATAGGTGGATTGTGAAAAGAACACACATGCAATGACACTGGTGGATCCATGTGTGGTCTCTGTAGAGAACACACATGCAATGACCCAGTTGTTGTTAGTAAAAAAATCACACATGCAATGACACTGATGGATCCATATGTGGTGTGTGAAAAGAACAATGATGAAATGACTCCAGTTGTTGTTAGTAAAAAGAACACACATGCAATGAGACTGGTGGATCCATAGGTGGTATGTGAAAAGAACACACATGCAATGACTCTGGTTGTTGTTAGTAAAAAGAACACACATGCAATGACACTGGTGGATCCCTTTGTGGTCTCTAAAGAGAACACACATGCAATGACCCTGGTTGTTGTTAGTAAAAAGAGCACACATGCAATGACACTAGTGGATCCATAGGTGGTATGTGAAAATAACACACATTTCAATGACTCTGGTTGTTGTTAGTAAAAAGAACACACATGCAATGACACTGGTGGATCCATAGGTGGATTATGAAAAGAGCACACATGCAATGACACTGGTGGATCCATGTGTGGTATGTGAAAAGAACACACATGCAATGACTACAGTTGATGTTAGTAAAAAGAACTCAGATGCAATGACACTGGTGGATCCATGTGTGGTCTCTGAAGAGAACACACATTTCAATGACACTGGAGGATCCATATGTGGTATGTGAAAAGAACAGTCATGAAATGACTCCAGTTGTTGTTAGTAAAAAGAACACACATGCAATGACACTGGTGGATCCATAGGTGGATTGTGAAAAGAACACACATGCAATGACTCCGGTTGTTGTTAGTAAAAAGAACGCACATGCAATGACACTGGTGGATCCATGTGTGGTCTCTGAAGAGAACACACATGCAATGACTCTGGTTGTTGTTAGTAAAAAGAGCACACATGCAATGACACTAGTGGATCCATAGGTGGATTGTGAAAAGAGCACACATACATTGACACTGGTGGATCGACATGTGGTATGTGAAAAGAACACACATATAATGACCCCAGTTGTTGTTAGTAAAAAAAATCACACATGCAACGACACTGGTAGATCCATAGGTGGTATGTGAAAAGAACACACATTTCAATGACTCTGGTTGTTAGTAAAAAGAACACACATGCAATGACACTGGTGGATCCATAGGTGGATTGTGAAAAGATCACACATGCAATGACACTGGTGGATCCATGTGTGGTATGTGAAAAGAACACACATGCAATGACTCTAGTTGTTGTTAGTAAAAAGAACACACATGCAATGGCACTGGTTGATCCATGTGTGGTCTCTGAAGAGAACACACATTTCAATGACACTGGTGGATCCATATGTATTATGTGAAAAGAACAGTCATGAAATGACTCCAGTTGTTGTTAGTAAAAAGAACACACATGCAATGACCCTGGTGGATCCATAGGTGGATTGTGAAAAGAACACACATGCAATGACACTGGTGGATCCATGTGTGGTCTCTGAAGAGAACACACATGCAATGACCCCAGTTGCTGTTAGTAAAAAAAGCACACATGGAATGACGCTGGTGGATCCATACGTGGTATGTGAAAAGAACAGTGATGAAATGACTCCAGTTGTTGTTAGTAAAAAGAACACACATGCAATGACACTGGTGGATCCATGTGTGGTCTCTGAAGAGAACACACATGCAATGACCCTGGTTGTTGTTTGTAAAAAGAGCACACATGCAATGACACTGGTGGATCCAGGTGTGGTCTCTGAAGAGAACTCACATGCAATGACCCCAGTTGTTGTTAATAAAAAACACACACATGCAATGACACTGGTGGATCCATATGTGGTATGTGAAAAGAACACACATTTCAATGACTCTGGTTGTTGTTAGTAAAAAGAACACATAGGCAATGACACTGGTGGATCCATAGGTGGATTGTGAAAAGAGCACACATGCAATGACACGGATGGATCCATGTGTGGTACGTGAAAAGAACACACATGCAATGACTCCAGTTGTTGTTAGTAAAAAGAACACACATGCAATGACACTGGTGGATCCATAGGTGGATTGTGAAAGGAACACACATGCAATGACACTGGTGGATCCATGTGTGGTCTCTGAAGAGAACACACATGCGATGACCCTAGTTGTTGTTAGTAAAAAAAGCACACATGCAATGACACTGATGGATCCATATGTCTTCTGTGAAAAGAACAGTGATGAAATGACTCCTGTTGTTGTTAGTAAAAAGAACACACATGCAATGACACTGGTGGATCCATAGGTGGTATGTGAAAAGAACACACATGCAATGACTCTCTTTGTTGTTAGTAAAAAGATCACACATGCAATGACACTCGTGGATCCATGTGTGGTCTCTGAAGAGAACACACATGCAATGACCCTGGTTGTTGTTAGTAAAAAGAGCACACACGCAATGACACTGGTGGATCCAGAGGTGGATTGTGAAAAGAGCACACATGCACTGACACGGATGGATCCATGTGTGGTATGTGAAAAGAACACACATGCAATGACTCCAGTTGTTGTTAGTAAAAAGAACACACATGCAATGACACTGGTGGATCCATAGGTGGATTGTGAAAAGAACACACATGCAGTGACACTGGTGGATCCATGTGTGGTCTCTGAAGAGAACACACATGCGATGACTCCAGTTGTTGTTAGTAAAAAGAACACACATGCAATGACACTGGTGGATCCATAGGTGGTATGTGAAAAGAACACACATGCAATGACTCTGGTTGTTGTTAGTAAAAAGAACACACATTCAATGACACTAGTGGATCCATGTGTGGTCTCTGAAGAGAACACACATGCAATGACCTTGGTTGTTGTTAGTAAAAGAGCACACATGCAATGACATTAGTGGATCCATAGGTGGATTGTGAAAAGAGCACACATATAATGACACTGGTAGATCCATATGTGGTACGTCCAAAGAACACACATGCAATGACCCCAGTTGTTGTTAGTAAAAAAATCACACATGCAATGACACTGGTAGATCCATAGGTGGTATGTGAAAAGAACACACATTTCAATGACTCTGGTTGTTGTTAGTAAAAAGAACACACATGCAATGACACTAGTGGATCCATAGGTGGATTGTGAAAATAACACACATGCAATGACAGTGGTGGATCCATATGTGGTATGTGAAAAAACAGTCATGAAATGACTCTAGTTGTTATTAGTAAAAAGAACACATATGTAAGGACACTGGTGGATCCATCGGTGGTATGTGAAAAGAACACACATGCAATGACACTGGTGTATCCATGTGTGGTCTCTGAAGAGAACACACTTTTCAATGACACTGGTGGATCCATATGTGGTATATGAAAAGAACAGTCATGAAATGACTCTAGTTGTTGTTAGTAAAAAGAACACACATGCAATGACACTGGTGGATCCATAGGTGGTATGTGAAAAGAACACACATGCAATGACTCCGGTTGTTGTTAGTAAAAAGAACACACATGCAATGACACTGGTGGATCCATGTGTGGTCTCTGAAGAGACCACACATGCAATGACTCTGGTTGTTGTTAGTGAAAAGAGCACACATGCAATGACACTAGTGGATCCATAGGTGGATTGTTAAAAGAGCACACATACAATGACACTGGTGGATCCATATGTGGTATGTGAAAAGAACACACATGCAATGACCCCAGTTGTTGTTAGTAAAAACAACACACATGCAATGACACTGGTGGATCCATAGGTGGTATGTGAAAAGAACACACATTTCAATGACTCTGGTTGTTAGTAAAAAGAACACACATGCAATGACACTGGAGGATCCATAGGTGGATTGTGAAAAGAGCACACATGCAATGACACTGGTGAATCCATGTGTGGTATGTGAAAAGAACACACATGCAATGACTCCAGTTGTTGTTAGTAAAAAGAACACACATGCAATGACACTGGTGGATCCATGTGTGGTCTCTGAAGAGAACACACATTTCAATGACACTGGTGTATCCATATGTGGTATGTGAAAAGAACAGTCATGAAATGACTCCAATTGTTGTTAGTAAAAAGAACACACATGCAATGACACTGGTGGATCCATAGGTGGATTGTGAAAAGAACACACATGCAATGACACTGGTGGATCCATGTGTGGTCTCTTAAGAGAACACACATGCAATGACCCCAGTTGTTGTTAGTAAAAAAAGCACACATGCAATGACACTGGTGGATCCATATGTTGTATGTGAAAAGAACAGTGATGAAATGACTCCAGTTGTTGTTAATAAAAAGAACACACATGCAATGACATCGTGGATCCATGTGTGGTCTCTGAAAGAACACACATGCAATGACCCTGGTTGTTGTTAGTAACAAGAGCACACATGCAATGACACTGTGGATACATGTGTGGTCTCTCAGAAGAACTCACATGAAATGACCCCAGTTGTTGTTAGTAAAAAAAGCACACATGCAATGACACTGGTGGATCCATATGTGGTATGTGAAAAGAACACACATTTCAATGACTCTGGTTGTTGTTAGTAAAAAGAACACATAGGCAATGACACCGGTGGATCCATAGGTGGATTGTTAAAAGAGCACACATGCAATGACACTGATGAATCCATGTGTGGTATGTGAAAAGAACACACATGCAATGACTCCAGTTGTTGTTAGTAAAAAGAACACACATGCAATGGCACTGGTGGATCCATGTGTGGTCTTTGAAGAGAACACACATTTCAATGACACTGGTGGATACATATGTGGTATGTGAAAAGAACAGTCATGAAATGACTCTAGTTGTTAGTAAAAATAACACACATGCAATGACATTGGTGGATCCATAGGTGGTATGTGAAAAGAACACACATGCAATGACTCTGGTTGTTGTTAGTAAAAAGAACACACATGCAATGACACTGGTGGATCCCTGTGTGGTCTCTGAAGAGAACACACATGCAATGACCCTGGTTGTTGTTAGTAAAAAGAGCACACATGCAATGACACTGGTGGATCCATGTGTGGTATGTGAAAAGAACACACATGCAATGACTTTAGTTGTTGTTAGTAAAAAGAACACATATGCAATGACACTGGTGGATCCATGTGTGGTCTCTGAAGAGAACACACATTTCAATGACACTGGTGGATCCATATGTGGTATGTGAAAAGAACAGTCATGAAATGACTCCAGTTGTTGTTATTAAAAAGAACACACATGCATTGACACTGGTGGATACATAGGTGGATTGTGAAAAGAACACACATGCAATGACACTGGTGGATCCATGTGTGGTCTCTGAAGAGAACACACATGCAATGACCCTAGTTGTTGTTAGTAAAAAAAGCACACATGCAATGACACTGGTGGATCCATATGTGGTATGTGAAAAGAACGGTGATGAAATGACTCCAGTTGTTGTTAGTAAAAAGAACACGCATGCAATGACACTGGTGGATCCATAGTTGGTATGTGAAAAGAACACACATGCAATGACTCTGGTTGTTGTTAGTAAAAATAACACACATGCAATGACCCTGGTGGATCCATGTGTGGTCTCTGAAGAGAACTCACATGCAATGACACCAGTTGTTGTTATTAAAAAGCACATACATGCAATGACACTGGTGGATCCATATGTGGTATGTGAAAAGAACACACATTTCAATGACTCTGGTTGTAGTTAGTAAAAAGAACACATAGGCAATGACACTGGTGGATCCATAGGTGGATTGTGAAAAGAACACACATGCAATGAAACTGGTGGATCCATGTGTGGTCTCTTAAGAGAACACACATGCAATGACCCCAGTTGTTGTCAGTAAAAAAGCACACATGCAATGACACTGGTGGTTCCATATGTGGTATGTGAAAAGAAAGTGATGAAATGAATCCAGTTGTTGTTAATAAAAAGAACACACATGCAATGACACTGGTGGACCCATGTGTGGTCTCTGAAGAGAACACACATGCAATGACCCTGGTTGTTGTTAGTAACAAGTGCACACATGCAATGACACTAGTGGATCCATGTGTGGTCTCTGAAGAGAACTCACATGCAATGATCCCAGTTGTTGTTAGTAAAAAACACACACATGCAATGACACTGGTGGATCCATATGTGGTTTGTGAAAAGAACACACATTTCAATGACTCTGGTTGTTGTTAGTAAAAAGAACACATAGGCAATGACACTGGTGGATCCATAGGTGGATTGTTAAAAGAGCACACATGCAATGACACTGATGAATCCATGTGTGGTATGTGAAAAGAACACACATGCAATGACTCCAGTTGTTGTTAGTAAAAAGAACACACATGCAATGACACTAGTGGATCCATGTGTGGTCTTTGAAGAGAACACACATTTCAATGACACTGGTGGATACATATGTGGTATGTGAAAAGAACAGTCATGAAATGACTCTAGTTGTTGTTAGTAAAAATATCACACATGCAATGACATTGGTGGATCCATAGGTGGTATGTGAAAAGAACACACATGCAATGACTCTGGTTGTTGTTAGTAAAAAGAACACACATGCAATGACACTGGTGGATCCCTGTGTGGTCTCTGAAGAGAACACACATGCAATGACCCTGGTTGTTGTTAGTAAAAAGAGCACACATGCAATGACACTGGTGGATCCATGTGTGGTATGTGAAAAGAACACACATGCAATGACTCTAGTTGTTGTTAGTAAAAAGAACACACATGCAATGACACTGGTGGATCCATGTGTGGTCTCTGAAGAGAACACACATTTCAATGACACTGGTGGATCCATATGTGGTATGTGAAAAGAACAGTCAAGAAATGACTCCAGTTGATGTTATTAAAAAGAACACACATGCATTGACCCTGGTGGATCCATAGGTGGATTGTGAAAAGAACACACCTGCAATGACACTGGTGGATCCATGTGTGGTCTCTGAAGAGAACACACATGCATTGACCCCAGTTGTTGTTAGTAAAAAAATCACACATGCAATGACACTGGTGGATCCATATGTGGTATGTGAAAAGAACGGTGATGAAATGACTCCAGTTGTTGTTTGTAAAAAGAACACGCATGCAATGACACTGGTGGATCCATAGTTGGTATGTGAAAAGAACACACATGCAATGACTGGTTGTTGTTAGTAAAAATAACACACATGCAATGACCCTGGTGGATCCATGTGTGGTCTCTGAAGAGAACTCACATGCAATGACACCAGTTGTTGTTATTAAAAAGCACACACATGCAATGACACTGGTGGATCCATATGTGGTATGTGAAAAGAACACACATTTCAATGACTCTGGTTGTTGTTAGTAAAAAGAACACATAGGCAATGACACTGGTGGATCCATAGGTGGATTGTGAAAAGAGCACACATGCAATGACACTGGTGGATCCATGTGTGGTCTCTGAAGAGAACACACATGCGATGACCCCAGTTGTTGTTAGTAAAAAAAGCACACATGCAATGACACTGGTGGATCCATATGTGGTATACGAAAAGAACAGTGATGAAATGACTCCAGTTGTTGTTAGTAAAAAGAACACACATGCAATGACACTGGTGGATGCATAGGTGGTATGTGAAAAGAACACACATGCAATGACTCTGGTTGTTGTTAGTAAAAAGAACACACATTCAATGACACTAGTGGATCCATGTGTGGTCTCTGAAGAGAACACACATGCAATGACCTTGGTTGTTGTTAGTAAAAAGAGCACACATGCAATGACATTAGTGGATCCATAGGTGGATTGTGAAAAGAGCACACATACAATGACACTGGTAGATCCATATGTGGTACGTCCAAAGAACACACATGCAATGACCCCAGTTGTTGTTAGTAAAAAAATCACACATGCAATGACACTGGTAGATCCATAGGTGGTATGTGAAAAGAACACACATTTCAATGACTCTGGTTGTTGTTAGTAAAAAGAACACACATGCAATGACACTAGTGGATCCATAGGTGGATTGTGAAAATAACACACATGCAATGACACTGGTGGATCCATATGTGGTATGTGAAAAAACAGTCATGAAATGAATCTAGTTGTTATTAGTAAAAAGAACACATATGTAAGGACACTGGTGGATCCATCGGTGGTATGTGAAAAGAACACACATGCAATGACACTGGTGTATCCATGTGTGGTCTCTGAAGAGAACACACTTTTCAATGACACTGGTGGATCCATATGTGGTATGTGAAAAGAACAGTCATGAAATGACTCTAGTTGTTAGTAAAAAGAACACACATGCAATGACACTGGTGGATCCATAGGTGGTATGTGAAAATAACACACATGCAATGACTCCGGTTGTTGTTAGTAAAAAGAACACACATGCAATGACACTGGTGGATCCATGTGTGGTCTCTGAAGAGACCACACATGCAATGACTCTGGTTGTTGTTAGTGAAAAGAGCACACATGCAATGACACTAGTGGATCCATAGGTGGATTGTTAAAAGAGCACACATACAATGACACTGGTGGATCCATATGTGGTATGTGAAAAGAACACACATGCAATGACCCTAGTTGTTGTTAGTAAAAAAATCGCACATGCAATGACACTGGTGGATCCATAGGTGGTATGTGAAAAGAACACACATTTCAATGACTCTGGTTGTTAGTAAAAAGAACACACATGCAATGACACTGGTGGATCCATAGGTGGATTGTGAAAAGAGCACACATGCAATGACACTGGTGGATCCATGTGTGGTATGTGAAAAGAACACACATGCAATGACTCCAGTTGTTGTTAGTAAAAAGAACACACATGCAATGACACTGGTGGATCCATGTGTGGTCTCTGAAGAGAACACACATTTCAATGACACTGGTGGATCCATATGTGGTATGTGAAAACAGTCATGAAATGACTCAATTGTTAGTAAAAAGAACACACATGCAATGACACTGGTGGATCCATAGGTGGATTGTGAAAAGAACACACATGCAATGACACTGGTGGATCCATGTGTGGTCTCTTAAGAGAACACACATGCAATGACCCTAGTTGTTGTTAGTAAAAAAAGCACACATGCAATGACACTGGTGGATCCATATGTTGTATGTGAAAAGAACAGTGATGAAATGACTCCAGTTGTTGTTAATAAAAAGAACACACATGCAATGACACTGGTGGATCCATGTGTGGTCTCTGAAGAGAACACACATGCAATGACCCTGGTTGTTGTTAGTAACAAGAGCACACATGCAATGACACTGGTGGATACATGTGTGGTCTCTCAAGAGAACTCACATGCAATGATCCCAGTTGTTGTTAGTAAAAAACACACACATGCAATGACACTGGTGGATCCATATGTGGTATGTGAAAAGAACACATATTTCAATGACTCGTTGTTGTTAGTAAAAGAACACATAGGCAATGACACCGTGTATCCATATGTTGATTGTTAAAAGATCACACATGCAATGACACTGATGAATCCATGTGTGGTATGTGAAAAGAACACACATGCAATGACTCCAGTTGTTGTTAGTAAAAAGAACACACATGCAATGACACTGGTGGATCCATGTGTGGTCTTTGAAGAGAACACACATTTCAATGACACTGGTGGATACATATGTGGTATGTGAAAAGAACAGTCATGAAATGACTCTAGTTGTTGTTAGTAAAAATAACACACATGCAATGACATTGGTGGATCCATAGGTGGTATGTGAAAAGAACACACATGCAATGACTCTGGTTGTTGTTAGTAAAAAGAACACACATGCAATGACACTGGTGGATCCCTGTGTGGTCTCTAAAGAGAACACACATGCAATGACCCTGGTTGTTGTTAGTAAAAAGAGCACACATGCAATGACACTGGTGGATCCATGTGTGGTATGTGAAAAGAACACACATGCAATGACTTTAGTTGTTGTTAGTAAAAACAACACACATGCAATGACACTGGTGGATCCATGTGTGGTCTCTGAAGAGAACACACATTTCAATGACACTGGTGGATCCATATGTGGTATGTGAAAAGAACAGTCATGAAATGACTCCAATTGTTGTTATTAAAAAGAACACACATGCATTGACACTGGTGGATCCATAGGTGGATTGTGAAAAGAACACACATGCAATGACACTGGTGGATCCATGTGTGGTCTCTGAAGAGAACACACATGCAATGACCCCAGTTGTTGTTAGTAAAAAAAGCACACATGCAATGACACTGGTGGATCCATATGTGGTATGTGAAAAGAACGGTGATGAAATGACTCCAGTTGTTTTTAGTAAAAAGAACACGCATGCAATGACACTGGTGGATCCATAGTTGGTATGTGAAAAGAACACACATGCAATGACTCTGGTTGTTGTTAGTAAAAATAACACACATGCAATGACACTGGTGGATCCCTGTGTGGTCTCTGAAGAGAACACACATGCAATGACCCTGGTTGTTGTTAGTAAAAAGAGCACACATGCAATGACACTGGTGGATCCATGTGTGGTATGTGAAAAGAACACACATGCAATGACTTTAGTTGTTGTTAGTAAAAAGAACACACATGCAATGATACTGGTGGATCCACGTGTGGTCTCTGAAGAGAACACACATTTCAATGACACTGGTGGATCCATATGTGGTATGTGAAAAGAACAGTCATGAAATGACTCCAGTTGTTGTTATTAAAAAGAACACACATGCATTGACACTGATGGATCCATAGGTGGATTGTGAAAAGAACACACATGCAATGACACTGGTGGATCCATGTGTGGTCTCTGAAGAGAACACACATGCAATGACCCCAGTTGTTGTTAGTAAAAAAAGCACACATGCAATGACACTGGTGGATCCATATGTGGTATGTGAAAAGAACGGTGATGAAATGACTCCAGTTGTTGTTAGTAAAAAGAACACGCATGCAATGACACTGGTGGATCCATAGTTGGTATGTGAAAAGAACACACATGCAATGACTCTGGTTGTTGTTAGTAAAAATAACACACATGCAATGACCCTGGTGGATCCATGTGTGGTCTCTGAAGAGAACTCACATGCAATGACACCAGTTGTTGTTACTAAAAAGCACACACATGCAATGACACTGGTGGATCCATATGTGGTATGTGAAAAGAACACACATTTCAATGACTCTGGTTGTAGTTAGTAAAAAGAACACATAGGCAATGACACTGGTGGATCCATAGGTGGATTGTGAAAAGAACACACATGCAATGAAACTGGTGGATCCATGTGTGGTCTCTTAAGAGAACACACATGCAATGACCCCAGTTGTTGTTAGTAAAAAAGCACACATGCAATGACACTGGTGGTTCCATATGTGGTATGTGAAAAGAAAGTGATGAAATGACTCCAGTTGTTGTTAATAAAAAGAACACACATGCAATGACACTGGTGGATCCATGTGTGGTCTCTGAAGAGAACACACATGCAATGACCCTGGTTGTTGTTAGTAACAAGTGCACACATGCAATGACACTGGTGGATCCATGTGTGGTCTCTGAAGAGAACTCACATGCAATGATCCCAGTTGTTGTTAGTAAAACACACACACATGCAATGACACTGGTGGATCCATATGTGGTATGTGAAAAGAACACACATTTCAATGACTCTGGTTGTTGTTAGTAAAAAGAACACATAGGCAATGACACTGGTGAATCCAAAGGTGGATTGTTAAAAGACACATGCAATGACACTGATGAATCCATGTGTGGTATGTGAAAAGAACACACAAGCAATGACTCAGTTGTTGTTAGTAAAAGAACACACATGCAATGACACTAGTGGATCCATGTGTGGTCTTTGAAGAACACACATTTCAATGACACTGGTGGATACATATGTGGTATGTGAAAAGAACATGAAATGACTCTAGTTGTTAGTAAAAATAGCACACATACAATGACATTTGTGGATCCATTGGTGGTATGTGAAAAGAACACACATGCAACGACTCTGGTTGTTGTTAGTAAAAAGAACACACATGCAACCTTTGGTGGATCCATGTGTGGTCTCTGAAGAGAACACACATGCAATGACTCTGGTTGTTGTTAGTAAAAAGAGCACACATGCAATGACACTGGTGGATCCATGTGTGGTATGTGAAAAGAACACACATGCAATGACTCTAGTTGTTGTTAGTAAAAAGAACACACATGCAATGACACTGGTGGATCCATGTGTGGTCTCTGAAGAGAACACACATTTCAATGACATTGGTGGATCCATATGTGGTATGTGAAAAGAACAGTCAAGAAATGACTCCAGTTGTTGTTATTAAAAAGAACACACATGCATTGACACTGGTGGATCCATAGGTGGATTGTGAAAAGAACACACCTGCAATGACACTGGTGGATCCATGTGTGGTCTCTGAAGAGAACACACATGCAATGACCCCAGTTGTTGTTAGTAAAAAAATCACACATGCAATGACACTGGTGGATCCATATGTGGTATGTGAAAAGAACGGTGATGAAATGACTCCAGTTGTTGTTAGTAAAAAGAACACGCATGCAATGACACTGGTGGATCCATAGTTGGTATGTGAAAAGAACACACATGCAATGACTCTGGTTGTTGTTAGTAAAAATAACACACATGCAATGACACTGGTGGATCCCTGTGTGGTCTCTGAAGAGAACACACATGCAATGACCCTGGTTGTTGTTAGTAAAAAGAGCACACATGCAATGACACTGGTGGATCCATGTGTGGTATGTGAAAAGAACACACATGCAATGACTTTAGTTGTTGTTAGTAAAAAGAACACACATGCAATGACACTGGTGGATCCATGTGTGGTCTCTGAAGAGAACACACATTTCAATGACACTGGTGGATCCATATGTGGTATGTGAAAAGAACAGTCATGAAATGACTCCAGTTGTTGTTATTAAAAAGAACACACATGCATTGACACTGGTGGATCCATAGGTGGATTGTGAAAAGAACACACATGCAATGACACTGGTGGATCCATGTGTGATCTCTGAAGAGAACACACATGCAATGACCCCAGTTGTTGTTAGTAAAAAAAGCACACATGCAATGACACTGGTGGATCCATATGTGGTATGTGAAAAGAACGGTGATGAAATGACTCCAGTTGTTGTTAGTAAAAAGAACACGCATGCAATGACACTGGTGGATCCATAGTTGGTATGTGAAAAGAACACACATGCAATGACTCTGGTTGTTGTTAGTAAAAATAACACACATGCAATGACCCTGGTGGATCCATGTGTGGTCTCTGAAGAGAACTCACATGCAATGACACCAGTTGTTGTTATTAAAAAGCACACACATGCAATGACACTGGTGGATCCATATGTGGTATGTGAAAAGAACACACATTTCAATGACTCTGGTTGTAGTTAGTAAAAAGAACACATAGGCAATGACACTGGTGGATCCATAGGTGGATTGTGAAAAGAACACACATGGAATGAAACTGGTGGATCCATGTGTGGTCTCTTAAGAGAACACACATGCAATGACCCCAGTTGTTGTTAGTAAAAAAGCACACATGCAATGACACTGGTGGTTCCATATGTGGTATGTGAAAAGAAAGTGATGAAATGACTCCAGTTGTTGTTAATAAAAAGAACACACATGCAATGACACTGGTGGATCCATGTGTGGTCTCTGAAGAGAACACACATGCAATGACCCTGGTTGTTGTTAGTAACAAGTGCACACATGCAATGACACTGGTGGATCCATGTGTGGTCTCTGAAGAGAACTCACATGCAATGATCCCAGTTGTTGTTAGTAAAACACACACACATGCAATGACACTGGTGGATCCATATGTGGTATGTGAAAAGAACACACATTTCAATGACTCTGGTTGTTGTTAGTAAAAAGAACACATAGGCAATGACACTGGTGGATCCATAGGTGGATTGTTAAAAGAGCACACATGCAATGACACTGATGAATCCATGTGTGGTATGTGAAAAGAACACACATGCAATGACTCCAGTTGTTGTTAGTAAAAAGAACACACATGCAATGACACTAGTGGATCCATGTGTGGTCTTTGAAGAGAACACACATTTCAATGACACTGGTGGATACATATGTGGTATGTGAAAAGAACAGTCATGAAATGACTCTAGTTGTTGTTAGTAAAAATAACACACATGCAATGACATTGGTGGATCCATAGGTGGTATGTGAAAAGAACACACATGCAATGACTCTGGTTGTTGTTAGTAAAAAGAACACACATGCAATGACACTGGTGGATCCCTGTGTGGTCTCTGAAGAGAACACACATGCAATGACCCTGGTTGTTGTTAGTAAAAAGAGCACACATGCAATGACACTGGTGGATCCATGTGTGGTATGTGAAAAGAACACACATGCAATGACTCTAGTTGTTGTTAGTAAAAAGAACACACATGCAATGACA
Organism: Avena insularis; assembly: GCA_023614405.1. Lineage (NCBI taxonomy): Eukaryota > Viridiplantae > Streptophyta > Magnoliopsida > Poales > Poaceae > Avena > Avena insularis. Next base: position 515,906,013 of record CM042694.1, read on the forward strand.
CTGGTGGATCCATGTGTGGTCTCTGAAGAGAACACACATTTCAATGACATTGGTGGATCCATATGTGGTATGTGAAAAGAACAGTCAAGAAATGACGCCAGTTGTTGTTATTAAAAAGAACACACATGCATTGACACTGGTGGATCCATAGGTGGATTGTGAAAAGAACACACCTGCAATGACACTGGTGGATCCATGTGTGGTCTCTGAAGAGAACACACATGCAATGACACCAGTTGTTGTTAGTAAAAAAATCACACATGCAATGACACTGGTGGATCCATATGTGGTATGTGAAAAGAACGGTGATGAAATGACTCCAGTTGTTGTTTGTAAAAAGAACACGCATGCAATGACACTGGTGGATCCATAGTTGGTATGTGAAAAGAACACACATGCAATGACTGGTTGTTGTTAGTAAAAATAACACACATGCAATGACCCTGGTGGATCCATGTGTGGTCTCTGAAGAGAACTCACATGCAATGACACCAGTTGTTGTTATTAAAAAGCACACATGCAATGACACTGGTGGATCCATATGTGGTATGTGAAAAGAACACACATTTCAATGACTCTGGTTGTTGTTAGTAAAAAGAACACATAGGCAATGACACTGGTGGATCCATAGGTGGATTGTGAAAAGAGCACACATGCAATGACACTGGTGGATCCATGTGTGGTCTCTGAAGAGAACACACATGCGATGACCCCAGTTGTTGTTAGTAAAAAAAGCACACATGCAATGACAAAGTGGATCCATATGTGGTATCTGAAAAACGATGAAATGACTCCAGTTGTTGTTAGTAAAAAGAACACACATGCAATGACACTGGTGGATCCATAGGTGGTATGTGAAAAGAACACACATGCAATGACTCTGGTTGTTGTTAGTAAAAAGAACACACATTCAATGACACTAGTGGATCCATGTGTGGTCTCTGAAGAGAACACACATGCAATGACCTTGGTTGTTGTTAGTAAAAAGAGCACACATGCATTGACATTAGTGGATCCATAGGTGGATTGTGAAAGAGCACATACAATGACACTGGTAGATCCATATGTACGTCCAAAGAACACACATGCAATGACCCAGGTTGTTAGTAAAAAAATCACACATGCAATGACACTGGTAGATCCATAGGTGGTATGTGAAAAGAACACACATTTCAATGACTCTGGTTGTTGTTAGTAAAAAGAACACACATGCAATGACACTAGTGGATCCATAGGTGGATTGTGAAAATAACACACATGCAATGACACTGGTGGATCCATATGTGCTATGTGAAAAAACAGTCATGAAATGACTCTAGTTGTTATTAGTAAAAAGAACACATATGTAAGGACACTGGTGGATCCGTCGGTGGTATGTGAAAAGAACACACATGCAATGACACTGGTGTATCCATGTGTGGTCTCTGAAGAGAACACACATTTCAATGACATTGGTGGATCCATATGTGGTATGTGAAAAGAACAGTCAAGAAATGACTCCAGTTGTTGTTATTAAAAAGAACACACATGGATTGACACTGGTGGATCCATAGGTGGATTGTGAAAAGAACACACCTGCAATGACACTGGTGGATCCATGTGTGGTCTCTGAAGAGAACACACATGCAATGACCCCAGTTGTTGTTAGTAAAAAAATCACACATGCAATGACACTGGTGGATCCATATGTGGTATGTGAAAAGAACGGTGATGAAATGACTCCAGTTGTTGTTTGTAAAAAGAACACGCATGCAATGACACTGGTGGATCCATAGTTGGTATGTGAAAAGAACACACATGCAATGACTGGTTGTTGTTAGTAAAAATAACACACATGCAATGACCCTGGTGGATCCATGTGTGGTCTCTGAAGAGAACTCACATGCAATGACACCAGTTGTTGTTATTAAAAAGCACACACATGCAATGACACTGGTGGATCCATATGTGGTATGTGAAAAGAACACACATTTCAATGACTCTGGTTGTTGTTAGTAAAAAGAACACATAGGCAATGACACTGGTGGATCCATAGGTGGATTGTGAAAAGAGCACACATGCAATGACACTGGTGGATCCATGTGTGGTCTCTGAAGAGAACACACATGCGATGACCCCAGTTGTTGTTAGTAAAAAAAGCACACATGCAATGACACTGGTGGATCCATATGTGGTATGTGAAAGAAACGGTGATGAAATGACTCAGTTCTTGTTAGTCAAAAGAACACACATGCAATGACACTGGTGGATCCATAGGTGGTATGTGAAAAGAACACACATGCAATGACTACGGTTGTTGTTAGTAAAAGAACACACATTCAATGACACTAGTGGATCCATGTGTGGTCTCTGAAGAGAACACACATGCAATGACCTTGGTTGTTGTTAGTAAAAAGAGCACACATGCATTGACATTAGTGGATCCATAGGTGGATTGTGAAAAGAGCACACATACAATGACACTGGTAGATCCATATGTGGTACGTCCAAAGAACACACATGCAATGACCCCAGTTGTTGTTAGTAAAAAAATCACACATGCAATGACACTGGTAGATCCATAGGTGGTATGTGAAAAGAACACACATTTCAATGACTCTGGTTGTTGTTAGTAAAAAGAACACACATGCAATGACACTAGTGGATCCATAGGTGGATTGTGAAAATAACACACATGCAATGACACTGGTGGATCCATATGTGCTATGTGAAAAAACAGTCATGAAATGACTCTAGTTGTTATTAGTAAAAAGAACACATATGTAAGGACACTGGTGGATCCGTCGGTGGTATGTGAAAAGAACACACATGCAATGACACTGGTGTATCCATGTGTGGTCTCTGAAGAGAACACACTTTTCAATGACACTGGTGGATCCATATGTGGTATGTGAAAAGAACAGTCATGAAATGACTCTAGTTGTTGTTAGTAAAAAGAACACACATGCAATGACACTGGTGGATCCATAGGTGGTATGTGAAAAGAACACACATGCAATGACTCCGGTTGTTGTTAGTAAAAAGAACACACATGCAATGACACTGGTGGATCCATGTGTGGTCTCTGAAGAGACCACACATGCAATGACTCTGGTTGTTGTTAGTGAAAAGAGCACACATGCAATGACACTAGTGCATCCATAGGTGGTTTGTTAAAAGAGCACACATACAATGACACTGGTGGATCCATATGTGGTATGTGAAAAGAACACACATGCAATGACCCCAATTGTTGTTAGTAAAAAAATCGCACATGCAATGACACTGGTGGATCCATAGGTGGTATGTGAAAAGAACACACATTTCAATGACTCTGGTTGTTAGTAAAAAGAACACACATGCAATGACACTGGTGGATCCATAGGTGGATTGTGAAAAGAGCACACATGCAATGACACTGGTGGATCCATGTGTGGTATGTGAAAAGAACACACATGCAATGACTCCAGTTGTTGTTAGTAAAAAGAACACACATGCAATGACACTGGTGGATCCATGTGTGGTCTCTGAAGAGAACACACATTTCAATGACACTGGTGGATCCATATGTGGTATGTGAAAAGAAGTCATGAAATGACTCCAGTTGTTGTTAGTAAAAAGAACACACATGCAATGACACTGTTGGATCCATAGGTGGATTGTGAAAAGAACACACATGCAATGACACTGGTGGATCCATGTGTGGTCTCTTAAGAGAACACACATGCAATGACCCCAGTTGTTGTTAGTAAAAAAAGCACACATGCAATGACACTGGTGGATCCATATGTTGTATGTGAAAAGAACAGTGATGAAATGACTCCAGTTGTTGTTAATAAAAAGAACACACATGCAATGACACTGGTGGATCCATGTGTGGTCTCTCTGAAGAACACACATGCAATGACCCTGGTTGTTGTTAGTAACAAGAGCACACATGCAATGACACTGGTGGATACATGTGTGGTCTCTCAAGAGAACTCACATGCAATGATCCCAGTTGTTGTTAGTAAAAAACACACACATGCAATGACACTGGTGGATCCATATGTGGTATGTGAAAAGAACACACATTTCAATGACTCTGGTTGTTGTTAGTAAAAAGAACACATAGGCAATGACACCGGTGGATCCATAGGTGGATTGTTAAAAGAGCACACATGCAATGATACCGATGAATCCATGTGTGGTATGTGAAAAGAACACACATGCAATGACTCCAGTTGTTGTTAGTAAAAAGAACACACATGCAATGACACTGGTGGATCCATGTGTGGTCTTTGAAGAGAACACACATTTCAATGACACTGGTGGATACATATGTGGTATGTGAAAAGAACAGTCATGAAATGACTCTAGTTGTTGTTAGTAAAAATAACACACATGCAATGACATTGGTGGATCCATAGGTGGTATGTGAAAAGAACACACATGCAATGACTCTGGTTGTTGTTAGTAAAAAGAACACACATGCAATGACACTGGTGGATCCCTGTGTGGTCTCTGAAGAGAACACACATGCAATGACCCTGGTTGTTGTTAGTAAAAAGAGCACACATGCAATGACACTGGTGGATCCATGTGTGGTATGTGAAAAGAACACACATGCAATGACTTTAGTTGTTGTTAGTAAAAAGAACACACATGCAATGACACTGGTGGATCCATGTGTGGTCTCTAAAGAGAACACACATTTCAATGACACTGGTGGATCCATATGTGGTATGTGAAAAGAACAGTCATGAAATGACTCCAGTTGTTGTTATTAAAAAGAACACACATGCATTGACACTGGTGGATCCATAGGTGGATTGTGAAAAGAACACACATGCAATGACACTGGTGGATCCATGTGTGGTCTCTGAAGAGAACACACATGCAATGACCCCAGTTGTTGTTAGTAAAAAAAGCACACATGCAATGACACTGGTGGATCCATATGTGGTATGTGAAAAGAACGGTGATGAAATGACTCCAGTTGTTGTTAGTAAAAACAAGACGCATGCAATGACACTGGTGGATCCATAGTTGGTATGTGAAAAGAACACACATGCAATGACTCTGGTTGTTGTTAGTAAAAATAACACACATGCAATGACCCTGGTGGATCCATGTGTGGTCTCTGAAGAGAACTCACATGCAATGACACCAGTTGTTATTAAAAAGCACACACATGCAATGACACTGGTGGATCCATATGTGGTATGTGAAAAGAACACACATTTCAATGACTCTGGTTGTAGTTAGTAAACAGAACACATAGGCAATGACACTGGTGGATCCATAGGTGGATTGTGAAAAGAACACACATGCAATGAAACTGGTGGATCCATGTGTGGTCTCTTAAGAGAACACACATGCAATGACACCAGTTGTTGTTAGTAAAAAAGCACACATGCAATGACACTGGTGGTTCCATATGTGGTATGTGAAAAGAAAGTGATGAAATGACTTGATTGTTGTTAATAAAAGAACACACATGCAATGACATCTGGTGGATCCATGTGTGGTCTCTGAGAGAACACACATGCAATGACCCTTGTTGTTAGTAACAAGTGCACACATGCAATGACACTGGTGGATCCATGTGTGGTCTCTGAAGAGAACTCACATGCAATGATCCCAGTTGTTGTTAGTAAAAAACACACACATGCAATGACACTGGTGGATCCATATGTGGTATGTGAAAAGAACACACATTTCAATGACTCTGGTTGTTGTTAGTAAAAAGAACACATAGGCAATGACACTGGTGGATCCATAGGTGGATTGTTAAAAGAGCACACATGCAATGACACTGATGAATCCATGTGTGGTATGTGAAAAGAACACACATGCAATGACTCCAGTTGTTGTTAGTAAAAAGAACACACATGCAATGACACTAGTGGATCCATGTGTGGTCTTTGAAGAGAACACACATTTCAATGACACTGGTGGATACATATGTGGTATGTGAAAAGAACAGTCATGAAATGACTGTAGTTGTTGTTAGTAAAAATAACACACATGCAATGACATTGGTGGATCCATAGGTGGTATGTGAAAAGAACACACATGCAATGACTCTGGTTGTTGTTAGTAAAAAGAACACACATGCAATGACACTGGTGGATCCCTGTGTGGTCTCTGAAGAGAACACACATGCAATGACCCTGGTTGTTGTTAGTAAAAAGAGCACACATGCAATGACACTGGTGGATCCATGTGTGGTATGTGAAAAGAACACACATGCAATGACTCTAGTTGTTGTTAGTAAAAAGAACACACATGCAATGACACTGGTGGATCCATGTGTGGTCTCTGAAGAGAACACACATTTCAATGACACTGGTGGATCCATATGTGGTATGTGAAAAGAACAGTCAAGAAATGACTCCAGTTGTTGTTATTAAAAAGAACACACATGCATTGACACTGGTGGATCCATAGGTGGATTGTGAAAAGAACACACCTGCAATGACACTGGTGGATCCATGTGTGGTCTCTGAAGAGAACACACATGCAATGACCCCAGTTGTTGTTAGTAAAAAAATCACACATGCAATGACACTGGTGGATCCATATGTGGTATGTGAAAAGAACGGTGATGAAATGACTCCAGTTGTTGTTTGTAAAAAGAACACGCATGCAATGACACTGGTGGATCCATAGTTGGTATGTGAAAAGAACACACATGCAATGACTGGTTGTTGTTAGTAAAAATAACACACATGCAATGACCCTGGTGGATCCATGTTAGGTCTATGAAGAGAACTCACATGCAATGAATCCCGTTGTTGTTAGTAAAAATAACACACATGCAATGACACTGGTGGATCCATATGTGGTATGTGAAAAGAACACACATTTCAATGACTCTGGTTGTTGTTAGTAAAAAGAACAGACAGGCAATGACACTGGTGGATCCATAGGTGGATTGTGAAAAGAGCACACATGCAATGACACTTGTGGATCCATGTGTGGTATGTGAAAAGAACACACATGCAATGACTCCAATTGTTGTTAGTAAAAAGAACACACATGCAATGACACTGGTGGATCCATGTGTGGTCTCTGAAGAGAACACACATTTCAATGACACTGGTGGATCCATATGTGGTATGTGAAAAGAACAGTCATGAAATGACTCTAGTTGTTGTTAGTAAAAATAACACACATGCAATGACATTGGTGGATCCATAGGTGGTATGTGAAAAGAACACACATGCAATGACTCTGGTTGTTGTTAGTGAAAAGAACACACATGCAATGACACTGGTGGATCCCTGTGTGGTCTCTGAAGAGAACACACATGCTATGACTCTGGTTGCTGTTAGTAAAAAGAGCACACATGCAATGACACTGGTGGATCCGTAGGTGGTATGTGAAAAGAACACACATGCAATGACTCTGGTTGTTCTTACTAAAAAGAACACACATGCAATGACACTGGTGGATCCATGTGTGGTCTCTGAAGAGAACACACATGCAATGACTCTGGTTGTTGTTAAAAAGAACACACATGCAATGACACTGGTGGATCCATAGGTGGATTGTGAAAACAACACACATGCAATGACACTGGTGGATCCATGTGTGGTCTCTGAAGAGAACACACACGCAATGACTCTAGTTGTTGTTAGTAAAAAGAACACACATGAAATGACACTGGTGGATCCATGTGTGGTCTCTGAAGAGAACACAAATTTCAATGACACTGGTGGATCCTGTTGGGTCCGCAGCATAGAAAACAAAAAAATTCCTACGGTGTGAACTACACGCCAAGATCTATCTACTAGGTACAAAGCAACGGGTGGACATACATCCAACGAGAACTTACCCTCGTAGAGAACGAGTTTTGTTAACGAGTAGGAGCTCGTGGTTGATGTAGTCGTACACTTGCCGATCTCAAGATCGTGATGAAGTCCAGCAGGTCCGGCTCCAGCACGTCCATCATATCCAGCTCAAAGACATACCAAGTCCAAGAAGCAGCAAAGCATCCGTGATCGCACACACGCCCGTCGTACCCCAACAACCTCCGCCCTCGCTCCAAAGCAAGCAGCAGCAACTCCTTTCCAGATAAAGCCACTGGGAACATGTATCTCGCTAATCCGAGACCATGGGGGAATAATACTAGAGGGGGAGAGAGATCCTTCACAAGGAGGTGTGAGTCAGAAGTGAGGAAGGGGTGGCCTTTTATAGGAGGAGGGGGGTGCCCCTCCTTCATGGCCGACGCATGGAGGGGGTGACCCTTCACCTCCTCCATTCATGTGATGGTAACCCCTCCACATTAAAATGCCCCTTCACATTCTCTTTTAAAGTCTCCACTTTAAATGCATTAAATTTCTCCAAATTTAATGCTCTCTCATTTAATAAAACTCTTTTATTATTTTTATTCAGAATTTTGTTAATTAATTTAATTAACAAACATTCACATAAAACCCCCTGCAACAGTTTTGGTGTCTATTGAAATAATTCCAGCGCTTTCTTAAATCTTTATCTGAAACATATTTGCTCCAAATGGTGTCGGTATCCCTTAAGTGTGTCACCCTACGGTTCGCGAATAATGCAGACATGATCGAGACCCCTCTCCGATCAATAATCAGCAATGAGACTGGAGATCCGTCTTGACTCCTACACATTCAACGATGACTTCGGATCGTGAGAACCTTTAATGCTAGTAACTAAATCCCTTTGTCCCATGATATATTACATGTCCGAGATTCGATCCAGTATCTCCATACCTAGTTTGATCTTGTTACCGACATGCACTCTTTTCTCGTTCCCGTGATATAACATTCTAGTGATCACATCACTTGCTTGCAAGCTATCTCAATGTGATATCACTGAGAGGGCCCAGAGTATATCTATCCGTCATCGGGATTGAAAAATTCAACTCTTGATCCATGAGCCTCAACATAACACCTTCGTAGCACTGAACCCATCTTTATAGTCACCCTGTTACGGTGTGATGTTTGATGTTATCAAGATACTCTTCCGGTGTTAGAAATTAACATGATCTCATTGTCTAAGGATAAAGTTTACTCCATATGATTTTATAGCAATATAAACATAATGACTTGATCGTAATGCTATACTTCGGATGAATGTTCATCACATCATTCCACCAATGGTGTGACCTAGTTATTAACAACATCCAATGTCCATGATCAGGAAACCTTGATCATCTTGTTAATCAACAAGCTAGTCTATAAGAGAGGCATAACTAGGAACCCTTTTTGTTTATTAAAAACACATGTATTGATGTTTCCGATCAATACAATTCTAGCATGTAAAAGAAACATTTATCATAAAAATAGAATAAGATAATAACCACTTTATTATTGCCTCTCGGGCATATTCCCTTCAGATCCATATGTGGTATGTGAAAAGAACAGTCATGAAATGACTCCAGTTGTTGTTAGTAAAAAGAACACACATGCAATGACACTGGTGGATCCATAGGTGGTATGTGAAAAGAACACACATGCAATGACTCGTTGTTGTTAGTAAAAGAACACACATGAAATGACATCAGGATCCATGTGTGGTCTCTGAAGAGAACACACATGCAATGACTCTGGTTGTTGTTACTAAAAAGAGCACACATGCAATGACACTAGTGGATCCATACGTGGATTGTGAAAAGAGCGCACATACAATGACACTGGTGGATCCATATGTGGTATGTGAAAAGAACACACATGCAATGACTCTGGTTGTTGTTAGTAAAAAGAACACACATGCAATGACACTGGTGGATCCATGTGTGGTCTCTGAAGAGAACACACATGCAATGACTCAGGTTGCTGTTAGTAAAAAGAGCACACATGCAATGAAACTAGTGGATCCATCAGTGGTATGTGAAAAGAACACACATGCAATGACTCTGGTTGTTGTTAGTAAAAAGAACACACATGCAATGACACTGGTGGATCCATGTGTGGTCTCTGAAGAGAACACACATGCAATGACTCTAGTTGATGTTAGTTAAAAGAGCACACATGCAATGACACTGGTGGATCCATAGGTGGATTGTGAAAAAACACACATGCAATGACACTGGTGGATCCATGTGTGGTCTCTGAAGAAAACACACATGCAATGACTCCAGTTGTTGTTAGTAAAATGAACACACATGCAATGACACTAGTGGATCCATGTGTGGTCTCTGAAGAGAACACACATTTCAATGACACTGGTGGATCCATATGTGGTATGTGAAAGGAACGGTCATGAAATGACTCCAGTTGTTGTTAGTAAAAAGAACACACATGCAATGACACTGGTGGATCCATAGGTGGTATGTGAAAAGAACACACATGCAATGAATCTGGTTGTTGTTAGTAAAAAGAACACACATGCAATCACACTGGTGGATCCATGTGTGGTCTCTGAAGAGAACACACATGCAATGGCTCTGGTTGATGTTAGTAAAAAGAGCACACATGCAATGACACTAGTGGATCCATTGGTGGATTGCGAAAAGAACACACGTGCAATGACACTGGTGGATCCATATGTGGTATGTGAAAAGAACACACATGCAATGACCCTAGTTGTTGTTATTAAAAAAAGCACACATGCAATGACACTAGTGGATCCATATGTGGTATGTAAAAAGAACACACATTTCAATGACTCTGGTTATTGTTAGTAAAAAGAAGACACATGCAATGACACTTGTGGATCCATAGGTGGATTGTGAAAAGAGCACACATGCAATGACACTGGTGGATCCATGTGTGGTATGTGAAAAGAACACACATTCAATGACTCCAGTTGTTGTTAGTAAAAAGAACACACATGCAATGACACTGGTGGATCCATGTGTGGTCTCTGAAGAGAACACACATTTCAATGACACTGGTGGATCCATATGTGGTATGTGAAAAGAACAGTCATGAAATGACTCCAGTTGTTGTTAGTAAAAAGAACACACATGCAATGACACTGGTGGATCCATAGGTGGATTGTGAAAAGAACACACATGCAATGACACTGGTGGATCCATGTGTGGTCTCTGAAAAGAACACACATGGAATGACCCAAGTTGTTCTTAGTAAAAAAAGCAAACATGCAATGACATTGGTGGATCCATATGTGGTATGTGATCAGAACAGTCATGAAATGACTCTAGTTGTTGTTAGTAAAAAGAACACACATACAATGACACTGGTGGATCCATAGGTGGTATGTGAAAAGAACACACATGGAATGACTCTTGTTGTTGTTAGTAAAAAGAACAAACATGCAATGACACTGGTGGATCCATGTGTGGTCTCTGAAGAGAACCCACATGCAATGACCCTGGTTGTTGTTAGTAAAAAGGGCACACATGCAATGACACTGGTGGATCCATGTGTGGTCTCTGAAGAGAACACACATGCAATGACCCCAGTTGTTGTTAGTAAAAAAAGCACACATGCAATGACACTAGTGGATCCATATGTGGTATGTGAAAAGAACACACATTTCAATGACTCTGGTTGTTATTAGTAAAAAGAACACATAGGCAATGACACCGGTGGATCCATAGGTGGATTGTGAAAAGAGCACACATGCAATGACACTGATGGATCCAGGTGTGGTATGTGAAAAGAACACACATGCAATGACTCTAGTTGTTGTTAGTAAAAAGAACACACATGCAATGACACTGGTGGATCCATGTGTGGTCTCTGAAGAGAACACACATTTCAGTGATACTGGTGGATCCATATATGGTATATGAAAAGAACAGTCATGAAATGACTCCAGTTGTTGTTAGTAAAAAGAACACACGTGCAATGACACTAGTGGATCCATAGGTGCTATGTGAAAAGAACACACATGCAATGACTCGGGTTGTTGTTAGTAAAAAGAACACACATGCAATGACACTGGTGGATCCATGTGTGGTCTCTGAAGAGAACACACATGCAATGACTCTGGTTGATGTTAGTAAAAAGAGCACACATGCAATGACACTAGTGGATCCATTGGTGGATTGTGAAAAGAACACACGTGCAATGACACTGGTGGATCCATATGTGGTATGTGAAAAGAACACACATGCAATGACCCTAGTTGTTGTTATTAAAAAAAGCACACATGCAATGACACTAGTGGATCCATATGTGGTATGTAAAAAGAACACACATTTCAATGACTCTGGTTATTGTTAGTAAAAAGAAGACACATGCAATGACACTAGTGGATCCATAGGTGGATTGTGAAAAGAGCACACATGCAATGGCACTGGTGGATCCATGTGTGGTATGTGAAAAGAACACACATTCAATGACTCCAAATATTGTTAGTAAAAAGAACACACATGCAATGACACTGGTGGATCCATGTGTGGTCTCTGAAGAGAACACACATTTCAATGACACTGGTGGATCCATATGTGGTATGTGAAAAGAATAGTCATGAAATGACTCTAGTTGTTGTTAGTAAAAAGAACGCACATGCAATGACACTGGTGGATCCATAGGTGGATTGTGAAAAGAACACACATGCAATGACTCTGGTGGATCCATGTGTGGTCTCTGAAGAGAACACACATGCAATGACCCCAGTTGTTTTTAGTAAAAAAAGCACACATGCAATGACACTGGTGGATCCATATGTGGTATGTGAAAAGAACAGTCATGAAATGACTCTAGTTATTGTTAGTAAAAAGAACACACATGCAATGACACTGGTGGATCCATAGGTAGTATGTGAAAAGAACACACATGCAATGACTCTAGTTGTTGTTACTAAAAAGAACACACATGCAATGACACTGGTGGATCCATGTGTGGTCTCTGAAGAGAACACACATGCAATGACCCTAGTTGTTAGTAAAAATGGCACACATGCAATGACACTGGCGGATCCATGTGTGGTCTCTGAAGATAACACACATGCAACGACCCCAGTTGTTGTTAGTAAAAAAATCACACATGCAATGACACTGGTGGATCCATATGTCGTATATGAAAAGAACACACATTTCAATGACTCTAGTTGTTGTTAGTAAAAAGAACACATAGGCAATGACATTGGTGGATCCATAGGTGGATTGTGAAAAGAGCACACATGCAATGACACTGATGGATCCATGTGTGGTATGTGAAAAGAACACACATGCAATGACTCCTGTTGTTGTTAGTAAAAAGAACACACATGCAATGACACTGGTGGATCCATGTGTGGACTTTGAAGAGAACACACATTTCAATGACACTGGTGGATCCATATGTGGTATGTGAAAAGAACAGTCATGAAATGACTCTAGTTGTTGTTAGAAAAAAGAACACACATGCAATGACATTGGTGGATCCATAGGTGGTATATGAAAAGAACACACATGCAATGACTCTGGTTGTTGTTAGTAAAAAGAACACACATGCAATGACACTAGTGGATCCATGTGTGGTCTCTGAAGAGAACACACATGCAATGACTCTGGTTGTTGTTAGTAAAAAGAGCACACATGCAATGACACTGGTGGATCCATAGGTGGATTGTGAAAAGAACACACATGCAATGACACTAGTGGATCCATGTGTGGTCTCTGAAGAGAACACACATGCAATGACTCCAGTAGTTGTTAGTAAAAGAACACACATGCAATGACATTTGGTGGATCCATGTGTGGTCTGAAGAGAACACACATTTCAATGATACTGGTGGATCCATATGTGGTATGTGAAAAGAACAGTCATGAAATGACTCCAGTTGTTGTTCGTAAAAAGAACACACATGCAATGACACTTGTGGGTCCATAGGTGGTATGCGAAAAGAACACACATGCAATGACTCTGGTTGTTGTTAGTAAAAAGAACACACATGCAATGACACTGGTGTATCCATGTGTGGTCTCTGAAGAGAACACACATCCAATGACTCTGGTTGCTGTTAGTAAAAAGAGCACACATGCTATGACACTAGTGGATCCATAGGTGGATTGTGAAAAGAACACACGTGCAATGACACTGGTGGACCCATATGTGGTATGTGAAAAGAACACACATGCAATAACCCTAGTTGTTGTTATTAAAAAAAGCACACCTCCAATGACACTAGTGGATCCATTTGTGGTATGTAAAAAGAACACACATTTCAATGTCTCTGGTTATTGTTATTAAAAAGAAGACACATGCAATGACACTGGTGGATCCATAGGTGGATTGTGAAAAGAGCACACATGCAATGACACTGGTGGATCCATGTGTGGTATGTGAAAAGAACACACATTCGAGGACTCCAGTTGTTGTTAGTAAAAAGAACACACATACAATGACACTGGTGGATCCATGTGTGGTCTCTGAAGAGAACACACATTTCAATGACACTGGTGGATCCATATGTGGTATGTGAAAAGAACAGTCATGAAATGACTCTAGTTGTTGTTAGTAAAAAGAACACACATGCAATGACAATGGTGGATCCATAGGTGGATTGTGAAAAGAACACACATGGAATGACCCTGGTGGATCCATGTGTGGTCTCTGAAAAGAACACACATGCAATGACCCAAGTTGTTGTTAGTCAAAAAAGCACACAGGCAATTACACTAGTGGATCCATATGTGGTATGTGAAAAGAACAGTCATGAAATGACTCTAGTTGTTGTTAGTAAAAAGAACACACATGCAATGACACTGGTGGATCCATAGGTGGTATGTGAAAAGAACACACATGCAATGACTCTGGTTGTTGTTAGTAAAAAGAACAAACATGCAATGACACTGGTGGATCCATGTGTGGTCTCTGAAGAGAACCCACATGCAAGGACCCTGGTTGATGTTAGTAAAAAGGGCACACATGCAATGACACTGGTGGATCCATGTGTGGTCTCTGAAGAGAACACACATGCAATGACCCCAGTTGTTGTTAGTAAAAAAAGCACACATGCAATGACACTTGTAAGATCCCTCCTTATTAAAGGAAAAGATCCCTGTGATTGCAATGCTAGTCCCTGGATCAATGCTAGCATCCACAGTTTAAGATGAAGTACACAGATACAAAGGTCGTTTATTACAGTCATTCCAGAGATAAAACATAGTCTTTTACAACTCATGGCAAAAGGCCTAATACAAGAGTTTATGGAATATGTAAATAAACATAAGTCTTCATCTTCATGTGCCACAGGCAAGCATGTTGAGTGTAGACTCATGACTCCTATTCATCATCAGAGTAACCTGCAACATCATAAGTTACAGCCACAGAGGGTCAATACTTTGGAATAGTATTGGCAAGTGATACCTTAGTATATATTTAAGTGGACTATAATACTATATGCATTTGGCTGGTGGAGCTTAGGCTTGCATTGCTCAAAATAGATTTTTCCTTAACTTTTTGAAAATACTAAATTTTTGTTTGGCAAAGACTATCCCAAGGTATCTAACAATCAAGTCTGAAGATCGACTCTTGGCATCTACCAATCAAAGACTGTAGATCATTTAACCGTTGTTCACCCTCAAGTTTTATTCAGAATTTGGAGTGATGTGATTCTTGATGTTTCCATGTCTTGATGCTAAAATTG
Source organism: Avena insularis (assembly GCA_023614405.1). Lineage (NCBI taxonomy): Eukaryota > Viridiplantae > Streptophyta > Magnoliopsida > Poales > Poaceae > Avena > Avena insularis. The sequence goes on from CM042694.1 coordinate 515,921,493, forward strand.
TCCTTTACTGTGGACATGGCTAAGTACTTAGGTTTTACACTGCAGAGGTGGTGCACTTTCCCACAAGCCTTGGTTTCCCAAGACATGATCCTTCAGTAGCCTTTCCTTAGTCAAATGGACGCGCCCAACCTATCAACCCATCTACCACCCACTGTCCAAGAGACTAAGTTCCAGATCCTAAGATCATGGCAGAGCCCATATTACCAAGTGGTTGCACTTGAAGCTTCTCAACATTTGACAACTCAAATCTCTTTGTTCCTGGTGGCCATCCACAAGTGAGATACACAAGGTTCACCATTACCCTGGCCTTGTGTAACCACTCAACATATCCCATTCTTTCCATTCCACCGGTGATTCATTAACTTAGTTGTTTTGTTAAATAAAAACAAGTCCTTAGACTTAGAATATTTTTCCATAGTGTGAATATATAAACCACCCTTGTTTTCTAGTAGCTAGGCTAAGCATGGCATGGCAACTTATCTTTAGGGAATTCTCCTAGCAATTCTAGCATTCTATTCTAAATAGGATTTCCCATCATCAATTGACAAAAGTAGCATGCAAGTCCTAACAAAATATATCTAATGCAAGTATAAAATATAGGTATGGAATATTCATGAAGATATCACTTGCCTTGGTAGTGTGGAGAGTAGCACTCGTCACAATCACAATCACTAGCAAAATCTACACACAAAGTTATAGCACACAATTACACACAAATATATACAAACAAAAATATTATGAATGCATGCATGAATCTACCAAGTGATGATTTTTGAAAACTCAACCAAGCAAGTGCATGAATACAGAAACTAAACAAGTCACAAAATAGCCAAGACAACTTAAATAGCCCTAAAAATAAAATACTAAACTAAACTTATATTCAAAAAGGCCTCAAACAAGTCTCTGCAATTTAAGCACATCTAATGGTTACTATTTGCTAAACAAAAAGGATAGGCAGAAAGGTCTTGTTTTTCTGAATCCAACGGTATAAAGTTTGCAAAATTCTAACGTGGGATTCAAAAGATATAGGCATTTGAATTTGGATCAAATTTCTGGTTTTTAAATCTATTTTCAGATCTAACCTAGCCACGCGTCATGCTCTTATTCGCCCGTACCGTTTCGCACTGGATCGAGCTCCACAGCCGTAGGATCTAAATGAAAACTAGCGGCTCAGATCGCGTACCGCTTCGGGGTTAAGTGGATCTATCCTAGCGCTACGATACAGATCTAACGGCTGCTATTTCTCTGGCCAAGAACTGGCGGCGGAGCGGTGGCTACCGGCGGCGGAACTGTCGGTCGATGACGTTGCCGACGATGCAGACGGAGAGGGAGAAGGAGGAGTAGCTCACCGGGCTCAGGAGGTCACGGCGAAGCTCGTCGTACTTGCGGTTGGTCAAGGGGCGCTCGGGCACGGCTGCGATTGCTCACCGGAGTTCGTGGCGGCGTCGGGTGCGTCGGGTGGTCGTCGTGGACGTCGCTGTGGATCACCCCAAGGCAAGGCGAGGACACGGTTAGATTCACAGGGTCAAGGCGAAGTAGTGAGCGTGAACGGAAAGGCGAGGGGCGGTCTGTACCTTCCGGAAAAACTCGTCGGAGTAGATGTCGCCGTCGGTGCTCGCGGTGTCAAGTGGAACCGGCGACCTGGGGCAGTACAAGACGGACTAGTGAGGTCAGGAGGTGCGCCAAGACACGCTGAGTCAGATTGTAAGAACGAGAGGCAGAGGGGAGCTCTGGACTCACCGGAATCGATCGTCGGAGAGGCTCTGTCACAAGCGAGGCAAAGCTGATTGAGGACAGCCTGGTGGCGGAGTGAGTGAGGTGTTTGGGGGAAAAAGATCGCGAGGCAGAGAGGATCTTATAGCCGGGGAATCGACAGGAAACGCTCGAGGATAAATGCCCATTTACGCCGCGCCATTACCGGCCATCACTGCTGCAGCGACGTGGTCGCCGGGCGTCTGGGAAGACGAGGGCGACGTGGACCGGCCCGCCGCCGAAGAGTGCGAGGTGGCGGTGGGTCTGTCTGTCACGACTTAACGCTAGGCCACAAGGCAGTGAGAAGGAAAAGGAGATCCCGGTGGGCTCGCTGGGCTTGATTTGTCATTGGGCGATTCTGGCCGCCCTTTCTTTTCTTTAGGCCTTTTCTTTTTCTAATTCCATTTTCTAAATAGAATTTGATATGAATTCAAATCCTTTTGAATTCAAACTGCTTTGGGGATTTTTGCAGGGTTCTGTGGGTTCATAAACAATCAAATATCCTAGTGGTTACCTTGCAAAGGCTTAGACAAGCTTGGGTTTCAAAATAAACAGAGATTTGCTCTAGTTGCAAATATTTGAAATAGGGGTTTGAAACTATTTCTAAATTTGGAATCTTGGGTTTAAATGCTACTCCTAATCTTTCCAATCATGGAGGCAAGCAAACAAGGTCATGGACAAACAAATCCCAAAGGGTGGTGGCCAATTGAGACAATTTGCCCACATGAAATCATAGCTCAAACTTCTGCCTCTAAATGATTTTGAGAAAAACCCTATATGAATGAATGATGCAAGGATGAAATGAATGAGTTTTTGAAACATGATTTTTTTGGGATGTTACAAATCTAACCCCCTTAAAATGAATCTCGCCCTCGAGATTCGGATTGGCTAGCAAATAGGTGAGGGTGGTATGTCCGAAGATCGTCTTCTTTCCCATGTTGCTTCTTCTTCTTCTTGAATGATGGTTCCATTGTACTTTGCAAAACTTGATGGTTTTTGTCCTTGTGACTCTTTCTGTGGTCTCAAGAATCTTGACAGGCTTTTCTTCATAGGTGAGATCACTTTCTAGTTGAACTTCTTCCAAAGATATGGTATCTTTCAAAGATGTTTCTTCCATTTCTGGGTGACATTTCTTGAGCTGGCTCACATGAAAAACATTATGGACTGCTAGTAAAGATGTCGGCGCTCGATTTCATATGCAGCTTCTCCTTGCGACTTAGAATGTTGAATGGTCCTACATATCTTGGTGCTAACTTTCCTTTGACTCCAAATCTTTTACTCCACCTAAGTGGTGATACTCTAAGATAAGCTCTATCCCCAACTTCGTAAGTGACTTCTCACGCTTAGCATCTCATAGCTTTTCCATCGAGACTGTGCTATCTTCAACTGTCTCTAACCAATTTGACCTTTTCTTCGCCTTTGATAAGATCTGGTCCAAACAAACTTCTTTCTCCCACACCATTCCATAGCAATGGGGTGGTACACTTTCTTCCATATAGAAACTCGAATGGTGCCATCCCAATACTAGATTGGTGATCGTTGTTGTAAGAGAACTCTGCGTAAGGCGACTTTCATCCCAACTTGCCCCATAGTCTAGGGCACATGCCCTCAACATGTCTTCAAGAATTTTATTAGTCCTTTCTGTTTGTCCATCAGTTTGAGGATGAAAAGCAGTGCTGAATTCCAACCTCGTTCCTAGAGATTCATGAAGCTGTCTCCAAAAGTGATAAGTGAATTGAGTTCCTCTATCAGACACAATACTCTTAGGTACTCTGTGAAGGCATACAATTCTGCTCATGTAGATTTTGGCTAACTTTGCACTGGTATAAGTTGTCTTTACGGGTATAAAATGAGCCACTTTAGTTAGGCGATCTACTACCCATATGGAATCATACCCCGACCTGGTCCTTGGTAATCCGGTAATGAAATCCATACCAATATTTTCCCACTTCCATTCAGGAATAGGCATTGGTTGAAGCAAACCTGCTGGTTTCTGATGCTCCGCTTTCACTCTACTACACACGTCACACAAGGCAATGTGTTCGGCGATGTCCCTTTTAAGATTGTTCCACCAAAACCTTTCTTTCATATCCATATACATTTTGGTGTTTCCCGGGTGAATAGAATACGGAGAGTTATGGGCTTCTTGTAAAATCAGTTTCCGCATTTCCGGATCTTGTGGAACACAAATCGCTTCTCGTGCCATAAAGTACCTTGTTCGTCCATATGGAAACTTTTAGCTTTCCCTTGGCTAATCCTTTCCTTGATCTCTTCGATCTCTTTATCCGTCTTTTGGGCTTCTTTAATCTTATCCAACAGAGTGGGTTGAACATCCAAAGACATGAGATGTCCTTCCGACAATCTCCAACCTGAGTTCCTTGAATTGCTTACACAAGTCATCCGCAATTCACCTTTGGTAAGGCCATTTACAAACGCTTTTACGACTTAGGGCATCTGCTACTACATTTGCTTTACCGGGTGGTATTGCAAATTCAAGTCGTAATCCTTGATAAGTTCTAGCCATCTTCTTTGTCTCATATTGATCTCCTTCTGGGTGAAGATATATTTCAAGCTTTTATGGTCGGTGAATACTTCACAATGTTTTCCCAAAAGGTAATGTCTCCATGTTTTGAGTGCATGGAATACAAATGCTAACTCTAAATCATGAGTAGGATAATTTACTTCATGAGTTTTGAGTTGTCTCGAGGCATAAGCCACAACTTTTCCGCCTTGCATAAGTACGGCACCTAATCCTTGATGAGAAGCATCACAATATACTTGGAAATCCTTTTCCAAATCTGGTAGGCACAGTACTGGTGCTGACACAAGTCTCTTCTTTAATTCTTGAAAGCTGAGTTCACATCCTTCAGACCAAGCAAATTTCTTATCTTTCTTTAACAATTCTGTCATTGGTTTAGCAACCTTAGAAAAAATTTCAATGAATCTTCTGTAGTAACCTGCTAAACCAAGGAAACTACGAACCTCTTTACATTCTTAGGAGATTCCCATTCTGTCACAAACGAAACTTTAGCAGATCAATCGCTACACCATCCTTTGTCATAACATGACCAAGAAATCCAACTTCCTCTAACCAAAACTCACACTTGCTGAATTTGGCATAAAGCTTATGTTCCCTTAGTTTCTCAAGTATCAAGCGTAGATGTCTTTAATGCTCTTCCTTGCTCTTGGAGTAGACTAAGATGTCATCGATGAAAACGACAACGAACTTGTCGAGAAATTCCATGAACACTTTGTTCATCATATTCATGAAGTATGCCGAGCGTTGGTTAAACCAAAAGGCATCACAGTGTACTCATACAATCCATACCTCGTGGTAAATGCTGTTTTAGGTATGGCTTGCTCTCTTATCTTGAGTTGAAAATAGCCCCGATCAAGATCAATCTTCGAGAACACACATGCTCCTTCTAGCTGATCAAACAAGTCATTTATTCTTGGCAAAGGATACTTGTTCTTGATGGTTACCTCGTTGAGAGAACGGTAATCTATGCATAACCTTTGAGTTCTCTCTCTTTTCTACAAACAAAACTGAGCTCCCCAAGATGAAGAACTTGGCTGGATGAATCCTTTCGCAATTGTTCTCCAAGTTGTTTCTTGAGTTCCTTAAGTTCGCCAACCGACATTTTATAAGGCCTTTTGCCCTTGGTCCGTAACCTGGTTCTATATCTATTATAAACTCCACATCTCTATCCGTGGCATTCCCTAACTCTTCCGAACACATCCGGATACTCACACACAATTGGCACACTGTCCATGCTAACCCCCTTAAGAGAATTTAGCTTGCTTCCTTTAGATTTAAAATTTGACATAAATGTTATCCTCTTACCTTCAGGGGTTGTGAGTGAAATTGTGCGATTTGCACAATCTAGTACTCCCTCATACTTAGCCATCCAATCCATTCCCAAAATTACATCCAATCCTTGGGAATTTAGGATTATTAGGTTTACTAGAAACTTATGTTTTCCGATCTCTATGACTAGATCCCGGCATCCAAGACTCACTATCATATCCCCTCCCGGAGAGCTAACTTTTATCGAACACCCAATGTTTTCAGATGCAAACCCATTTATATCAACAAACGCTTTTGATATGAATGAATGAGATGCACCAAAGGTCAAAGAGTACAAATGCTGAGATGGAATTGAGTCTGAACTTACCAAAGAACGATCGGGTTCTTCATAGACCTCCTCCACATTGATGTGGTTAACCTGTCCTTTCCAAAAGGATTGGGCTTGTTAGGTCCTTCAACGCGTTTCTCGGGGCACTCATTAGCATAATGCCCCAGCTTCTTGCGTTTGAAGCATTCAACCTGACTGTTGTCGTTCTTAGGTTGACTTCCACTTCCACTTCCACTTCCACTATGGTGGCTCTTATATCCACTCTTGTGGTTCTTGTACTTATCATTGTCATGACTGCGATGATGCTTGTTGTCATGACGGTTGTGGTTGTGGTGCTTGTTAAACTTCCCATGCTTGTGGGATCCTGAGCTGACACTATCATCATAGTGAGATCGTTTATGAGACGATCCCGAGCTATGCTTGTCGGAGTGTTTCCTCTTCTTACTCTCGACTTGCTTCATTTTATTCTCCACAATAACAGCCTTGTCACACAAATGACGATAAGTTGGAACATATGCCACGCATACCGCAGATTCAGTTCGTCATTCAAGCCTTCCAGAAACTTTTCCTTCCTTTTGGCATCAGTGTCAACCTCATCCGGTGCATAGCGCGCCAAATTGTTGAACTCTTCAATATATTCAGCCACGTGGTGGCGCCGCTTCAGTTGTGAAATTCCTTCTTTTCGTGCTCATCATTCCGGTGAGATATGTGTAGTCGAAAGCCATCTTCAAAGATAGCCCAAGTCACTTCATCAATAGGCGTGGTAATCTGAAGTTGTCCCACCATGCGCGCTGGTCCTTCCAACAGATGTCTCGAACCTGACCTTTTCAGCATCCGTGCATCCCACGGTCACTAAGTCTTTGTTCACGTAACGTAGCCAATCATTGGCCACCATGGGATCACCGTTCTCAAAACTTAGCTGGCCTCAGACGCAGAAATCTGGTGAGCATATCAAAACCTGGAGGGTTGTTGTTGTTGTTGTTGTTATTGTTATTGGGGTTGTTGTTGTTCTGGTTCTGGATGAACATCGTCATCATTTGCATAAGCTGTGTTTGCGCATTCATCATTTGTTGCATTTCCGGTAATGTTGGGGTTGGGGTTGGTGTTTGCTGACGGGAGGCATCTGTGGTTTATTCATATAGAGATAAGAATGAGATACCCTTACATGATTTATGCACAATACATCACACAAGCAGACATATAGCATGCAACACAAGGATAAAGCTAAACAACAAGATAACAAAAAGTCTCAAAGTACAAACACACAAGTGGCAAGCCATCCACATGTCGGATGGTCCAACAATAAGTTCACAAATAACAAGTGCGGTAAATAAAGATAACTGAGTAGTCAAATCTACTGCAAGATCAATCTCCTCCTCGACAAAGGTAAGACCTGCGTTCTCCATTGCGGTCTTGTTCTCCTCGATGGTAGTGGTCAAAGAGTCGATCTTGGCCTTGAGAGCCCTCTTCTGGGAACGAAGCCTCTCAATCACTGTCTGCTGCTGCTCTAACTCGAAGTCCTTGGACTGCAGTTCCTCGGTCATATCACGAATCCTTTTGTTCCTATCCTGGACACGCTTCTCTTGACTCTTGAACTTACGGTCTTGGGTCTCGAACTTCGTCTCCATCTCCTTGACTATCTCGTCCTGCTACGCGAAGAGCTTGTCCTTCTCGCGAAGCTGCACCTGGAGCTCGTCATTACTAAGCATGACGTTGGTCCTATCGGTATCCACGTGCCTAATAAGAGTCTCTAAGTCCTGGAGGTACAGGCGTATTGACTCTGCTGTGACCCTCGAGTCGTCCTCAAAGTCGATGGACTCTCCGTTGTCATCACGCCTTCAAGGCGTGGAAGTGAGTGCCTCTAACTCCGGGGAGTGACGCCCTAACAATCGCCCTATCGATCCTGCATGACAACCTCTATGCCTCTCTCCTCACATCGGCATAAGCTTGAAGACGATGGCCTCCGTAGTAGGCTCGGCCTCAAGGCCCCGGCTGGTTCACCTTGAAGCCCCAAAGGTCCTTCCTCTCCAACTGGGTGTGTTGGTGCACCGTTATGATAGGAAGAGGGAGATCGAGTAAAGTAGTAAGCTCTACGACACGAGGACCAAAACGGGTAACTGGAACTCCTCAACAAGGCTGATGGCAATAGGCATCTATTTATAAGATTGAAAAAGTTAGAACAACACAATTTAAGATAAACAAGACAAACATTCAAACACATTCTTGGGACACACAAAAATTATACAAGTCATGCATACAAGAATCCATTTCATCAACCAAGGTTCAAACTTATTTAAGGTATCCTTTTGTAAAAAAGGTGATAGGTGGTGGTCCAACTAACGAAGTGCGCTTACAATCCTATCTCATTGGATCTGGTGGCTAACACAATGTTCCTAGTGGCAATCACCCTATCTTGTTCACATGTTTCTATCACTAAGTCTATAATATCTCCTCTTAAGGATTGGTTGGTGATTTCCAACTCTTGGGTATGTTCCTTCTCTTTCTCTAAGTCTTTTTGGAGGTTGAGCATCTTGCACTTGACTCTAGCACTTAGTTCCTTGATAGTCTTCCAAGCTGCTTCTTTTGCTGACTCAAAGAATGTGGTGTGCATAAAAGTGTTGGTGTACATGCAGAAGCCCTTTTCTTTATGGTTGTCTTCCTTATTCTTGTACAAGTGAAGTTGCACCCACCAATACTCCACTCCATCCTCCATCACTGGAAAGCCTTTGTACACTGCTGCACCATGTACTCCCATGGTTTCCATGAGGTCCTTGAGAATCTTGGGAAACTCAGTCTCACACACCAAAGTCATGGTCATGAGTGGTCCTTTCTTCACGGCTTCGTTGACGGAGTTCATCTACAAATAGAGATGAGAATGAGAAGATTAGAGAAGTTTACGAGAAGAATAGACAAGTGTAGAAGAAGTTAAAATTTTCCTTAGTGGTTTCCAATCCTAGGGTCATAATCCTACAGGCAACACAAATTGCTCGATACCATCTGTAAGATCCCTCCTTATTAAAGGAAAAGATCCCTGTGATTGCAATGCTAGTCCCTGGATCAATGCTAGCATCCACAGTTTAAGATGAAGTACACAGATACAAAGGTCGTTTATTACAGTCATTCCAAAGATAAAACATAGTCTTTTACAACTCATGGCAAAAGGCCTAATACAAGAGTTTATGGAATATGTAAATAAACATAAGTCTTCATCTTCATGTGCCACAGGCAAGCATGTTGAGTGTAGACTCATGACTCCTATTCATCATCAGAGTAACCTACAACATCATAAGTTACAGCCACAGAGGGTCAATACTTTGGAATAGTATTGGCAAGTGATACCTTAGTATATATTTAAGTGGACTATAATACTATATGCATTTGGCTGGTGGAGCTTAGGCTTGCATTGCTCAAAATAGATTTTTCCTTAACTTTTTGAAAATACTAAATTTTTGTTTGGCAAAGACTATCCAAAGGGATCTACCAATCAAAGACTGAAGATCCACTCAGGGCATCTACCAATCAAAGACTGAAGATCCTTTAACCCTTGTTCACCCACAAGTTTTATTCAGAAATTGGAGTGATGAGATTCTTGAAGTTTCCATGTCTTGATGCTCAAATTGTCCTTTACCAGGGACATGGCTAAGTACTTAGGTTTTACACTCTACAGAGGTGGTGCACTTTCCCCACAAGCCTTGGTTTCCCAAGACATGATCCTTCAGTAGCCTTTCCTTAGTCAAATGGACGCGCTCCAACCTATCAACCCATCTACCACCCACTGTCCAAGAGACTAAGTTCCAGCATCCTAAGATCATGGCAGAGCCCATATTACCAAGTGGTTGCACTTGAAGCTTCTCAACATTTGACAACTCAAATCTCTTTGTTCCTGGGTGGCCATCCACAAGTGAGATACACAACGTTCACCAATACCCCTGGCCTTGTGTAACCACTCAACATATCCCATTCTTTCCATTCCACCCAGGTGATTCATTAACTTAGTTGTTTTGTTAAATAAAAACAAGTCCTTAGACTTAGAATATTTTTCCATAGTGTGAATATATAAACCACCCTTGTTTTCTAGTAGCTAGGCTAAGCATGGCATGGCAACTTATCTTTAGGGAATTCTCCTAGCAATTCTAGCATTCTATTCTAAATAGGATTTCCCATCATCAATTGACAAAAGTAGCATGCAAGTCCTAACAAAATATATCTAATGCAAGTATAAAATATAGATATGGAATATTCATGAAGATATCACTTGCCTTGGTAGTGTGGAGAGTAGCACTCGTCACAATCACAATCACTAGCAAAATCTACACACAAAGTTATAGCACACAATTACACACAAATATATACAAACAAAAATATTATGAATGCATGCATGCATGAATCTACCAAGTGATGATTTTTGAAAACTCAACCAAGCAAGTGCATGAATACAGAAACTAAACAAGTCACAAAATAGCCAAGACAACTTAAATAGCCCTAAAAATAAAATACTAAACTAAACTTATATTCAAAAAGGCCTAAAACAAGTCTCTGCAATTTAAGCACATCTAATGGTTACTATTTGATAAACAAAAAGGATAGGCAGAAAGGTCTTGTTTTTCTGAATCCAACGGTATAAAGTTTGCAAAATTCTAACGTGGGATTCAAAAGATATAGGCATTTGAATTTGGATCAAATTTCTGGTTTTTAAATCTATTTTCAGATCTAACCTAGCCACGCGTCATGCTCTTATTTGCCCGTACCGTTTCGCACTGGATCGAGCTCCACAGCCGTAGGATCTAAATGAAAACTAGCGGCTCAGATCGCGCATCGCCGGGGTTAAGTGGATCTATCCTAGCGCTACGAACGACATGTATCTAACTTATTTCTCTGGCGCCAAGAAGCGGGCTACCGGCGGCGGAACTGTCGGTCGATGACGTTGCCGACAATGCAGACGGAGAGGGAGAAGGAGGAGTATCTCACCGGGCTCAGGAGGTCACGGCGAAGCTCGTCGTACTTGCGGTTGGTCAAGGGCGCCGCACGGCCGCGATTGCTCACCGGAGTTCGTGGCAGCGTCGGGTGGTCGTCGTGGACGCCGTGGATCACCCCAAGGCAAGGCGAGGACACGGTTAGATTCACGAGGTCGGCGAAGTAGTGGCGTGAACGGAAAGGCGAGGGGCGGTCTGCCTTCCGGAAAAACTCGTCGGAGTAGATGTCGCCGCTTGCTCGCGGTGTCAAGTGGAACCGCGACTGGGCAAAGACAAGACGGACTAGTGAGGTCGAGGTGCGCCAAGACACGCTGAGTCGATTAAGAACGAGAGGCGAGGGGAGCTCTGGACTCACCGGAATCGATCGTCGGAGAGGCTCTGTCATGCGGCGGGCAAAGCTGATTGAGGATGCTGGTGGCGGAGTGAGTGAGGTGTTTGGGGAAAAGATCGCGAGGCGTAGAGGATCTTATAGCCGGGAATCGACAGAAACGCCGAGGATAAATGCCCATTTACGCCATTACGGCCATCAACGCTCAGCCAAGAGTGCGAGGTGGCGGTGGCGTCTGGGAGGGTGTCGATTCTTAACGCGGTGTCGCTGACAGCGGCAGTGAGAAGGAAAAGGAGATCCCCGGGTGGGCTCGCTGGGCTTGATTTGTTTGGCAGATTCCGCCGCCCTTTTCTTTCTTTAGGCCTTTTCTTTTTCTAATTCCATTTTCTGAATAGAATTTGATATGAATTCAAATCCTTTTGAATTCAAACTGCTTTGGGGATTTTTGCAGGGTTCTGTGGGTTCATAAACAATCAAATATCCTAGTGGTTACCTTGCAAAGGCTTAGACAAGCTTGGGTTTCAAAATAAACAGAGATTTGCTCTAGTTGCAAATATTTGAAATAGGGGTTTGAAACTATTTCTAAATTTGGAATCTTGGGTTTAAATGCTACTCCTAATCTTTCCAATCATGGAGGCAAGCAAACAAGGTCATGGACAAACAAATCCCAAAGGGTGGTGGCCAATTGAGACAATTTGCCCACATGAAATCATAGCTCAAACTTCTGCCTCTAAATGATTTTGATAAAAACCCTATATGAATGAATGATGCAAGGATGAAATGAATGAGTTTTTGAAACATGATTTTTTTGGGATGTTACAACACTAGTGGATCCATATGTGGTATGTGAAAAGAACACACATTTCAATGACTCTAGTTGTTCTTAGTAAAAAGAACACACAGGCAATGACACTGCTGGATCCATAGGTGGATTGTGAAAAGAGCACACATGCAATGACACTGATGGATCCATGTGTGGTATGTGAAAAGAACACACATGCAATGACTCTAGTTGTTGTTAGTAAAAAGAACACACATGCAATGACACTGGTGGATCCATGTGTGGTCTCTGAAGAGAACACACATTTCAATGATACTGGTGGATCCATATATGGTATATGAAAAGAACAGTCATGAAATGACTCTAGTTGTTGTTAGTAAAAAGAACACACGTGCAATGACACTAGTGGATCTATAGGTGCTATGTGAAAAGAACACACATGCAATGACTCTGGTTATTGTTAGTAAAAAGAACACACATGCAATGACACTGGTGGATCCATGTGTGGTCTCTGAAGAGAACACACATGCAATGAATCTGGTTGTTGTTAGTAAAAAGAGCACACATGCAATGACACTAGTGGATCCATTGGTGGATTCTGAAAAGAACACACGTGCAATGACACTGGTGGATCCATATGTGGTATGTGAAAAGAACACACATGCAATGACCCTAGTTGTTGTTATTAAAAAAAGCACACATGCAATGACACTAGTGGATCCATATGTGGTATGTAAAAAGAACACACATTTCAATGACTCTGGTTATTGTTAGTAAAAAGAAGACACATGCAATTACACTGGTGGTTCCATAGGTGGATTGTGAAAAGAGCACACATGCAATGACACTGGTGGATCCATGTGTGGTATGTGAAAAGAACACACATTCAATGACTCCAGTTGTTGTTAGTAAAAATAACACACATTTCAATGACACTGGTGGATCCATATGTGGTATGTGAAAAGAACAGTCATGAAATGACTCTAGTTGTTGTTAGTAAAAAGAACACACATGCAATGACACTGGTGGATCGATAGGTGGATTGTGAAAAGAACACACATGCAATGACTCTGGTGGATCCATGTGTGGTCTCTGAAGAGAACACACATGCAATGACCCCAGTTGTTTTTAGTAAAAAAAGCACACATGCAATGACACTGGTGGATCCATATGTGGTATGTGAAAAGAACAGTCATGAAATGACTCTAGTTATTGTTAGTAAAAAGAACACACATGCAATGACACTGGTGGATCCATAGGTAGTATGTGAAAAGAACACACATGCAATGACTCTGGTTGTTGTTAGTAAAAAGAACACACATGCAATGACACTGGTGGATCCATGTGTGGTCTCTGAAGAGAACACACATGCAATGACCCTGGTTGTTAGTAAAAAGGGCACACATGCAATGACACTGGCGGATCCATGTGTGGTCTCTGAAGATAACACACATGCAATGACCCCAGTTGTTGTTACTAAAAAAAGCACACATGCAATGACACTGGTGGATCCATATGTGGTATGTGAAAAGAACACACATTTCAATGACTCTAGTTGTTCTTAGTAAAAAGAACACATAGGCAATGACACTGGTGGATCCATAGGTGGATTGTGAAAAGAGCACACATGCAATGACACTGATGGATCCATGTGTGGTATGTGAAAAGAACACGCATGCAATGACTCCAATTGTTGTTAGTAAAAAGAACACACATGCAATGACACTGGTGGATCCATGTGAGGACTTTGAAGAGAACACACATTTCAATGACACTGGTGGATCCATATGTGGTATGTGAAAAGAACAGTCATGAAATGACTCTAGTTGTTGTTAGAAAAAAGAACACACATGCAATAACATTGGTGGATCCATAGGTGGTATATGAAAAGAACACACATGCAATGACTCTGGTTGTTGTTAGTAAAAAGAACACACATGCAATGACACTAGTGGATCCATGTGTGGTCTCTGAAGAGAACACACATGCAATGACTCTGGTTGTTGTTAGTAAAAAGAGCACACATGCAATGACACTGGTGGATCCATAGGTGGTATGTGAAAAGAACACACATGCAATGACACTAGTGGATCCATGTGTGGTCTCTGAAGAGAACACACATGCAATGACTCTAGTAGTTGTTAGTAAAAAGAACACACATGCAATGACACTGGTGGATCCATGTGTGGTCTCTGAAGAGAACACATATTTCAATGATACTGGTGGATCCATATGTGGTATGTGAAAAGAACAGTCATGAAATGACTCCAGTTGTTGTTCGTAAAAAGAACACACATGCAATGACACTTGTGGATCCATAGGTGGTATGCGAAAAGAACACACATGCAATGACTCTGGTTGTTGTTAGTAAAAAGAACACACATGCAATGACACTGGTGTATCCATGTGTGGTCTCTGAAGAGAACACACATCCAATGACTCTGGTTGCTGTTAGTAAAAAGAGCACACATGCAATGACACTAGTGGATCCATAGGTGGATTGTGAAAAGAACACACGTGCAATGACACTGGTGGACCCATATGTGGTATGTGAAAAGAACACACATGCAATAACCCTAGTTGTTGTTATTAAAAAAAGCACACATCCAATGACACTAGTGGATACATTTGTGGTATGTAAAAAGAACACACATTTCAATGTCTCTAGTTATTGTTATTAAAAAGAAGACACATGCAATGACACTGGTGGATCCATAGGTGGATTGTGAAAAGAGCACATGCAATGACACTGTGGATCCATGTGGTATGTGAAAACAACACACATTCGAGGACTCCAGTTGTTGTTAGTAAAAAGAACACACATACAATGACACTGGTGGATCCATGTGTGGTCTCTGAAGAGAACACACATTTCAATGACACTGGTGGATCCATATGTGGTATGTGAAAAGAACAGTCATGAAATGACTCTAGTTGTTGTTAGTAAAAAGAACACACATGCAATGACAATGGTGGATCCATAGGTGGATTGTGAAAAGAACACACATGGAATGACCCTGGCGGATCCATGTGTGGTCTCTGAAAAGAACACACATGCAAGGACTCCAGTTGTTGTTAGTAAAAAGAACACACATGCAATGACACTAGTGGATCCATATGTGGTATGTGAAAAGAACAGTCATGAAATGACTCTAGTTGTTGTTAGTAAAAAGAACACACATGCAATGACACTGGTGGATCCATAGGTGGTATGTGAAAAGAACACACATGCAATGACTCTGGTTGTTGTTAGTAAAAAGAACAAACATGCAATGACACTGGTGGATCCATGTGTGGTCTCTGAAGAGAACCCACATGCAAGGACCCTGGTTGATGTTAGTAAATAGGGCACACATGCAATGACACTGGTGGATCCATGTGTGGTCTCTGAAGAGAACACACATGCAATGACCCCAGTTGTTGTTAGTAAAAAAAGCACACATGCAATGACACTAGTGGATCCATATGTGGTATGTGAAAAGAACACACATTTCAATGACTCTAGTCGTTGTTAGTAAAAAGAACACACAGCAATGACAACTCTTTGGATCCATAGGTGGATTGTGAAAAGAGCACACATGCAATGACACTGATGGATCCATGTGTGTTATGTGAAAAGAACACACATGCAATGACTCTAGTTGTTGTTAGTAAAAGAACACACATGCAATGACATTGGTGGATCCATGTGTGGTCTCTGAAGAGAACACACATTTCAATGATACTGGTGGATCCATATATGGTATATGAAAAGAACAGTCATGAAATGACTCTAGTTGTTGTTAGTAAAAAGAACACACGTGCAATGACACTAGTGGATCTATAGGTGCTATGTGAAAATAACACATGCAATGACTCTGGTGGATCCATGTGTGGTCTCTGAAGAGAACACACATTTCAATGACACTGGTGGATCCATATGTGGTATGTGAAAAGAACAGTCATGAAATGACTCTAGTTGTTGTTAGTAAAAATAACACACATGCAATGACACTGGTGGATCGATAGGTGGATTGTGAAAAGAACACACATGCAATGACTCTGGTGGATCCATGTGTGGTCTCTGAAGAGAACACACATGCAATGACCCCAGTTGTTTTTAGTAAAAAAAGCACACATGCAATGACACTGGTGGATCCATATGTGGTATGTGAAAAGAACAGTCATGAAATGACTCTAGTTATTGTTAGTAAAAAGAACACACATGCAATGACACTGCTGGATCCATAGGTAGTATGTGAAAAGAACACACATGCAATGACTCTGGTTGTTGTTAGTAAAAAGAACACACATGCAATGACACTGGTGGATCCATGTGTGGTCTCTGAAGAGAACACACATGCAATGACCCTGGTTGTTAGTAAAAAGGGCACACATGCAATGACATCATGGATCCATGTGTGGTCTCAAGATAACACACATGCAATGACCCCAGTTGTTGTTAGTAAAAAAAGCACACATGCAATGACACTGGTGGATCCATATGTGGTATGTGAAAAGAACACACATTTCAATGACTCTAGTTGTTGTTAGTAAAAAGAACACATAGGCAATGACACTGGTGGATCCATAGGTGGATTGAAAAGAGCACACATGCAATGACACTGATGGATCCATGTGTGGTATGTGAAAAGAACACGCATGCAATGACTCCAATTGTTGTTAGTAAAAAGAACACACATGCAATGACACTGGTGGATCCATGTGAGGACTTTGAAGAGAACACACATTTCAATGACACTGTGGATCCATATGTGGTATGTGAAAAGAACAGTCATGAAATGACTTTAGTTGTTGTTAGAAAAAAGAACACACATGCAATGACAGTGGTGGATCCATAGGTGGTATATGAAAACAACACACATGCAATGACTCTGTTGTTGTTAGTAAAAGAACACACATGCAATGACACTAGTGGATCCATGTGTGGTCTCAAGAGAACACACATGCAATGACTCTGGTTGTTGTTAGTAAAAAGAGCACACATGCAATGACACTGGTGGATCCATAGGTGGTATGTGAAAAGAACACACATGCAATGACACTAGTTGATCCATGTGGTCTCAAGAGAACACACATGCAATGACTCCAGTAGTTGTTAGTAAAAACAACACACATGCAATGACACTGGTGGATCCATGTGTGGTCTCTGAAGAGAACACATATTTCAATGATACTGGTGGATCCATATGTGGTATGTCAAAAGAACAGTCATGAAATGACTCCAGTTGTTGTTCGTAAAAAGAACACACATGCAATGACACTTGTGGATCCATAGGTGGTATGCGAAAAGAACACACATGCAATGACTCTGGTTGTAGTTAGTAAAAAGAACACACATGCAATGACACTGGTGTATCCATGTGTGGTCTCTGAAGAGAACACACATCCAATGACTCTGGTTGCTGTTAGTAAAAAGAGCACACATGCAATGACACTAGTTGATCCATAGGTGGATTGTGAAAAGAACACACGTGCAATGACACTGGTGGACCCATATGTGGTATGTGAAAAGAACACACATGCAATAACCCTAGTTGTTGTTATTAAAAAAAGCACACATCCAATGACACTAGTGGATCCATTTGTGGTATGTAAAAAGAACACACATTTCAATGTCTCTGGTTATTGTTATTAAAAAGAAGACACATGCAGTGACACTGGTGGATCCATAGGTGGATTGTGAAAAGAGCACACATGCAATGACACTGGTGGATCCATGTGTGGTATGTGAAAAGAACACACATTCGAGGCCTCCAGTTGTTGTTGGTAAAAAGAACACACATACAATGACACTGGTGGATCCATGTGTGGTCTCTGAAGAGAACACACATTTCAATGACACTGGTGGATCCATATGTGGTATGTGAAAAGAACAGTCATGAAATGACTCTAGTTGTTGTTAGTAAAAAGAACACACATGCAATGACAATGGTGGATCCATAGGTGGATTGTGAAAAGAACACACATGGAATGACCCTGGTGGATCCATGTGTGGTCTCTGAAAAGAACACACATGCAATGACCCAAGTTGTTGTTAGTAAAAAAAGCACACAGGCAATGACACTAGTGGATCCATATGTGGTATGTGAAAAGAACAGTCATGAAATGACTCTAGTTGTTGTTAGTAAAAAGAACACACATGCAATGACACTGGTGGATCCATAGGTGGTATGTGAAAAGAACACACATGCAATGACTCTGGTTGTTGTTAGTAAAAAGAACAAACATGCAATGACACTGGTGGATCCATGTGTGGTCTCTGAAGAGAACACACATTTCAATGACACTGGTGGATCCATGTGTGGTCTCTGAAAAGAACAATCATGAAATGACTCTAGTTGTTGTTAGTAAAAAGAACACACATGCAATGACACTGGTGGATCCATAGGTGGTATGTGAAAAGAGCACACATGAAATGACTCTGGTTGTTGTTAGTAAAAAGAACACACATGCAATGACACTGGTGTATCCATGTGTGGTCTCTGAAGAGAACACACATCCAATGACTCTGGTTGCTGTTAGTAAAAAGAGCACACATGCAATGACACTAGTTGATCCATAGGTGGATTGTGAAAAGAACACACGTGCAATGACACTGGTGGACCCATATGTGGTATGTGAAAAGAACACACATGCAATAACCCTAGTTGTTGTTATTAAAAAAAGCACACATCCAATGACACTAGTGGATCCATTTGTGGTATGTAAAAAGAACACACATTTCAATGTCTCTGGTTATTGTTATTAAAAAGAAGACACATGCAGTGACACTGGTGGATCCATAGGTGGATTGTGAAAAGAGCACACATGCAATGACACTGGTGGATCCATGTGTGGTATGTGAAAAGAACACACATTCGAGGCCTCCAGTTGTTGTTGGTAAAAAGAACACACATACAATGACACTGGTGGATCCATGTGTGGTCTCTGAAGAGAACACACATTTCAATGACACTGGTGGATCCATATGTGGTATGTGAAAAGATAACACATGAAATGACTCTAGTTGTTGTTAGTAAAAAGAACACACATGCAATGACAATGGTGGATCCATAGGTGGATTGTGAAAAGAACACACATGGAATGACCCTGGTGGATCCATGTGTGGTCTCTGAAAAGAACACACATGCAATGACCCAAGTTGTTGTTAGTAAAAAAAGCACACAGGCAATGACACTAGTGGATCCATATGTGGTATGTGAAAAGAACAGTCATGAAATGACTCTAGTTGTTGTTAGTAAAAAGAACACACATGCAATGACACTGGTGGATCCATAGGTGGTATGTGAAAAGAACACACATGCAATGACTCTGGTTGTTGTTAGTAAAAAGAACAAACATGCAATGACACTGGTGGATCCATGTGTGGTCTCTGAAGAGAACACACATTTCAATGACACTGGTGGATCCATGTGTGGTCTCTGAAAAGAACAATCATGAAATGACTCTAGTTGTTGTTAGTAAAAAGAACACACATGCAATGACACTGGTGGATCCATAGGTGGTATGTGAAAAGAGCACACATGAAATGACTCTGGTTGTTGTTAGTAAAAAGAACACACATGCAATGACACTGGTGTATCCATGTGTGGTCTCTGAAGAGAACACACATCCAATGACTCTGGTTGCTGTTAGTAAAAAGAGCACACATGCAATGACACTAGTTGATCCATAGGTGGATTGTGAAAAGAACACACGTGCAATGACACTGGTGGACCCATATGTGGTATGTGAAAAGAACACACATGCAATAACCCTAGTTGTTGTTATTAAAAAAAGCACACATCCAATGACACTAGTGGATCCATTTGTGGTATGTAAAAAGAACACACATTTCAATGTCTCTGGTTATTGTTATTAAAAAGAAGACACATGCAGTGACACTGGTGGATCCATAGGTGGATTGTGAAAAGAGCACACATGCAATGACACTGGTGGATCCATGTGTGGTATGTGAAAAGAACACACATTCGAGGCCTCCAGTTGTTGTTGGTAAAAAGAACACACATACAATGACATCTGGATCCATGTGTGGTCTCTGAAGAGAACACACATTTCAATGACACTGTGGATCCATATGTGGTATGTGAAAAGAACAGTCATGAAATGACTCTAGTTGTTAGTAAAAAGAACACACATGCAATGACAATGGTGGATCCATAGGTGGATTGTGAAAAGAACACACATGGAATGACCCTGGTGGATCCATGTGTGGTCTCTGAAAAGAACACACATGCAATGACCCAAGTTGTTGTTAGTAAAAAAAGCACACAGGCAATGACACTAGTGGATCCATATGTGGTATGTGAAAAGAACAGTCATGAAATGACTCTAGTTGTTGTTAGTAAAAAGAACACACATGCAATGACACTGGTGGATCCATAGGTGGTATGTGAAAAGAACACACATGCAATGACTCTGGTTGTTGTTAGTAAAAAGAACAAACATGCAATGACACTGGTGGATCCATGTGTGGTCTCTGAAGATAACACACATTTCAATGACACTGGTGGATCCATGTGTGGTCTCTGAAAAGAACAATCATGAAATGACTCTAGTTGTTGTTAGTAAAAAGAACACACATGCAATGACACTGGTGGATCCATAGGTGGTATGTGAAAAGAGCACACATGAAATGACTCTGGTTGTTGTTAGTAAAAAGAACACACATGCAATGACACTGGTGGATCCATAGGTGGTATGTGAAAAGAACACACATGCAATGACTCTGGTTGTTGTTAGTAAAAAGAACAAACATGCAATGACACTGGTGGATCCATGTGTGGTCTCTGAAGAGAACCCACATGCAAGGACCCTGGTTGATGTTAGTAAAAAGGGCACACATGCAATGACACTGGTGGATCCATGTGTGGTCTCTGAAGAGAACACACATGCAATGACCCCAGTTGTTGTTAGTAAAAAAAGCTTACATGCAATGACACTAGTGGATCCATATGTGGTATGTGAAAAGAACACACATTTCAATGACTCTAGTTGTTCTTAGTAAAAAGAACACACAGGCAATGACACTGCTGGATCCATAGGTGGATTGTGAAAAGAGCACACATGCAATGACACTGATGGATCCATGTGTGTTATGTGAAAAGAACACACATGCAATGACTCTAGTTGTTGTTAGTAAAAAGAACACACATGCAATGACATTGGTGGATCCATGTGTGGTCTCTGAAGAGAACACACATTTCAATGATACTGGTGGATCCATATATGGTATATGAAAAGAACAGTCATGAAATGACTCTATTTGTTGTTAGTAAAAAGAACACACGTGCAATGACACTAGTGGATCTATAGGTGCTATGTGAAAATAACACACATGCAATGACTCTGGTGGATCCATGTGTGGTCTCTGAAGAGAACACACATTTCAATGACACTGGTGGATCCATATGTGGTATGTGAAAAGAACAGTCATGAAATGACTCTAGTTGTTAGTAAAAATAACACACATGCAATGACACTGGTGGATCGATAGGTGGATTGTGAAAAGAACACACATGCAATGACTCTGGTGGATCCATGTGTGGTCTCTGAAGAGAACACACATGCAATGACCCCAGTTGTTTTTAGTAAAAAAAGCACACATGCAATGACACTGGTGGATCCATATGTGGTATGTGAAAAGAACAGTCATGAAATGACTCTAGTTATTGTTAGTAAAAAGAACACACATGCAATGACACTGCTGGATCCATAGGTAGTATGTGAAAAGAACACACATGCAATGACTCTGGTTGTTGTTAGTAAAAAGAACACACATGCAATGACACTGGTGGATCCATGTGTGGTCTCTGAAGAGAACACACATGCAATGACCCTGGTTGTTAGTAAAAAGGGCACACATGCAATGACACTGGCGGATCCATGTGTGGTCTCTGAAGATAACACACATGCAATGACCCCAGTTGTTGTTAGTAAAAAAAGCACACATGCAATGACACTGGTGGATCCATATGTGGTATGTGAAAAGAACACACATTTCAATGACTCTAGTTGTTGTTAGTAAAAAGAACACATAGGCAATGACACTGGTGGATCCATAGGTGGATTGTGAAAAGAGCACACATGCAATGACACTGATGGATCCATGTGTGGTATGTGAAAAGAACACGCATGCAATGACTCCAATTGTTGTTAGTAAAAAGAACACACATGCAATGACACTGGTGGATCCATGTGAGGACTTTGAAGAGAACACACATTTCAATGACACTGGTGGATCCATATGTGGTATGTGAAAAGAACAGTCATGAAATGACTCTAGTTGTTGTTAGAAAAAAGAACACACATGCAATGACATTGGTGGATCCATAGGTGGTATATGAAAACAACACACATGCAATGACTCTGGTTGTTGTTAGTAAAAAGAACACACATGCAATGACACTAGTGGATCCATGTGTGGTCTCTGAAGAGAACACACATGCAATGACTCTGGTTGTTGTTAGTAAAAAGAGCACACATGCAATGACACTGGTGGATCCATAGGTGGTATGTGAAAAGAACACACATGCAATGACACTAGTGGATCCATGTGTGGTCTCTGAAGAGAACACACATGCAATGACTCCAGTAGTTGTTAGTAAAAACAACACACATGCAATGACACTGGTGGATCCATGTGTGGTCTCTGAAGAGAACACATATTTCAATGATACTGGTGGATCCATATGTGGTATGTGAAAAGAACAGTCATGAAATGACTCCAGTTGTTGTTCGTAAAAAGAACACACATGCAATGACACTTGTGGATCCATAGGTGGTATGCGAAAAGAACACACATGCAATGACTCTGGTTGTAGTTAGTAAAAAGAACACACATGCAATGACACTGGTGTATCCATGTGTGGTCTCTGAAGAGAACACACATCCAATGACTCTGGTTGCTGTTAGTAAAAAGAGCACACATGCAATGACACTAGTTGATCCATAGGTGGATTGTGAAAAGAACACACGTGCAATGACACTGGTGGACCCATATGTGGTATGTGAAAAGAACACACATGCAATAACCCTAGTTGTTGTTATTAAAAAAAGCACACATCCAATGACACTAGTGGATCCATTTGTGGTATGTAAAAAGAACACACATTTCAATGTCTCTGGTTATTGTTATTAAAAAGAAGACACATGCAGTGACACTGGTGGATCCATAGGTGGATTGTGAAAAGAGCACACATGCAATGACACTGGTGGATCCATGTGTGGTATGTGAAAAGAACACACATTCGAGGCCTCCAGTTGTTGTTGGTAAAAAGAACACACATACAATGACACTGGTGGATCCATGTGTGGTCTCTGAAGAGAACACACATTTCAATGACACTGGTGGATCCATATGTGGTATGTGAAAAGAACAGTCATGAAATGACTCTAGTTGTTGTTAGTATAAAGAACACACATGCAATGACAATGGTGGATCCATAGGTGGATTGTGAAAAGAACACACATGGAATGACCCTGGTGGATCCATGTGTGGTCTCTGAAAAGAACACACATGCAATGACCCAAGTTGTTGTTAGTAAAAAAAGCACACAGGCAATGACACTAGTGGATCCATATGTGGTATGTGAAAAGAACAGTCATGAAATGACTCTAGTTGTTGTTAGTAAAAAGAACACACATGCAATGACACTGGTGGATCCATAGGTGGTATGTGAAAAGAACACACATGCAATGACTCTGGTTGTTGTTAGTAAAAAGAACAAACATGCAATGACACTGGTGGATCCATGTGTGGTCTCTGAAGAGAACCCACATGCAAGGACCCTGGTTGATGTTAGTAAAAAGGGCACACATGCAATGACACTGGTGGATCCATGTGTGGTCTCTGAAGAGAACACACATGCAATGACCCCAGTTGTTGTTAGTAAAAAAAGCACACATGCAATGACACTAGTGGATCCATATGTGGTATGTGAAAAGAACACACATTTCAATGACTCTAGTTGTTCTTAGTAAAAAGAACACACAGGCAATGACACTGCTGGATCCATAGGTGGATTGTGAAAAGAGCACACATGCAATGACACTGATGGATCCATGTGTGGTATGTGAAAAGAACACACATGCAATGACTCTAGTTGTTGTTAGTAAAAAGAACACACATGCAATGACACTGGTGGATCCATGTGTGGTCTCTGAAGAGAACACACATTTCAATGATACTGGTGGATCCATATATGGTATATGAAAAGAACAGTCATGAAATGACTCTAGTTGTTGTTAGTAAAAAGAACACACGTGCAATGACACTAGTGGATCTATAGGTGCTATGTGAAAAGAACACACATGCAATGACTCTGGTTATTGTTAGTAAAAAGAACACACATGCAATGACACTGGTGGATCCATGTGTGGTCTCTGAAGAGAACACACATGCAATGACTCTGGTTGTTGTTAGTAAAAAGAGAACACATGCAATGACACTAGTGGATCCATTGGTGGATTCTGAAAAGAACACACGTGCAATGACACTGGTGGATCCATATGTGGTATGTGAAAAGAACACACATGAAATGACCCTAGTTGTTGTTATTAAAAAAAGCACACATGCAATGACACTAGTGGATCCATATGTGGTATGTAAAAAGAACACACATTTCAATGACTCTGGTTATTGTTAGTAAAAAGAAGACACATGCAATTACACTGGTGGTTCCATAGGTGGATTGTGAAAAGAGCACACATGCAATGACACTGGTGGATCCATGTGTGGTATGTGAAAAGAACACACATTCAATGACTCCAGTTGTTGTTAGTAAAAAGAACACACATGCAATGACACTGGTGGATCCATGTGTGGTCTCTGAAGAGAACACACATTTCAATGACACTGGTGGATCCATATGTGGTATGTGAAAAGAACAGTCATGAAATGACTCTAGTTGTTGTTAGTAAAAAGAATACACATGCAATGACACTGGTGGATCCATAGGTGGATTGTGAAAAGAACACACATGCAATGACTCTGGTGGATCCATGTGTGGTCTCTGAAGAGAACACACATGCAATGACCCCAGTTGTTTTAGTAAAAAAAGCACACATGCAATGACACTGGTGGATCCATATGTGGTATGTGAAAAGAACAGTCATGAAATGACTCTAGTTATTGTTAGTAAAAATAACACACATGCAATGACACTGCTGGATCCATAGGTAGTATGTGAAAAGAACACACATGCAATGACTCTGGTTGTTGTTAGTAAAAAGAACACACATGCAATGACACTGGTGGATCCATGTGTGGTCTCTGAAGAGAACACACATGCAATGACCCTGGTTGTTAGTAAAAAGGGCACACATGCAATGACACTGGCGGATCCATGTGTGGTCTCTGAAGATAACACACATGCAATGACCCCAGTTGTTGTTAGTAAAAAAAGCACACATGCAATGACACTGGTGGATCCATATGTGGTATGTGAAAAGAACACACATTTCAATGACTCTAGTTGTTGTTAGTAAAAAGAACACATAGGCAATGACACTGGTGGATCCATAGGTGGATTGTGAAAAGAGCACACATGCAATGACACTGATGGATCCATGTGTGGTATGTGAAAAGAACACGCATGCAATGACTCCAATTGTTGTTAGTAAAAAGAACACACATGCAATGACACTGGTGGATCCATGTGAGGACTTTGAAGAGAACACACATTTCAATGACACTGGTGGATCCATATGTGGTATGTGAAAAGAACAGTCATGAAATGACTCTAGTTGTTGTTAGAAAAAAGAACACACATGCAATGACATTGGTGGATCCATAGGTGGTATATGAAAAGAACACACATGCAATGACTCTGGTTGTTGTTAGTAAAAAGAACACACATGCAATGACACTGGTGGATCCATGTGTGGTCTCTAAAGAGAACACACATGCAATGACTCTGGTTGTTGTTAGTAAAAAGAGCACACATGCAATGACACTGGTGGATCCATAGGTGGTATGTGAAAAGAACACACATGCAATGACTCTAGTTCTTGTTAGTAAAAAGAACACAGATGCAATGACACTGGTGGATCCATGTGTGGTATCTGAAGAGAACACACATGCAATGACTCTGGTTGTTGTTAGTAAAAAGAGCACACATGCAATGACACTGGTGGATCCATAGGTGGATTGTGAAAAGATACCACATGCAATGACACTCGTGGATCCATGTGTGGTCTCTAAAGAGAACACACATGCAATGACTCCAGTAGTTGTTAGTAAAAAGAACACACATGCAATGACACTGGTGGATCCATAGGTGGATTGTGAAAAGAACACACGTGCAATGACACTGGTGGACCCATATGTGGTATGTGAAAAGAACACACATGCAATAACCCTAGTTGTTGTTATTAAAAAAAGCACACATCCAATGACACTAGTGGATACATTTGTGGTATGTAAAAAGAACACACATTTCAATGTCTCTGGTGATTGTTATTAAAAAGAAGACACATGCAATGACACTGGTGGATCCATAGGTGGATTGTGAAAAGAGCACACATGCAATGACACTGGTGGATCCATGTGTGGTATGTGAAAAGAACACACATTCGAGGACTCCAGTTGTTGTTGGTAAAAAGAACACACATACAATGACACTGGTGGATCCATGTGTGGTCTCTGAAGAGAACACACATTTCAATGACACTGGTGGATCGATATGTGGTATGTGAAAAGAACAGTCATGAAATGACTCTAGTTGTTGTTAGTAAAATGAACACACATGCAATGACAATGGTGGATCCATAGGTGGATTGTGAAAAGAACACACATGGAATGACCCTGGTGGATCCATGTGTGGTCTCTGAAAAGAACACACATGCAATGACCCAAGTTGTTGTTAGTAAAAAAAGCACACAGGCAATGACACTAGTGGATCCATATGTGGTATGTGAAAAGAACAGTCATGAAATGACTCTAGTTGTTGTTAGTAAAAAGAACACACATGCAATGACACTGGTGGATCCATAGGTGGTATGTGAAAAGAACACACATGCAATGACTCTGGTTGTTGTTAGTAAAAAGAACAAACATGCAATGACACTGGTGGATCCATGTGTGGTCTCTGAAGAGAACCCACATGCAAGGACCCTAGTTGATGTTAGTAAAAAGGGCACACATGCAATGACACTGGTGGATCCATGTGTGGTCTCTGAAGAGAACACACATGCAATGACCCCAGTTGTTGTTAGTAAAAAAAGCACACATGCAATGACACTAGTGGATCCATATGTGGTATGTGAAAAGAACACACATTTCAATGACTCTAGTTGTTCTTAGTAAAAAGAACACACAGGCAATGACACTGCTGGATCCATAGGTGGATTGTGAAAAGAGCACACATGCAATGACACTGATGGATCCATGTGTGTTATGTGAAAAGAACACACATGCAATGACTCTAGTTGTTGTTAGTAAAAAGAACACACATGCAATGACATTGGTGGATCCATGTGTGGTCTCTGAAGAGAACACACATTTCAATGATACTGGTGGATCCATATATGGTATATGAAAAGAACAGTCATGAAATGACTCTAGTTGTTGTTAGTAAAAAGAACACACGTGCAATGACACTAGTGGATCTATAGGTGCTATGTGAAAATAACACACATGCAATGACTCTGGTGGATCCATGTGTGGTCTCTGAAGAGAACACACATTTCAATGACACTGGTGGATCCATATGTGGTATGTGAAAAGAACAGTCATGAAATGACTCTAGTTGTTGTTAGTAAAAATAACACACATGCAATGACACTGGTGGATCGATAGGTGGATTGTGAAAAGAACACACATGCAATGACTCTGGTGGATCCATGTGTGGTCTCTGAAGAGAACACACATGCAATGACCCCAGTTGTTTTTAGTAAAAAAAGCACACATGCAATGACACTGGTGGATCCATATGTGGTATGTGAAAAGAACAGTCATGAAATGACTCTAGTTATTGTTAGTAAAAAGAACACACATGCAATCACACTGCTGGATCCATAGGTAGTATGTGAAAAGAACACACATGCAATGACTCTGGTTGTTGTTAGTAAAAAGAACACACATGCAATGACACTGGTGGATCCATGTGTGGTCTCTGAAGAGAACACACATGCAATGACCTTGGTTGTTAGTAAAAAGGGAACACATGCAATGACACTGGCGTATCCATGGGTGGTCTATGAAGATGACACACATGCAATGACCCAGTTGTTGTTAGTAAAAAAAGCACACATGCAATGACACTGGTGGATCCATATGTGGTATGTGAAAAGAACACACATTTCAATGACTCTAGTTGTTGTTAGTAAAAAGAACACATAGGCAATGACACTGGTGGATCCATAGGTGGATTGTGAAAAGAGCACACATGCAATGACACTGATGGATCCATGTGTGGTATGTGAAAAGAACACGCATGCAATGACTCCAATTGTTGTTAGTAAAAAGAACACACATGCAATGACACTGGTGGATCCATGTGAGGACTTTGAAGAGAACACACATTTCAATGACACTGGTGGATCCATATGTGGTATGTGAAAAGAACAGTCATGAAATGACTCTAGTTGTTGTTAGAAAAAAGAACACACATGCAATGACATTGGTGGATCCATAGGTGGTATATGAAAACAAC
The DNA here is from genome assembly GCA_023614405.1 of Avena insularis. Taxonomy (NCBI): domain Eukaryota; kingdom Viridiplantae; phylum Streptophyta; class Magnoliopsida; order Poales; family Poaceae; genus Avena; species Avena insularis. The sequence goes on from CM042694.1 coordinate 515,950,121, forward strand.
ACACATGCAATGACTCTGGTTGTTGTTAGTAAAAAGAACACACATGCAATGACACTAGTGGATCCATGTGTGGTCTCTGAAGAGAACACACATGCAATGACTCTGGTTGTTGTTAGTAAAAAGAGCACACATGCAATGACACTGGTGGATCCATAGGTGGTATGTGAAAAGAACACACATGCAATGACACTAGTGGATCCATGTGTGGTCTCTGAAGAGAACACACATGCAATGACTCCAGTAGTTGTTAGTAAAAAGAACACACATGCAATGACACTGGTGGATCCATGTGTGGTCTCTGAAGAGAACACATATTTCAATGATACTGGTGGATCCATATGTGGTATGTGAAAAGAACAGTCATGAAATGACTCCAGTTGTTGTTCGTAAAAAGAACACACATGCAATGACACTTGTGGATCCATAGGTGGTATGCGAAAAGAACACACATGCAATGACTGGTTGTAGTTAGTAAAAAGAACACACATGCAATGACACTGGTGTATCCATGTGTGGTCTCTGAAGAACACACATCCAATGACTCAGTTGTTGTTAGTAAAAGAGCACACATGCAATGACACTAGTTGATCCATAGGTGGATTGTGAAAAGAACACACGTGCAATGACACTGGTGGACCCATATGTGGTATGTGAAAAGAACACACATGCAATAACCCTAGTTGTTGTTATTAAAAAAAGCACACATCCAATGACACTAGTGGATCCATTTGTGGTATGTAAAAAGAACACACATTTCAATGTCTCTGGTTATTGTTATTAAAAAGAAGACACATGCAGTGACACTGGTGGATCCATAGGTGGATTGTGAAAAGAGCACACATGCAATGACACTGGTGGATCCATGTGTGGTATGTGAAAAGAACACACATTCGAGGCCTCCTTGTTGTTGGTAAAAAGAACACACATACAATGACATCAGGATCCATGTGTGGTCTCTGAAGAGAACACACATTTCAATGACACTGGTGGATCCATATGTGGTATGTGAAAAGAACAGTCATGAAATGACTCTAGTTGTTGTTAGTAAAAAGAACACACATGCAATGACAATGGTGGATCCATAGGTGGATTGTGAAAAGAACACACATGGAATGACCCTGGTGGATCCATGTGTGGTCTCTGAAAAGAACACACATGCAATGACCCAAGTTGTTGTTAGTAAAAAAAGCACACAGGCAATGACACTGGTGGATCCATATGTGGTATGTGAAAGAACAGTCATGAAATGACTCTAGTTGTTGTTAGTAAAAAGAACACAGATGCAATGACACCGGTGGATCCATAGGTGGTATGTGAAAAGAACACACATGCAATGACTCTGGTTGTTGTTTGTAAAAAGAACACAAATGCAATGACACTGGTGGATCCATGTGTGGTCTCTGAAGAGAACCCACATGCAAGGACCCTGGTTGATGTTAGTAAAAAGGGCACACATGCAATGACACTGGTGGATCCATGTGTGGTCTCTGAAGAGAACACACATGCAATGACCCCAGTTGTTGTTAGTAAAAAAAGCACACATGCAATGACACTAGTGGATCCATATGTGGTATGTGAAAAGAACACACATTTCAATGACTCTAGTTGTTCTTAGTAAAAAGAACACACAGGCAATGACACTGCTGGATCCATAGGTGGATTGTGAAAAGAGCACACATGCAATGACACTGATGGATCCATGTGTGGTATGTGAAAAGAACACACATGCAATGACTCTAGTTGTTGTTAGTAAAAAGAACACACATGCAATGACACTGGTGGATCCATGTGTGGTCTCTGAAGAGAACACACATTTCAATGATACTGGTGGATCCATATATGGTATATGAAAAGAACAGTCATGAAATGACTCTAGTTGTTGTTAGTAAAAAGAACACACGTGCAATGACACTAGTGGATCTATAGGTGCTATGTGAAAAGAACACACATGCAATGACTCTGGTTATTGTTAGTAAAAGAACACACATGCAATGACATCAGGATCCATGTGTGGTCTCTGAAGAGAACACACATGCAATGACTCTGGTTGTTGTTAGTAAAAAGAGCACACATGCAATGACACTAGTGGATCCATTGGTGGATTCTGAAAAGAACACACGTGCAATGACACTGGTGGATCCATATGTGGTATGTGAAAAGAACACACATGAAATGACCCTAGTTGTTGTTATTAAAAAAAGCACACATGCAATGACACTAGTGGATCCATATGTGGTATGTAAAAAGAACACACATTTCAACGACTCTGGTTATTGTTAGTAAAAAGAAGACACATGCAATTACACTGGTGGTTCCATAGGTGGATTGTGAAAAGAGCACACATGCAATGACACTGGTGGATCCATGTGTGGTATGTGAAAAGAACACACATTCAATGACTCCAGTTGTTGTTAGTAAAAAGAACACACATGCAATGACACTGGTGGATCCATGTGTGGTCTCTGAAGAGAACACACATTTCAATGACACTGGTGGATCCATATGTGGTATGTGAAAAGAACAGTCATGAAATGACTCTAGTTGTTGTTAGTAAAAAGAATACACATGCAATGACACTGGTGGATCCATAGGTGGATTGTGAAAAGAACACACATGCAATGACTCTGGTGGATCCATGTGTGGTCTCTGAAGAGAACACACATGCAATGACCCCAGTTGTTTTTAGTAAAAAAAGCACACATGCAATGACACTGGTGGATCCATATGTGGTATGTGAAAAGAACAGTCATGAAATGACTCTAGTTATTGTTAGTAAAAATAACACACATGCAATGACACTGGTGGATCCATACGTGGTATGTGAAAAGAACACACATGCAATGACACTGGTTGTTGTTAGTAAAAAGAACACACATGCAATGACACTGGTGGATCCATGTGTGGTCTCTGAAGAGAACACACATGCAATGACCCTGGTTGTTAGTAAAAAGGGCACACATGCAATGACACTGGCGGATCCATGTGTGGTCTCTGAAGATAACACACATGCAATGACCCCAGTTGTTGTTAGTAAAAAAAGCACACATGCAATGACACTGTTGGATCCATATTTGGTATGTGAAAGAAGAACACATTTCAATGACTCTAGTTGTTGTTAGTAAAAAGAACACATAGGCAATGACACTGGTGGATCCATAGGTGGATTGTGAAAAGAGCACACATGCAATGACACTGATGGATCCATTTGTGGTATGTGAAAAGAACACGCATGCAATGACTCCAATTGTTGTTAGTAAAAAGAACACACATGCAATGACACTGGTGGATCCATGTGAGGACTTTGAAGAGAACACACATTTCAATGACACTGGTGGATCCATATGTGGTATGTGAAAAGAACAGTCATGAAATGACTCTAGTTGTTGTTAGAAAAAAGAACACACATGCAATGACATTGGTGGATCCATAGGTGGTATATGAAAAGAACACACATGCAATGACTCTGGTTGTTGTTAGTAAAAAGAACACACATGCAATGACACTGGTGGATCCATGTGTGGTCTCTAAAGAGAACACACATGCAATGACTCTGGTTGTTGTTAGTAAAAGAGCACACATGCAATGACACTGGTGGATCCATAGGTGGTATGTGAAAAGAACACACATGCAATGACTCTAGTTCTTGTTAGTAAAAAGAACACAGATGCAATGACACTGGTGGATCCATGTGTGGTATCTGAAGAGAACACACATGCAATGACTCTGGTTGTTGTTAGTAAAAAGAGCACACATGCAATGACACTGGTGGACCCATAGGTGGATTGTGAAAAGATACCACATGCAATGACACTCGTGGATCCATGTGTGGTCTCTAAAGAGAACACACATGCAATGACTCCAGTAGTTGTTAGTAAAAAGAACACACATGCAATGACACTGGTGGATCCTTGTGTGGTCTCTGAAGAGAACACACATTTCAATGATACTGGTGGATCCATATGTGGTATGTGAAATGAACAATCATGAAATGACTCCAGTTGTTGTTAGTAAAAAGAACACACATGCAATGACACTGGTGGATCCATAGGTGGTATGTGAAAAGAACACATATGCAATGACTCTGGTTGTTGTTAGTAAAAAGAACACACATGCAATGACACTGGTGGATCCATGTGTGGTCTCTGAAGAGAACACACATGCAATGACTCTGGTTGCTATTAGTAAAAAGAGCACACATGCAATGACACTAGTGGATCCATAGGTGGATTGTGAAAAGAACACACGTGCAATGACACTGGTGGACCCATATGTGGTATGTGAAAAGAACACACATGCAATAACCCTAGTTGTTGTTATTAAAAAAAGCACACATCCAATGACACTAGTGGATCCATATGTGGTATGTAAAAAGAACACACATTTCAATGTCTCTGGTTATTGTTAGTAAAAAGAAGACACATGCAATGACACTGGTGGATCCATAGGTGGATTGTGAAAAGAGCACACATGCAATGACACTGGTGGATCCATGTGTGGTATGTGAAAAGAACACACATTCAATGACTCCAGTTGTTGTTAGTAAAAAGAACACACATGCAATGACACTGGTGGATCCATGTGTGGTCTCTGAAGAGAACACACATTTCAATGACACTGGTGGATCCATATGTGGTATGTGAAAAGAACTGTCATGAAATGACTCTAGTTGTTGTTAGTAAAAAGAACACACATGCAATGACACTGGTGGATCCATAGGTGGATTGTGAAAAGAACACACATGCAATGACCCCAGTTGTTGTTAGTAAAAAAAGCACACATGCAATGACACTGGTGGATCCATATGTGGTATGTGAAAAGAACAGTCATGAAATGACTCTAGTTGTTGTTAGTAAAAAGAACACACATGCAATGACACTGGTGGATCCATAGGTGGTATGTGAAAAGAACACACATGCAATTACTCTGGTTGTTGTTAGTAAAAAGAACACACATGCAATGACACTGGTGGATCCATGTGTGGTCTCTGAAGATAACACACATGCAATGACCCCAGTTGTTGTTAGTAAAAAAGCACACATGCAATAACACTGGTGGATCCATGTGTGGTCTCTGAAGATAACACACATGCAATGACCCCAGTTGTTGTTAGTAAAAAAAGCACACATGCAATAACACTGGTGGATCCATATGTGGTATGTGAAAAGAACACACATTTCAATGACTCTAGTTGTTGTTAGTAAAAAGAACACACAGGCAATGACGCTGGTGGATCCATAGGTGGATTGTGAAAAGAGCACACATGCAATGTCACTGATGGATCCATGTGTGGTATGTGAAAAGAACACACATGCATTGACTCCAGTTGTTGTTAGTAAAAAGAACACACATGCAACGACACTAGTGGATCCAAGTGTGGACTTTGAAGAGAACACACATTTCAATGACACTGGTGGATCCATATGTGGTATGTGAAAAGAACAATCATGAAATGACTCCAGTTGTTGTTAGTAAAAAGAACACACATGCAATGACATTGGTGGATCCATAGGTGGTATATAAAAAGAACACACATGCAATGACTCTGGTTGTTTTTAGTAAAAAGAACACACATGCAATGACAATGGTGGATCCATGTGTGGTCTCTGAAGAGAATACACATGCAATGACTCTGGTTGATGTTAGTAAAAAGAGCACACATGCAATGACACTGGTGGATCCATAGGTGGTATGTGAAAAGAACACACATGCAATGACTCTGGTTCTTGTTAGTAAAAAGAACACAGATGCAATGACACTGGTGGATCCATGTGTGGTATCTGAAGAGAACACACATGCAATGACTCTGGTTGTTGTTAGTAAAAAGAGCACACATGCAATGACACTGGTGGATCCATAGGTGGATTGTGAAAAGATACCACATGCAATGACACTAGTGGATCCATGTGTGGTCTCTGAAGAGAACACACATGCAATGACTCCAGTTGTTGTTAGTAAAAAGAACACACATGCAATGACACTGGTGGATCCATGTGTGGTCTCTGAAGAGAACACACATTTCAATGATACTGGTGGATCCATATGTGGTATGTGAAAAGAACAGTCATGCAATGTCTAGTTGTTGTTAGTAAAAAGAATACACATGCAATGACACTGGTGGATCCATAGGTGGTATGTGAAAACAACACACATGCAATGACACTGGTGGATGCATGTGTGGTCTCTGAAGAGAACACACATGCAATGACTCTAGTTGTTGTTAGTAAAAAGAACACACATGCAATGACACTGGTGGATCCATGTGTGGTCTCTGAAGAGAACACAAATTTCAATGACACTTTGGTGGATCTGTGGTCCGTAGCATAGAAAACAAAAAATTCGGCGGTGTGAACTACACGCCAAGATCTATCTACATTAAAGCAATGGGTGGACATACATCCAACGAGAACTTACCTCGTAGACAACGAGTTTGTTAGCAGGAGCTCGTGGTTGATGTGATGCGTACACTAGCTGATCTCAAGATCATGATGAAGTCCAAAGGTCCGCCCAAAGACGTCCATCATATCCAGCTCCAGCACCACCAAGTCCAGACCGCAAAGCGGTGCATCCGTGATCGCACACACGTCTGCATACCCCAACAACCTCCCCCTCGCTCCAGAAAGCAGCGGGCAAGCAACTCCTTTCTAGATAAAGCCACAGGAACATGTATCTCGCTAATCTGAGACCATGGTGGAATAATACTAGAGGGAGAGAGATCCTTCACAAGGAGGTGTGAGTGAGAAGTGAGAAGGGTGGTTTTTATAGGAGGAGGGTGCCCCTCCTTCATGGCCGATGCATGGAGGGGTGACCTTCACCTCCTCCATTCATGTGATGGTAACCTCCACATCAAAATGCCCTTCACATTCTCTTTTAAAGTCTCCACTTTAAATGCATTAAATTTCTCCAAATTTAATGATGTCTCATTTAATAAAACTTTTATTATGTTTATTCAGAATTTTGTTAATTACTTTAATTAACAAACATTCACATAAAAACCCCAAGAATATTTCAATATTACATGCACCAATTTCAGCATTTCACCGAAACTGCTGTTTTGGTTGAAATAATTCTAATTATTTCTTTTTATTCTTTATCTCAAAAATGACAAATGGTATGGTGGTCCTTAAAACCCTGCAACACATTTCAATTATACATGCAGACCAATTTCAGCATTTTCTTTTCACAACAGTTTTGGTGTAATACATTGAAAATATTCTAGCTTTCTTTTAAATTTTATACGAAACATATTTGCTCCAAATGGTAAGTGTGTCACCCTACGGTTCGCGAATAATGCGACATGATCGAGACCCTCTCATCAATAATCAGCAATGGACACGGAGATCCAATGACTCCTACACATTCAACGATGACTTCTGTGATCGTGAGAACCTTTAACGCTAGTAACTAAATCCCTTTGTCCCGCGATATATTACATGTCTGAGATTCGATCATCGGTATCTCGATACCTAGTTTGATCTTGTTACCGACATGCACTCTTTTCTCGTTCCCGTGATATAACATTCTAGTGATCACATCACTTGCTTGCAAGCTATCTCAATGTGATATCACCGAGAGGGCCCAGAGTATATCTATCCGTCATCGGGATTGACAAATTCCACTCTTGATCCATGACTCCAGTAGTTGTTAGTAAAAAGAACACACATGCAATGACACTGGTGGATCCTTGTGTGGTCTCTGAAGAGAACACACATTTCAATGATACTGGTGGATCCATATGTGGTATGTGAAATGAACAGTCATGAAATGACTCCAGTTGTTGTTAGTAAAAAGAACACACATGCAATGACACTGGTGGATCCATAGGTGGTATTTGAAAAGAACACACATGCAATGACTCTGGTTGTTGTTAGTAAAAAGAACACACATGCAATGACACTGGTGGATCCATGTGTGGTCTCTGAAGGGAACACACATGCAATGACTCTGGTTGCTGTTAGTAAAAAGAGCACACATGCAATGACACTAGTGGATCCATAGGTGGATTGTGAAAAGAACACACGTGCAATGACACTGGTGGACCCATATGTGGTATGTGAAAAGAACACACATGCAATAACCCTAGTTGTTGTTATTAAAAAAAGCACACATCCAATGACACTAGTGAATCCATATGTGGTATGTAAAAAGAACACACATTTCAATGTCTCTGGTTATTGTTAGTAAAAAGAAGACACATGCAATGACACTGGTGGATCCATAGGTGGATTGTGAAAAGAGCACACATGCAATGACACTGGTGGATCCATGTGTGGTATGTGAAAAGAACACACATTCAATGACTCCAGTTGTTGTTAGTAAAAAGAACACACATGCAATGACATCAGGATCCATGTGTGGTCTCTGAAGAGAACACACATTTCAATGACACTGGTGGATCCATATGTGGTATGTGAAAAGAACAGTCATGAAATGACTCTAGTTGTTGTTAGTAAAAAGAACACACATGCAATGACACTGGTGGATCCATAGGTGGATTGTGAAAAGAACACACATGCAATGACCCCAGTTGTTGTTAGTAAAAAAATCACACATGCAATGACACTGGTGGATCCATATGTGGTATGTGAAAAGAACAGTCATGAAATGACTCTAGTTGTTGTTAGTAAAAAGAACACACATGCAATGACACTGGTGGATCCAGAGGTGGTATGTGAAAAGAACACACATGCAATTACTCTGGTTGTTGTTAGAAAAAAGAACACACATGCAATGACACTGGTGGATCCATGTGTGGTCTCTGAAGAGAACACACATGCAATGACCCTGGTTGTTGTTAGTAAAAAGGGCACACATGCAATGACACTGGTGGATCCATGTGTGGTATCTGAAGATAACACACATGCAATGACCCCAGTTGTTGTTAGTAAAAAAAACACACATGCAATGACACTGGTGGATCCATATGTGGTATGTGAAAAGAACACACATTTCAATGACTCTAGTTGTTGTTAGTAAAAAGAACACACAGGCAATGACGCTGGTGGATCCATAGGTGGATTGTGAAAAGAGCACACATGCAATGACACTGATGGATCCATGTGTGGTATGTGAAAAGAACATACATGCAATGAATCCAGTTGTTGTTAGTAAAAAGAACACACATGCAACGACACTAGTGGATCCATGTGTGGACTTTGAAGAGAACACACATTTCAATGACACTGGTGGATCCATATGTGGTATGTGAAAAGAACAGTCATGAAATGACTCCAGTTGTTGTTAGTAAATAGAACACACATGTAATGACATTGGTGGATCCATAGGTGGTATATAAAAAGAACACACATGCAATGACTCTGGTTGTTGTTAGTAAAAAGAACACACATGCAATGAAAATGGTGGATCCATGTGTGGTCTCTGAAGAGAATACACATGCAATGACTCTGGTTGCTGTTAGTAAAAAGAGCCACATGCAATGACACTGGTGGATCCATAGGTGGTATGTAAAAAGAACACACATGCAATGACTCTGGTTCTTGTTAGTAAAAAGAACACAGATGCAATGACACTGGTGGATCCATGTGTGGTATCTGAAGAGAACACACATGCAATGACTTTGGTTGTTGTTAGTAAAAAGAGCACACATGCAATGACACTGGTGGATCCATAGGTGGATTGTGAAAAGATACCACATGCAATGACACTAGTGGATCCATGTGTGGTCTCTGAAGAGAACACACATGCAATGACTCCAGTTGTTGTTAGTAAAAAGAACACACATGCAATGACACTGGTGGATCCATGTGTGGTCTCTGAAGAGAACACACATTTCAATGATACTAGTGGATCCATATGTGGTATGTGAAAAGAACAGTCATGCAATGACTCTAGTTGTTGTTAGTAAAAAGAATACAAATGCAATGACACTGGTGGATCCATAGGTGGTATGTGAAAACAACACACATGCAATGACACTGGTGGATCCATGTGTGGTCTCTGAAGAGAACACACATGCAATGACTCTAGTTGTTGTTAGTAAAAAGAACACACATGCAATGACACTGGTGGATCCATGTGTGGTCTCTAAAGAGAACACAAATTTCAATGACACTGGTGGATCCTGTTGGGTCTATAGCATAGAAAACAAAAAAATTCCGACGGTGTGAACTACACGCCAAGATCTATCTACTACATACAAAGCAACGGGTGGACATACATCCAACGAGAACTTACCCTCGTAGACAACGAGTTTTGTTAACGAGTAGGACCTCGTGGTTGATGTAGTCGTACACTAGCTGATCTCAAGATCGTGATGAAGTCCAGCAGGTCCGGCTCCAGCACGTCCATCATATCCAGCTCCAGCACCACCAAGTCTAGCACCGCAAAGCAGCGGTGCATCCGTGATCGCACACACGTCCGGTACCCCAACAACCTCCATCCCTCACTCCAGCAAAGCAGCGGAAGCAGCAACTCCTTTCCAGATAAAGCCACCGGGAACATGTATCTCGCTAATCCGAGACCATGGGGGAATAATACTAGAGGGGGAGAGAGATCCTTCACAAGGAGGTGTGAGTGAGAAGTGAGGAAGGGGTGGCCTTTTATAGGAGGAGGGGGGTGCCCCTCCTTCATGGCCGACGCATGGAGGGGGTGACCCTTCACCTCCTCCATTCATGTGATGGTAACCCCTCCACATCAAAATGCCCCTTCACATTCTCTTTTAAAGTCTCCACTTTAAATGCATTAAATTTCTCCAAATTTAATGATGTCTCATTTAATAAAACTCTTTTATTATGTTTATTCAGAATTTTGTTAATTACTTTAATTAACAAACATTCACATAAAACCCCTGCAACATTTCAATATTACATGCAGAACCAATTTCAGCATTTTCACCCGAAACAGTTTTGGTGTCTATTGAAATAATTCCAGCGCTTTCTTAAATCTTTATCTGAAACATATTTGCTCCAAATGGTGTCGGTATCCCTTATGTGTCACCCTACGGTCACTTAATAATGCGTACATGATCGAGACCCCTCCGATCAATAATCAGCGGGTAACTAGATCCTTTGTCTGCCACATTCAACGACATGTCCGATCACCGATCATCGGTATCTCCAGTTTGATCTTGTTACCGACATGCACTCTTTTCTCGTTCCTGATATAACATTCTAGTGATCACATCACTTGCTTGCAAGCTATCTCAATGTGATATCACCGAGAGGGCCCAGAGTATATCTATCCACATCGGGATTGACAAATTCCACTCTTGATCCATGAGTTTCAACATAACACCTTCAGAAAGAATCCCATCTTTATAGTCACCCTGTACTTGTGACGTTTGATGTTATCAAGATACTCTTCCGGTGTTAGAAATTAACATGATCTCATGGTCTAAGGATAAAGTTTACTCCGTATGATTTTATAGCAATATAAACATAATGACTTGATCGTAATGCTATACTTCGGATGAATGTTCATCACATCATTCCACCAATGGTGTGACCTTGTTATTAACAACATCCAATGTCCATGATCAGTAAACCTTGATCATCTTGTTAATCAACAAGCTAGTCTATAAGAGAGGCATAACTAGGAAACCTTTTTTTTTATTAAACACACATGTATTGATGTTTCCGATCAATACAATTATAGCATGTAAAATAAACATTTATCATAAAAATAGAATAAGATAATAACCACTTTATTATTGCCTCTCGGGCATATTCCCTTCAGATCCATATGTGGTATGTGAAAAGAACAGTCATGAAATGACTCTAGTTGTTGTTAGTAAAAAGAACACACATGCAATGACACTGGTGGATCCATAGGTGGTATGTGAAAAGAACACACATGCAATGACTCTGGTTGTTGTTAGTAAAAAGAACACACATGCAATGACATCAGGATCCATGTGTGGTCTCTAAAGAGAACACACATGCAATGACTCTGGTTGTTGTTACTAAAAAGAGCACACATGCAATGACACTAGTGGATCCATAGGTGGATTGTGAAAAGAGCGTACATACAATGACATTGGTGGATCCATATGTGGTATGTGAAAAGAACACACATGCAATGACTCTGGTTGTTGTTAGTAAAAAGAACACACATGCAATGACACTGGTGGATCCATGTGTGGTCTCTGAAGAGAACACACATGCAATGACTCAGGTTGCTGTTAGTAAAAAGAGCATACATGCAATGAAACTAGTGGATCCATCGATGGTATGTGAAAAGAACACACATGCAATGACTCTGGTTGTTGTTAGTAAAAAGAACACACATGCAATGACACTGGTGGATCCATGTGTGGTATGTGAAAAGAACACACATTTCAATGACTCTGGTTGCTGTTAGTTAAAAGAGCACACATGCAATGACACTGGTGGATCCATAGGTGGATTGTGAAAAGAACACACATGCAATGACACAGGTGGATCCATGTGTGGTCTCTGAAGAGAACACACATGCAATGACTCCAGTTGTTGTTAGTAAAAAGAACACACATGCAATGACACTAGTGGATACATGTGTGGTCTCTCAAGAGAACACACATTTCAATGACACTGGTGGATCCATATGTGGTATGTGAAAAGAACAGTCATGAAATGACTCAAGTTGTTGTTAGTAAAAAGAACACACATGCAATGACACTGGTGTATCCATAGGTGGTATGTGAAAAGAACACACATGCAATGAATCTGGTTGTTGTTAGTAAAAAGAACACACATGCAATGACACTGGTGGATCCATGTGTGGTCTCTGAAGAGAACACACAGGCAATGGCTCTGGTTGTTGTTAGTAAAAAGAGCACACATGCAATGACACTAGTGGATCCATAGGTGGATTGTGAAAAGAGCACACATACAATGACACCGGTGGATCCATATGTGGTATGTGAAAAGAACACACATGCAATGACCCCGGTTGTTGTTAGTAAAAAAAGCACACATGCAATGACACTGGTGGATCCATAGGTGGTATGTGAAAAGAACACACATTTCAAAGACTCTGGTTGTTGTTTGTAAAAAGAACACACATGCAATGACACTGGTGGATCCATAGGTGGATTGTGAAAAGAACACACATGCAATGACACTGGTGGATCCATGTGTGGTATGTGAAAAGAACACACATGCAATTACTCCAGTTGTTGTTAGTAAAAAGAACACACATGCAATGACACTGGTGGATCCATGTGTGGTCTCTGAAGAGAACACACATTTCAATGACACTGGTGGATCCATATGTGGTATGTGAAAAGAACAGTCATGAAATGACTCCAGTTGTTGTTAGTAAAAAGAACACACATGCAATGACACTGGTGGATCCATAGGTGGATTGTGAAAAGAACACACATGCAATGATGCTGGTGGATCCATGTGTGGTCTCTGAAAAGAACACACATGCAATGACCCAAGTTGTTGTTAGTAAAAAAAGCACACATGCAATGACACTGGTGGATCCATATGTGGTATGTGAAAAGAACAGTCATGAAATGACTCTAGTTGTTGTTAGTAAAAAGAACACACATGCAATGACACTGGTGGATCCATAGGTGGATTGTGAAAAGAACACACATGCAATGACTCTGGTTGTTGTTAGTAAAAAGAACAAACATGCAATGACACTGGTGGATCCATGTGTGGTCTCTAAAGAGAACACACATGCAATGACCCTGGTTGTTGTTAGTAAAAAGGGCACACATGCAGTGACACTGGTGGATCCATGTGTGGTCTCTGAAGAGAACACACATGCAATGACCCCAGTTGTTGTTAGTAAAAAAAGCACACATGCAATGACACTGGTGGATCCATATGTGGTATGTGAAAAGAACACACAATTCAATGACTCTAGTTGTTGTGAGTAAAAAGAACACACATGCAATGACACTGGTGGATCCATAGGTGGATTGTGAAAAGAGCACACATGCAATGACACTGATGGATCCATGTGTGGTATGTGAAAAGAACACACATGCAATGACTCTAGTTGTTGTTAGTAAAAAGAACACACATGCAATGACACTGGTGGATCCATAGGTGGTATGTGAAAACAACACACATGCAATGACACTGGTGGATCCATGTGTGGTCTCTGAAGAGAACACACATGCAATGACTCTAGTTATTGTTAGTAAAAAGAACACACATGCAATGACACTGGTGGATCCATGTGTGGTCTCTGAAGAGAACACAAATTTCAATGACACTGGTGGATCCTGTTGGGTCCGCAGCATAGAAAACAAAAAAATTCCAACGGTGTGAACTACACGCCAAGATCTATCTATTACGTACAAATCAACGGGTGGACATACATCCAACGAGAACTTACCCTCGTAGACAACGAGTTTTGTTAACGAGTAGGAGCTCGTGGTTGATGTAGTCGTACACTAGCTGATCTCAAGATCGTGATAAAGCCACGGGAACATGTATCTCGCTAATCCGAGACCATGGGGAATAATACTAGGGGAGAGAGATCCTTCACAAGGAGGTGTGAGTGAGAAGTGGAAGGGTGGCCTTTTATAGAGGAGGGGTGCCCTCCTTCATGGTCGCATGGAGGGTGACCTTCACCTCCTCCATTCATGTGATGGTAACCTCCACATTAAAATGCCCCTTCACATTCTCTTTTAAAGTCTCCACTTTAAATGCATTAAATTTCTCCAAATTTAATGATGTCTCATTTAATAAAACTCTTTTATTATTTTTATTCAGAATTTTGTTAATTACTTTAATTAACAAACATTCAGATAAAACCCCTGCAACATTTCAATATTACATGCAGAACCAATTTCAGCATTTTCACCCGAAACAGTTTTGGTGTCTATTGAAATAATTCCAGCGCTTTCTTAAATCTTTATCTGAAACATATTTGCTCCAAATGGTGTCGGTATCCCTTAAGTGTCACCCTACGGTCATGAATAATGCATATACATGATCGAGACCCTCTCCAATAATAATCAGCGACCCGGAGATCCGCATCGACTCCTACACATTCAACGATGACTTCTGTGATCGTGAGAACCTTTAACGCTAGTAACTAAATCCCTTTGTCCCGCGATATATTACATGTCCGAGATTCGATCATCGGTATCTCCATACCTAGTTTGATCTTGTTACCGACATGCACTCTTTTCTCGTTCCCGTGATATAACATTCTAGTGATCACATCACTTGCTTGCAAGCTATCTCAATGTGATATCACCGAGAGGGCCCAGAGTATATCTATCCGTCATCGGGATTGACAAATTCCACTCTTGATCCATGAGCCTCAACATAACACCTTCGTAGCACTGAACCCATCTTTATAGTCACCCTGTTACGGTGTGACGTTTGATGTTATCAAGATACTCTTCCGGTGTTAGAAATTAACATGATCTCATGGTCTAAGGATAAAGTTTACTCCGTATGATTTTATAGCAATATAAACATAATGACTTGATCGTAATGCTATACTTCGGATGAATGTTCATCACATCATTCCACCAATGGTGTGACCTTGTTATTAACAACATCCAATGTCCATGATCAGGAAACCTTGATCATCTTGTTAATCAACAAGCTAGTCTATAAGAGAGGCATAACTAGGAACCCTTTTTGTTTATTAAACACACATGTATTGATGTTTCCGATCAATACAATTCTAGCATGTAAAATAAACATTTATCATAAAAATAGAATAAGATAATAACCACTTTATTATTGCCTCTCGGGCATATTCCCTTCAGATCCATATGTGGTATGTGAAAAGAACAGTCATGAAATGACTCTAGTTGTTGTTAGTAAAAAGAACACACATGCAATGACACTGGTGGATCCATAGGTGGTATGTGAAAAGAACACACATGCAATGACTCTCATTGTTGTTAGTAAAAATAACACACATGCAATGACACTGGTGGATCCAAATGTGGTCTCTAAAGAGAACACACATGTAATGACTCTGGTTGTTGTTACTAAAAAGAGCACACATGCAATGACACTAGTGGATCCATAGGTGGATTGTGAAAAGAGCGCACATACAATGACATTGGTGGATCCATTTGTGGTATGTGAAAAGAACACACATGCAATGACTCTGGTTGTTGTTAGTAAAAAGAACACACATGCAATGACACTGGTGGATCCATGTGTGGTCTCTGAAGAGAACACACATGCAATGACTCAGGTTGCTGTTAGTAAAAAGAGCACACATGCAATGAAACTAGTGGATCCATCGGTGGTATGTGAAAAGAACACACATGCAATGACTCTGGTTGTTGTTAGTAAAAAGAACACACATGCAATGACACTGGTGGATCCATGTGTGGTATGTGAAAAGAACACACATTTCAATGACTCTGGTTGCTATTAGTTAAAAGAGCACACATGCAATGACACTGGTGGATCCATAGGTGGATTGTGAAAAGAACACACATGCAATGACACAGGTGGATCCATGTGTGGTCTCTGAAGAGAACACACATGCAATGACTCCAGTTGTTGTTAGTAAAAAGAACACACATGCAGTGACACTAGTGGATACATGTGTGGTCTCTCAAGAGAACACACATTTCAATGACACTGGTGGATCCATATGTGGTATGTGAAATGAACAGTCATGAAATGACTCCAGTTGTTGTTAGTAAAAAGAACACACATGCAATGACATTGGTGGATCCATAGGTGGTATTTGAAAAGAACACACATGCAATGACTCTGGTTGTTGTTAGTAAAAAGAACACACATGCAATGACACCGGTGGATCCATGTGTGGTCTCTGAAGGGAACACACATGCAATGACTCTGGTTGCTGTTAGTAAAAAGAGCACACATGCAATGACACTAGTGGATCCATAGGTGGATTGTGAAAAGAGCACACATACAATGACACTGGTGGATCCATATGTGGTATGTGAAAAGAACACACATGCAATGACCCAGTTGTTAGTAAAAAAGCACACATGCAATGACACTGTGGATCCATAGGTATGTGAAAAGAACACACATTTCAATGACTCAAGTTGTTGTTAGTAAAAGAACACACATGCAATGACACTGTGGATCCGTATGGATTGTGAAAAGAACACACATGCAATGACACTGGTGGATCCATGTGGTATGTGAAAAGAACACACATGCAATTACTCCAGTTGTTAGTAAAAAGAACACACATGCAATGACATCAGGATCCATGTGTGGTCTCAAGAGAACACACATTTCAATGACACTGGTGGATCCATATGTGGTATGTGAAAAGAACAGTCATGAAATGACTGCAGTTGTTGTTAGTAAAAAGAACACACATGCAATGACACTGGTGGATCCATAGGTGGATTGTGAAAAGAACACACATGCAATGATGCTGGTGGATCCATGTGTGGTCTCTGAAAAGAACACACATGCAATGTCCCAAGTTGTTGTTAGTAAAAAAAAGCACACATGCAATGACACTGGTGGATCCATATGTGGTATGTGAAAAGAACAATCATGAAATGACTCTAGTTGTTGTTAGTAAAAAGAACACACATGCAATGACACTGGTGGATCCATAGGTGGTATGTGAAAAGAACACACATGCAATGAATCTGGTTGTTGTTAGTAAAAAGAACACACATGCAATGACACTGGTGGATCCATGTGTGGTCTCTGAAGAGAACACACAGGCAATGGCTCTGGTTGTTGTTAGTAAAAAGAGCACACATGCAATGACACTAGTGGATCCATAGGTGGATTGTGAAAATAGCACACATACAATGACACTGGTGGATCCATATGTGGTATGTGAAAAGAACACAGATGCAATGACCCCAGTTGTTGTTAGTAAAAAAAGCACACATCCAATGACACTGGTGGATCCATAGGTGGTATGTGAAAAGAACACACATTTCAATTACTCTGGTTGTTGTTAGTAAAAAGAACACACATGCAATGACACTGGTGGATCCATAGGTGGATTGTGAAAAGAACACACATGCAATGACACTGGTGGATCCATGTCTGGTATGTGAAAAGAACGCACATGCAATTAATCCAGTTGTTGTTAGTAAAAAGAACACACATGCAATGACACTGGTGGATCCATGTGTGGTCTCTGAAGAGAACACACATTTCAATGACACTGGTGGATCCATATGTGGTATGTGACAAGAACAGTCATGAAATGACTCCAGTTGTTGTTAGTAAAAAGAACACACATGCAATGACACTGGTGGATCCATAGGTGGATTGTGAAAAGAACACACATGCAATGATGCTGGTGGATCCATGTGTGGTCTCTGAAAAGAACACACATGCAATGTCCCAAGTTGTTGTTAGTAAAAAAAGCACACATGCAATGACACTGGTGGATCCATATGTGGTATGTGAAAAGAACAGTCATGAAATGACTCTAGTTGTTGTTAGTAAAAAGAACACACATGCAATGACACTGGTGGATCCATAGGTGGTATGTGAAAAGAACACACATGCAATGAATCTGGTTGTTGTTAGTAAAAAGAACACACATGCAATGACACTGGTGGATCCATGTGTGGTCTCTGAAGAGAACACACAGGCAATGGCTCTGGTTGTTGTTAGTAAAAAGAGCACACATGCAATGACACTAGTGGATCCATAGGTGGATTGTGAAAATAGCACACATACAATGACACTGGTGGATCCATATGTGGTATGTGAAAAGAACACAGATGCAATGACCCCAGTTGTTGTTAGTAAAAAAAGCACACATCCAATGACACTGGTGGATCCATAGGTGGTATGTGAAAAGAACACACATTTCAATTACTCTGGTTGTTGTTAGTAAAAAGAACACACATGCAATGACACTGGTGGATCCATAGGTGGATTGTGAAAAGAACACACATGCAATGACACTGGTGGATCCATGTCTGGTATGTGAAAAGAACGCACATGCAATTAATCCAGTTGTTGTTAGTAAAAAGAACACACATGCAATGACACTGGTGGATCCATGTGTGGTCTCTGAAGAGAACACACATTTCAATGACACTGGTGGATCCATATGTGGTATGTGAAAAGAACAGTCATGAAATGACTCAGCTTGTTGTTAGTAAAAAGAACACACATGCAATGACACTGGTGGATCCATAGGTGGATTGTGAAAAGAACACACATGCAATGATGCTGGTGGATCCATGTGTGGTCTCTGAAAAGAACACACATGCAATGTCCCAAGTTGTTGTTAGTAAAAAAAAGCACACATGCAATGACACTGGTGGATCCATATGTGGTATGTGAAAAGAACAGTCATGAAATGACTCTAGTTGTTGTTAGTAAAAAGAACACACATGCAATGACACTGGTGGATCCATAGGTGGTATGTGAAAAGAACACACATGCAATGACTCTGGTTGTTGTTAGTAAAAAGAACAAACATGCAATGACACTGGTGGATCCATGTGTGGTCTCTAAAGAGAACACACATGCAATGACCCTGGTTGTTGTTAGTAAAAAGGGCACACATGTAGTGACACTGGTGGATCCATGTGTGGTCTCTGAAGAGAACACGCATGCAATGACCCCAGTTGTTGTTAGTAAAAAAAGCACACATGCAATGACACTGGTGGATCCATATGTGGTATGTGAAAAGAACACACATGCAATGACACTGGTGGATCCATAGGTGGATTGTGAAAAGAGCACACATGCAATGACACTGATGGATCCATGTGTGGTATGTGAAAAGAACACACATGCAATGACTCTAGTTGTTGTTAGTAAAAAGAACACACATGTAATGACACTGGTGGATCCATGTGTGGTCTCTGAAGAGAACACACATTTCAATGATACTGGTGGATCCATATGTGGTATATGAAAAGAACAGTCATGAAATGACTCCAGTTGTTGTTTGTAAAAAGAACACACATACAATGACACTAGTGGATCCACAGGTCCTATGTGAAAAGAACACACATGCAATGACTCTGGTTGTTGTTAGTAAAAAGAACACACATGCAATGACACTGGTGGATCCATGTGTGGTCTCTAAAGAAACACACATGAAATGACTGTGGTTGTTGTTAGTAAAAAGAGCACACATGCAATGACACTAGTGGATCCATTGGGGGATTGTGAAAAGAACACATGTGCAATGACACTAGTGGATCCATCTGTGGTATGTGAAAAGAACACACATGCAATGACCCTAGTTGTTGTTATTAAAAAAAGCACACATGCAATGACCCTAGTGGATCCATATGTGGTATGTAAAAAGAACACACATTTCAATGACTCTGGTTATTGTTAGTAAAAAGAAGACACATGCAATGACACTGGTGGATCCATAGGTGGATTGTGAAAAGAGCATACATGCAATGACACTGGTGGATCCATGTGTGGTATGTGAAAAGAACACACATTCAATGACTCCAGTTGTTGTTAGTAAAGAGAACACACATGCAATGACACTGGTGGATCCATGTGTGGTCTCTGAAGAGAACACACATTTCAATGACACTGGTGGATCCATATGTGGTATCTGAAAAGAACAGTCATGAAATGACTCCAGTTGTTGTTAGTAAAAAGAACACACATGCAATGACCCTTGTGGATCCATAGGTGGATTGTGAAAACAACACACATGCAATGACACTGGTGGATCCATGTGTGGTCTCTGAAAAGAACACACATGCAATGACCCAAGTTGTTGTTAGTAAAAAAAGCACACATGCAATGACACTTGTGGATCCATATGTGGTATGTGAAAAGAACAGTCATGAAATGACTCTAGTTGTTGTTAGTAAAAAGAACACACATGCAATGACACTGGTGGATCCATAGGTGGTATGTGAAAAGAACACACATGCAATGACTCTGGTTGTTGTTAGTAAAAAGAACAAACATGCAATGACACTGGTGGATCCATGTGTGGTCTCTGAAGAGAACACACACGCAATGACCTTGGTTGTTGTTAGTAAAAAGGGCACACATGCAAGGACATCAGGATCCATGTGTGGTCTCAAGAGAACACACATGCAATGACCCAGTTGTTGTTAGTAAAAAGCACACATGCAATGACACTGGTGGATCCATATGTGGTATGTGAAAAGAACACACATTTCAATGACTCTAGTTGTTCTTAGTAAAAAGAACACACATGCAATGACACTGGTGGATCCATAGGTGGATTGTGAAAAGAGCACACATGTAATGACACTAACGGATCCATGTGTGGTATGTGAAAAGAACACACATGCAATGACTCTAGTTCTTGTTAGTAAAAAGAACACACATGCAATGACCTCTGGTGGATCCATGTGTGGTGTCTGAAGAGAACCCACATTTCAATGATACTGGTGGATCCATATGTGGTATATGAAAAGAACAGTCATGAAATGATTCCAGTTGTTGTTAGTAAAAAGAACACACGTACAATGACACTAGCGGATCCACAGGTGGTATGTGAAAAGAACACACGTGCAATGACTCTGGTTGTTGTTAGTAAAAAGAACACACATGCAATGACACTGGTGGATCCATGTGTGGTCTCTGAAGAGAACACACATGCAATGACTCTGGTTATTGTTAGTAAAAAGAGCACACATGCAATGACACTAGTGGATCCATTGGTGGATTGTGAAAAGAACACACGTGCAATGACACTGGTGGATCCATATGTGGTATGTGAAAAGAATACACATGCAATGACCCTAGTTGTTGTTATTAAAAAAAAGCACACATGCAATGACACTAGTGGATCCATATGTGGTATGTAAAAAGAACACACATTTCAATGACTCTGGTTATTATTAGTAAAAAGAAGACACATGCAATGACACTGGTGGATCCATAGGTATATTGTGAAAAGAGCATACATGCAATGACACTGGTGGATCCATGTGTGGTATGTGAAAAGAACACACATTCAATGACTCCAGTTGTTGTTAGTAAAAAGAACACACATGCAATGACACTGGTGGATCCATGTGTGGTCTCTGAAGAGAACACACATTTCAATGACACTGGTGGATCCATATGTGGTATGTGAAAAGAACAGTCATGAAATGACTCCAGTTGTTGTTAGTAAAAAGAACACTCATGCAATGAACTGGTGGATCCATAGGTGGATTGTGAAAAGAACACACATGCAATGACACTGGTGGATCCATGTGTGGTCACTGAAAAGAACACACATGCAATGACCCAAGTTGTTGTTAGTAAAAAAAGCACACATGCAATGACACTGGTGGATCCATATGTGGTATGTGAAAAGAACAGTCATGAAATGACTCTAGTAGTTGTTAGTAAAAAGAACACACATGCAATGACACTGGTGGATCCATAGGTGGATTGTGAAAACAACACACATGCAATGACACTGGTGGATCCATGTGTGGTCTCTGAAAAGAACACACATGCAATGACCCAAGTTGTTGTTAGTAAAAAAAGCACACATGCAATGACACTGGTGGATCCATATGTGGTATGTGAAAAGAACAGTCATGAAATGACTCTAGTTGTTGTTAGTAAAAAGAACACACATGCAATGACACTGGTGGATCCATAGGTGGTATGTGAAAAGAACACACATGCAATGACTCTGGTTGTTGTTAGTAAAAAGAACAAACATGCAATGACACTGGTGGATCCATGTGTGGTCTCTGAAGAGAACACACACGCAATGACCTTGGTTGTTGTTAGTAAAAAGGGCACACATGCAGTGACACTGGTGGATCCATGTGTGGTCTCTGAAGAGAACACACATGCAATGACCCCAGTTGTTGTTAGTAAAAAAAGCACACATGCAATGACACTGGTGGATCCATATGTGGTATGTGAAAAGAACACACATTTCAATGACTCTAGTTGTTCTTAGTAAAAAGAACACACATGCAATGACACTGGTGGATCCATAGGTGGATTGTGAAAAGAGCACACATGCAATGACACTAACGGATCCATGTGTGGTATGTGAAAAGAACACACATGCAATGACTCTAGTTCTTGTTAGTAAAAAGAACACACATGCAATGATCTCTGGTGGATCCATGTGTGGTCTCTGAAGAGAACCCACATTTCAATGATACTGGTGGATCCATATGTGGTATATGAAAAGAACAGTCATGAAATGATTCCAGTTGTTGTTAGTAAAAAGAACACACGTACAATGACACTAGTGGATCCACAAGTGCTATGTGAAAAAAACACACGTGCAATGACTCTGGTTGTTGTTAGTAAAAAGAACACACATGCAATGACACTGGTGGATCCATGTGTGGTCTCTGAAGAGAACACACATGCAATGACTCTGGTTGTTGTTAGTAAAAAGAGCACACATGCAATGACACTAGTGGATCCATTGGTGGATTGTGAAAAGAACACACGTGCAATGACACTGGTGGATCCATATGTGGTATGTGAAAAGAATACACATGCAATGACCCTAGTTGTTGTTATTAAAAAAAGCACACATGCAATGACACTAGTGGATCCATATGTGGTATGTAAAAAGAAC
Source organism: Avena insularis (assembly GCA_023614405.1). Classification (NCBI taxonomy): domain Eukaryota; kingdom Viridiplantae; phylum Streptophyta; class Magnoliopsida; order Poales; family Poaceae; genus Avena; species Avena insularis. The sequence continues at coordinate 515,973,536 of CM042694.1, forward strand.
ACACATTTCAATGACTCTGGTTATTATTAGTAAAAAGAAGACACATGCAATGACACTGGTGGATCCATAGGTATATTGTGAAAAGAGCATACATGCAATGACACTGGTGGATCCATGTGTGGTATGTGAAAAGAACACACATTCAATGACTCCAGTTGTTGTTAGTAAAAAGAACACACATGCAATGACACTGGTGGATCCATGTGTGGTCTCTGAAGAGAACACACATTTCAATGACACTGGTGGATCCATATGTGGTATGTGAAAAGAACAGTCATGAAATGACTCCAGTTGTTGTTAGTAAAAAGAACACTCATGCAATGAACTGGTGGATCCATAGGTGGATTGTGAAAAGAACACACATGCAATGACACTGGTGGATCCATGTGTGGTCACTGAAAAGAACACACATGCAATGACCCAAGTTGTTGTCAGTAAAAAAAGCACACATGCAATGACACTGGTGGATCCATATGTGGTATGTGAAAAGAACAGTCATGAAATGACTCTAGTAGTTGTTAGTAAAAAGAACACACATGCAATGACACTGGTGGATCCATAGGTGGTATGTGAAAAGAACACACATGCAATGACTCTGGTTGTTGTTAGTAAAAAGAACAAACATGCAAAGACACTGGTGGATCCATGTGTGGTCTCTGAAGAGAACACACATGCAATGACCCTTGTTGTTAGTAAAAGGGCACACATGCAAGGACATCAGGATCCATGTGTGCTCTCTGAAGAGAACACACATGCAATGACCCCAGTTGTTGTTAGTAAAAAAAGCACACATGCAATGACACTGGTGGATCCATATGTGGTATGTGAAAAGAACACACATTTCAATGACTCTAGTTGTTGTTAGTAAAAAGAACACACATGCAATGACACTGGTGGATCCATAGGTGGATTGTGAAATGAGCACACATGCAATGACACTGATGGATCCATGTGTGGTATGTGAAAAGAACACACATGCAATGACTCTAGTTGTTGTTATTAAAAAAACACACATGCAATGACATCAGGATCCATGTGTGGTCTCTGAAGAGAACACACATTTCAATAATACTGGTGGATCCATATATGGTATATGAAAAGAACAGTCATGAAATGACTCCAGTTGTTGTTAGTAAAAAGAACACACGTACAATGACACTAGTGGATCCACAGGTGCTATGTGAAAAGAACACACATGCAATGACTCTGGTTGTTGTTAGTAAAAAGAACACACATGCAATGACACTCAGGATCCATGTGTGGTCTCAAGAGAACACACATGCAATGACTCTGGTTGTTGTTAGTAAAAGAGCACACATGCAATGACACTAGTGGATCCATTGGTGGATTGTGAAAAGAACACACGCAATGACACTGGTGGATCCATATGTGGTATGTGAAAAGAACACACATGCAATGACCCTAGTTGTTGTTATTAAAAAAGCACACATGCAATGACACTAGTGGATCCATATGTGGTATGTAAAAAGAACACACATTTCAATGACTTTGGTTATTGTTAGTAAAAAGAAGACACATGCAATGACACTGGTGGATCCATAGGTGGATTGTGAAAAGAGCATACATGCAATGACACTGGTGGATCCATGTGTGGTATGTGAAAAGAACACACATTCAATGACTCCAATTGTTGTTAGTAAAAAGAACACAATGCAATGACATGTGGATCCATGTGTGGTCTCAAGAGAACACACATTTCAAGGACACTGTTGGATAAATTTGTGGTATGTGAAAAGAACAGTCATTAAATGACTCCAGTTGTTGTTAGTAAAAAGAACACACATGCAATGACACTGGTGGATCCATAGGTGGATTGTGAAAAGAACACACATGCAATGACACTTGTGGATCCATGTGTGGTCTCTGAAAAGAACACACATGCAATGACCCAAGTTGTTGTTAGTAAAAAAAGCACACATGCAATGACACTGGTGGATCCATATGTGGTATGTGAAAAGAACAGTCATGAAATGACTCAAGTTGTTAGTAAAAAGAACACACATGCAATGACACTGGTGGATCCATAGGTGGTATGTGAAAAGAACACACATGCAATGACTCTGGTTGTTGTTAGTAAAAAGAACAAACATGCAATGACACTGGTGGATCCATGTGTGGTCTCTAAAGAGAACACACATGCAATGACCCTGGTTGTTGTTAGTAAAAAGGGCACACATGTAGTGACACTGGTGGATCCATGTGTGGTCTCTAAAGAAAACACGCATGCAATGACCCCAGTTGTTGTTAGTAAAAAAAGCACACATGCAATGACACTGGTGGATCCATATGTGGTATGTGAAAAGAACACACAATTCAATGACTCTAGTTGTTGTTAGTAAAAAGAACACACATGCAATGACACTGGTGGATCCATAGGTGGATTGTGAAAATAGCACACATGCAATGACACTGATGGATCCATGTGTGGTATGTGAAAAGAACACGCATGCAATGACTCCAGTTGTTGTTAGTGAAAATAACACACATGAAATGACATCAGGATCCATGTGTGGTCTCCAAGAGAACACACATTTCAATGATACTGGTGGATCCATATGTGGTATATGAAAAGAACAGTCATGAAATGACTCCAGTTGTTGTTAGTAAAAAGAACACACATACAATGACACTAGTGGATCCACAGGTGCTATGTGAAAAGAACACACATGCAATGACTCTGGTTGTTGTTAGTAAAAAGAACACACATGCAATGACATCAGGATCCATGTGTGGTCTCTGAAGAGAACACACATGCAATGACTCTGGTTGTTGTTAGTAAAAAGAGCACACATGCAATGACACTAGTGGATCCATTGGTGGATTGTGAAAAGAACACACGTGCAATGACACTGGTGGATCCATCTGTGGTATGTGAAAAGAACACAGATGCAATGACCCTAGTTGTTGTTATTAAAAAAAGCACACATGCAATGACACTAGTGGATCCATATGTGGTATGTAAAAAGAACACACATTTCAATGACTCTGGTTATTGTTAGTAAAAAGAAGACACATGCAATGACACTGGTGGATCCATAGGTGGATTGTGAAAAGAGCATACATGCAATGACACTGGTGGATCCATGTGTGGTATGTGAAAAGAACACACATTCAATGACTCCAATTGTTGTTAGTAAAAAGAACACACATGCAATGACACTGGTGGATCCATGTGTGGTCTCTAAAGAGAACACACATTTCAATGACACTGGTGGATCCATATGTGGTATGTGAAAAGAACAGTCATGAAATGACTCCAGTTGTTGTTAGTAAAAAGAACACACATGCAATGACACTAGTGGATCCATAGGTGGATTGTGAAAATAACACACATGCAATGACATGTGGATCCATGTGGTCTCTGAAAAGAACACACATGCAATGACCCAAGTTGTTGTTAGTAAAAAAAGCACACATGCAATGACACTGGTGGATCCATATGTGGTATGTGAAAGGAACAGTCATGAAATGACTCTAGTTGTTGTTAGTAAAAAGAACACACATGCAATGACACTAGTGGATCCATAGGTGGTATGTGAAAAGAACACACATGCAATGACTCTGGTTGTTGTTAGTAAACAGAACAAACACGCAATGACACTGGTGGATCCATGTGTGGTCTCTGAAGAGAACACACACGCAATGACCTTGGTTGTTGTTAGTAAAAAGGGCACACATGCAAGACACTGGTGGATCCATGTGTGGTCCCTAAATAGAACACACATTTAATGACCCTAGTTGTTGTTAGTAAAAAAGCACACATGCAATGACACTAGTGGATCCGTATGTGGTATGTGAAAACAACACACATTTCAATGACTCTGGCTATTGTTAGTAAAAAGAACACACATACAATGACACTGGTGGATCCATAGGTGGATTGTGAAAAGAGCACACATACAATTACACTTGTGGATCCATATGTGGTATGTGAAAAGAACACACATGCAATGACTCTAGTTCTTGGTAGTAAAAAGAACACACATGCAATGACCTCTGGTGGATCCATGTGTGGTCTCTGAAGAGAACCCACATTTCAATGATACTGGTGGATCCATATGTGGTAAATGAAAAGAACAGTCATGAAATGATTCCAGTTGTTGTTAGTAAAAAGAACACACGTACAATGACACTAGTGGATCCATAGGTGCTATGTGAAAATAACACACATGCAATGACTCTGGTTGTTGTTAGTAAAAAGAACACACATGCAATGACACTGGTGGATCCATGTGTGGTCTCTGAAGAGAACACACATGCAATGACTCTGGTTGTTGTTAGTAAAAAGAGCACACATGCAATGACACTAGTGGATCCATTGGTGGATTGTGAAAAGAACACACGTGCAATGACACTGGTGGATCCATATGTGGTATGTGAAAAGAACACACATGCAATGACCCTAGTTGTTGTTATTAAAAAAAGCACACATGCAATGACACTAGTGGATCCATATGTGGTATGTAAAAAGAACACACATTTTAATGACTTTGGTTATTATTAGTAAAAAGAAGACACATGCAATGACACTGGTGGATCCATAGGTATATTGTGAAAAGAGCATACATGCAATGACACTGGTGGATCCATGTGTGGTATGTGAAAAGAACACACATTCAATGACTCCAGTTGTTGTTAGTAAAAAGAACACACATGCAATGACACTGGTGGATCCATGTGTGGTCTCTGAAGAGAACACACATTTCAATGACACTGGTGGATCCATATGTGGTATGTGAAAAGAACAGTCATGAAATGACTCCAGTTGTTGTTAGTAAAAAGAACACTCATGCAATGACACTGGTGGATCCATAGGTGGATTGTGAAAAGAACACACATGCAATGAAACTGATGGATCCATGTGTGGTCTCTGAAAAGAACACACATGCAATGACCCAAGTTGTTGTTAGTAAAAAAAGCACACATGCAATGACACTGGTGGATCCATATGTGGTATGTGAAAAGAACAGTCATGAAATGACTCTAGTTGTTGTTAGTAAAAAGAACACACATGCAATGACACTGGTGGATCCATAGGTGGTATGTGAAAAGAACACACATGCAATGACTCTGGTTGTTGTTAGTAAAAAGAACAAACATGCAAAGACACTGGTGGATCCATGTGTGGTCTCTGAAGAGAACACACATGCAATGACCCTGGTTGTTGTTAGTAAAAAGGGCACACATGCAGTGACACTGGTGGATCCATGTGTGGTCTCTGAAGAGAACACACATGCAATGACCCTAGTTCTTGTTAGTAAAAAAAGCACACATGCAATGACACTGGTGGATCCATATGTGGTATGTGAAAAGAACACACATTTCAATGACTCTAGTTGTTGTTAGTAAAAAGAACACACATGCAATGACACTGATGGATCCATGTGTGGTATGTGAAAAGAACACACATGCAATGACTCTAGTTCTTGTTAGTAAAGAGAACACACATGCAATGACCTCTGGTGGATCCATGTGTGGTCTCTGAAGAGAACCCACATTTCAATGATACTGGTGGATCCATATGTGGTATATGAAAAGAACAGTCATGAAATGATTCCAGTTGTTGTTAGAAAAAAGAACACACGTACAATGACACTGGTGGATCCATGTGTGGTCTCTAAAGAGAACACACATGCAATGACTCCAGTTGTTGTTAGTAAAAAGAACACACATGTAATGACACTGGTGGATCCATGTGTGGTCTCTGAAGAGAACACACATTTCAATGATACTGGTGGATTCATATGTGGTATATGAAAAGAACAGTCATGAAATGACTCTAGTTGTTGTTAGTAAAAAGAACACACGTACAATGACACTAGTGGATCCACAGGTGCTATGTGAAAAGAACACACATGCAATGACTCTGGTTGTTGTTAGTAAAAAGAACACACATGCAATGACACTGGTGGATCCATGTGTGGTCTCTGAAGAGAACACACATGCAATGACTCTGGTTGTTGTTAGTAAAAAGAGCACACATGCAATGACACTAGTGGATCCATTGGTGGATTGTGAAAACAACACACGTGCAATGACACTGGTCGATCCATATGTGGTATGTGAAAAGAACACACATGCAATGACCCTAGTTGTTGTTATTAAAAAAGCACACATGCAATGACACTAGTGGATCCATATGTGGTATGTAAAAAGAACACACATTTCAATGACTTGGGTTATTGTTAGTAAAAAGAAGACACATGCAATGACACTGGTGGATCCATAGGTGGATTGTGAAAAGAGCATACATGCAATGACACTGGTGGATCCATGTGTGGTATGTGAAAAGAACACATATTCAATGACTCCAGTTGTTGTTAGTAAAAAGAACACACATGCAATGACACTGGTGGATCCATGTGTGGTCTCTGAAGAGAACACACATTTCAATGACACTGGTGGATCCATATGTGGTATGTGAAAAGAACAGTCATGAAATGACTCTAGTTATTGTTAGTAGAAAGAACACACATGCAATGACACTGGTGGATCCATAGGTGGATTGTGAAAAGAACATACATGCAATGACTCTGGTGGATCCATGTGTGGTCTCTTAAGAGAACACACATGCAATGACCCCAGTTGTTTTTAGTAAAAAAAGCACACATGCAATGACACTGGTGGATCCATATGTGGTATGTGAAAAGAACAGTCATGAAATTACTCTAGTTATTGTTAGTAAAAAGAACACACATGCAATGACTGTGGTTGTTGTTAGTAAAAAGAACACACATGCAATGACACTGATGGATCCATGTGTGGTCTCTGAAGAGAACACACATGCAATAACCATGGTTGTTAGTAAAAAGGGCACACATGCAATGACACTGGTGGATCCATGTGTGGTCTCTGAAGATAACACACATGCAATGACCCCAGTTGTTGCTAGTAAAAAAAGCACACATGCAATGACACTGGTGGATCCATATGTGGTATGTGAAAAGAACACACATTTCAATGACTCTAGTTGTTGTTAGTAAAAAGAACATACAGGCAATGACACTGGTGGATCCATAGGTGGATTGTGAAAAGAGCACACATGCAATGACACTGATGGATCCATGTGTGGTATGTGAAAAGAACACCCATGCAATGACTCCAGTTGTTGTTAGTAAAAAGAACACACATGCAATGACACTGGTGGATCCATGTGTGGACTTTGAAGAGAACACACATTTCAATGACACTGGTGGATCCATATGTGGTATGTGAAAAGAACAGTCATGAAATGACTCCAGTTGTTGTTAGTAAAAAGAACACACATGCAATGACATTGGTGGATCCATAGGTGGTATATGAAAATAACACACATGCAATGACTCTGGTTGTTGTTAGTAAAAAGAACACACATGCAATGACAGTGGTGGATCCATGTGTGGTCTCTGAAGAGAACACACATGCAATGACTCGTTGTTAGTTAAAAGAGCACACATGCAATGACACTGTAGGATCCATAGGTGGTATGTGAAAAGAACACACATGCAATGACTCTGGTTCTTGTTAGTAAAAAGAACACAAATGCAATGACACTGGTGGATCCATGTGTGGTATCTTAAGAGAATACACATGCAATGACTCTGGTTGTTGTTAGTAAAAAGAGCACACATGCAATGACGCTGGTGGATCCATAGGTGGATTGTGAAACGATACCACATGCAATGACACTAGTGGATCCATGTGTGGTCTCTGAAGAGAACACACATGCAATGACTCCAGTTGTTGTTAGTAAAAAGAACACACATGGAATGACACTGGTGGATCCATGTGTGGTCTCTAAAGAGAACACACATTTCAATGATACTGGTGGATCCATATGTGGTATGTGAAAAGAACAGTCATGATATGACTCCAGTTGTTGTTAGTAAAAAGAACACACATGCAATGACACTGGTGGATCCATAGGTGGTATGTGAAAAGAACACACATGCAATGACTCTGGTTGTTGTTAGTAAAAAGAACACACATGCAATGACACTGGTGGATCCATGTGTGGTCTCTGAAGAGAACACACATGCAATGACTCTGGTTGTTGTTAGTAAAAAGAGCACACATGCAATGACACTAGTGGATCCAAAGGTGGATTGTGAAAAGAACATACATGCAATGACACTGGTGGATCCATATGTGGTATGTGAAAAGAACACACATGCAATAACCCTAGTTGTTGTTATTAAAAAAAGCACACATCCAATGACACTAGTGGATCCATATGTGGTATGTAAAAAGAACACACATTTCAATGACTCTGGTTATTGTTAGTAAAAAGAAGACACATGCAATGACACTGGTGGATCCATAGGTGGATTGTGAAAAGAGCACATATGCAATGACACTGGTGGATCCATGTGTGGTATGTGAAAAGAACACACATTCAATGACTCCAGTTGTTGTTAGTAAAAAGAACACACATGCAATGACATCAGGATCCATGTGTGGTCTCTGAAGAGAACACACATTTCAATGACACTGGTGGATCCATATGTGGTATGTGAAAAGAACAGTCATGAAACGACTCTAGTTGTTGTTAGTGAAAAGAACACACATGCAATGACACTAGTGGATCCATAGGTGGATCGTGAAAAGAACACACATGCAATGACCCCAGTTGTTGTTAGTAAAAAAAAGCACACATGCAGTGACACTGGTGGTCCATATGTGGTATGTGAAAAGAACAGTCATGAAATGACTCTAGTTGTTGTTAGTAAGAAGAACACACATGCAATGACACTGGTGGATCCATAGGTGGTATGTGAAAATAACACACATGCAATGACTCTGGTTGTTGTTAGTAAAAAGAACACACATGCAATGACACTGGTGGATCCATGTGTGGTCTCTGAAGAGAACACACATGCAATGACCCTGGTTGTGAGTAAAAAGGGCACACATGCAATGACAATAGTGGATCCATGTGTGGTCTCTGAAGATAACACACATGCAATGACCCCAGTTGTTGTTAGTAAAAAAAGCACACATGCAATGACACTGGTGGATCCATATGTGGTATGTGAAAAGAACACACATTTCAATGACTCTAGTTGTTGTTAGTAAAAAGTACACACAGCCAATGACACTTGTGGATCCATAGGTGGATTGTGAAAAGAGCACACATGCAATGACACTAATGGATCCATGTGTGGTATGTGAAAAGAACACACATGCAATTACTCCAGTTGTTGTTAGTAAAAAGAACACACATGCAATGACACTGGTGGATCCATGTGTGGACTTTCAAGAGAACACACATTTCAATGACACTGGTGGATCCATATGTGGTATGTGAAAAGAACAGTCATGAAATGACTCCAGTTGTTGTTAGTAAAAAGAACACACATGCAATGACATTGGTGGATCCATAGGTGGTATATGAAAATAACACACATGCAATGACTCTGGTTGTTGTTAGTAAAAAGAACACACATGCAATGACAGTGGTGGATCCATGTGTGGTCTCTGAAGAGAACACACATGCAATGACTCTGGTTGCTGTTAGTTAAAAGAGCACACATGCAATAACACTGTAGGATCCATAGGTGGTATGTGAAAAGAACACACATGCAATGACTCTGGTTCTTGTTAGTAAAAAGAACACAAATGCAATGACACTGGTGGATCCATGTGTGGTATCTTAAGAGAATACACATGCAATGACTCTGGTTGTTGTTAGTAAAAAGAGCACACATGCAATGACGCTGGTGGATCCATAGGTGGATTGTGAAACGATACCACATGCAATGACACTAGTGGATCCATGTGTGGTCTGAAAGAGAACACACATGCAATGACTCCGCTTGTTGTTAGTAAAAAGAACACACATGGAATGACATCAGGATCCATGTGTGGTCTCTAAAGAACACACATTTCAATGATACTGTGGATCCATATGTGGTATGTGAAAAGAACAACATGATATGACTCAGTTGTTGATAGTAAAAAGAACACACATTCAATGACACTGGTGGATCCATAGGTGGTATGTGAAAAGAACACACATGCAATGACTCTGGTTGTTGTTAGTAAAAAGAACACACATGCAATGACATCAGGATCCATGTGTGGTATCTGAAGAGAACACACATGCAATGACTCTGGTTGTTGTTAGTAAAAAGAGCACACATGCAATGACACTAGTGGATCCAAAGGTGGATTGTGAAAAGTACATACATGCAATGACACTGGTGGATCCATATGTGGTATGTGAAAAGAACACACATGCAATAACCCTAGTTGTTGTTATTAAAAAAAGCACACATCCAATGACACTAGTGGATCCATATGTGGTATGTAAAAGAACACACATTTCAATGACTGTTATTGTTAGTAAAAAGAAGACACATGCAATGACACTTGGTGGATCCATAGGTTGATTGTGAAAAGAGCACATATGCAATGACACTGGTGGATCCATGTGTGGTATGTGAAAAGAACACACATTCAATGACTCCAGTTGTTGTTAGTAAAAAGAACACACATGCAATGACATCAGGATCCATGTGTGGTCTCTCAAGAGAACACATTTCAATGACACTGGTGGATCCATATGTGGTATGTGAAAAGAACAGTCATGAAACGACTCTAGTTGTTGTTAGTGAAAAGAACACACATGCAATGACACTAGTGGATCCATAGGTGGATCGTGAAAAGAACACACATGCAATGACCCCAGTTGTTGTTAGTAAAAAACGCACACATGCAGTGACACTGGTGGTCCATATGTGGTATGAAAAGAACATATGAAATGACTCTAGTTGTTGTTAGTAAGAAGAACACACATGAAATGACACTGTGGATCCATAGGTGGTATGTGAAAATAACACACATGCAATGACTGTTGTTGTTAGTAAAAGAACACACATGCAATGACATCAGGTGGATCCATGTGTGGTCTCAAGAGAACACACATGCAATGACCACTGTTGTGAGTTAAAAGGTCACACATGCAATGACAATAGTGGATCCATGTGTGGTCTCTGAAGATAACACACATGCAATGACCCCAGTTGTTGTTAGTAAAAAAAGCACACATGCAATGACACTGGTGGATCCATATGTGGTATGTGAAAAGAACACACATTTCAATGACTCTAGTTGTTGTTAGTAAAAGGACACAACTGCAATGACACTGGTGGATCTATAGGTGGATTGTGAAAAGAGCACACATGCAATGACATGATGGATCCATGTGGTATGTGAAAAGAACACACATGCAATTACTCCAGTTGTTGTTAGTAAAAGAACACACATGCAATGACACTGTGGATCCATGTGGACTTTGAAGAGAACACACATTTCAATGACACTGGTGGATCCATATGTGGTATGTGAAAAGAACAGTCATGAAATGACTCCAGTTGTTGTTAGTAAAAAGAACACACATGCAATGACATTGGTGGATCCATAGGTGGTATATGAAAAGAACACATGTGCAATGACTCTGGTTGTTGTTAGTAAAAAGAACACACATGCAATGACATCAGGATCCATGTGTGGTCTCAAGAGAACACACATGCAATGACTCGTTGTTGTTAGTAAAAGAGCACACATGCAATGACACTGTGGATCGATAGGTGGTATGTGAAAATTACACACATGCAATGACTCGTTCTTGTTAGTAAAAGAACACACATGCAATGACATTGGTGGATCCATGTGTAGTCTCAAGAGAACACACATGCAATGACTCTGGTTGTTGTTAGTAAAACGAGCACACATGCAATGACACTGGTAGATCCATAGGTAGATTGTGAAAAGATACCACATGCAATGACACTGGTGGATCCATGTGTTGTCTCTGAAGAGAACCCACATGCAATGACCCTGGTTGTTGTTAGTAAAAAGGGCACACATGCAATGACACTGGTGGATCCATGTGTGGTCTCTGAAGAGAACACACATTTCAATGATACTGGTGGATCCATATGTTGTATGTGAAAAGAACAGTCATGAAATGACTCCTGTTGTTGTAAGTAAAAAGAACACACATGCAATGACACTGGTGGATCCATAGGTGGTATGTGAAAAGAACACACATGCAATGACACTGGTTGTTGTTAGTAAAACGAACACACATGCAATGACAGTGGTGGATCCTTGTGTGGTCTCTGAAGAGAACACATATGCAATGACTCTGGTTGTTGTTAGTAAAAAGAACACACGTGCAATGACACTGGTGGATCCATATGTGGTATGTGAAAAGAACACACATGCAATGACCCTAGTTGTTGTTATTAAAAAAAGCACACATGCAATGACACTAGTGGATCCATATGTGGTATGTAAAAAGAACAAACATTTTAATGACTCTGGTTATTATTAGTAAAAAGAAGACACATGCAATGACACTGGTGGATCCATAGGTATATTGTGAAAAGAGCATACATGCAATGACACTGGTGGATCCATGTGTGGTATGTGAAAAGAACACACATTCAATGACTCCAGTTGTTGTTAGTAAAAAGAACACACATGCAATGACATCAGGGATCCATGTGTGGTCTCTGAAGAGAACACACATTTCAATGACACTGGTGGATCCATATGTGGTATGTGAAAAGAACAGTCATGAAATGACTCCAGTTGTTGTTAGTAAAAAGAACACTCATGCAATGACACTGGTGGATCCATAGGTGGATTGTGAAAAGAACACACATGCAATGAAACTGATGGATCCATGTGTGGTCTCTGAAAAGAACACACATGCAATGACCCAAGTTGTTGTTAGTAAAAAAAGCACACATGCAATGACACTGGTGGATCCATATGTGGTATGTGAAAAGAACAGTCATGAAATGACTCTAGTTGTTGTTAGTAAAAAGAACACACATGCAATGACACTAGTGGATCCATAGGTGGTATGTGAAAAGAACACACATGCACTGACTCGGGTTGTTGGTAGTAAAAAGAACAAACATGCAAAGACATCTGGATCCATGTGTGGTCTCTGAAGAGAACACACATGCAATGACCCTGGTTGTTGTTAGTAAAAAGGGCACACATGCAGTGACACTGGTGGATCCATGTGTGGTCTCTGAAGAGAACACACATGCAATGACCCTAGTTCTTGTCAGTAAAAAAAGCACACATGCAATGACACTGGTGGATCCATATGTGGTATGTGAAAAGAACAGACATTTCAATGACTCTAGTTGTTGTTAGTAAAAAGAACACACATGCAATGACACTGGTGGATCCATAGGTGGATTGTGAAAAGAGCACACATGCAATGACACTGATGGATCCATGTGTGGTATGTGAAAAGAACACACATGCAATGACTCTAGTTCTTGTTAGTAAAGAGAACACACATGCAATGACCTCTGGTGGATCCATGTGTGGTCTCTGAAGAGAACCCACATTTCAATGATACTGGTGGATCCATATGTGGTATATGAAAAGAACAGTCATGAAATGATTCCAGTTGTTGTTAGTAAAAAGAACACACGTACAATGACACTGGTGGATCCATGTGTGGTCTCTAAAGAGAACACACATGCAATGACTCCAGTTGTTGTTAGTAAAAAGAACACACATGCAATGACACTGGTGGATCCATGTGTGGTCTCTGAAGAGAACACACATTTCAATGATACTGGTGGATTCATATGTGGTATATGAAAAGAACAGTCATGAAATGACTCTAGTTGTTGTTAGTAAAAAGAACACACGTACAATGACACTAGTGGATCCACAGGCGCTATGTGAAAAGAACACACATGCAATGACTCTGGTTGTTGTTAGTAAAAAGAACACACATGCAATGACACTGGTGGATCCATGTGTGGTCTCTGAAGAGAACACACATGCAATGACTCTGGTTGTTGTTAGTAAAAAGAGCACACATACAATGACACTAGTGGATCCATTGGTGGATTGTGAAAAGAACACACGTGCAATGACACTGGTCGATCCATATGTGGTATGTGAAAAGAACACAGATGCAATGACCCTAGTTGTTGTTATTAAAAAAGCACACATGCAATGACACTAGTGGATCCATATGTGGTATGTAAAAAGAACACACATTTCAATGAATTGAGTTATTGTTAGTAAAAAGAAGAAACATGCAATGACACTGGTGGATCCATAGGTGGATTGTGAAAAGAGCATACATGCAATGACACTGGTGGATCCATGTGTGGTATGTGAAAAGAACACATATTCAATGACTCCAGTTGTTGTTAGTAAAAAGAACACACATGCAATGACACTGGTGGATCCATGTGTGGTCTCTGAAGAGAACACACATTTCAATGACACTGGTGGATCCATATGTGGTATGTGAAAAGAACAGTCATGAAATGACTCTAGTTATTGTTAGTAGAAAGAACACACATGCAATGACACTGGTGGATCCATAGGTGGATTGTGAAAAGAACATACATGCAATGACTCTGGTGGATCCATGTGTGGTCTCTTAAGAGAACACACATGCAATGACTGATTGTTTTAGTAAAAAAATCAAACATGCAATGACACTGGTGGATCCATATGTGGTATGTGAAAAGAACAGTCATGAAATGACTCTAGTTATTGTTAGTAAAAAGAACACACATGCAATGACTCTGGTTCTTGTTAGTAAAAAGAACACACATGCAATGACACTGGTGGATCCATGTGTGGTCTCTGAAGAGAACACACATGCAATAACCATGGTTGTTAGTAAAAAGGGCACACATGCAATGACACTGGTGGATCCATGTGTGGTCTCTGAAGATAACACACATGCAATGACCCCAGTTGTTGCTAGTAAAAAAAGCACACATGCAATGACACTGGTGGATCCATATGTGGTATGTGAAAAGAACACACATTTCAATGACTCTAGTTGTTGTTAGTAAAAAGAACATACAGGCAATGACACTGGTGGATCCATAGGTGTGAAAAGAGCACACATGCAATGACACTGATGGATCCATGTGTGGTATGTGAAAAGAACACCCATGCAATGACTCCAGTTGTTGTTAGTAAAAAGAACACATGCAATGACACTGGTGGATCCATGTGTGGACTTTGAAGAGAACACACATTTCAATGACACTGGTGGATCCATATGTGGTATGTGAAAAGAACAGTCATGAAATGACTCCAGTTGTTGTTAGTAAAAAGAACACACATGCAATGACATTGGTGGATCCATAGGTGGTATATGAAAATAACACACATGCAATGACTCTGGTTGTTGTTAGTAAAAAGAACACACATGCAATGACAGTGGTGGATCCATGTGTGGTCTCTGAAGAGAACACACATGCAATGACTCTGGTTGCTGTTAGTTAAAAGAGCACACATGCAATGACACTGTAGGATCCATAGGTGGTATGTGAAAAGAACACACATGCAATGACTCTGGTTCTTGTTAGTAAAAAGAACACAGATGCAATGACACTGGTGGATCCATGTGTGGTATGTTAAGAGGAGACACATGCAATGACTCTGGTTGTGGTTAGTAAAAAGAGAACACATGCAATGATTTGGTGGATCCATAGGTGGATTGTGAAACGATACCACATGCAATGACACTAGTGGATCCATGTGTGGTCTCTGAAGAGAACACACATGCAATGACTCCAGTTGTTGTTAGTAAAAAGAACACACATGGAATGACACTGGTGGATCCATGTGTGGTCTCTAAAGAGAACACACATTTCAATGATACTGGTGGATCCATATGTGGTATGTGAAAAGAACAGTCATGATATGACTCTAGTTGTTGTTAGTAAAAAGAACACACATGCAATGACACTGGTGGATCCATAGGTGGTATGTGAAAAGAACACACATGCAATGACTCTGGTTGTTGTTAGTAAAAAGAACACACATGCAATGACACTGGTGGATCCATGTGTGGTCTCTGAAGAGAACACACATGCAATGACTCTGGTTGTTGTTAGTAAAAAGAGCACACATGCAATGACACTAGTGGATCCAAAGGTGGATTGTGAAAAGAACATACATGCAATGACACTGGTGGATCCATATGTGGTATGTGAAAAGAACACACATGCAATAACCTTAGTTGTTGTTATTAAAAAAAGCACACATCCAATGACACTAGTGGATCCATATGTGGTATGTAAAAAGAACACACATTTCAATGACTCTGGTTATTGTTAGTAAAAAGAAGACACATGCAATGACACTGGTGGATCCATAGGTTGATTGTGAAAAGAGCACATATGCAATGACACTGGTGGATCCATGTGTGGTATGTGAAAAGAACACACATTCAATGACTCCAGTTGTTGTTAGTAAAAAGAACACACATGCAATGACATCAGGATCCATGTGTGGTCTCTGAAGAGAACACACATTTCAATGACACTGGTGGATCCATATGTGGTATGTGAAAAGAACAGTCATGAAACGACTCTAGCTGTTGTTAGTGAAAAGAACACACATGCAATGACACTAGTGGATCCATAGGTGGATCGTGAAAAGAACACACATGCAATGACCCCAGTTGTTGTTAGTAAAAAACGCACACATGCAGTGACACTGGTGGATCCATATGTGGTATGTGAAAAGAACAGTCATGAAATGACTCTAGTTGTTGTTAGTAAAAAGAACACACATGCAATGACACTGGTGGATCCATAGGTGGTATGTGAAAATAACACACATGCAATGACTCTGGTTGTTGTTAGTAAAAAGAACACACATGCAATGACACTGGTGGATCCATGTGTGGTCTCTGAAGAGAACACACATGCAATGACCCTGGTTGTGAGTAAAAAGGGCACACATGCAATGACAATAGTGGATCCATGTGTGGTCTCTGAAGATAACACACATGCAATGACCCCAGTTGTTGTTAGTAAAAAAAGCACACATGCAATGACACTGGTGGATCCATATGTGGTATGTGAAAAGAACACACATTTCAATGACTCTAGTTGTTGTTAGTAAAAAGAACACACAGCCAATGACACTGGTGGATCCATAGGTGGATTGTGAAAAGAGCACACATGCAATGACACTGATGGATCCATGTGTGGTATGTGAAAAGAACACACATGCAATTACTCCAGTTGTTGTTAGTAAAAAGAACACACATGCAATGACACTGGTGGATCCATGTGTGGACTTTGAAGAGAACACACATTTCAATGACACTGGTGGATCCATATGTGGTATGTGAAAAGAACAGTCATGAAATGACTCCAGTTGTTGTTAGTAAAAAGAACACACATGCAATGACATTGGTGGATCCATAGGTGGTATATGAAAAGAACACACGTGCAATGACTGTGGTTGTTGTTAGTAAAAAGAACACACATGCAATGACACTGGTGGATCCATGTGTGGTCTCTGAAGAGAACACACATGCAATGACTCTAGTTGTTGTTAGTAAAAAGAGCACACATGCAATGACACTGGTGGATCGATAGGTGGTATGTGAAAAGAACACACATGCAATGACTCTGGTTCTTGTTAGTAAAAAGAACACACATGCAATGACACTGGTGGATCCATGTGTAGTCTCTGAAGAGAACACACATGCAATGACTCTGGTTGTTGTTAGTAAAACGAGCACACATGCAATGACACTGGTAGATCCATAGGTAGATTGTGAAAAGATACCACATGCAATGACACTGGTGGATCCTTGTGTGGTCTCTGAAGAGAACACATATGCAATGACTCTGGTTGTTGTTAGTAAAAAGAGCACACATGCAATGACACTAGTGGATCCATAGGTGGATTGTGCAAAGAACACACGTGCAATGACACTGGTGGATCCACATGTGGTATGGGAAAAGAACACACATGCAATGACCCTAGTTATTGTTATTAAAAAAAGCACACATGCAATGACACTAGTGGATCCATATGTGGTATGTAAAAAGAACACACATTTCAATGACTCTGGTTATTGTTAGTAAAAAGAACACACATGCAATGACACTGGTGGATCCATAGGTGGATTGTGAAAAGAGAACACATGTAATGACACTGGTGGATCCATGTGTGGTATGTGAAAAGAATACACATGCAATGACTCTAGTTGTTGTTAGTAAAAAGAACACACATGCAATGACACTGGTGGATCCATGTGTGGTCTATGAAGAGAACACACATTTCAATGACACTGGTGGATCCATATGTGGTATGTGAAAAGAACAGTCATGAAATGACTCCAGTTGTTGTTATTAAAAAGAACACACATGCAATGCCACTGGTGGATCCATAGGTGGATTGTGCAAAGAACACACATGCAATGACACTGGTGGATCCATGTGTGGTCTATGAAGAGAACACACATGCAATGACCCCAGTTGTTGGTAGTAAAAAAGCACACATGCAATGACACTGGTGGATCAATATGTGGTATGTGAAAAAACAGTCATGAAATGACTCTAGTTGTTATTAGTAAAAAGAACACATATGTAAGGACACTGGTGGATCCATCGGTGGTATGTGAAAAGAACACACATGCAATGACACTAGTGGATCCATGTGTGGTCTCTGAAGAGAACACACATGCAATGACACTGGTGGATTCATATGTGGTATGTGAAAAGAACAGTCATGAAATGACTCCAGTTGTTGTTAGTAAAAAGAACACACATGCAATGACACTAGTTGATCCATAGGTGGTATGTGAAAAGAACACACATGCAATGACTCTGGTTGTTGTTAGTAAAAAGAATACACATGCAATGACAATTGTGGATCCATGTGTGGTCTCTGAAGAGAACACACATGCAATGACCCTGGTTGTTATTAGTAAAAAGAGCACACATGCAATGACCCCAGTTGTTGTTAGTAAAAAAGCACACATGCAATGACACTGGTGGATCCATATGTGGTATGTGAAAAGAACACACATTTCAGTGACTCTGGTTGTTGTTAGTAAAAAGAATACACATGCAATGACACTGGTGGATCCATAGGTGGATTGTGAAATGAGCACACATGCAATGACACTGATGGATCTATGTGTGGTATGTGAAAAGAACACACATGCAATGTCTCCAAATCCTGTTAGTAAAAAGAACACACATGCAATGACACTGGTGGATCCATGTGTGGTCTCTGAAGAAAACACACATTTCAATGACACTGGTGGATCCCTATATGGTATGTGAAAAGAGCAGTCTTGAAATGACTCCAGTTGTTGTTAGTAAAAAGAACACACATGCAATGACACTGGTGGATCCATAGGTGGTATGTGAAAAGAACACACATGCAATGACACTGGTTGTTGTTAGTAAAAAGAACACACATGCAATGACACTGGTGGATCCTTGTGTGGTCTCTGAAGAGAACACATATGCAATGACTCTGGTTGTTGTTAGTAAAAAGAGCACACATGCAATGACACTAGTGGATCCATAGGTGGATTGTGCAAAGAACACACGTGCAATGACACTGGTGGATCCATATGTGGTATGTGAAAAGAACACACATGCAATGACCCTAGTTATTGTTATTAAAAAAAGCACACATGCAATGACACTAGTGGATCCATATGTGGTATGTAAAAAGAACACACATTTCAATGACTCTGGTTATTGTTAGTAAAAAGAACACACATACAATGACACTGGTGGATCCATAGGTGGATTGTGAAAAGAGAACACATGTAATGACACTGGTGGATCCATGTGTGGTATGTGAAAAGAATACACATGCAATGACTCTAGTTGTTGTTAGTAAAAAGAACACACATGCAATGACACTGGTGGATCCATGTGTGGTCTATGAAGAGAACACACATTTCAATGACACTGGTGGATCCATATGTGGTATGTGAAAAGAACAGTCATGAAATGACTCAGCTTGTTATTAAAAAGAACACACATGCAATGACACTGGTGGATCCATAGGTGGATTGTGCAAAGAACACACATGCAATGACACTGGTGGATCCATGTGTGGTCTCTGAAGAGAACACACATGCAATGACCCCAGTTGTTGGTAGTAAAAAAGCACACATGCAATGACACTGGTGGATCAATATGTGGTATGTGAAAAAACAGTCATGAAATGACTCTAGTTGTTATTAGTAAAAAGAACACATATGTAAGGACACTGGTGGATCCATCGGTGGTATGTGAAAAGAACACACATGCAATGACACTAGTGGATCCATGTGTGGTCTCTGAAGAGAACACACATGCAATGACACTGGTGGATTCATATGTGGTATGTGAAAAGAACAGTCATGAAATGACTCCAGTTGTTGTTAGTAAAAAGAACACACATGCAATGACACTAGTTGATCCATAGGTGGTATGTGAAAAGAACACACATGCAATGACTCTGGTTGTTATTAGTAAAAAGAATACACATGCAATGACACTGGTGGATCCATGTGTGGTCTCTGAAGAGAACACACATGCAATGACCCTGGTTGTTATTAGTAAAAAGAGCACACATGCAATGACCCCAGTTGTTGTTAGTAAAATTTCTGACATGCAATGACACTGGTGGATCCATATGTGGTATGTGAAAAGAACACACATTTCAGTGACTCTGGTTGTTGTTAGTAAAAAGAATACACAGGCAATGAAACTGGTGGATCCATAGGTGGATTGTGAAATGAGCACACATGCAATGACACTGATGGATCTATGTGTGGTATGTGAAAAGAACACACATGCAATGACTCCAATTGCTGTTAGTAAAAAGAACACACATGCAATGACACTGGTGGATCCATGTGTGGTCTCTGAAGAGAACACACATTTCAATGACACCGGTGGATCCATATATGGTATGTGAAAAGAACAGTCTTGAAATGACTCCAGTTGTTGTTAGTAAAAAGAACACACATGCAATGACACTGGTGGATCCATAGGTGGTATGTGAAAAGAACACACATGCAATGACTCTGGTTGTTGTTAGTAAAAAGAACACACATGCAATGACACTGGTGGATCCATGTGTGGTCTCTGAAGAGAACACACATGCAATGACTCTGGTTGTTGTTAGTAAAAAGAGCACACATGCAATGACACTAGTGGATCCAAAGGTGGATTGTGAAAAGAACATACATGCAATGACACTGGTGGATCCATATGTGGTATGTGAAAAGAACACACATGCAATAACCCTAGTTGTTGTTATTAAAAAAAGCACACATCCAATGACACTAGTGGATCCATATGTGGATTGTGAAATGAGCACACATGCAATGACACTGATGGATCTATGTGTGGTATGTGAAAAGAACACACATGCAATGTCTCCAATTGCTGTTAGTAAAAAGAACACACATGCAATGACACTGGTGGATCCATGTGTGGTCTCTGAAGAGAACACACATTTCAATGACACCGGTGGATCCATATATGGTATGTGAAAAGAACAGTCTTGAAATGACTCCAGTTGTTGTTAGTAAAAAGAACACACATGCAATGACACTGGTGGATCCATAGGTGGTATGTGAAAAGAACACACATGCAATGACTCATGTTGTTAGTAAAAAGAACACACATGCAATGACACTGGTGGATCCATGTGTGGTCTCTGAAGAGAACACACATGCAATGACTCTGGTTGTTGTTAGTAAAAAGAGCACACATGCAATGACACTAGTGGATCCAAAGGTGGATTGTGAAAAGAACATACATGCAATGACACTGGTGGATCCATATGTGGTATGTGAAAAGAACACACATGCAATAACCCTAGTTGTTGTTATTAAAAAAAGCACACATCCAATGACACTAGTGGATCCATATGTGGATTGTGAAATGAGCACACATGCAATGACACTGATGGATCTATGTGTGGTATGTGAAAAGAACACACATGCAATGTCTCCAATTGCTGTTAGTAAAAAGAACACACATGCAATGACACTGGTGGATCCATGTGTGGTCTCTGAAGAGAACACACATTTCAATGACACTGGTGGATCCATATATGGTATGTGAAAAGAACAGTCTTGAAATGACTCCAGTTGTTGTTAGTAAAAAGAACACACATGCAATGACACTGGTGGATCCATAGGTGGTATGTGAAAAGAACACACATGCAATGACACTGGTTGTTGTTAGTAAAAAGAACACACATGCAATGACACTGGTGGATCCTTGTGTGGTCTCTGAAGAGAACACATATGCAATGACTCTGGTTGTTGTTAGTAAAAAGAGCACACATGCAATGACACTAGTGGATCCATAGGTGGATTGTGCAAAGAACACACGTGCAATGACACTGGTGGATCCATATGTGGTATGTGAAAAGAACACACATGCAATGACCCTAGTTATTGTTATTAAAAAAGCACACATGCAATGACACTAGTGGATCCATATGTGGTATGTAAAAAGAACACACATTTCAATGACTCTGGTTATTGTTAGTAAAAAGAACACACATGCAATGACACTGGTGGATCCATAGGTGGATTGTGAAAAGAGAACACATGTAATGACACTGGTGGATCCATGTGTGGTATGTGAAAAGAATACACATGCAATGACTCTAGTTGTTGTTAGTAAAAAGAACACACATGCAATGACACTGGTGGATCCATGTGTGGTCTATGAAGAGAACACATTTCAATGACACTTTGGTGGATCCATATGTGGTGCAGAAAAGAACAGTCATGAAATGACTCCAGTTGTTGTTATTAAAAAGAACACACATGCAATGACACTGGTGGATCCATAGGTGGATTGTGCAAAGAACACACATGCAATGACATCAGGATCCATGTGTGGTCTCAAGAGAACACACATGCAATGACCCAGTTGTTGGTAGTAAAAAGCACACATGCAATGACACTGGTGGATCAATATGTGGTATGTGAAAAACAGTCATGAAATGACTCTAGTTGTTATTAGTAAAAAGAACACATATGTAAGGACACTGGTGGATCCATCGGTGGTATGTGAAAAGAACACACATGCAATGACACTAGTGGATCCATGTGTGGTCTCTGAAGAGAACACACATGCAATGACACTGGTGGATTCATATGTGGTATGTGAAAAGAACAGTCATGAAATGACTCCAGTTGTTGTTAGTAAAAAGAACACACATGCAATGACACTAGTTGATCCATAGGTGGTATGTGAAAAGAACACACATGCAATGACTCTGGTTGTTATTAGTAAAAAGAATACACATGCAATGACATCAGGATCCATGTGTGGTCTCTGAAGAGAACACACATGCAATGACCCTGGTTGTTATTAGTAAAAAGAGCACACATGCAATGACCCCAGTTGTTGTTACTAAAAAAGCACACATGCAATGACACTGGTGGATCCATATGTGGTATGTGAAAAGAACACACATTTCAGTGACTCTGGTTGTTGTTAGTAAAAAGAATACACAGGCAATGAAACTGGTGGATCCATAGGTGGATTGTGAAATGAGCACACATGCAATGACACTGATGGATCTATGTGTGGTATGTGAAAAGAACACACATGCAATGACTCCAATTGCTGTTAGTAAAAAGAACACACATGCAATGACACTGGTGGATCCATGTGTGGTCTCTGAAGAGAACACACATTTCAATGACACTGGTGGATCCATATATGGTATGTGAAAAGAACAGTCTTGAAATGACTCAGGTTGTTGTTAGTAAAAGAACACACATGCAATGACACTGGTGGATCCATAGGTGGTATGTGAAAAGAACACACATGCAATGACTCGGTTGTTGTTAGTAAAAAGAACACACATGCAATGACATCAGGATCCATGTGTGGTCTCTGAAGAGAACACACATGCAATGACTCTGGTTGTTGTTAGTAAAAAGAGCACACATGCAATGACACTAGTGGATCCAAAGGTGGATTGTGAAAAGAACATACATGCAATGACACTGGTGGATCCATATGTGGTATGTGAAAAGAACACACATGCAATAACCCTAGTTGTTGTTATTAAAAAAAGCACACATCCAATGACACTAGTGGATCCATATGTGGTATGTAAAAAGAACACACATTTCAATGACTCTTGTTATTGTTAGTAAAAAGAAGACACATGCAATGACACTGGTGGATCCATAGGTGGATTGTGAAAAGAGCACATATGCAATGACACTGGTGGATCCATGTGTGGTATGTGAAAAGAACACACATTCAATGACTCCAGTTGTTGTTAGTAAAAAGAACACACATGCAATGACACTGGTGGATCCATGTGTGGTCTCTGAAGAGAACACACATTTCAATGACACTGGTGGATCCATATGTGGTATGTGAAAAGAACAGTCATGAAACGACTCTAGTTGTTGTTAGTAAAAAGAACACACATGTAATGACACTAGTGGATCCATAGGTGGATTGTGAAAAGAACACACATGCAATGACCCTAGTTGTTGTTAGTAAAAAAAGCACCCATGCAGTGACACTGGTGGATCCATATGTGGTATGTGAAAAGAACAGTCATGAAATGACTCTAGTTGTTGTTAGTAAAAAGAACACACATGCAATGACATTGGTGGATCCATAGGTGGTATGTGAAAATAACACACATGCAATGACTCTGGTTGTTGTTAGTAAAAAGAACACACATGCAATGACACTGGTGGATCCATGTGTGGTCTCTGAAGAGAACACACATGCAATGACTCTGGTTTTTGTTAGTAAAAAGAGCACACATGCAATGACACTGGTGGATCGATAGGTGGTATGTGAAAAGAACACACATGCAATGACTCTTCTTCTTGTTAGCAAAAAGAACACACATGCAATGACATTGGTGGATCCATGTGTAGTCTCTGAAGAGAACACACATGCAATGACTCTGGTTGTTGTTAGTAAAACGAGCACACATGCATTGACACTGGTAGATCCATAGGTAGATTGTGAAAAGATACCACATGCAATGACACTGGTGGATCCATGTGTGGTCTCTGAAGAGAACCCACATGCAATGACCCTGGTTGTTGTTAGTAAAAAGGGCACACATGCAATGACACTGGTGGATCCATGTGTGGTCTCTGAAGAGAACACACATTTCAATGATACTGGTGGATCCATATGTGGTATGTGAAAAGAACAGTCATGAAATGACTCCTGTTGTTGTAAGTAAAAAGAACACACATGCAATGACACTGGTGGATCCATAGGTGGTATGTGAAAAGAACACACATGCAATGACACTGGTTGTTGTTAGTAAAAAGAACACACATGCAATGACACTGGTGGATCCTTGTGTGGTCTCTGAAGAGAACACATATGCAATGACTCTGGTTGTTGTTAGTAAAAAGATCACACATGCAATGACACTAGTGGATCCATAGGTGGATTGTGCAAAGAACACACGTGCAATGACACTGGTGGATCCATATGTGGTATGTGAAAAGAACACACATGCAATGACCCTAGTTATTGTTATTAAAAAAAGCACACATGCAATGACACTAGTGGATCCATATGTGGTATGTAAAAAGAACACACATTTCAATGACTCTGGTTATTGTTAGTAAAAAGAACACACATGCAATGACACTGGTGGATCCATAGGTGGATTGTGAAAAGAGAACACATGTAATGACACTGGTGGATCCATGTGTGGTATGTGAAAGGAATACACAGGCAATGACTCTAGTTATTGTTAGTAAAAAGAACACACATGCAATGACACTGGTGGATCCATGTGTGGTCTATGAAG
The DNA here is from genome assembly GCA_023614405.1 of Avena insularis. Lineage (NCBI taxonomy): Eukaryota > Viridiplantae > Streptophyta > Magnoliopsida > Poales > Poaceae > Avena > Avena insularis. The sequence continues at coordinate 515,999,153 of CM042694.1, forward strand.
AGAACACACATTTCATTGACACTGGTGGATCCATATGTGGTATGTGAAAAGAACAGTCATGAAATGACTCCAGTTGTTGTTATTAAAAAGAACACACATGCAATGACACTGGTGGATCCATAGGTGGATTGTGCAAAGAACACACATGCAATGACACTGGTGGATCCATGTGTGGTCTCTGAAGAGAACACACATGCAATGACCCCAGTTGTTGGTAGTAAAAAAGTACACATGCAATGACACTGGTGGATCCATATGTGGTATGTGAAAAAACAGTCATGAAATGACTCTAGTTGTTATTAGTAAAAAGAACACATATGTAAGGACACTGGTGGATCCATCGGTGGTATGTGAAAAGAACACACATGCAATGACACTGGTGGATCCATGTGTGGTCTCTGAAGAGAACACACATGCAATGACACTGGTGGATTCATATGTGGTATGTGAAAAGAACAGTCATGAAATGACTCCAGTTGTTGTTAGTAAAAAGAACACACATGCAATGACACTAATTGATCCATAGGTGGTATGTGAAAAGAACACACATGCAATGACTCTGGTTGTTGTTAGTAAAAAGAATACACATGCAATGACACTGGTGGATCCATGTGTGGTCTCTGAAGAGAACACACATGCAATGACCCTGGTTGTTATTAGTAAAAAGAGCACACATGCAATGACCCCAGTTGTTGTTAGTAAAAAAGCACACATGCAATGACACTGGTGGATCCATATGTGGTATGTGAAAAGAACACACATTTTAGTGACTCTGGTTGTTGTTAGTAAAAAGAATACATAGGCAATGACACTGGTGGATCCATAGGTGGATTGTGAAATGAGAACACATGCAATGACACTGATGGATCTATGTGTGGTATGTGAAAAGAACACACATGCAATGACTCCAATTGTTGTTAGTAAAAAGAACACACATGCAATGACACTGGTGGATCCATGTGTGGTCTCTGAAGAGAACACACATTTCAATGACACTGGTGGATCCATATATGGTATGTGAAAAGAACAGTCTTGAAATGACTCCAGTTGTTGTTAGTAAAAAGAACACACATGCAATGACACTGGTGGATCCATAGGTGGTATGTGAAAAGAACACACATGCAATGACTCTGGTTGTTGTTAGTAAAAAGAACACACAAGCAATGACACTGGTGGATCCATGTGTGGTCTCTGAAGAGAACACACATGCAATGACTCTGGTTGTTGTTAGTAAAAAGAGCACACATGCAATGACACTTGTGGATCCATAGGTGGATTGTGAAAAGAGAACACATACAATGACACTGGTGGATCCATATGTGGTATGTGAAAAGAACACACATGCAATGACCCCTGTTGTTTTTAGTAAAAAAAGCACACATGCAATGACAGTGGTGGATCCATATGTGGTATGTGAAAAGAACACACATTTCAATGAATCTGGTTGTTGTTAGTAAAAAGAACACACATGCAATGACACTGGTGGATCCATAGGTGGATTGTGAAAAGAGCACACATGCAATAACACTGGTGGATCCATGTGTGGTATGTGAAAAGAACACACATGCAATGACTCCAGTTGTTGTTAGTAAAAAGAACACACATGCAATGACACTGGTGGATCCATGTGTGGTATCTGAAGAGAACACACATTTCAATGACACTGGTGGATCCATTTGTGGTATGTGAAAAGAACAGTCATGAAATGACTCTAGTTGTTGTTAGTAAAAAGAACACACATGCAATGACACTGGTGGATCCATAGGTGGTATGTGAAAAGAACACACATGCAATGACTCTGGTTGTTGTTAGTAAAAAGAACAAACATGCAATGACACTCGTGGATCCATGTGTGATCTCTGAAGAGAACACACATGCAATGACCTTGATTATTGTTAGTAAAAAGGGCACACATGCAATGACACTGGTGGATCCATGTGTGGTCTCTGAACAGAACACACATGCAATGACCCCAGTTGTTGTTAGTAAAAAAAGCACACATGCAATGACACTGGTGGATCCATATGTGGTATGTGAAAAGAACACACATTTCAATGACTCTAGTTGTTGTTAGTAAAAAGAACACAAAGGCAATGACACTGGTGGATCCATAGGTGGATTGTGAAAAGAGCACACATGCAATGACACTGATGGATCCATGTGTGGTATGTGAAAAGAACACACATGCAATGACTCTAGTTGTTGTTAGTAAAAAGAACACACATGCAATGACACTGGTGGATCCATGTGTGGTCTCTAAAGAGAACACACATTTCAATGATACTGGTGGATCCATATGTGGTATGTGAAAAGAACAGTCATGAAATGACTCTAGTTGTTGTTAGTAAAAAGAACACACATGCAATGACACTAGTGGATCCTTAGGTGCTATGTGAAAAGAACACACATGCAATGACTCTGGTTGTTGTTAGTAAAAAGAACACACATGCAATGACACTGGTGGATCCATGTGTGGTCTCTGAAGAGAACACACATGCAATGAATCTGGTTGTTGTTAGTAAAAAGAGCACACATGCAATGACACTAGTGGATCCATTGGTGGATTGTGAAAAGAACACACGTGCAATGACACTGGTGGATCCATATGTGGTATGTGAAAAGAACACACATGCAATGATCCTAGTTGTGGTTATTAAAAAAAGCACACATGGAATGACACTAGTGGATCCATATGTGGTATGTAAAAAGAACACACATTTCAATGACTCTGGTTATTGTTAGTAAAAAGAAGACACATGCAATGACACTGGTGGATCCATAGGTGGATTGTGAAAACAGCACACATGCAATGACACTGGTGGATCCATGTGTGGTATGTGAAAAGAACACACATTCAATCACTCCAGTTGTTGTTAGTAAAAACAACACACATGCAATGACACTGGTGGATCCATGTGTGGTCTCGGAAGAGAACACACATTTCAATGACACTGGTGGATCCATATGTGGTATGTGAAAAGAACAGTCATGAAATGACTCTAGTTGTTGTCAGTAAAAAGAACACACATGCAATGACACTGGTGGATCCATAGGTGGATTGTGAAAAGAACACACATGCAATGACACTGGTGGATTCATGTGTGGTCTCTGAAGAGAACACACATGCAATGACCCCAGTTGTTTTTAGTAAAAAAACACACATGCAATGACACTGGTGGATCCATATGTGGTATGTGAAAAGAACATTCATGAAATAACTCTAGTTATTGTTAGTAAAAAGAACACACATGCAATGACACTGGTGGATCCATAGGTGGTATGTGAAAAGAACACACATGCAATGACTCTGGTTGTTGTTAGTAAAAAGAACACACATGCAATCACACTGGTGGATCCATGTGTGGTCTCTGAAGAGAACATACATGCAATGACCCTGGTTGTTAGTAAAAAGGGCACACATGCAATGACACTGGTGGATCCATGTGTGGTCTCTCAAGATAACACACATGCAATGACCCTAGTTGTTGTTAGTAAAAAAAGCACACATGCAATGACACTGGTGGATCCATATGTGGTATGTGAAAAGAACACACATGCAATGACCCCAGTTGTTGTTAGTAATAAAGCACACATGCAATGACACTGGTGGATCCATATGTGGTATACGAAAAGAACACACATTTCAATGACTGGTTGTTGTTAGTAAAAAGAACACACATGCAATGACACTGGTGGATCCATAGGTGGATTGTGAAAAGAGCACACATGCAATGACACTGGTGGATCCATGTGTGGTATGTGAAAAGAACACACATGCAATGACTCTAGTTGTTGTTAGTAAAAAGAACACACATGCAATGACACTGGTGGATCCATGTGTGGTCTCTAAAGAGAAGACACATTTCAATGACACTGGTGGATCCATATGTGGTATGTGAAAAGAACAGTCATGAAATGACTCTAGTTGTTGTTAGTAAAAAGAACACACATGCAATGACACTGGTGGATCCATAGGTGGATTGTGAAAAGAACACGCATGCAATGACACTGGTGGATCCATGTGTGGTCTCTGAAGAGAACACAAATGCAATGACCCCAGTTGTTGTTAGTAAAAAAAGCACACATGCAATGACACTGGTGGATCCATATATGGTATGTGAAAAGAATAGTCATGAAATGACTCTAGTTGTTGTTAGTAAAAAGAACACACATACAATGACACTGGTGGATCCATAGGTGGTATGTGAAAAGAACACACATGCAATGACTCTGGTTGTTGTTAGTAAAAAGAACAAACATGCAATGACACTGGTGGATCCATGTGTGGTCTCTGAAGAGAAAACACATGCAATGACCCTGGTTGTTGTTAGTAAAAAGGGCACACATGCAATGACACTGGTGGATCCATGTGTGGTCTCTGAACAGAACACACATGCAATGACCCCAATTGTTGTTAGTAAAAAAAGCACACATGCAATGACACTGGTGGATCCATATGTGGTATGTGAAAAGAACACACATTTCAATGACTCTAGTTGTTGTTAGTAAAAAGAACACACAGGCAATGACACTGGTGGATCCATAGGTGGATTGTGAAAAGAGCACACATGCAATGACACTGATGGATCCATGTGTGGTATGTGAAAAGAACACACATGCAATGACTCTAGTTGTTGTTAGTAAAAAGAACACACATGCAATGACACTGGTGGATCCATGTGTGGTCTCTGAAGAGAACACACATTTCAATGATACTGGTGGATCCATATGTGGTATGTGAAAAGAACAGTCATGAATGACTCCAGTTGTTGTTAGTAAAAAGAACACACATGCAATGACACTAGTGGATCCATTGGTGCTATGTGAAAAGAACACACATGCAATGACTCTGGTTGTTGTTAGTAAAAAGAACACACATGCAATGACACTGGTAGATCCATGTGTGGTCTCTGAAGAGAACACACATGCAATGACTCTGGTTGTTGTTAGTAAAAAGAGCACACTTGCAATGACACTAGTGGATCCATTGGTGGATTGTGAAAAGAACACACGTGCAATGACACTGGTGGATCCATATGTGGTATGTGAAAAGAACACACATGCAAAGACCCTAGTTGTTGTTATTAAAAAAAGCGCACATGCAACGACACTAGTGGATCCATATGTGGTATGTAAAAAGAACACACATTTCAATGACTCTGGTTATTGTTAGTAAAAAGAAGACACATGAAATGACACTGGTGGATCCATAGGTGGATTGTGAAAAGAGCACACATGCAATGACACTGGTGGATCCATGTGTGGTATGTGAAAAGAACACACATTCAATGACTCTAGTTGTTGTTAGTAAAAAGAACACACATGCAATGACACTGGTGGATCCATGTGTGGTCTCGGAAGAGAACACACATTTCAATGACACTGGTGGATCCATATGTGGTATGTGAAAAGAACAGTCATGAAATGACTCTAGTTGTTGTTAGTAAAAAGAACACACATGCAATGACACTGGTGGATCCATAGGTGGATTGTGAAAAGAACACACATGCAATGACACTGGTGGATCCATGTGTGGTCTCTGAAGAGAACACACATGCAATGACCCCAGTTGTTTTTAGTAAAAAAATCACACATGCAATGACACTGGTGGATCCATATGTGGTATGTGAAAAGAACAGTCATGAAATGACTCTAGTTATTGTTAGTAAAAAGAACACACATGCAATGACACTGGTGGATCCATAGGTGGTATGTGAAAAGAACACACATGCAATGACTCTGGTTGTTGTTAGTAAAAAGAACACACATGCAATGACACTGGTGGATCCATGTGTGGTCTCTGAAGAGAACACACATGCAATGACCCTGGTTGTTAGTAAAAAGGGCACACATGCAATGACACTGGTCGATCCATGTGTGGTCTCTGAAGATAACAAACATGAAATGACCCTAGTTGTTGTTAGTAAAAAAAGCACACATGCAATGACACTGGTGGATCCATATGTGGTATGTGAAAAGAACACACATGCAATGACACTGGTGGATCCATATGTGGTATGTGAAAAGAACACACATGCAATGACCCCGGTTGTTGTTAGTAAAAAAGCACACATGCAATGACAGTGGTGGATCCATATGTGGTATGTGAAAAGAACACACATTTCAATGACTCTGGTTGTTGTTAGTAAAAAGAACACACATGCAATGACACTGGTGGATCCATAGGTGGATTGTGAAAAGAGCACACATGCAATGACACTGGTGGATCCATCTGTGGTATGTGAAAAAAACACACATGCAATGACTCTGGTTGTTGTTAGTAAAAAGAACACACATGTAATGACACTGGTGGATCCATGTGTGGTCTCTGAAGAGAAGACACATTTCAATGACACTGGTGGATCCATATGTGGTATGTGAAAAGAACAGTCATGAAATGACTCTAGTTGTTGTTAGTAAAAAGAACACACCTGCAATGACACTGGTGGATCCATAGGAGGATTGTGAAAAGAACACGCATGCAATGACACTGGTGGATCCATGTGTGGTCTCTGAAGAGAACACACATGCAATGACCCCAGTTGTTGTTAGTAAAAAAAGCACACATGCAATGACACTGGTGGATCCATATGTGGTATGTGAAAAGAACAGTCATGAAATGACTCTAGTTGTTGTTAGTAAAAAGAACACACATGCAATGACACTGGTGGATCCATAGGTGGTATGTGAAAAGAACACACATGCAATGACTCTGGTTGTTGTTAGTAAAAAGAACAAACATGCAATGACACTGGTGGATCCATGTGTGGTCTCTGAAGAGAAAACACATGCAATGACCCTGGTTGTTGTTAGTAAAAAGGGCACACATGCAATGACACTGGTGGATCCATGTGTGGTCTCTGAACAGAACACACATGCAATGACCCCAGTTGTTGTTAGTAAAAAAAGCACACATGCAATGACACTGGTGGATCCATATGTGGTATTTGAAAAGAACACACATTTCAATGACTCTAGTTGTTCTTAGTAAAAAGAACACACAGGCAATGACACTGGTGGATCCATAGGTGGATTGTGAAAAGAGCACACATGCAATGACACTGATGGATCCATGTGTGGTATGTGAAAAGAACACATGCAATGACTCTAGTTGTTGTTAGTAAAAAGAACACACATGCAATGACACTGGTGGATCCATGTGTGGTCTCTGAAGAGAACACACATTTCAATGATACTCGTGGATCCATATGTGGTATGTGAAAAGAACAGTCATGAAATGACTCCAGTTGTTGTTAGTAAAAAGAACACACATGCAATGACACTAGTGGATCCATAGGTGCTATGTCAAAAGAACACACATGCAATGACTCTGGTTGTTGTTAGTAAAAAGAACACACATGCAATGACACTGGTGGATCCATGTGTGGTCTCTGAAGAGAACACACATGCAATGAATCTGGTTGTTGTTAGTAAAAAGAGCACACATGCAATGACACTAGTGGATCCATTGGTGGATTGTGAAAAGAACACACGTGCAATGACACTGGTGGATCCATATGTGGTATGTGAAAAGAACACACATGCAATGATCCTAGTTGTTGTTATTAAAAAAAGCACACATGCAATGACACCAGTGGATCCATATGTGGTATCTAAAAAGAACACACATTTCAATGACTCTGGTTATTGTTAGTAAAAAGAAGACACATGCAATGACACTGGTGGATCCATAGGTGGATTGTGAAAACAACACACATGCAATGACACTGGTGGATCCATGTGTGGTATGTGAAAAGAACACACATTCAATCACTCCAGTTGTTGTTAGTAAAAACAACACACATGCAATGACATCAGGATCCATGTGTGGTCTCGGAAGAGAACACACATTTCAATGACACTGGTGGATCCATATGTGGTATGTGAAAAGAACAGTCATGAAATGACTCTAGTTGTTGTTAGTAAAAAGAACACACATGCAATGACACTGGTGGATCCATAGGTGGATTGTGAAAAGAACACACATGAAATGACACTGGTGGATCCATGTGTGGTCTCTGAAGAGAACACACATGCAATGACCCCAGTTGTTTTTAGTAAAAAAACACACATGCAATGACACTGGTGGATCCATATGTGGTATGTGAAAAGAACAGTCATGAAATGACTCTAGTTATTGTTAGTAAAAAGAACACACATGCAATGACACTGGTGGATCCATAGGTGGTATGTGAAAAGAACACACATGCAATGACTCTGGTTGTTGTTAGTAAAAAGAACACACATGCAATGACACTGGTGGATCCATGTGTGGTCTCTGATGAGAACATACATGCAATGACCCTGGTTGTTAGTAAAAAGGGCACACATGCAATGACACTGGTGGATCCATGTGTGGTCTCTGAAGATAACACACATGCAATGACCCTAGTTGTTGTTAGTAAAAAAAGCACACATGCAATGACACTTGTGGATCCATATGTGGTATGTGAAAAGAACACACATGTAATGACCCCGGTTGTTGTTAGTAAAAAAAGCACACATGCAATGACAGTGGTGGATCCATATGTGGTATGTGAAAAGAACACACATTTCAATGACTCTGGTTGTTGTTAGTAAAAAGAACACACATGCAATGACACTGGTGGATCCATAGGTGGATTGTGAAAAGAGCACACATGCAATGACACTGGTGGATCCATGTGTGGTATGTGAAAAGAACACACATGCAATGACTCCAGTTGCTGTTAGTAAAAAGAACACACATGTAATGACACTGGTGGATCCATGTGTGGTCTCTGAAGAGAAGACACATTTCAATGACACTGGTGGATCCATATGTCGTATGTGAAAAGAACAGTCATGAAATGACTCTAGTTGTTGTTAGTAAAAAGAACACACATGCAATGACACTGGTGGATCCATAGGCGGATTGTGAAAAGAACACGCATGCAATGACACTGGTGGATCCATGTGTGGTCTCTGAAGAGAACACACATGCAATGACCCCAGTTGTTGTTAGTAAAAAAAGCACACATGCAATGACACTGGTGGATCCATATGTGGTATGTGAAAAGAACAGTCATGAAATGACTCTAGTTGTTGTTAGTAAAAAGAACACACATGCAATGACACTGGTGGATCCATAGGTGGTATGTGAAAAGAACACACATGCAATGACTCTGGATGTTGTTAGTAAAAAGAACAAACATGCAATGACACTGGTGGATCCATGTGTGGTCTCTGAAGAGAAAACACATGCAATGACCCTGGTTGTTGTTAGTAAAAAGGGCACACATGCAATGACACTGGTGGATCCATGTGTGGTCTCTGAACAGAACACACATGCAATGACCCCAGTTGTTGTTAGTAAAAAAAGAACACATGCAATGACACTGGTGGATCCATATGTGGTATGTGAAAAGAACACACATTTCAATGACTCTAGTTGTTGTTAGTAAAAAGAACACACATGCAATGACACTGGTGGATCCATAGGTGGATTGTGAAAAGAGCACACATGCAATGACACTGATGGATCCATGTGTGGTATGTGAAAAGAACACACATGCAATGACTCTAGTTGTTAGTAAAAAGAACACACATGCAATGACACTGGTGGATCCATGTGTGGTCTCTGAAGAGAACACACATTTCAATGATACTGGTGGATCCATATGTGGTATGTGAAAAGAACAGTCATGAAATGACTCCAGTTGTTGTTAGTAAAAAGTACACACATGCAATGACACTAGTGGATCCATTGGTGCTATGTGAAAAGAACACACATGCAATAACTCTGGTTGTTGTTAGTAAAAAGAACACACATTCAATGACATCAGGATCCATGTGTGGTCTCTGAAGAGAACACACATGCAATGACTCTGGTTGTTGTTAGTAAAAAGAGCACACTTGCAATGACACTAGTGGATCCATTGGTGGATTGTGAAAAGAACACACGTGCAATGACACTGGTGGATCCATATGTGGTATGTGAAAAGAACACACATGCAATGACCCAAGTTGTTGTTATTAAAAAAAGCACACATGCAATGACACTAGTGGATCCATATGTGGTATGTAAAAAGAACACACATTTCAATGACTCTGGTTATTGTTAGTAAAAAGAAGACACATGCAATGACACTGGTGGATCAATAGGTGGATTGTGAAAAGAGCACACATGCAATGACACTGGTGGATCCATGTGTGGTATGTGAAAAGAACACACATTCAATGACTCCAGTTGTTGTTAGTAAAAAAAGCACACATGCAATGACAAGGTGGATCCATATGTGGTATGTGAAAAGAACACACATTTCAATGACTCGTTGTTGTTAGTAAAAAGAACACACATGCAATGACACTGTGGATCCATAGGTGGATTGTGAAAAGAGCACACATGCAATGACACTGTGGATCCATCTGGTATGTGAAAAGAACACACATGCAATGACTCAGTTGTTGTTAGTAAAAAGAACACACATGCAATGACATGGTGGATCCATGTGGTCTCTCAAGAGAACACACATTTCAATGACACTGTGGATCCATATGTGGTATGTGAAAGAACAGTCATGAAATGACTCTAGTTGTTAGTAAAAAGGACACACATGCAATGACACTGGTGGATCCATAGGTGGATTGTGAAAGAATACACATGCAATGACATTGGTGGATCCATGTGTGGTCTCTGAAGAGAACACATGCAATGACCCAGATTGTTTTAGTAAAAAATCACACATGCAATGACACTGGTGGATCCATATGTGGTATGTGAAAAGAACAGTCATGAAATGACTCTAGTTATTGTTAGTAAAAAGAACACACATGCAATGACTCTGGTTGTTGTTAGTAAAAAGAACACACATGCAATGACACTGGTGGATCCATGTGTGGTCTCTGAAGAGAACACACATGCAATGACCCTGGTTGTTAGTAAAAAGGGCGCACATGCAATGACACTGGTGGATCCATGTGTGGTCTCTGAAGATAACACACATGAAATGACCCTAGTTGTTGTTAGTAAAAAAAGCACACATGCAATGACACTGGGGGATCCATATGTGGTATGTGAAAAGAACACACATGCAATGACCCCGGTTGTTATTAGTAAAAAAAGCACACATGCAATGACAGTGGTGGATCCATATGTGGTATGTGAAAAGAACACACATTTCAATGACTCTGGTTGTTGTTAGTAAAAAAACACACATGCAATGACACTGGTGGATCCATAGGTGGATTGTGAAAAGAGCACACATGCAATGACACTGGTGGATCCATCTGTGGTATGTGAAAAGAACACACATGCAATGACTCAAGTTGTTGTTAGTAGAAAGAACACACATGCAATGACACTGGTGGATCCATGTGTGGTCTCTAAAGAGAACACACATTTCAATGACACTGGTGGATCCATATGTGGTATGTGAAAAGAACAGTCATGAAATGACTCTAGTTGTTGTTAGTAAAAAGAACACACATGCAATGACACTGGTGGATCCATAGGTGGATTGTGAAAAGAACACGCATGCAATGACATCAGGATCCATGTGTGGTCTCTAAAGAGAACACACATGCAATGACCCCAGTTGTTGTTAGTAAAAAAAGCACACATGCAATGACACTGGTGGATCCATATGTGGTATGTGAAAAGAACAGTCATGAAATGACTCTAGTTGTTGTTAGTAAAAAGAACACACATGCAATGACACTGGTGGATCCATAGGTGGTATGTGAAAAGAACACACATGCAATGACTCTGGTTGTTGTTACTAAAAAGAACAAACATGCAATGACACTGGTGGATCCATGTGTGGTCTCTGAAGAGAAAACACATGCAATGACCCTGGTTGTTGTTAGTAAAAAGGGCACACATGCAATGACACTGGTGGATCCATGTGTGGCTCTGAACAGAACACACATGCAATGACCCCAGTTGTTGTTAGTAAAAAAAGCACACATGCAATGACACTGGTGGATCCATATGTGGTATGTGAAAAGAACACACATTTCAATGACTCTAGTTGTTGTTAGTAAAAATAACACATAGGCAATGACACTGGTGGATCCATAGGTGGATTGTGAAAAGAGCACACATGCAATGACACTGATGGATCCATGTGTGGTATGTGAAAAGAACACACATGCAATGACTCTAGTTATTGTTAGTACAAAGAACACACATGCAATGACTCTAGTTATTGTTAGTACAAAGAACACACATGCAATGACACTGGTAGATCCATGTGTGGTCTCTGAAGAGAACACACATTTCAATGATACTGGTGGATCCATATGTGGTATGTGAAAAGAACAGTCATGAAATGACTCTAGTTGTTGTTAGTAAAAAGAACACACATGCAATGACACTGGTGGATCCATAGGTGGATTGTGAAAAGAACACGCATGCAATGACACTGGTGGATCCATGTGTGGTCTCTAAAGAGAACACACATGCAATGACCCCAGTTGTTGTTAGTAAAAAAAGCACACATGCAATGACACTGGTGGATCCATATGTGGTATGTGAAAAGAACAGTCATGAAATGACTCCAGTTGTTGTTAGTAAAAAGAACACACATGCAATGACACTGGTGGATCCATAGGTGGTATGTGAAAAGAACACACATGCAATGACTCTGGTTGTTGTTAGTAAAAAGAACAAACATGCAATGACACTGGTGGATCCATGTGTGGTCTCTGAAGAGAAAACACATGCAATGACCCTGCTTGTTGTTAGTAAAAAGGGCACACATGCAATGACACTGGTGGATCCATGTGTGGTCTCTGAACAGAACACACATGCAATGACCCCAGTTGTTGTTAGTAAAAAAAGCACACATGCAATGACACTGGTGGATCCATATGTGGTATGTTAAAACAACACACATTTCAATGACTCTACTTGTTGTTAGTAAAAAGAACACACAGGCAATGACACTGGTGGATCCATAGGTGGTTGTGAAAAGAGCACACATGCAATGACACTGATGGATCCATGTGTGGTATGTGAAAAGAACACACATGCAATGACTCTAGTTGTTGTTAGTAAAAAGAACACACATGCAATGACACTGGTGGATCCATGTGTGGTCTCTGAAGAGAACACACATTTTAATGATACTGGTGGATCCATATGTGGTATGTGAAAAGAACAGTCATGAAATGACTCCAGTTGTTGTTAGTAAAAAGAACACACATGCAATGACACTAGTGGATCCATTGGTGCTATGTGAAAAGAACACACATGCAATGACTCTGGTTGTTGTTAGTAAAAAGAACACACATGCAATGACACTGGTGGATCCATGTGTGGTCTCTGAAGAGAACACACATGCAATGACTCTGGTTGTTGTTAGTAAAAAGAGCACACTTGCAATGACACTAGTGGATCCATTGGTGGATTGTGAAAAGAACACACGTGCAATGACACTGGTGGATCCATATGTGGTATGTGAAAAGAACACACATGCAATGACCCAAGTTGTTGTTATTAAAAAAAGCACACATGCAATGACACTAGTGGATCCATATGTGGTATGTAAAAAGAACACACATTTCAATGACTCTGGTTATTGTTAGTAAAAAGAAGACACATGCAATGACACTGGTAGATCCATAGGTGGATTGTGAAAAGAGCACACATGCAATGACACTGGTGGATCCATGTGTGGTATGTGAAAAGAACACACATTCAATGACTCCAGTTGTTGTTAGTAAAAAAGCACACATGCAATGACAGTGGTGGATCCATATGTGGTATGTGAAAAGAACACACATTTCATTGACTCTGGTTGTTGTTAGTAAAAAGAACACACATGCAATAACACTGGTGGATCCATAGGTGGATTGTGAAAAGAGCACACATGCAATGACACTGGTGGATCCATCTGTGGTATGTGAAAAGAACACACATGCAATGACTCCAGTTGTTGTTAGTAAAAAGAACACACATGCAATGACACTGGTGGATCCATGTGTGGTCTCTGAAGAGAACACACATTTCAATGACACTGGTGGATCCATATGTGGTATGTGAAAAGAACAGTCATGAAATGACTCTAGTTGTTTATAGTAAAAAGAACACACATGCAATGACACTGGTGGATCCATATGTGGTATGTGAAAAGAACACACATGCAATGACCCCGGTTGTTGTTAGTAAAAAAGCACACATGCAATGACAGTGGTGGATCCATATGTGGTATGTGAAAAGAACACACATTTCAATGACTCTGGTTGTTGTTAATAAAAAGAACACACATGCAATGACACTGGTGGATCCATAGGTGGATTGTGAAAAGAGCACACATGCAATGACACTGGTGGATCCATGTGTGGTATGTGAAAAGAACACACATGCAATGACTCCAGTTGTTGTTAGTAAAAAGAACACACATGCAATGACACTGGTGGATCCATGTGTGGTCTCTGAAGAGAACACACATTTCAATGACACTGGTGGATCCATAAGTGGTATGTGAAAAGAACAGTCATGAAATGACTCTAGTTGTTGTTAGTAAAAAGGACACACATGCAATGACACTGGTGGATCCATAGGTGGATTGTGAAAAGAACACGCATGCAATGACACTGGTGGATCCATGTGTGGTCTCTAAAGAGAACACACATGCAATGACCCCAGTTGTTGTTAGTAAAAAAAGAACACATGCAATGACACTGGTGGATCCATATGTGGTATGTATAAAGAACAGTCATGAAATGACTCTAGTTGTTGTTAGTAAAAAGAACACACATGCAATGACACTGGTGGATCCAGGTGGTATGTGAAAAGAACACACATGCAATGACTCTGGTTGTTGTTACTAAAAAGAACAAACATGCAATAACACTGGTGGATCCATGTGTGGTCTCTGAAGAGAAAACACATGCAATGACCCTGGTTGTTGTCAGTAAAAAGGGCACACATGCAATGACACTGGTGGATCCATGTGTGGCTCTGAACAGAACACACATGCAATGACCCTAGTTGTTGTTAGTAAAAAAAGCACACATGCAATGACACTGGTGGATCCATATGTGGTATGTGAAAAGAACACACATTTCAATGACTCTAGTTGTTGTTAGTAAAAAGAACACATAGGCAATGACACTGGTGGATCCATAGGTGGATTGTGAAAAGAGCACACATGCAATGACACTGATGGATCCATGTGTGGTATGTGAAAAGAACACACATGCAATGACTCTAGTTGTTGTTAGTAAAAAGAACACACATGCAATGACACTGGTGGATCCATGTGTGGTCTCTGAAGAGAACACACATTTCAATGATACTGGTGGATCCATATGTGGTATGTGAAAAGAACAGTCATGAAATGACTCTAGTTGTTGTTAGTAAAAAGAACACACATGCAATGACACTAGTGGATCCATTGGTGCTATGTGAAAAGAACACACATGCAATGACTCTGGTTGTTGTTAGTAAAAAAAACACATGCAATGACACTGGTGGATCCATGTGTGGTCTCTGAAGAGATCACACATGCAATGACTCTGGTTGTTGTTAGTAAAAAGAGCACACTTGCAATGACACTAGTGGATCCATTGGTGGATTGTGAAAAGAACACACGTGCAATGACACTGGTGGATCCATATGTGGTATGTGAAAAGAACACACATGCAATGACCCAAGTTGTTGTTATTAAAAAAAGCACACATGCAATGACACTAGTGGATCCATATGTGGTATGTAAAAAGAACACACATTTCAATGACTCTGGTTATTGTTAGTAAAAAGAAGACACATGCAATGACACTGGTAGATCCATAGGTGGATTGTGAAAAGAGCACACATGCAATGACACTGGTGGATCCATGTGTGGTATGTGAAAAGAACACACATTCAATGACTCCAGTTGTTGTTCGTAAAAAAAGCACACATGCAATGACAGTGGTGGATCCATATGTGGTATGTGAAAAGAACACACATTTCAATGACTCTGGTTGTTGTTAGTAAAAAGAACACACATGCAATAACACTGGTGGATCCATAGGTGGATTGTGAAAAGAGCACACATGCAATGACACTGGTGGATCCATCTGTGGTATGTGAAAAGAACACACATGCAATGACTCCAGTTGTTGTTAGTAAAAAGAACACACATGCAATGACATCAGGATCCATGTGTGGTCTCTGAAGAGAACACACATTTCAATGACACTGGTGGATCCATATGTGGTATGTGAAAAGAACAGTCATGAAATGACTCTAGTTGTTGTTAGTAAAAAGGACACACATGCAATGACACTGGTGGATCCATAGGTGGATTGTGAAAAGAACACACATGCAATGACACTTGTGGATCCATGTGTGGTCTCTGAAGAGAACACACATGCAATGACCCCAGTTGTTTTTAGTAAAAAAATCACACATGCAATGACCCCAGTTGTTTTTAGTAAAAAAATCACACATGCAATGACACTGGTGGATCCATATGTGGTATGTGAAAAGAACAGTCATGAAATGACTCTAGTTATTGTTAGTAAAAAGAACACACATGCAATGACACTGGTGGATCCATAGGTGGTATGTGAAAAGAACACACATGCAATGACTCTGGTTGTTGTTAGTAAAAAGAACACACATGCAATGACACTGGTGGATCCATGTGTGGTCTCTGAAGAGAACACACATGCAATGACCCTGGTTGTTAGTAAAAAGGGCACACATTGAATGACACTGGTGGATCCATGTGTGGTCTCTGAATATAACACACATGAAATGACCCTAGTTGTTGTTAGTAAAAAAAGCACACATGTAATGACACTGGTGGATCCATATGTGGTATGTGAAAAGAACACACATGCAATGACCCCGGTTGTTGTTAGTAAAAAAGCACACATGCAATGACAGTGGTGGATCCATATGTGGTATGTGAAAAGAACACACATTTCAATGACTCTGGTTGTTATTAGTAAAAAGAACACACATGCAATGACACTGGTGGATCCATAGGTGGATTGTGAAAAGAGCACACATGCAATGACACTGGTGGATCCATCTGTGGTATGTGAAAAGAACACACATGCAATGACTCCAGTTGTTGTTAGTAAAAAGAACACACATGCAATGACACTGGTGGATCCATGTGTGGTCTCTAAAGAGAACACACATTTCAATGACACTGGTGGATCCATATGTGGTATGTGAAAAGAACAGTCATGAAATGACTCCAGTTGTTGTGAGTAAAAAGAACACACATGCAATGACACTAGTGGATCCATTGGTGCTATGTGAAAAGAACACACATGCAATGACTCTGGTTGTTGTTAGTAAAAAAAACACATGCAATGACACTGGTGGATCCATGTGTGGTCTCTGAAGAGAACACACATGCAATGACTCTGGTTGTTGTTAGTAAAAAGAGCACACTTGCAATGACACTAGTGGATCCATTGGTGGATTGTGAAAAGAACACACGTGCAATGACACTGGTCGATCCATATGTGGTATGTGAAAAGAACACACATGCAATGACCCAAGTTGTTGTTATTAAAAAAAGCACACATGCAATGACACTAGTGGATCCATATGTGGTATGTAAAAAGAACACACATTTCAATGACTCTGGTTATTGTTAGTAAAAAGAAGACACATGCAATGACACTGGTAGATCCATAGGTGGATTGTGAAAAGAGCACACATGCAATGACACTGGTGGATCCATGTGTGGTATGTGAAAAGAACACACATTCAATGACTCCAGTTGTTGTTAGTAAAAAAAGCACACATGCAATGACAGTGGTGGATCCATATTTGGTATGTGAAAAGAACACACATTTCAATGACTCTGGTTGTTGTTAGTAAAAAGAACACACATGCAATAACACTGGTGGATCCATAGGTGGATTGTGAAAAGAGCACACATGCAATGACACTGGTGGATCCATCTGTGGTATGTGAAAAGAACACACATGCAATGACTCCAGTTGTTGTTAGTAAAAAGAACACACATGCAATGACACTGGTGGATCCATGTGTGGTCTCTGAAGAGAACACACATTTCAATGACACTGGTGGATCCATATGTGGTATGTGAAAAAGAACAGTCATGAAATGACTCTAGTTGTTGTTAGTAAAAAGGACACACATGCAATGACACTGGTGGATCCATAGGTGGATTGTGAAAAGAACACACATGCAATGACACTTGTGGATCCATGTGTGGTCTCTGAAGAGAACACACATGCAATGACCCCAGTTGTTTTTAGTAAAAAAATCACACATGCAATGACACTGGTGGATCCATATGTGGTATGTGAAAA
Organism: Avena insularis; assembly: GCA_023614405.1. Classification (NCBI taxonomy): domain Eukaryota; kingdom Viridiplantae; phylum Streptophyta; class Magnoliopsida; order Poales; family Poaceae; genus Avena; species Avena insularis. Next base: position 516,017,408 of record CM042694.1, read on the forward strand.
GAACAGTCATGAAATGACTCTAGTTATTGTTAGTAAAAAGAACACACATGCAATGACACTGGTGGATCCATAGGTGGTATGTGAAAAGAACACACATGCAATGACTCTGGTTGTTGTTAGTAAAAAGAACACACATGCAATGACACTGGTGGATCCATGTGTGGTCTCTGAAGAGAACACACATGCAATGACCCTGGTTGTTAGTAAAAAGGGCACACATTGAATGACACTGGTGGATCCATGTGTGGTCTCTGAAGATAACACACATGAAATGACCCTAGTTGTTGTTAGTAAAAAAAGCACACATGTAATGACACTGGTGGATCCATATGTGGTATGTGAAAAGAACACACATGCAATGACCCCGGTTGTTGTTAGTAAAAAAGCACACATGCAATGACAGTGGTGGATCCATATGTGGTATGTGAAAAGAACACACATTTCAATGACTCTGGTTGTTATTAGTAAAAAGAACACACATGCAATGACACTGGTGGATCCATAGGTGGATTGTGAAAAGAGCACACATGCAATGACACTGGTGGATCCATCTGTGGTATGTGAAAAGAACACACATGCAATGACTCCAGTTGTTGTTAGTAAAAAGAACACATGCAATGACACTGGTGGATCCATGTGTGGTCTCTAAAGAGAACACACATTTCAATGACACTGGTGGATCCATATGTGGTATGTGAAAAGAACAGTCATGAAATGACTCCAGTTGTTGTGAGTAAAAAGAACACACATGCAATGACACTAGTGGATCCATAGGTGCTATGTGAAAAGAACACACATGGAATGACTCTGGTTGTTGTTAGTAAAAAGAACACACATGCAATGACACTGGTGGATCCATGTATGGTCTCTGAAGAGAACACACATGCAATGACTCTGGTTGTTGTTAGTAAAAAGAGCACACATGCAATGACACTAGTGGATCCATTGGTGGATTGCGAAAAGAACACACGTGCAATGACACTGGTCGAACCATATGTGGTATGTGAAAAGAACACACATGCAATGACCCTAGTTGTTGTTATTAAAAAAAGCACACATGCAATGACACTAGTGGATCCATATGTGGTATGTAAAAAGAACACACATTTCAATGACTCTGGTTATTGTTAGTAAAAAGAAGACACATGCAATGACACTGGTGGATGCATAGGTGGATTGTGAAAAGAGCACACATGCAATGACATTGGTGGATCCATGTGTGGTATGTGAAAAGAACACACATTCAATGACTCCAGTTGTTGTTAGTAAAAAGAACACACATGCAATGACACTGGTGGATCCATGTGTGGTCTCGAAAGAGAACACACATTTCAATGACACTGTTAGATCCATATGTGGTATGTGAAAAGAACAGTCATGAAATGACTCTAGTTGTTGTTAGTAAAAAGAACACACATGCAATGACACTGGTGGATCCATAGGTGGATTGTGAAAAGAACACACATGCAATGACACTGGTGGATCCATGTGTGGTCTCTAAAGAGAACACACATGCAATGACCCAGTTGTTTTTAGTAAAAAAATCACACATGCAATGACACTGGTGGATCCATATGTGGTATGTGAAAAGAACAGTCATGAAATGACTCTAGTTATTGTTAGTAAAAAGAACACACATGCAATGAAACTGGTGGATCCATAGGTGGTATGTGAAAAGAACACACATGCAATGACTCTGGTTGTTGTAAGTAAAAAGAACACACATGCAATGACACTGGTGGATCCATGTGTGGTCTCTGAAGAGAACACACATGCAATGACCCTGGTTGTTAGTAAAAAGGGCACACATGAAATGACACTGGTGGATCCATGTGTGGTCTCTGAAGATAACACACATGCAATGGCCCAAGTTGTTGTTAGTAAAAAAAGCACACATGCAATGACACTCGTGGATCCATATGTGGTATGTGAAAAGAACACACATGCAATGACCCCGGTTGTTAGTAAAAAAAGCACACATGCAATGACAGTGGTGGATCCATATGTGGTATGTGAAAAGAACACAAATTTCAATAACTCTGGTTGTTGTTAGTAAAAAGAACACACATGCAATGACACTGGTGGGTCCATAGGTGGATTGTGAAAAGAGCACACATGCAATGACACTGGTGGATCCATGTGTGGTATGTGAAAAGAACACACATGCAATGACTCTAGTTGTTGTTAGTAAAAAGAAGACACATGAAATGACACTGGTGGATCCATGTATGGTCTCTGAAGAGAACACACATTTCAATGACACTGGTGGATCCCTATGTGGTATGTGAAAAGAATAGTCATGAAATGACTCTAGTTGTTGTTAGTAAAAAGAACACACATGCAATGACATTTGTGGATCCATAGGTGGATTGTGAAAAGAACACGCATGCAATGACACTGGTGGATCCATGTGTGGTCTCTGAAGAGAACACACATGCAATGACCCCAGTTGTTGTTAGTAAAAAAAGCACACATGCAATGACACTGGTGGATCCATATGTGGTATGTGAAAAGAACAGTCATGAAATGACTCTAGTTGTTATTAGTAAAAAGAACACACATGTAATGACACTGATGGATCCATAGGTGGTATGTGAAAAGAACACACATGCAATGACACTGGTGGATCCATGTGTGGTCTCTAAAGAGAACACACATGCAATGACTCCAGTTGTTGTTAGTAAAAAGAACACACATGCAATGACACTGGTGGATCCATGTGTGGTCTCTGAAGAGAGCACACATTTCAATGACACCGGTGGATCCATATGTGTTATGTGAAAAGAACAGTCATGAAATGACTCCAGTTGTTGTTAGTAAAAAGAACACACATGCAATGACACTAGTGGATCCATAGGTGGTATGTGAAAAGAACACACATGCAATGACTATGGTTGTTGTTAGTAAAAAGAATACACATGCAATGACACTGGTGGATCCATGTGTGGTCTCTGAAGAGAACACACATGCAATGACCCTGGTTGTTATTAGTAAAAAGAGCACACATGCAATGACCCCAGTTGTTGTTAGTAAAAAAAGCACACATGCAATGACACTGGTGGATCCATATGTGGTATGTGAAAAGAAAACACATTTCAATGACTCTGGTTGTTCTTAGTAAAAAGAATACACAGGCAATGACACTAGTGGATCCATAGGTGGATTGTGAAATGAGCACACATGCAATGACACTGATGGATCCATGTGTGGTATGTGAAAAGAACACAGATGCAATGACTCTAGTTGTTGTTAGTAAAAAGAACACACATGCAATGACACTGGTGGATCCATGTGTGGTCTCTGAAGAGAACATGCATTTCAATGACACTGGTGGATCCATATGTGGTATGTGAAAAGAACAGTCTTGAAATGACTCTAGTTGTTGTTAGTAAAAAGAACACACATGCAATGATACTTGTGGATCCATAGGTGGTATGTCAAAAGAACACACATGCAATGACTCTTGTTGTTGTTAGTAAAAAAGAACACACAGGCAATGACACTGGTGGATCCATGTGTGGTCTCTGAAGAGAACACACATGCAATGACTCTGGTTGTTGTTAGTAAAAAGAGCACACATGCAATGACACTGGTGGATCCATAGGTGGATTGTGAAAAGAGCACACATACAATGACACTGGTGGATCCATATGTGGTATGTGAAAAGAAAACACATCCAATAACCCCGGTTGTGGTTAGTAAAAAAAGCACACATGCAATGACAGTGGTGGATCCATATGTGGTATGTGAAAAGAACACACATTTCAATGACTCTGGTTGTTGTTAGTAAAAACAACACACATGCAATGACACTGGTGGATCCATAGGTGGATTGTGAAAATAGCACACATGCAATGACACTGGTGGATCCATGTGTGGTATGTGAAAAGAACACACATGCAATGACTACAGTTGTTGTTAGTAAAAAAAGCACACATGCAATGACAGTGGTGGATCCATATGTGGTATGTGAAAAGAACACACATTTCAATGACTCTGGTTGTTGTTAGTAAAAAGAACACACATGCAATGACACTGGTGGGTCCATAGGTGGATTGTGAAAAGGGCACACATGCAATGACACTAGTGGATCCATGTGTGGTATGTGAAAAGAACACACATGCAATGACTCTAGTTGTTGTTAGTAAAAAGAACACACATGAAATGACACTGGTGGATCCATGTATGGTCTCTGAAGAGAACACACATTTCAATGACACTGGTGGATCCATATGTGGTATGTGAAAAGAACAGTCATGAAATGACTCTAGTTGTTGTTAGTAAAAAGAACACACATGCAATGACACTAGTGGGTCCATAGGTGGATTGTGAAAAGAACACGCATGCAATGACACTGGTGGATCCATGTGTGGTCTCTGAAGAGAACACACATGCAATGACCCCAGTTGTTATTAGTAAAAAAAGCACACATGCAATGACACTGGTGGATCCATATGTGGTATGTGAAAAGAACAGTCATGAAATGACTCTAGTTATTAGTAAAAAGAACACACATGTAATGACACTGATGGATCCATAGGTGGTATGTGAAAAGAACACACATGCAATGACACTGGTGGATCCATGTGTGGTCTCTAAAGAGAACACACATGCAATGACTCCAGTTGTTGTTAGTAAAAAGAACACACATGCAATGACACCGGTGGATGCATGTGTGGTCTCTGAAGAGAGCACACATTTCAATGACACCGGTGGATCCATATGTGGTATGTGAAAAGAACAGTCATGAAATGACTCCAGTTGTTGTTAGTAAAAAGAACACACATGCAATGACACTAGTGGATCCATAGGTGGTATGTGAAAAGAACACACATGCAATGACTTATGTTGTTGTTAGTAAAAAGAATACACATGTAATGACACTGGTGGATCCATGTGTGGTCTCTGAAGAGAACACACATGCAATGACCCTGGTTGTTATTAGTAAAAAGAGCACACATGCAATGACCCCAGTCGTTGTTAGTAAAAAAAGCACACATGCAATGACACTGGTGGATCCATATGTGGTATGTGAAAAGAAAACACATTTCAATGACTCTGGTTGTTGTTAGTAAAAAGAATACACAGGCAATGACACTAGTGGATCCATAGGTAGATTGTGAAATGAGCACACATGCAATGACACTGATGGATCATGTGTGGTATGTGAAAAGAACACAGATGCAATGACTCTAGTTGTTGTTAGTAAAAAGAACACACATGCAATGACACTGGTGGATCCATGTGTGGTCTCTGAAGAGAACACACATGCAATGACCCTGGTTGTTAGTAAAAAGGGCACACATGCAATGACACTGGTGGATCCATGTGTGGTCTCTGAAGATAACACACATGCAATGGCCCCAGTTGTTGTTAGTAAAAAAAGCACACATGCAATGACACTGGTGGATCCATATGTGGTATGTGAAAAGAACACACATGCAATGACCCCGGTTGTTGTTAGTAAAAAAACAACACATGCAATGACAGTGGTGGATCCATATGTGGTATGTGAAAAGAACACACATTTCAATGACTCTAGTTGTTGTTAGTAAAAAGAACACACATGCAATGACACTGGTGGGTCCATAGGTGGATTGTGAAAAGAGCACACATGCAATGACACTAGTGGATCCATGTGTGGTATGTGAAAAGAACACACATGCAATGACTCTAGTTGTTGTTAGTAAAAAGAACACACATGAAATGACACTGGTGGATCCATGTATGGTCTCTGAAGAGAACACACATTTCAATGTCACTGGTGGATCCATATGTGGTATGTGAAAAGAACAGTCATGAAATGACTCTAGTTGTTGTTAGTAAAAAGAACACACATGCAATGACACTAGTGGGTCCATAGGTGGATTGCGAAAAGAACACGCATGCAATGACATTGGTGGATCCATGTGTGGTCTCTGAAGAGAACACACATGCAATGACCCCAGTTGTTATTAGTAAAAAAAGCACACATGCAATGACACTGGTGGATCCATATGTGGTATGTGAAAAGAACAGTCATGAAATGACTCTAGTTGTTATTAGTAAAAAGAACACACATGTAATGACACTGATGGATCCATAGGTGGTATGTGAAAAGAACACACATGCAATGACACTGGTGGATCCATGTGTGGTCTCTAAAGAGAACACACATGCAATGACTCCAGTTGTTGTTAGTAAAAAGAACACACATGCAATGACACCGGTGGATCCATGTGTGGTCTCTGAAGAGAGCACACATTTCAATGACACCGGTGGATCCATATGTGGTATGTGAAAAGAACAGTCATGAAATGACTCCAGTTGTTGTTAGTAAAAGAACACACATGCAATGATACTAGTGGATCCATAGGTGGTATGTGAAAAGAACACACATGCAATGACTATGGTTGTTGTTAGTAAAAAGAATACACATGCAATGACACTGGTGGATCCATGTGTGGTCTCTGAAGAGAACACACATGCAATGACCCTGGTTGTTATTAGTAAAAAGAGCACACATGAAATGAACCCAGTTGTTGTTAGTAATAAAAGCACACATGCAATGACACTGGTGGATCCATATGTGGTATGTGAAAAGAAAACACATTTCAATGACTCTGGTTGTTGTTAGTAAAAAGAATACACAGGCAATGACACTAGTGGATCCATAGGTGGATTGTGAAATGAGCACACATGCAATGACACTGATGGATCCATGTGTGGTATGTGAAAAGAACACAGATGCAATGACTCTAGTTGTTGTTAGTAAAAAGAACACACATGCAATGACACTGGTGGATCCATGTGTGGTCTCTGAAGAGAACACGCGTTTCAATGACACTGGTGGATCCATATGTGGTATGTGAAAAGAACAGTCTTGAAATGACTCTAGTTATTGTTAGTAAAAAGAACACACATGCAATGATACTTGTGGATCCATAGGTGGTATGTGAAAAGAACACACATGCAATGACTCTTGTTGTTGTTAGTAAAAAAGAACACACAGGCAATGACACTGGTGGATCCATGTGTGGTCTCTGAAGAGAACACACATGCAATGACTCTGGTTGTTGTTAGTAAAAAGAGCACACATGCAATGACACTGGTGGATCCATAGGTGGATTGTGAAAAGAGCACACATACAATGACACTGGTGGATCCATATGTGGTATGTGAAAAGAACACACATCCAATGACCCCGGTTGTTGTTAGTAAAAAAAGCACACATGCAATGACAGTGGTGGATCCATATGTGGTATGTGAAAAGAACACACGTTTCAATGACTCTGGTTGTTGTTAGTAAAAAGAACACACATGCAATGACACTGGTGGATCCATAGGTGGATTGTGAAAAGAGCACACATGCAATGACACTGGTGGATCCATGTGTGGTATGTGAAAAGAACACACATGCAATGACTCCAGTTGTTGTTAGTAAAAAGAACACACATGCAATGACACTGGTGGATCCATGTGTGGTCTCTGAAGAGAACACACATTTCAATGACACTAGTGGATCCATATGTGGTATGTGAAAAGAACAGTCATGAAATGAATCCAGTTGTTGTTAGTAAAAAGAACACACATGCAATAACACTGGTGGATCCATAGGTGGTATGTGAAAAGAACACACATGCAATGACCCCGGTTGTTGTTAGTAAAAAAACAACACATGCAATGACAGTGGTGGATCCATATGTGGTATGTGAAAAGAACACACATTTCAATGACTCTAGTTGTTGTTAGTAAAAAGAACACACATGCAATGACACTGGTGGGTCCATAGGTGGATTGTGAAAAGAGCACACATGCAATGACACTAGTGGATCCATGTGTGGTATGTGAAAAGAACACACATGCAATGACTCTAGTTGTTGTTAGTAAAAAGAACACACATGAAATGACACTGGTGGATCCATGTATGGTCTCTGAAGAGAACACACATTTCAATGTCACTGGTGGATCCATATGTGGTATGTGAAAAGAACAGTCATGAAATGACTCTAGTTGTTGTTAGTAAAAAGAACACACATGCAATGACACTAGTGGGTCCATAGGTGGATTGCGAAAAGAACACGCATGCAATGACACTGGTGGATCCATGTGTGGTCTCTGAAGAGAACACACATGCAATGACCCCAGTTGTTATTAGTAAAAAAAGCACACATGCAATGACACTGGTGGATCCATATGTGGTATGTGAAAAGAACAGTCATGAAATGACTCTAGTTGTTATTAGTAAAAAGAACACACATGTAATGACACTGATGGATCCATAGGTGGTATGTGAAAAGAACACACATGCAATGACACTGGTGGATCCATGTGTGGTCTCTAAAGAGAACACACATGCAATGACTCCAGTTGTTGTTAGTAAAAAGAACACACATGCAATGACACCGGTGGATCCATGTGTGGTCTCTGAAGAGAGCACACATTTCAATGACACCGGTGGATCCATATGTGGTATGTGAAAAGAACAGTCATGAAATGACTCCAGTTGTTGTTAGTAAAAAGAACACACATGCAATGATACTAGTGGATCCATAGGTGGTATGTGAAAAGAACACACATGCAATGACTATGGTTGTTGTTAGTAAAAAGAATACACATGCAATGACACTGGTGGATCCATGTGTGGTCTCTGAAGAGAACACACATGCAATGACCCTGGTTGTTATTAGTAAAAAGAGCACACATGCAATGACCCCAGTTGTTGTTAGTAAAAAAAGCACACATGCAATGACACTGGTGGATCCATATGTGGTATGTGAAAAGAAAACACATTTCAATGACTCTGGTTGTTGTTAGTAAAAAGAATACACAGGCAATGACACTAGTGGATCCATAGGTGGATTGTGAAATGAGCACACATGCAATGACACTGATGGATCCATGTGTGGTATGTGAAAAGAACACAGATGCAATGACTCTAGTTGTTGTTAGTAAAAAGAACACACATGCAATGACACTGGTGGATCCATGTGTGGTCTCTGAAGAGAACACGCGTTTCAATGACACTGGTGGATCCATATGTGGTATGTGAAAAGAACAGTCTTGAAATGACTCTAGTTATTGTTAGTAAAAAGAACACACATGCAATGATACTTGTGGATCCATAGGTGGTATGTGAAAAGAACACACATGCAATGACTCTTGTTGTTGTTAGTAAAAAAGAACACACAGGCAATGACACTGGTGGATCCATGTGTGGTCTCTGAAGAGAACACACATGCAATGACTCTGGTTGTTGTTAGTAAAAAGAGCACACATGCAATGACACTGGTGGATCCATAGGTGGATTGTGAAAAGAGCACACATACAATGACACTGGTGGATCCATATGTGGTATGTGAAAAGAACACACATCCAATGACCCCGGTTGTTGTTAGTAAAAAAAGCACACATGCAATGACAGTGGTGGATCCATATGTGGTATGTGAAAAGAACACACGTTTCAATGACTCTGGTTGTTGTTAGTAAAAAGAACACACATGCAATGACACTGGTGGATCCATAGGTGGATTGTGAAAAGAGCACACATGCAATGACACTGGTGGATCCATGTGTGGTATGTGAAAAGAACACACATGCAATGACTCCAGTTGTTGTTAGTAAAAAGAACACACATGCAATGACACTGGTGGATCCATGTGTGGTCTCTGAAGAGAACACACATTTCAATGACACTAGTGGATCCATATGTGGTATGTGAAAAGAACAGTCATGAAATGAATCCAGTTGTTGTTAGTAAAAAGAACACACATGCAATAACACTGGTGGATCCATAGGTGGTATGTGAAAAGAACACACATGCAATGACTCTGGTTGTTGTTAGTAAAAAGAACACACATGCAATGACACTGGTGGATCCATGTGTGGTCTCTGAAGAGAACACACATGCAATGACTCTAGTTGTTGTTAGTAAAAAGAGCACGCATGCAATGACACTAGTGGATCCATTGGTGGATTGTGAAAAGAACACACGTGCAATGACACTGGTGGATCCATATGTGGTATGTGAAAAGAACACACATGCAATGACCCTAGTTGTTGTTATTAAAAAAAGCACACATGCAATGACACTAGTGGTTCCATATGTGGTATGTAAAAAGAACACACATTTCAATGACTCAGGTTATTGTTAGTAAAAAGAAGACACATGCAATGACACTGGTGGATCCATAGGTGGATTGTGAAAAGAGCACACATGCAATGACACTGGTGGATCCATGTGTGGTATGTGAAAAGAACACACATTCAATGACTCCAGTTGTTGTTATTAAAAAGAACACACATGCAATGACACTGGTGGATCCATGTGTGGTCTCGGAAGAGAACACACATTTCAATGACACTGGTGGATCCATATGTGGTATGTGAAAAGAACAGTCATGAAATGACTCTAGTTGTATTTAGTAAAAAGAACACATATGCAATGACACTGGTGGATCCATAGGTGGATTGTGAAAAGAACAAACATGCATTGACACTGGTGGATCCATGTGTGGTCTCTATAGAGAACACACATGCAATGACCCCAGTTGTTTTTAGTAAAAAAATCACACATGCAATGACACTGGTGGATCCATATGTGGTATGTGAAAAGAACAGTTATGAAATGACTCTAGTTATTGTTAGTAAAAAGAACACACATGCAATGACACTGGTGGATCCATAGGTGGTATGTGAAAAGAACACACATGCAATGACTCTGGTTGTTGTTAGTAAAAATAACACACATGCAATGACACTGGTGGATCCATGTGTGGTCTCTGAAGAGAACACACATGCAATGACCCTGGTTGTTAGTAAAAAGGGCACACATGCAATGACACTGGTGGATCCATGTGTGGTCTATGAAGATAACACACATGCAATGGCCCTAGTTGTTGTTAGTAAAAAAGCACACATGCAAGGACACTGGTGGATCCATATGTGGTATGTGAAAAGAACACACATCCAATGACCCCGGTTGTGGTTAGTAAAAAAAGCACACATGCAATGACAGTGGTGGATCCATATGTGGTATGTGAAAAGAACACACATTTCAATGACTCTGGTTGTTGTTAGTAAAAAGAACACACATGCAATGACACTGGTGGATCCATAGGTGGATTGTGAAAAGAGCACACATGCAATGACACTGGTGGATCCATGTGTGGTATGTGAAAAGAACACACATGCAATGACTCCAGTTGTTGTTAGTAAAAAGAACACACATGCAATGACACTGGTGGATCCATGTGTGGTCTCTGAAGAGAACACACATTTCAATGACACTAGTGGATCCATATGTGGTATGTGAAAAGAACAGTCAGGAAATGAATCCAATTGTTGTTAGTAAAAAGAACACACATGCAATAACACTGGTGGATCCATAGGTGGTATGTGAAAAGAACACACATGCAATGACTCTGGTTGTTGTTAGTAAAAAGAACACACATGCAATGACACTGGTGGATCCATGTGTGGTCTCTGAAGAGAACACACATGCAATGACTCTAGTTGTTGTTAGTAAAAAGAGCACACATGCAATGACACTAGTGGATCCATTGGTGGATTGTGAAAAGAACACACGTGCAATGACACTGGTGGATCCATAGGTGGTATGTGAAAAGAACACACATGCAATGACCCTAGTTGTTGTTATTAAAAAAAGCACACATGCAATGACACTAGTGGATCCATATGTGGTATGTAAAAAGAACACACATTTCAATGACTCTGGTTATTGTTAGTAAAAAGAATACACATGCAATGACACTGGTGGATCCATAGGTGGATTGTGAAAAGAGCACACATGCAATGACACTGGTGGATCCATGTGTGGTATGTGAAAAGAACACACATTCAATGACTCCAGTTGTTGTTAGTAAAAAGAACACACATGCAATGACACTGGTGGATCCATGTGTGGTCTCGGAAGAGAACACACATTTCAATGACACTGGTGGATCCATATGTGGTATGTGAAAAGAACAGTCATGAAATGACTCTAGTTGTTGTTAGTAAAAAGAACACACATGCAATGACACTGGTGGATCCATAGGTGGATTGTGAAAAGAACACACATGCAATGACACTGGTGGATCCATGTGTGGTCTCTGTAGAGAACACACATGCAATGACCCCAGTTGTTTTTAGTAAAAATATCACACATGCAATGACACTGGTGGATCCATATGTGGTATGTGAAAAGAACAGTCATGAAATGACTCTAGTTATTGTTAGTAAAAAGAACACACATGCAATGACACTGGTGGATCCATAGGTGGTATGTGAAAAGAACACACATGCAATGACTCTGGTTGTTGTTAGTAAAAAGAACACACATGCAATGACACTGGTGGATCCATGTGTGGTCTCTGAAGAGAACACACATGCAATGACCCAGGTTGTTAGTAAAAGGGGCACACATGCAATGACACTGGTGGATCCATGTGTGGTCTCTGAAGATAACACACATGCAATGGCCCCAGTTGTTGTTAGTAAAAAAAGCACACATGCAATGACACTGGTGGATACATATGTGGTATGTGAAAAGAACACACATGCAATGACCCCGGTTGTTGTTAGTAAAAAAAGCACACATGCAATGACAGTGGTGGATCCATATGTGGTATGTGAAAAGAACACACATTTCAATGACTCTGGTTGTTGTTAGTAAAAAGAACACACATGCAATGACACTGGTGGGTCCATAGGTGGATTGTGAAAAGGGCACACATGCAATGACACTAGTGGATCCATGTGTGGTATGTGAAAAGAACACACATGCAATGACTCTAGTTGTTGTTAGTAAAAAGAACACACATGAAATGACACTGGTGGATCCATGTATGGTCTCTGAAGAGAACACACATTTCAATGACACTGGTGGATCCATATGTGGTATGTGAAAAGAACAGTCATGAAATGACTCTAGTTGTTGTTAGTAAAAAGAACACGCATGCAATGACACTGGTGGGTCCATAGGTGGATTGTGAAAAGAACACGCATACAATGACAGTGGTGGATCCATGTGTGGTCTCTGAAAAGAACACACATGCAATGACCCCAGTTGTTGTTAGTAAAAAAAGCACACATGCAATGACACTGGTGGATCCATATGTGGTATGTGAAAAGAACAATCATGAAATGACTCTAGTTGTTATTAGTAAAAAGAACACACATATAATGACACTGATGGATCCATAGGTGGTATGTGAAAAGAACACACATGCAATGACACTGGTGGATCCATGTGTGGTATCTAAAGAGAACACACATGCAATGACTCCAGTTGTTGTTAGTAAAAAGAACACACATGCAATGACACTGGTGGATCCATGTGTGGTCTCTGAAGAGAGCACACATTTCAATGACACTGGTGGATCCATATGTGGTATGTGAAAAGAACAATCATGAAATGACTCCAGTTGTTGTTAGTAAAAAGAACACACATGCAATGACACTAGTGGATCCATAGGTGGTATGTGAAAAGAACACACATGCAATGACTATGGTTGTTGTTAGTAAAAAGAATACACATGCAATGAAACTGGTGGATCCATGTGAGGTCTCTGAAGAGAACACACATGCAATGACCCTGGTTGTTATTAGTAAAAAGAGCACACATGCAATGACCCTAGTTGTTGTTAGTAAAAAAAGCACACATGCAATGACACTAGTGGATCCATATGTGGTATGTGAAAAGAAAACACATTTCAATGACTCTGGTTGTTGTTAGTAAAAAGAATACACAGGCAATGACACTGGTGGATCCATAGGTGGATTGTGAAATGAGCACACATATAATGACACTAATGGATCCATGTGTGGTATGTGAAAAGAACACACATGCAATGACTCTAGTTGTTGTTAGTAAAAAGAACACACATGCAATGACACTGGTGGATCCATGTGTGGTCTCTGAAGAGAACACACATTTCAATGACATTGGTGGATCCATATGTGGTATGTGAAAAGAACAGTCTTGAAATGACTCTAGTTGTTGTTAGTAAAAAGAACACACATGCAATGACACTGGTGGATCCATAGGTGGTATGTGAAAAGAACACACATGCAATGACTCTTGTTGTTGTTAGTAAAAAAGAACACACATGCAATGACACTGGTGGATCCATGTGTGGTCTCTGAAGAGAACACACATGCAATGACTCTGGTTGTTGTTAGTAAAAAGAGCACACATGCAATGACACTTGTGGATCCATAGGTGGATTGTGAAAAGAACACATGCAATGACACTGGTGGATCCATGTGTGGTCTCTGAAGAGAACACGCATGCAATGACTCCGGTTGTTGTTAGTAAAAAGAACACACATGCAATGACACTGGTGGATCCATCTGTGGTCTTTGAAGAGAACACACATTTAAATGTCACTGGTGGATCCATATGTGGTATGTGAAAAGAACAGTCATGAAATGACTCTAGTTGTTGTTAGTAAAAAGAAGACACATGCAATGACACTAGTCGATCCATGGGTGGTATGTGAAAAGAACACACATGCAATGACTCTAGTTCTTGTTAGTAAAAAGAATACACATGCAATGACACTGGTGTATCCATGTGTGGTCTCTGAAGAGAACACACATGCAATGACTCTGGTTGGTGTTAGTAAAAAGAGCACACATGCAATGACACTGGTGGATCCATGTGTGGTATCTGAAGAGAACACACATGCAATGACACTGGTGGATCCATATGTGCTATGTGAAAAGAACAGTCATGAAAAGACTCCAATTGTTGTTAGTAAAAAGAACACACATGCAATGACTCTGGTTGTTGTTAGTAAAAGAGCACACATTTCACTGATACTGGTGGATCCATATGCAGATTGTGAGAAGAGATTTTCCCTCTCTCTCGGTCACAAATCTCACAAAAGCCCAAACGTGTGGAGATCCCAAAAATGTGCTCACTCTTTGTGCTATGCCCTGATTTGCTAACACAGATGTCGCGCGGATCGTCTCCACCAACCTTGATCCCATGTGATCCAACGGGCTAGATAACCCCTCCCTTCTCCACTTTTTTTATGCATGGTCAATCCGTGCCACCTCTCTATCCATGCCACCGATACTTTACCTCCATAAACAATTTAAAATCCATCTATCTAACTAAAATAAATAAAATAAATGATCATATTTCAAAGAAGCCATCGTCTTCATCTTCCGGTTCGTCCTCGTCTTCATCAACACCATGGTCCCTGCCATTACCAACGTTAGTGTCCTCCTCTGACGACTCGACACCGCCCCTTCCTCGAATAAGCATGCTATCTCCTCGTCGGAGTCCTCCTCCTCCTCTTCATAGTCCCACGAGTCCACGTCACTCTCCTCCGCTTCTACCTCCAACTAATCGATGAACGCCTCCTCGTTGGCCGAGTCGGACTCGTCCAAATAGCTATCTACTCTCTTCTTCCTGGTCTTCTTCTCGTTCCTCTTCTTATCCGTACTCGCCGGTGCAACACGCGCCCCCGTCCTGGCTGCTGCTTTGTGCTCGTCCGACGCTGCAGGTTCGAGCTTCGATGTCGTGGTGTCCTCGAGTGCCGATGTCGATGGATCCTGGCACGTTCGGACATGACGTGCTACCTCAGTAGGCGACTCGCGAGCGCAGACGATGCAGCGAAGAGCCAGGGACGTAGGACGGTCAATGGACATCTTGGACCTGCCATTTCCACGACGAGGGGGCATCGTGCTCGAGGTAGTTGCTCAGAATGGTCGATGGCGGGTACATAGAGTGGGGTGCCGATCTGATCAAGGACGAGCAGCGGTTTCGTGCGTCGTGTCCACGCATGCATTTGTTGATTATCAAAAAAAATAAGAAAGAAGTAATATCTCGTGTACTGAACATAATTTGATCACAACAAAAGTGGCACATCATACTCTAGACTCGTAAATATCCCGTGCGTGCTTGTCACGTGGAGTTTGACGGAGTTGGACGTGTCGACGTGATCGTGCAGCAGTTGCGCGCGTCATTGCCCCATCAACACGTGACGCACGCACGCGGGATGTGCGCGCTGATTCCCGTGATGACCACCCGGCTCGCACTCCCCTTATTATATACTGGATTTTTGGCGGCGCCGAAGACCATCGAAGTGTCCATCGCAATAAAGACAAGTCCCATCGATTCCCTACCCCTGCCTCCCTGGCTTCTTTGAGAAGGTAGACCGTACACGGTGGTATTATATAATAGTACTAGTACTACTGGACCACGACGTCTCCTGTACTCTTTGTCTCTTCTCCCACACTAATCACTATCTCCTTCCTCCTGCTGCCGCAACACTCACCATGCAAGCCATGGCTCCACTGAGGAGGGGGAGAGGCCGGTCGACGATCCTCGTGGAGAAAAGGGAGAGAAATCGCCGCGAGGCACTTCTTGCTCTACCAGCCGCTCAAGCCCACCCTCTCATCAAGGCCCAATCTCCCCCGACAATGGCGCCGAATGTTCTAGCAGGCGAGGGCTCCTCCCGGTACGGTCTCCTTGTTCTACTTCTTCTCCATCTCCCTCTCCATCATGATCTTAATCAGCTTCTTCTTGTTTTTCTTTTTCTTATGGCTCTTCCTCTTCTACGTATTACAGGCCGTCCGTGGAGCCCGAATCCACCATGACGGAGGCGTTGCCGGACCCGTTCGGCCCCGTTCCATGTCTCAGCGAGGTAGCAAATCTCCACGCTATTATTTCTCCGAGTTATGATGTGGATTTGTTAGATGCTGTCCTCCCTGCATTGGTTTTTCTTCTTCTTTTGCGAGTTGTATTAGTTTTCATGAATATGACTGGATCTCTTGTTCTTTCCTTAATACCGCTGTTCATAGATTCACTATGGATTTTTTGTGATTAGGATTAGTTTATCATGGTCATGAATAGATCTCTAGGTCCATTTTTAACACTACGGCCAATAGATTCAACGGGGATTTTTTTTGATCTGTATTAGTATTCACCTGGGACCTGGAGTGTAATTGTATAATTCCTATTTCAATTAACATGAACGATGCAGCCATCGAAGGCCGAGTACCATGACAAGGTGGCCGCGATCAGTTCCATGATTGCCAACCAACATGAGCTTGCACGCTCCCTCACCCAAGCTAATGAGAGCCTACGCAAGCAATTATCTGTGTAGAAGGAGATCTCGCTAGATTTTGCATGTGACGTCGTTAGGCTGCAGAAAGTGCTCGACCATGACTTGAACAGGCAAGAATAGGCCATCAAGATAATCAACGAGCTCACGTAGGAGAAGAAGAATCTCGTGGAAAGGTGCATTCTTCTGTAGGACGAAGTCAGCGAGGCACTCAAAGGACGCGTCGAGGAAACCAAGGCTACCATCCGAGCCTACCATGATAGGAACCGTTTCCTGGATGCAGTCAAGGAGATGAAGGCGGACATGAGAAGAGGGATCACCGTATTCGAGGGTGTTGGGAAAGAGAACGAGGAGCTAAGGGCATGTCTGGAGGCGTATCGGAGCAATGCCCAAGTCTGATTCCCGTTAGCGGGGACACGAATATCAGTTCGTCCTCCTCTCCTTTTGTAATGTTTAGGGTTCAGGGAGCAATGCCCATGTCTGCTTCCCATTATAGGGTGCAATAAGAATCCTAGGGCAACTCCTTATCTATCTGGACATGTGTTGGTGTTCATGTTCATGAATGGACACCATGTTCTCTTTCCATTATGTATCTGGACATGGGTTTTTGCATTATGAGTTTGCCACTCTCCCACTACTATTTGGTGATATTGGGAAAAACCAACAACACACTAAACTGCAGATAAATCTTATTTGTCTTTGAAATTGAAATTATGACAGTGCCACTAGTAGATTCATAAAATGTTGATTAGTCCTAGATTGCTTCTTCCTTGAAATTATGACAGTGCCACTAGTCGATTCAGTTAATTATGGAAACTAACCAGCTTGTCCTGGTGAACTGAACAAACCATACTATGTATTTTTGTTGCAGGGAAAGAGGCGAAAGATCGACTAGGACCTGGCGACCTGGATAAATGGCAAGATAGCAATCCAAAGGGAGAAGCAGAATTCCCAGAAACTGGCCTTTGACCAACTGTGCGCTAAACTTGTGGTCCTTTTTGTCAAGTAATAGAAACTGAAGGAGTTAAACACCGACTGGGCGAAGCTACATAGTG
Organism: Avena insularis; assembly: GCA_023614405.1. Classification (NCBI taxonomy): domain Eukaryota; kingdom Viridiplantae; phylum Streptophyta; class Magnoliopsida; order Poales; family Poaceae; genus Avena; species Avena insularis. The sequence goes on from CM042694.1 coordinate 516,035,523, forward strand.
AAGGTCGCGCCTCGGCTAGGAAGCATACGGAGATCATGAAAGGGATCTTGAAGGAAAATCGTATGGCTACGGACAAAATCTCCAATCTGTGACGGAGCGCTAGAACCTACAGCTGAAGCATGACATAGTACTGAAGGAGCTGGCCAATCTTAGGGAGCAAAATAGGCAGCTCCGGGCCAGGCTCGCTTGAACACAACATATGTCTATTTAGTACTGAACTGCCTGGTTTATCCTTTGCAGTGGTGATTTTGTAAGCGTGAAATTAACTCTATGCACCATACGTGTGTTCGTTTGAAATTAGTTTGCTCGAGGATTGAGTTTGGCTTAGTTCGGAAAGCGCAGCTACAAGTCTTACAATTAACTAGTTTCAGGCATTGGCACAACATAAATTATTCATCTCGAATTTCCTTTATCCTCTATAGTCTGTCCTTATTCACCCTTGCGCGCCTTCTTCAGTTCCTTCAACAGATCCGCAATGCAGTACTCTAGCTTCTTCTTGTCTTCCCTGAGCTGATCCCTCTCCTTTTCTGCATTATGAATCAGCAACCTGTGACTATCCTGAAGCTTCTTTGCAGTTCCAACAACCAAGCTCCCATCGATTCCGTCAGTTAGCTCTGACTGCAAATTCTCGATTTCTTGTTCCAGCTCCTTATTTCGTACCGACAGCTTGTAAATTTTTTTAGCTGCATCACTTACATCAGTAAATCTCCCTGACCTTTCCTACTCATACATCTCCCACAACTGTGCCAAACATTTCTTAAGTGCATCTGGCCACTCAAGACCCACCCACTCTACTGCTTTACACACCGGGACAACCTAAAAACACACACACTATAGTGTTATGAACATGCACGATACATTTTACTTCATGTCACAGTTGCACATAATGTAAACAAACCTGATTTGTACAGCCCAAAAACCTTCTCCTAGTGTTACTGCCTTCGAATGCAACATATCTCCTCAATTTTAGCCCATGGCACTTCTCCATCGAGATCTAGGCCCTCCCATTCGGAGTCGTAGATCGTTCGTGGTACCTATAGGTAAACGCAAAGCTGAAATCGAACATGACTGCATGCACATATGGAGCTCAGATCGAGAGATTTACCATTGCCTAACCCTAGCCCGAGAAAATAGAGGAACTCACATCGTGGAAGGAATACTCGATGTCGGAGAGAATGCTGTTGCTGCTCGACTGGTCGTCCTCGCCGTTGAAGGACAGCATGGCGAATGCGTCGTCGCAGGTGATGGCGTCGGTGAGAGAGAGAGAGAGAGAGAGAGAGAGAGAGAGAGCAGCCCTTCTACCGCTGCAACCATGACTAAATTGGCATGTTACAATAGTTTAATGGATACCATGCCCTTTCCACGGATTCTCTCCTGCCTGATATGGATTCTCTTCACACATTCTCATTTCAAATATTAAACCTGCACTCCCTCCATCCCAATTTCATTGCCTAATGAAAACATACCAGTATATTACATCATCTAAAGAAACAAAATCATGTCAACTATAAGGTACTTATGCATCACTTCTTCAGTCATGGTTTCACAAAACATTACATTACAATCTCTCAACAAACATAACAACAACATGGTTTCACAAAACATCACATTACAATCTCTCAACAAACGTAATCACAGAAACAAGTATATTACATCAACTGAAGAAACAAAATCATGTCGACTACAAGGTACTTACACATCACTTCTCTTGTCATGGTTTCGCAAAACATTACATTACAGTCTCTCAACAAACAAAATAATAGAAACAAGTATAGTACATCATCTCAAGAAACATAATCATGTCAACTACAATGTATTTATGCATCATTAGTACAGTCATGGTTTCACAAAATACTACATTACAATGTCCCAACAAACATAATAATAGAAACAAGTACGGTACATCATCTTAAGAAACATAATCATGTCAACTACAATGTACTTATGTCTTATTACAACAACGATGGTTTCAGTGAGTGACATTTCCGAAAATCTCAACAGCTCGCACAACATTATATCACATTCTCTCAACAAACATAATCACAGAAACACGCTCTAAATGCAACAACAGTCCATATTACAAATACAGGTAGGGGAACCCCGCGGTCCATATGACAAGCCCAGGGTAGCAGCTCTCATCAGATCTCATCAACGTCGACCACCTCATTACATTACCACTACAGGGGCATCTACATCCACTATAATCTGTTCAACAACATCAGAAATGGTACCAAGGAAGAACACCTTCCTGGTTTGCTTCTTTCGCCGCATAATCTACATAAGATCTTTAGTATCCAAAACATCTATGAATTGCTGCTTCTTATGATGCCACCACCGGATTTTTGCCATCTGCTTAGGGACAATACTGATTTCCTTACCGATCATCTCTCTCATTTCATAAAGAGTTATGCTTTTGGAATCGACAGTGATCTCCACAGTACATGACGAAACTGGCTTATTAACTCCCTCATCATGTTTTGCCATGTATGAATCCACCTCCATGCGTATACTAAACTTATCCACCTGTATGAAGCTCTGGCAGCAAGATCTCTAGAATCTACATACATATCATCAATCATCGCTTCAACTTTCACCTTACGATCAGCTGCACAACACTCCCAAACCATCTGAAGCTCATGGGAGTGCTCAATTTGCTAATAGGTATCATTCATGTTGCACCACACCAATTTTTTCCTCTGTCTAGAACCCTAGGGAATTCTAGCGGCAAGCATATCTACCAGCTGCGAAATAGACACAACCTCTTTGCAATTCACAAGCAGATGCACATCTTGCCTGAACACAACCCTCTCGCAACCAAAATCAAGTTTTGCAGTGTACTGCCGAACATGAACTGTGAACTCATATAGGTCCCTTGTATCAAAGCTGTGCCTAATTTGATTAAAATGGGGAACATTTCAGTTCATTCGATTCTATTATGCCGTAACTAATCTACTTGCAAGATAAGACACAGATAACAAAAATTCACCTCTCGCTCTTCTCCCAGGCTTTTTTCTTCGAGATCTGAGTGCTGCATCCGCCCACTGGAGCCGAACAATCCGCCAGCGGCCTTGCTTTTCTCTTCAACTCGCTGCTCGTAGGTACCTTGGGAGCAGAATCCTTCCTAGCCTCCTCGCTAACCGAGGCTGAACACCTCGCCGCTGCTACATGTTCAACCCCAAACTTGGGCCCCGACGGACCCTTTTCAGTCAGCGACGTAGCTACAACCTTCGCCTTACAAGACATGTCGGGCCGCCGCCGTCGGATTCAATGTCGGGGGAGGGAGAAAAAAGGTCCTCCGCCGCTGACAGATTTAGGGTCGGGGAAGGGAAGAAAAGGGACCGCCGCCGCTGCAGCAAGATTCAGTGTCGAGAGTTAGGAAAGTACAGTAATGGATTTGCCCTTATGACACGTGTAGTGTGGCTAAGAAGAGTGACCGGCGAAGGAGGGGCATAGCAGGAACTAGTGTAATGGAATATCCTGACTTAACGGGCGCGATTTGAAAATATTTGGTTTGGTCATCATTCACTCGAAAGACCCTTCTCAGTAATTGGTGCCCCAACTTTTCGAATCGCGGTGATAAAAATCAACTTGGGTACCGCGTTGCCTAGGCGACCCAACTTTCGGGCCGCAAAATGATATTCTCGATCTGGAGGCGGCTAATCATCTGGGGCAGGGACTCTCTAGGCTCTTTTCTCGTTGCCCGAGGCTTCTTTAAATAGGGGTCCCTTCACAAAAGTTGTTCTGTTTGACCTAGCGGTGTTGTTGGCAACTATACGGCCGGAATTTTTTTCGGTCGTATAGTTGGTCGTTAAAGCGTTTGCCTCCTACCCATGACTCCTGGTTTCTTCTGGTTGTTGGAAATCTCGTATCTTTGACTTCAATGTAGTGATTCCCATCATAAAACGTCATTGTCTGCACAGGAAAAAATAGAAAGAAAGGATTGCATACCCCTTTGAATATTATGCATTAGTGGCAGGGTTTAGAGAGAGATTTCATCAAAAATATGAATAATATCCAGTTTAAATGTGGACGTGGATGGCTATATTTCAGAGCCATCAACCTCCCCAAGCTTAAACTTGATCGTCCTCTAGTAAGAAAACCAAAATCAAAAAGGAACTCAGCATTTAAACTGAAATAACGAGATGATGATCTTACTCATGATTGGTAGTCTCATGTTTCCTCCACTTCATAAATCTGAAAAAATTCATCATAGATAGAGTAATGGCAAGTATATCATACGGGTTTTATGCATCCTTATAGCACAGTAAAATTATTGTTAACATGGATGATTCAGATGAGTAAACTTTATTCCATGTCATGTAATCAACTCATAGGCTTGCCTTTGAACAATAAAGTATAATCATGTAAATTGAGAGTGTGAGAGTTGTCTTGAAAAGCATATACACTAGAGTATCTCAATTCTCCCACATCAATAAATCAATACTTTTCAAGCACTACTTTTCTATTCATTGTCCTTCAAGAATTTCAGTTCTTGAGTAATTTAGAGCATGCAAAAAAAATATTAGTTTATCGGGCTGTGATGGACACTTGTGGCATCACTAAGGTTTTTGGTCCTTTTGCATAATGATTACTCATAACAGCCAAAGGAGTGAATCCATCACGAACATAGCTACCCGGGAGTGCCAATAATCATACCCACTATAGCATTGCTACTACATGTGTTTAATCAACTCATAGCCAAAATCTAGGAGTTTCCTCCATGAAGATCGTTCGTAGGCCAGCGGAGTTGTTGGCATCCCATGAAGTTTGACATGCATAAAGCTATATAATTCTTATGATTAACAAGTTAAACTTTTCCATGCTCACAAAAACTGCTAAACATTAATTCAATCGAACAAATCCTTTTAAAGAGAGTTATCAAGTCAATCAACATTTTCAGTGGCGTTGAGTGTCTCTAGAAATAAGCCTTCAAGACTAAGCACTACAACACCCAAGCCTTCAATTGTGAGACTTTTTATTATTACAATTGTTTAGCAATTTTTAGGCAAGACTTGGTTAACTACGAGAGCTGTAACAAAACATACCCAACTAAATACCCATGCAAACAAAAATCTTACTACAATACAAAGACTCACTCCACCGATATAACATCTTAACACTTACCACTAACTAGCATGGGTTTCTCAAACTCCAAAAGTGGGGAGTCATAAGGCATACCTCTCATTTTGGTTCCACTTATCTCTTCCTTTTTTATTTGCTTCTTTGAAACTCGAAGTTGATCACTCTCCTGCAAATACATGAAAACCTCGAGGCAGAAAGAAAAGAAAGAGGGAAAATAAAGAAAAATAGAGAAATCTTTTTGTGGTTTTTAAGAGAGGGAGTTGAAAGAATAGAAAAATGGTGGCAAAGCTCGGCTAGAAAATCTCGAAAGCAAATAGAAAGAACTAAAAATAAAGTGTTGGGGAAACCAACAAGAGTTCTTATAAACTTGAATTAGAAACACAACCTTGAAAAAAATAAAAGCAAATGAACGCCAAATAAAGATACATGAGGAAACTTCCCCAAGCTGAGGCTTTTGCAAGCCCTTCAAATCATTGTGGTGGCGGGTAAAAGTCGTTACTCTAGGTCACAAATTGAGTTGAGAGGTTACTAGTTGTTCCTCGGAGGTTCAAAGAGAGGCTATGTGATACGTCGTAAATGTATCTATAATTTTTGATGCTCCATGCTTGTTTTATATCAACTTTCTTATGTTTTGTTCACACTTTGAGGCATTTTTATACATTTTCTGGAACTAGCTTATTGATAAGATGCCACAGTGCCAGTTTCCTGTTTTCTGCTGTTTTTGGTTTCAGAAAAGCTAGTAAAGGAATATTCTCGGAATTGGACGAAACAAAAGCCGAAGTTCCTATTTTTTCCGACACAAGACAGAGTCCAAAGCAGAGACGGAGGAGGGCACCGAGGCGGCCACACCCTATGGTGGCGTGGGTACCCCCAGGCGCGCCACCAGGTGGTGTGGACCCCTCGGGCCTCCACCGACCTTGCCCCTTCACTTATATATATTCCCCCCAATATGAAAACCCTAGATATCAAGATCAGAATTCGATGAAAAGTTCCACGGCACCGCCGCCACCAAAGAGGAGATTCGGGGGATAGAAGTCTTTGTTCCGGCACCCTTTCGGGATGGGGAAGTGCCCCCGGAACCATCTCCATCGACTCGACCGCCATCTCCATCGTTGTTGCTGACTCCCATGATGAGGAGGGAGCAGTTCTCTCTCTAGGCTAAGGGCTCTAACGGTAGCTATGTGTTCATCTCTCTCTATGCGTGATATTATTGAGATCATGAGCTTTGTCATCTAGATCTATTCTGCTACTCAAGTGCTTTAATTAATCTCTGCTTATCCCCATGTGTGTGAAGTTGACAGTGTGCACACCGTGTGGCACATAGGCTAAAGTTACAGAAATACTTATCATGAGTATAATTTGAGTTGGATGTCTCTATGAGATAGTGGTGTTTGTTGGAACCATATAGCGCTCAAGGTGACAGTGAGGGGTTATCTAGATGGGGAATGCGAACTTTAAGGTGTGATGTTATAGCCCTACATCGTCCAACCAGAGAGTAGTTCCGGGTAGCATAATGAAGAGAATATATTTATATGAGAATGTCCACTAGTGAAAGTATGATCCCTATGCCTTGTTTCTAAGCATTGAAACACCCTTTACAATCAGTCAAGTTACATGTTTGCTTGCTGCCACTCTTATTTCAGATTGCAATTACCACTTATAATCATCCATATTACTTGTATTTCACTATCTCTTCACCAAACTAGTGCACCCATACACCTGACAAGTGTATTGGGTGTGTTGGGGACACAAGAGACTTCTTGTATCTTGATTGCAGGGTTGCTTCAGAGGGATACCTTTGACCACTTCCTCCCTGAGTTCGATAAACCTTGGGTGATCCACTTAAGGGAAACTTGCTGCTGTTCTACAAACCTCTGTACTTGAAGGCCCAACACTGTCTACAAGAATAGAAGCGTGCGTAGACATCAAGCTATTTTCTAGTGTTGTTACCGAGGAGGTAAGGTAAAAGGTACTCACATCCTCTGGCTACTAAGCTATCTTCTAGTGTTGTTGGTGGTGTGTGAGTGCTCGAAGTTATTTCCTTTAGATTCTGCAATTATATCTTTTTGTTTCTTGTTTTTATTTTCACTAGTTAGGCTTAATGGAAAACAACAACAAAATTAGAGAGCTTTATAGTATTTATCTTGAGTTACGACATGAAGTGTTTGAAGAGAAAATTAAAAAACCTATGGAACTTTATTTGCATGCTAATAGCAATGTTATTAGTATGAATTATTTGAACACAATTATTGCTAATGCTATGGAAAATTCTAAGCTTGGGGAAGCTGGTTTTGATGAGCATGATATTTTTAGTCCCCCAAGCATGGAGGAGAAAATTTACTTTGATGATACTATACATCCGATATATCATGATTACAATGATGAGTATGATATTTTCAGTCCACCTACTATTGAGGATAAAATTAATTATGATTACAATATGCCTCCTATATTTGATGATTATGGTGATGAGAATAATAATGATAGCTATTTTGTTGAATTTGCTCCCACTATAATTAATAAGAATGACTATGTTTATGTGGAGAGTATTAATTCTTTTATGCATGTGGCTCATGATAAGAATGTTTTATGTGATAGTTATATTTTTAATTTTATTCATGATGCTACTGAAAGTTATTATGAGAGAGGGAAACATGGTTTTATGTATCTCAACAATATTAAGTTTCCCCTCTTTATGTTGAAAATTTTGAAGTTGCATTGTTTTGCTTTCCTATACTTGTTTCTTTGTGCTTTCATCACTTGTTTCTTTACAAGATTATTTTTCATAGGAAGTGGGTTAGACTTAAATTTGTTCTATATTTATTTCTTGATGCTCTCTTTTAGTTCAATTCATATTTCTTATGTGAGCATCATCGAAATTATCATGCCTATCTTAATGGCTATAAAGAAAGAGCTTCTAGGAAACAACCCATTATATTTTTACTTTCAGTTTATTTATTTTTGTTGAGTATTGAAAGTTATTGCCTCTGTAATAACCTCTACTTATCCTTTTTGTTTGGTTTTTGTGCCAAGAATAACCTCTAATGAGAGAGAAGTAAGACTTGGGAAAGTTGATGTCTCGAAACATATTTCTGTGCGTCACTGTAAAAAAATCATGAGAAAACTCAGTACGTCGGATTGAGCTATAATTAGTTGTGCTCATGCCCTAGGTTATTACCCAACTTTCTTTAGTTTTGCACTTTTTCATTTGAGCAACAGAAGGTCTTCGAAAAAAATCGGTTTTTACCTGCTGGTCTGTTTTGACAGATTTCTGCCATTATTTGCATTTGCCTTTAATTCTCTTTATCTTTGAGTTCTCTTTGATCACTTGAGCTTTTAGAAGGAATTGCTACAGTATCTTGTGTTTTAATGGAAGTTTTACTTGTGTTGAAACTAAACCCAAAGACTTATTATCTTGAATACACTAATGTTGCTAATGAAGATTGTGTGAAGTTTTGTATGAAGGAAATTTTCAAATGTAGGGAAGAATAATGTGATGAGATGAAGTATGGACAAAAGCTCAAGCTTGGGGATGCCACCCGTGTCACCCCAGAAATATTCAATATGTACAAGCGTCAAAGCTTGGGGATGCCCAAGGCATCCCATTATGCATCAATAATCGCATGTCTTCTTTCAAGACACTTTATTTTTATTACCTTATGCACTATGTGTTGTTCTTGGAGCATCTTTGTTTTTAGTTTTCATTTGCTTTCTTTGCCGCAATAAGTTGGTTGGATCCCAACACACTTCTTTTGGAGAGAGACACACCCTGTTATTCATTGCCTAGAACACTCTAGTTTTCACTCTTATTGTTCTGTGAGTGTTCTCCTTTGCTAGCACTGTGTTTAGCTTTAGTTTTCTTATTCTTTTGGCTTAGAACTTTTTAGTTCTTCTTTGTAGATGGGTGATACATGCTCTCTAGTCTTTATTGATTATTATCTTTGAGAGTTGTTTCAAATAAGTCGATTGGTGTTGGAAAAGAGTAGGAAGTTTCATGCTTATAGTGGTTAAAAAGAAGCTTGTTTTGACTGTGACTTAGACTTTATCATGTCATGCTAGATGTTTCTTTGATCATATGCTTAGTGATTATTGTTGTAGCATGACTTGTTTCAAACAATTGAGATTGCTTAATGTGCCTTGAAAGAATCATGCGTTGTTTTAGCATACAAAAGCATAATATTGTGGTATTCTCCTTTGATGCTTTATTTAGGTTGACTTGGCACATGCTTACACCATGTTAAGACTATGAACCAATCACCATAGCCTCTATGATCATTTAGTTTTTGACTTGTAATATCACTTTATGCTTTCATTAATAATGCTTTGTCGCTTTGCATGATTATGGCCATTATTGCTCTCTTAGTTGGTCACTCCCAGTTTTTTGCTAGCCTCCACCTGTATTGAGTATGAGTTCTACTCATGCATCCAACTCCCAAGAAACGAAGTTATTCCAAAGAGTCGACTATAAATTCCTATGCATGGTGTGTTACGCCATTCCAAGTATATTCATGTTTTTATCTACCTTCCAAATTAAACTTGTTATGTGAAAATTAGTGATTAAAGATCTCATAAACTTGATGGCACACTTTACTTTCTTGCACTTAATAAACTTGAACCATTGTGTCCATCTATGATGTTTATATGCTTGCACTTTATAAGTTGTGAATTAGCAGAACCATGCTATGATGGGGAACGCTTTCAACATTGCGCTTATTATTGAGTTGATATCATGTTCTTTTGTTTATGGATCCCGGCGGTGTGAAATAAAAGGGGAGCTTGTAAGCTCATGGAGTTTGTATATGTGTTAGAGAAACGCCTGGGCATCTAGCCTAAGCCATGCCTAATCATGGTGGAAACTTGCAACATAACCATAGTGAGCATTCTGTGAAGCATCCTCAAGAAAAACCTATTCAAATAGCAAATAAAAAGATCGTTGAGATGCTCATTGTCTGTTGCCTTGTCATTTTGATATGGGATAGCTCCTCTGTCATGGGGCAAGGGTGCGGTGACCCATCATACCACTGCATGTGTAGTACACTATAGTCGTTGACATGACATCCACAGAACACCGTTCTGTAATATCACATCCCTCAGAGTGGTACAACAAAAACATTGCGGGTCGATATTACAAACATACACACTTCATTATTATTACAAACCAGAAGTTCCAACTTCAAGTGTTACAAAATTACAAACCAACTTAAGTAGTTTCAGCGGAAGATACAAAGTTCAAACTCATATTCCGAATTGAGACCAACAACTTATTTTATAAAGTTCCTGCTGCTCGGCTCAATTGGTATACTAATAACTAAAGCAACTACTTGGACTCGTTGCCCTCCACTCCATAGCGTATTTCGTAGTCCACCCCTTCAACTCCTCTGGACAGGTCTAGCTCCTCGTAGTAGACATCTTCTTGTCCTTCAGTTGCATACATCGAAGGGTCTTCTGGATTCTGAGAGTCTAAGCAGGGGTTCAAAGGAAAGAGTGAGTAACAACATTACCCAGCAAGTTCATTTTATGCAAGGTGGGAAGTTTGATGCTCTATCTACCACCTCGGACTATAAGTCCTTGGCACTATGCAGTTTTCATAAACATTTCTTCAAAGATTGATTTATTATCAAAAACTATGCCCATCAGCCTTCACATGTTGAGCAAAACTTCATGGAGTGCCTTTCCTGCCGCGTTCGTAGCTCCTTCCCGGAACAGGGAGTAACAAGTTACAGTTCTTACACTCCGCAGAGGTGCGTTGCTTTACCCATGAGAGATCAACTCCTTGTTGCATAATCGGGCGTACTTTCCCGTGCACAATTCCGTTATGTGGGGCCTAGTAGGTGATCCAAGCTAATCACTGCCCTCTCCGTGACCCCATATGTCTGCACGATCCTCCAGGGCTAACTACACCTCTGTTAAGCCCCCTTTCGGGAAAGCTACAACCCTAGTGAGTTCCCAAAGACTCTACAAGCCGGTTATGCCCCTGGCAAGCTCCATAAAGGTCCGACTATACCTCCGGCAGCCGCTCATAGATAATCTAGATACCAAAAACATGGAGCCTAAGGGTGCCCACCCATATGCTGGATCCGCACAAGGAATTCACAGCGTCACATTGAGGTCATCTTGCCTCTATATGAAAGGAAGAAGATACAGCTGACTTCTCCGTCCCATTCCAAATCTCATGGTTAACGCGTAATATACAGCGCTAGAATCACTGATGTCATGGGTTGTTAAGCTTATGGTGACTTGTGCAATTGGAACCCTAAATTCCATTGACAACCTTTATCATCACTTATGATGATTACTACATCTTATTTATTAGAGAAGATACTATTTTCTTTCTCCAGGTCATAGATGATAACACACGATTTGCAACATCTTTGATAAAGACTCTTCAAAGGACATGAGCAAGTGATGAACTTGCCTTGTGACTGCAAGCTAGTGAAGTTGGATGCTTCCACTTGACCTTGATCTCCGGTTTCTACAAAAAACCATTATTGCCCGGTAAGGACAATATTTAAAAAAGCAATATGAAATGCATAGTAATGTCATGCAATGGTTTATTATTTGTTTATTTGTCTATTTTACCCTCATATTAAAAGTTTACTATTAAAAGAAAAGTATTACTTAAAGTCTTTGAAAAAATTTATAGACATTATATTTGGTATTTTTATAAAGACTAGAATTATTCAAAGAGTTTAAAATTGAATTTATTTAATTTTTAACTCCTTTAAGTATTTAACTAAAATTCCTCTAAGGAAATAAGACTTTATTTTTATTACATTTAATTTACATTTCAAAAAATACAAATTAGTATTTTTCTATAATAGCACTTCCTTTTAGAATTGTAAACATGACTTTTATTCAATTTTTATGTGTTTGTATGATTTTATGAAATTCCAAAAGGAATATATATCCTAGTAATAATAATTTTAATTTTAATTACCTAAAATTTCATTTGTTATTTTGCTTAAGTAGAGAACATTGTTTTGGTTCCATTAATATTTTATTTATATCTTTAGGATTTTTATTTTATTTATTAGAGCCATTTTAGTCCTAGGGGTATTTTGGTCATTTGACAATTTAATTAGATTTCCGTTTTTAAAACTGGACCTAGCCCATTAGGCTGGCCCAGCCCTGACGCGACCCATCTGGGTTGGTCAAACCCTTTTATGTGAGGGGTTACTAGACCACATCGGCCCAGTACGCACCCACACCTCTCTCGCCCTCCTCGTGTTCTTCCTCGACCTGTTGCGGCATAGCGTCGCCGACGCCGTTGCCGCTCGTTTGCTTCCACCCTGGGTCTCCCCGACTGTGGCCGTGGTGTATGGCGAGGTTGCGGACCCCGCTCCTTCGTCTGGTCCATTTCGATTTGGCTCTGGAGCTCTCCTACGGCTAGACTAGCACCATTCCGAACCCTAGGGTTTGGGGTGCCGCCAGTGATGCCTTTGCTGCTGCTCTAGTGGTGCTTGTGAGGTGCTCCTATGTTGCTGTGGTGGTGTTGTGCATCCTCAAGCGATGTTGTGGCCGCTGCCTCGGCTCGGTGTGGGTTGCAGCGCCCTTCGGGTGATCCCTGTGATGCCGTGCACTTGTCGGCCCCTCTGCTTCCTCTTCTAATCTACAACGAGGACCTTGAGTAAGTTCTTCTTCTTCCTCTTCGTGCTCTCTCTATACTTCCCTTGCTGGCCACAAAGTGCTCCCAGAGAGAAATTTGCCATTAGGGTTACCTATTCTATTAGGGTCATTCCTCTGTGTTTATAATCGAGGATACTGAGCTATTTAGGAATGTCTTTGGTGTTGATCTTGTGTTGATCGATAGCCTACTACTGGACCTAGGAATTACTAATAATTCTGTAAGATAAACTGTTATCTTAGCCTTGTTACTATCAGCACACAAATGGTATGTTGTGACTTTAATCTAGCCTATTATCTGATGAGTGATGATGCTTAACTAGTTTCAGTACTGGAACTTGTATTTGGCTATCTGAATTTATCATTGATGTCTTTGGTGATAGTTCTTTTCTGTAAAAGAATGATTCCTAATTAATATATTGGGAAGATGATTAACTATTCCTCTTTAAATGACCTGGATTATGTGATCTCTAGGTAGGATTTGTTTGGTTAGAACCAATCCTTGTGACACCTTCCTTGGAATGGTACACATGTTTGCTCTAGTACTGGCTTTGGTCTCCATATGCTCCAGAATGACTTGATGCTAAATTGAATTGAAAACTCATGCTGTATATGTTGGCTTATGATATTCAATAATTGTTTTATGCCCATGATGCAGGTCTGAGGCATAGGATCTAGTTTACTAACTTGTTGTCCCTCATAGATATGTTCTGGTATTAATACCAGTTACTTATCTTGGAATCCTTTTGATAAAATGATGGGTGAGTTTATATGGATCCATAAGATCTATGGATTCTGGGGTGCTACTCTTTTAAGAGATGTGCCTAGAATTAATAACCTTGGCTATGTTAAAATGAAATCTGGAATATAGCTTTATATCCAGGATCAGTGATGTTGGTCTGAGATCCTAGTTCAGTTTGTATAATTTACTAATGGCTTTGGTATTCACAATATCTCTATGATGGCTTCACCCTACTTGGGTGATTTCTGAGAGATTAAGTATAGAACAACACATGACTGCTTATCTTGATAACATAGTTAGATCACGTGAGGGTTTTATATTACTCACCACAACAGTTGAGTGGTTAGTGTTGTTGCTGGTTGATCTGGGTGCTTGACCTCCTGGTGCTGCTCCTGCTACTTCTGGATCCTGGAAGCTTGTCCTAGATCTTTCTGTCCACCTGCTCCACCCCCTCCTTATGTCACTATCTGGTGAGCGTTTGGATGATCAAGTGTATGTTTTGGCTGGTGGTTTTCTTGCCTTTGGCCGGATTGAGATGTTCATGGCTTCGTGTTTGAGAAGGAGAGTTGTGTGGTCTGTGGATGAGCTTCGGCTGAGTGCTTTGTTTGAGTGCTAGTAGTGTTGCTGCTGTATTGACAGCATGCATTCTATGACTAAGCTGTGTGCCTGTGTGGCCTGGTCGTATGGATCAGCTCAAGTGACAATATCTCCATCAGTTACCTTTTTACTGTTCACTGCCTGGTGAAACTTGCCCCTTTTAATGACTCGATGATGTAATTTGAACAATGCATTTCATTGTTCACCACTGAGAGTAACACTAACTAATTAACCCTTGTTTTCTTTTTAGTTGTTTTATCTTATTTGCAGGAACAAGATCCGGAGATACAAGATTTAGTCTAGGAATAGCTAAGCAGCATAGGTCTTCAATGTAATCTTCTTTTCTTTATTCTTTTTGTAAAGAATCCTGTAAAGATTTATTATAAGGTAATAAAGTTGTATTTCCATTCTCTGTAATCTTCTACTTTTGATGCATTTATTACAATTTATAATGTTGTGATGTAATCAAGAAATAAGAATTCATTTCTTATCTCATTTTCATTGTCTCAGATCCTTATTGTTGTTTACTATATCTATGATTTAATCAAATAATGTTAATAAAGTATTTTGGAAAACAATTTAATATGACTAACTTCCAAATCTTAAATATTTTCAAATTGATTTAAATTTCAAATTTGAATTCATAATAACTTCCCCAAAACTTAATAATTTCTAAAGGTCATGTCAAAATTCATAGCAATCACTAACAAGAGATATTCCTACCCCTAGTTAGAGAAAGAAACTCTGATCCCTTTAGGTTTTTGTTTGGTGAAAAGTTTACCCTGATTTTACAAATACATGCATGCACAAACTTAGATTCCTATTTCTACCCTTTGTTGGATCCTAATGCTGGGATGTTACAGACTTCCCTCCTTAAATTAAACTTCGTCCCGAAGTTTGCGGACGTGTACCTGAATAGTTCTAGATATGCTTCCCTCAAGTCATCCTCTTTCTCCCATGTGGCTTCTCGCTCTGGGTGATGTTCCCACTGTATCTTGCAGTATTTGATTGCCCTGTTTCTCAACCTTTTCTAGTTCTCCTCTAGAATCTTACAGGGTTCCTCGACTTAAATCAAATCTGCTTGTAACTCAATCTCTTGATGTGTGATGACATCATCGGGAACTTTAAGACATTTCTGGAGTTGTGATACATGGAAAACATTGTGAACCTAAGCTAGCCTATTTGGTAACTCGAGAGCATAATCTATTGTTCTATTTTCACTCAGTATCTTGAATGGTCCAATATATCTTGGGCTTGGTTTTCCTTTAACTCTGAATCACTTTACTCCCTTCATTGGACTTACCTTGAGATATACCATATCCCCCACTTCTAGATGCCATGATCTTCGACTTTGATCAGCATAACTCTTCTGTCGACTCTGAGCTATCTTCAATCGATCTCTAATAATATCTATGATATCTTGCTTTTCCTTGATATAGTCTGGTGAAAATTCCTTGCTACTACCAGGTTCATACTAGCATATAGGTGATCTACACTTTCTTCCGTAGAGTACTTGGTAAGCTGCTGCCTTCCGACTACTCTGATAGCTATTGTTGTAGGAAAATTCTGCCAACAGTAGATGATCTTCCCACGAACCTCCAAAATCTAATGCACAAGCTCTAAGCATGTCCTCCAAGATTTGATTGGTCCTTTCTGTCTGGCCTCTAGTTTCTGGATGATAGATGTGCTGAAATCCAACTTTGAGCCAAGTGCTTCATGTAATTGTTTCCAAAATTCTGATGTAAACACAGATCCCCTGTCCGATACTATCTTCTTGGGTACCCCGTGCTTACTCACAATCTCTTTGATATAGACTTCTACTAATTTTTCCGCATTATCCTTTTGGTTTACTGGAATAAAATGCGCACTTTTTGTGAGTCTGTCCACAATCACCCATATCATATCCTTCCGCTTTGCTGTCATGGGTAACCCTGTGATAAAATCCATACCAATTTCTCCCCACTTCCATTCTGGAATTTCCAAAGGTTGTAATGGTCCTGCTGGACTTTGATGTTCTGCTTTTACCATTTGGCAAGTATGGCATTCAGATACATACCATGAAATATATCTTTTCATATTATTCCACCAAAACAACTCTTTTAAATCCATGTACATCTTTGTACTTCCCGAATATATGGAGTATGGTGTTTCATGGGCTTCCCGAAGTATCACCTCTCGAATTTCAGGCACATCTGGTACACAGAGACGGTTTTGAAACCATAAGATCCATAATCTCCTAGGTGAAAACCTGATGTTTGACCTTGAGAGATTCTTCGATGTTCTTCAGCAATAAAAGGATCGTCACCTTGATGTCTAAAAATTTCCTGCCAAAGATCACTACTCCTCTCTTCAATTACTCTTATGGTAGCTATTCCTCCAAGAACTGTTGTACTTATAAATTGTATTTCCAACATTTCCAAATCCATTTGTAGTTATTTTGGTAGTTCTCCATTCATAGGTTGCGTATCTATGCTTTTTTGACTTAAAGCATCTGCCACAACATTTGCTTTTCCAGGGGTATAATTGATTGCTAGATCATAATCTTTAATTAACTCTAGCCAACGCTTCTGCCTCATATTCAATTCCTTTTGAGTGAAGAAATATTTGAGACTTTTGTGGTCAGTGTATAACTCACACCTTGCCCCATAGAGGAAATGCCTCCATCCTTTTAAAGCAAAGACTACTGCTGCTAACTCTAAATCATGAGTTGGATAATTCACTTCATGTGGTTTCAGCTATCTAGATCCATAAGCAATTACCTTACGATCTTGCATAAGCACACAACCTAATCCTTCCTTAGATGCATCACAATAAACTGTATAATCTTTTCCTGGTTCTAGAATTGCTAGGATTGGTGTTGTAGTTAATCAGGTTTTCAACTCCTGAAAACTCGCTTCGCACTTCTAATCCCATATGAATGGTGTATTTTTTCTTAACAATTTGGTCATTGGTCTAGCTATCTTGGAAAAACCTTCAATGAATCTCTGATAATAACTAGCCATGCCTAAGAAACCTCGGATTTGCTTCACATTGGTTGGTGCCTTCCATTCCAGCAGTGATTGAACTTTGGACGGATTTACAGCAATTCCATCCTTACTGATCACATGACCAAGAAACTCTACTTCGTCCAACCAGAATTCACACTTACTAAACTTAGCATAAAGCTTACGTTCTCTTAGGATTTGCAATGCTATTCTCAAATGGTTTGCATGCTTTTCTTTATCCTTAGAGTATATCAGAATATCATCAATGAATACTATGACAAACTTGTCCAAGTAAGGCATGAAGATTTTGTTCATCAAATTCATGAATATTGCTGGTGCATTGGTCAGACCAAAAGGTACGACAAGAAACTCATGATGTCCATACCTTGACACAAATGTCGTTTTAGGAACATCTTCAGGTTTAATTTTTATCTGATGGTATCCTGATCTTAGATCAATCTTGGAGAATACTCCAGCTCCCTTGACTTGGTCAAATAGATCTTGAATTCTTGGCAATGGGTACTTGTTCTTGATGGTGACATTGTTGAGATTTCTGTAGTCCCCACAAATTCTTCGTCCTCCATCTCGTTTATCCACAAAAATTACCGGAGTTCTGTTGGGTCCACAGCATAGAAAACAAAAAAATTCCTACGATGAGAACTACACGCCAAGATCTATCTACTAAATACAGAGCAACAGGTGGACATACATCCATGGAGAAATTACCCTCGAAGACAACGAGCTTTGTTAACGAGTAGGAACTCATGGTTGATGTAGTCGTACACTTGCCGATCTCAAGATCATGAGGAAGTCCGAGCGCCGCAACTCAGCAGCACATTCGCACTCGCACACACGTTCAAGCCACCGGACAACCTCCACCTCCTCGCTCCAGCGATCCAGCGAGCAAGAACTCCTTCCGCATTTAAATGCCACCGGGAACATGTATCTCGCTAATCTGAGACCATGGGGGAATAATTCTAGAGGGGGAGAGAGATCCTTCACAGGGAGGTGTGTGGATGAAGGAGGGAACGGGTGGCCTTTTATAGGAGGAGGGGGGTGCCCCCTCTCTCCATGGCTGGCGCATGGGGGGGTGACCCCTCACCTCCCCCATTCATGTGGTGGTAACTCCTCCACATTAAAATGCCTCTTCACATTCCCTTTTAAAGGTTCCACTTTAAATGCATTAAGTTTCTCCAAATTTAATGCTCTCTCATTTAATAAAACTCTTTTATTAGATTTATTCAGAATTTTGTTAATTACTTTAATTAACAAACATTCACATATAGCCCCTTGCAATATTTCAATATCACATGCAGAACCACCTTCTGCAATTTCACCCGAAACAATTTCCGGTTTCTATTGAAACAATTCCTGCGCTTTGCAATTCTTTCGTCTGAAACATATGTGCTCCAAAATGGTGTCCGGTAACTCTTAAGTGTGCCACCCTACGGTTCATGAATAATGCATACAGGATCGAGACCCTTCTCCGATCAATAATCAGCAGCGAGACCTGGAGATCCGTACTGACTCCTACACATTCAACGATGACTCCTGTGATCGTGAGAACCTTTAACGCTTGTAACTAAATCCCTTTGTCTCTCGATATATTACATGTTCGAGATTCGATCATCGGTATCTCCATACCTAGTTTGATCTCGTTACCGACATGCACTCTTTTCTCGTTCCCGTGATATAACATTCTAGTGATCACATCACTTGCTTGCAAGCTATCCTAATGTGTTATCACCGAGAGGGCCTAGAGTATATCTATCCGTCATCTGGATTGACAAATTCCACTCTTGATCCATGAGCCTCAACATAACACCTTCGTAGCACTGAACCCATCTTTATAGTCACCCTGTTATGGTGTGACGTTTGATGTTATCAAGATACTCTTCCGGTGTTAGCAATTAACATGATCTCATGGTCTAAGGATAAAGATTACTTCGTATGATGTTATAGCAATATAAACACAATGACTTGATCATAATGCTATACTTTGGATGAATGTTCATCACATCATTCCACCAATGGTGTGACCTTGTTATTAACAACATCCAATGTCCATGATCAGGAAACCTTGATCATCTTGTTAATCAACAAGCTAGTCTATAAGAGAGGCATGACTAGGAACCCTTTTTGTTTATTAAACACACATGTATTGATGTTTCCTATCAATACAATTATAGCATGCAAAATAAACATCTATCATATACAAGGAATACATAATAACAACTTTATTATTGCCTCTCAGGGCATATTTCCTTCAGTCTCCCACTTGCACTAGAGACAATAATCTAGTTCACATAGTGATAAATCTAATACCCATGGAGTTCTGGTGTTGATCATGTTTTGCCCTAGGGAGTACTTTAGTCAACGGATCTGCTGCATTCAGGTCCGTGTGCACTTTACAAATCTTTATATCTCCATCCTTGACATGTTCGCGGATGGAGTGAAACCGGCGCTTAATATGCTTGGAATTCTTGTGAGACCTTGGTTCCTTGGCGTTGGCTATGGCTCCATTGTTGTCACAATAGATCACCATCGGGTACAACGCACTAGGAACCACACCCAGTTCCATAATGAACTCTTTCATCGAAACTGCTTCCTGTGCCGCTTCTGAAGCAGCAACATATTCCGCCTCCGTTGTTGATCCAGCCACCACAGGTTGTTTGGAGCTCCTCCAACTAACTGCTGCTCCGTTCAAGAGAAATACGTATCCGGATTGAGACTTAGAGTCATCCGGATCAGTGTCAAAGCTAGCATCGACATAACACTTAGCGACTAGCTCTTCTTCACCTCTGTATACAAGAAACATATCCTTAGTTCTTCTCAAGTACTTAAGGATATACTTGACCGCTATCCAGTGTTCCCAACCTGGATTAGATTGGTACCTACTAGTCAAACTAATAGCATGTGCCACATCCGGTCTTGTACATAGCATGACATACATCATAGAGCCTATGGCTGAGGGATAGGGGATCCTATCCATTATCTCTCTTTCTTCCGCCGTAGCCGGACTTTGAGTCTTACTCAATGTCTTGCCTTGCAACATAGGTAAGAACCCCTTCTTACTTCCGTCCATATTAAACTTCTTTAATATCTTATCAAGGTATGTACTCTGCGATAGCCCAATTAGGCGTCTTGATCTATCTCTATAGATTTTAATGCCTAATATATATGAAGCTTCACCAAGGTCCTTCATCGAAAATTTGCTGTTTAGATATCTTTTAACACTGTTTAAAATATCTAAATCATTTCCAATCAATAATATGTCATCCACATATAATATCAGAAATGCCACATTGCTCCCACTCACTTTCTTGTAAATACAAGCCTCTCCATAAGTTTGGACAAATCCGAACTCTTTGATCACCTCATCAAAGCAGAGATTCCAACTTCGTGATGCTCGCTTCAGTCCATAGATGGATCGCTGAAGTTTGCACACCTTATTAGCATCCTTAGGATCGACAAAACCCTTAGGTTGTATCATATACAACTCTTCTTCAATATTACCATTGAGGAACGCAGTTTTGACATCCATCTGCCATATTTCATAATCGAAATATGCAGCAATTGCTAACATAATCCTAACTGACTTAAGCATCCCTACGGGAGAGAATGTCTCATCGTAGTCAACTCCTTGAATTTGTCGAAACCCCTTTGCGACAAGTCGAGCCTTATAGATGGTCACATTACCATCAGCATCAGTTTTCCTTTTGAAAATCCATTTATTCTCAACGGCCTTTCGGTCGTGAGGTAAGTCCACCAAGTTCCAAACTTGGTTCTCGTACATGGATTCCATCTCGGATTTCATGTCTTCTAGCCATTTTTTGGAATCAGGGCTCATCATCGCTTCTTCATACGTTGCAGGGTCATCTATTTCATCAATCATGAAATTCATAACAGGATTGTCGTACAGTTCAGGAGCTGCACGTGTCCTGCTTGACCTACGAGGTTTGGTAGTGTCCTCTTTCGGAGTTTCATGATCAATATCATTAGCTCTCTATTCATTAGGTGAAGTCAACTCCGAAACAACTTCCGGTGCTGCGCTACTCGCCATTTCATGAAGAGAAGGTTCAATAACCTCTTCGAGTTCTACCTTCCGACTACTCACACCTTTCGCGAGAAACTCCTTCTCAAGAAAGGATCCATTCATGGCAACAAAGACCTTGCCCTCGGATCTGTGATAGAAGCTATACCCAATCGTTTCCTTAGGGTATCCTATGAAGACGCATTTTTCCGCTTTGGGTTCGAGTTTATCCGGTTGAAGTTTCTTCACATAAACATCGCATCCCCAAACTTTAAGAAATGACAGCTTAGGTTTGTTTCCAAACCATAATTCATACGGTGTCTTTTCAACGGATTTAGACGGTGCCCTATTTAAAGTGAATGTAGAGGTTTCCAGTGCATAACCCCAAAATGATAGTTGCAAGTCAGTCAGAGACATCATAGATCGAACAATATCCAATAAAGTACGATTACGACGTTCTGACACACCATTACGCTATGTGTTCGCAAAGCGTGAGTTGTGAAACTATTCCACGCCTTTCATATGTGTGCTAAACTCGTAACTAAGATACTCTCCTCCATGGTCGGATCAAGAAATTTGATCTTTACATTACGATGATTTTCCACTTCATTCTGAAATTCTTTGAACTTTTCAAAAGTTTCAGACTTGTGTTTCATCAAATAGATATACCCATATCTACTCAAATCATCCGTGAAAGTAACAAAATAACGATATCCACTTCGCGCTGACACACTCATTGGTCCACACACATCAGTATGTATGATTTCCAATAGATCTGTCGCCCGTTCCATTGAACCGGAAAACGGCGTTCTAGTCTTCTTGCCCATAAGGCATGGCTCACATGTATCAAATGATTCAAAATCAAGTGATTCCAAAAGTACATCAGAATGGAGTTTCTTCATGCGTTTAACGCCAATATGACCTAGATGGCAGTGCCGCATATATGTAGATATATCATTATCAAGTTTAATCCTTTTAGCATCAACATTATGAATATGCGTAATACTACTATCGAGATCCAACAGAAATAAACCATTCAACATAGGTGCATGACCATAAAAGATATTATTCATATAAATCGAACAACCATTGTTTTCAGACTTAAATGAATAACCACTTTGCATCAAACACGATCCGGATACAATGTTCATGCTCAGTGCAGGCACCAAATAACAATTATTTAGGTTTATAACTAATCCCGATGGCATATGGAGAGGCAGCGTTCCGATGACGATCACATCAACTCTTGATCCATTTCCGACCCGCATCGGGACCTCATCCCTTGCTAGTTGTCGCTTGTTCCATAGCCCCTGAACCGAGTTTCATATATTAGCAACCGATCCCGTATCAAATACCCAGGTGCTACTGCGAGTACTAGTCAAGTACACATCAATAACATGTATATCACATATACCTTTGTTTGCCTTGCCGGACTTCTTGTCCACCAAATACTTGGGGCAGTTGCGCTTCCAATGGCCAGTCCCCTTGCAATAGTAGCACTCGGTGTCAGACTTAGGGCCAGCTCGAGGTTTCTTTTTAGGCATGGCAACAGACTTGCCACCCTTCTTTCCCTTGTGCTTGCCTTTCTTGTCCTTCTTGAAACCGGTGGTCCTATTGATCATCAACACTTGATGTTCTTTCCTAATCTCCACTTCTGCAGTCTTAAGCATTGACAGAAGCTCAGGAAGAGACTTCTTCATGCCCTGCATATTATAGTTCATCACGAAGCTCTTGTAGCTAGGTGGCAGAGATTAGAGAATACGATGTATGCCTAAGTCAATGGGAATCGTTATTCCCAAGGACACAAGCTTATCGGTGTACCCAGACATTTTGAGTACGTGCTCACTAACAGAGCTATTTTCCTCCATCATGCAGCTAAAGAACGTTTCTATAGCATTATAACTCTCTACGGTAGCATGGGTATCAAAAATCATTTTCAATTCTCCCATGGTATCAAAGGCATTGCCATTTTCGAAACGCTTTCGAAGTTCTGGCTCTAGCCCATACAGTATGCCGCAATGAACTAAGTTGTGGTCCTCCTGGCGAGTTATATAGACGTTCTTTTCCTTGTCAGGGGCATCAGGAGCTAGTGGGGGGCCTAGCGGCGCATCTAGCACATATTGCTTTTGTGCAGCAGTGAGGAGAATCCTCAAATTCATAGCCCAGTTGGTGAAGTTGCTACCATTCGCAGCAAGTTTCTCTTTCTCCATGAACACATTGAAATTAAAAGCAGGTGGTGCCATCTACAACAGAATTTGTAAAGTATATTCAGACTAAGTTTATGATAGATTGAGTTCAACTTATCCAATTACTAATGAACTCCCACTCAAAAACGACATCCTTCATGTCCTTTTGGTGATTACATGAACCAAATCCACTACACCAAGTCCGATAATCATGTGAGTCGGTGTAGCTTCAAAGGCGAGCATCTATATGGGCATCATATCAACTATATGACTCATGCTTAACCTTTCGGTCTGTGTTCCAAGGCCATGTTTGTACATGCTAGGCTCGTCAAGTAAGAACCTTAGTATTTGCGTGTGTAAAATTGTCTTACACCCGTTGTATGAAAGCGTAGAGTTGAAAACACCCGATCATCACGTGATGCCTCAAAACACGATCCACAAAACGGTGCATACTTAAGGAAGAACACATTTTATCTTGATATCTAAATGAGGGATCATCTTATAATGCTACCAAACGCGCCAAACTAGCAATATAAGATGCTAACATCTAATGTGTGAAGTGAGGTGATATGGTCCATGCATTTGATCTCTATCATTTGCATCGTGGTATGATCTCTATCATTCCTTTGTGTGTAAGGCCAAGGTCTATGGAACTTACACGTTAAGTGAGTTGTAAGAGTATCTATTATACATATACTTACAACAATACCATATCAAAACACTAGCCCAGCAACGATCTAAACTAGACGCCTCTAATTTATCAATTGCAAGTTTTACGTGGCTTAGGGCTTTCGGAGATAGAACCTATCTAACCTACGAACATGAACCACAACAAGGATAACCAAGTTATTAGCAACTCGTTGTAAATCAGATATTGACTATAGTAGGAGAGACAGACACCCGCCAGCCACTGATGCAAAACAAGTTGCATGTCAGTCGTGGAACCGGTCTCATGTACGATGACATGTAAGGTTGTTCGGGCCGCTTCATCCCACTATGCCACCAATATCCAAAGTACATAGAAGATGCAATAACATGATCATCATCGCCCACATATAAACATATGTGTACTACCCGTGCAAAGCACCTACACATAGATCAGGCTCTGATACCACTATTGGGTCCGCAGCTTAGAAAACAAAAAATTTCCTACGATGAGAACTACACGCCAAGATCTATCTACTAGATACAGAGCAACATGTGGACATACATCCATGGAGAACTTACCCTCAAAGACAACGAGCTTTGTTAACGAGTAGGAACTCGTGGTTGATGTAGTCGTACACTTGCCGATCTCAAGATCGTGAGGAAGTCCGAGCGCCGCAACTCAGCAGCGCATCCGCCCTTGCACACACGTTCAAGCCACCGGACAACCTCCACCTCCTCGCTCCAGCGATCCAGCGGAAGCAGCAACTCCTTCCAGACGAAATGCCACCGGGAACATGTATCTCGCTAATCCGAGACCATGGGGGAATAATTCTAGAGGGGGAGAGAGATCCTTCACAAGGAGGTGTGTGGATGAAGGAGGGAACAGGTGGCCTTTTATAGGAGGAGGGGGGGTTCCCCCTCTCTCCATGGCCGGCGCATGGGGGGTGACCCCTCACCTCCCCCATTCATGTGGTGGTAACTCCTCCACATTAAAATGCCTCTTCACATTCCCTTTTAAAGTCTCCACTTTAAATGCATTAACTTTCTCCAAATTTAATGCTCTCTCATTTAATAAAACTCTTTTATTAAATTTATTCAGAATTTTGTTAATTACTTTAATTAACAAACATTCACATATAGCCCCTTGCAATATTTCAATATCACATGCAGAACCACCTTCTGCAATTTCACCCGAAACAATTTCTAGTTTCTATTGAAACAATTCCTGCGCTTTCAATTCTTTCGTCTGAAACATATGTGCTCCAAAATGGTGTCCGGTAACTCTTGAGTGTGCCACCCTACGGTTCGTGAATAATGCAGACATGATCGAGACCCTTCTCCGATCAATAATCAGCAGCGGGACCTAGAGATCCGTACTGACTCCTACACATTCAACGATGACTCCTGTGATCGTGATAACCTTTAACGCTTGTAACTAAATCGATTTGTCTCTCGATATATTACATGTCCGAGATTCGATCATCGATATCTCCATACCTAGTTTGATCTCGTTACCGACATGCACTCTTTTCTTGTTCCCGTGATATAACATT
This sequence comes from Avena insularis, assembly GCA_023614405.1. Classification (NCBI taxonomy): domain Eukaryota; kingdom Viridiplantae; phylum Streptophyta; class Magnoliopsida; order Poales; family Poaceae; genus Avena; species Avena insularis. Next base: position 516,060,971 of record CM042694.1, read on the forward strand.
CTAGTGATCACATCACTTGCTTGCAAGCTATCCTAATGTGTTATCACCGAGAGGGCCCAGAGTATATCTATACGTCATCTGGATTGACAAATTCCACTCTTGATCCATGAGCCTCAACATAACACCTTCGTATCACTGAACCCATCTTTATAGTCACCCTGTTACGGTGTGACGTTTGATGTTATCAAGATACTCTTCCGATGTTAGCAATTAACATGATCTCATGGTCTAAGGATAAAGATTACCTCGTATGATGTTATAGCAATGTAAACATAATGACTTGATCGTAATGCTATACTTCGGATGAATGTTCATCACATCATTTTACAAATGTTGTGACCTTGTTATTAACAACATCCAATGTCCATGATCAGGAAACCTTGATCATCTTGTTAATCAACAAGCTAGTCTATAAGAGAGGCATGACTAGGAACCCTTTTTGTTTATTAAACACACATGTATTGATGTTTCCTATCAATACAATTATAGCATGCAAAATAAACATCTATCATATACAAGGAATACATAATAACAACTTTATTATTGCCTCTCAGGGCATATTTCCTTCAAGTTCCCCACGGGGATACACTCTCCTGAATAAATCCTTTTCTTCCTAACTCATCAATTTGCTCCTTAAGATCTTTTAATTCTTTTGGCCCCATCTTATATGGTGCTTGAGCTATTGGTGTTGTACCAGGTATCAGGTTAATAGTGAACTCTATTTCCCGATCAGGTGGCATTCCTGGTAACTCTGCTGGAAAAACATCTTGAAATTCCTTCACTACCGGAATATTTTCCAATTTGACTTCCTTCATTGAATTCAACTGCAAATCCGCCATGATATGACTATGTTTATCCGCCTGATAGACTATCCTTCCTCCACTTGGAGACCTGATTGAAACAGTTTTCTCCTCACAATTGATCTGAGCTCCATAGTCTGTCATCTAATCCATTCCCAGCACTACTACTATTCCTTTTAATGGGATCACATAAAGATCCGCATAATAGGTTTGACCACATATGGAAATTACTTGGTTTACTTTAATGTTTCTAACTACCACGATCCCTCTGGCGGTAAATACGGTCATAGGTTTTGTTGGAAATATGCCCTAGAGACAAATAGTTATAAGGACTATTATCATATTTCATATAGTTTATGATTAAGTTTTATATCATGCTATAACTGTATTGAGTGGAAACATCAATACACATGTGATATATAAAAAACCAGGGGTTCCTAGTGAAACTCTAGTCACTGGTTCATTGGTCAACAGATGATCATGTTTCCTGATCATGTGGCATTTATGCCAGTTGCAAATGGAGTCAACTCATTCTGAGAATGAGAGGATGAACCAATACCCAACCTAAACATCATGACCCGATCATGTCACGAGGTTCAAGTTATGATGATTAGAAATGGATCCTCGTAGACTATTCCTTGGACCGTGAGGCTATATCAATCACTTTCTCCCGAGAGTGCTTAGATAGCATCAAGCGCCACTTGGTAATATAGTGGTTATAAAGGTGTGTTCAAGTACTCAGAGGAAATCGTAGAGTCAATATATGTCAAGAGCGGGATTTGTCCGTCCACGTGATGGAAAGATACTCAAGGGCACAATCGGAGAAGTTATATCCAATAGCTGCACAACTTGTGATTTGATCACAGGGATATCACTTGTCGGAACGAGTCAAGTAGCATAGTTCGGTAAAGACATTGGACATGGCATGTTGATGTCATTGATCAGATCTCAGGCAATGCAAGTATCGAGAGACAAAGGGAATAAGACACGACTGTCCCGGTTCAAACGACGAAAGATCTTCGTGGAACACACAGGGGTCACATGGCCATCCACGTCCCTCTATCGATCATTGGTGCGGGAGTGTCCCGACCATGTCTGGAGTGTTCCCGAACCGTGGGGTATCATTCTTAAGGGCTTGATGATGCTTAGAGAGTGTTTATAGGATCGGAAGAATCGCCGAAGAATAGTAGAGAGAAAACCGGAAGGGTTACGGTAAGTCCGGAGGATGTCCGAAGTGGAGGTGGAAGGTGTTCCATAGCCACGGAGGTTGAATAATATGTGAATGAATGTTAAATATTGATTTAATGATTTATTCATAATTATTTAATAAAATAGAAAATCAATTTAAATGGCCAAAGGCTTAATGGGCCAATTCCATAGGCAAGAGGGCCCATTAGGGAAAAGGCAAGAGGGAGAAGGGCTAAGAGGGGAGGCCGGCGCCCTAGTGGGCCACCCAGCTGGGGCCCATGGCTGGTGGCGCCTCCCCCTCTCCTCTCCTTTAGTCCCACCCCGAGACTTTGAGGGAGGTAGTACCTCCCCTCCCCCTATATATAGTGGGGGTATTTGGACAGATAAATACACACAATATTCAATAAAGGTCTTCTCACTTTTGGGAAGACCTCCAATTGATATTCTCTCTCTCTCTCTCTTGACCGTGGTCCCAAGTTCGGATTGCACGAACGAGAGACATCTTCACCGCAGAGCGCCACCGCGCTACGGGATTCGGATCCAGGAGCACTACATCCGCAACTGCTGCTGGATCGGGGAAGCTGGAATCATCGTTAGGCACCGGACATGTGTAACTCCCCGCGAGGTGTCACAGTTGAGGCACTCAACTTGTTGGAGACAAAGGAGCGCAAGAACTACATCACGACCTTGAGGTCGGCTTCGGCTCGTCTACATCATCCATGCTCTCTTGAGCGTTGACAACGCTTTTCGGTCTTCAGGGGTAAGTTCACGAAAAGCCCCTCCTGTTACTGTATTACTAATAGATAGGTCCTGGGAGCATCAGGGGTTCAGGGGCGTAAAATTTATTTTTTACATACGTGGAACCCCTACAATGGTATCAGAGCTAGATCTATGCGTGGTAATACTAGTATGAGTAGAACACATGATATGTAGCGTGTGGGCATCGATCTTTTAGTTGTTACCCTCCCACGTGTACTTTTGCATACCACAGTAATGCTTGATGAAGTGGCCCCAACCGACTTTACGCGTTCATTCGCGAGACTAGTCCACGCTTGGCATATGGCTTGTACCGTATAAAGTGGCTTAGGGGGTGTCTGTCTCTCTCGCATTAGTTGGTATGCCATTTGCAACGGAGGGCCCCGAAAGGGGTGTAGTAGAGACAACTACTTGATCAGCGTTGTGCTGAAAGTTCGTAGGTAAGAACGGTTCTTGTGCGAAAGCCCATTCAGCCACATAAAACATGCAAAGATAAAGTAGAGGCGCCTAACTTTGTTTTGTAGGGGGGGCGTTGCTTTGTGATATGCTTGTGGCAAAGCTAAAGTGATTACCTTATGTTACGTAGTAGTAGATAGTCACGGAGGTGATAGACTACCATGCCAGAATGACACCGGTACCCTGGTGTCTACGGCGCCAAAACCCTGGCACCGGAATCCGGTGACGACAGATGGAGATCACGACGTGAAGGACCATATCACATCGCATTTACATTCAATGTTATTGTTTGTATATCTTATTGTGTGCTAGTATTAGATACTCGACGGTAGCCTAATAAGGTGATCCCTGTTAAAATTACCAATGATTGTGTTCCCCCTTAGTGTGCACCACCAAGAAAGTTCTTCGGTATGAGGCGACCCAGGGTGACTGGGTGTCAAACATATCTATGTTCGCATATAGTGGGTGTAAGCCATGTTGAACAGCGAATACACTAAGGTTGAGTTGGCGAGCCTAGCACGCCATAGAAGCGTGGCCTCGGAACACGGATGGTCGAAAGATCGAGCACGAGTCACATGAATGATGTGACCGACGTTTAGCGTCCACCCTTTAACCCACATTGATGGCTGTGATGATCGGGGGAGATGTGGCTGATAGGGGTCATGTTATCACTAGGAACCCTTATGGGGATAGGTGTTTCTGAGTGGAGTTATTATTAACTCATTTAATTATAAACTTAGTATAAATTCCTTTTGCAATTATAAATGTAGAGATGGCTCACCGTGAAGCTTACTTTGTCATTGAGGAATGGGTAATAGGTGAGAAACTTAGGCTTGATGGATCCAACTTCCCTAGTTGGCTTGTGCGCCTAAATGATCTCCTTACTAGGAATCATGTGGTAGACTACATACACTGCACGATGGATTTGACTCAGCCAGACCACTATGAGACCCCACAAGAGTTGGCAGACCGCTACCATCGTCAAGAGATGTCCACCTACATTAAGATAATAATGCATTACGGGATGGTGGATGAACTCCACCCGCTCATGGGTGATCTTGATCCGTATTCAATGGTGGATCAGCTGAGAGCAGAGTTCATAAGCCATGTGTGCATGTGGAAGCACGAGATGCTTGGAGAGTTCCTTTCCATACAGATGGAGGAGCACACATGTTTGAAGGGTCACTTGGAGTGCATGCTTGATGCACACATGAGACTGGTTCACTTTGTGGATTACTGGATGCATGATCCGTTTGCGATAGGCGTGCTGCTTCAATCGTTGCCTCCCAGCTACGAAGTACATGTCTGGAGTAGCATCATGAGTGGTGATACAGAAACATCGGATTTCCAAGAGTTCATATTACGTTTCAGGAACGTAAAGGTTGAACCAATCACCAGAGAGGTCATCGATGACAAAGGTATATATTTGATATACAATTTTATAAATGTTATAATCTTGCAAACACATTTGCAGTGTTAAGTATATTTGATACTTGTTCTGTTTTACTGAAAACAGGTCCTTTTGCATGAGAGGTGCTTGCTGGAGAGGAGGTGACGTTGCGTGTTGATGGCGAGCATGATGATGATAGCCAACGATGCTCTCCCTCAACATTTGTCATTTAGTTTATGTTTAGGATGATTATTGTAATCAAAATATTATGAACTTCTTTAGTGTGTCTCACACTTTGTGAGATGGTTATTCATATGAGTTTGTAACAAACAGTTGTTCTACTTTTATGAATGATTTCTATTTGTGTTCATATCTTGTTTGATTACATGTGAATTATCCTTGTTGTTTGAAACTAATTGATAATATATGAACATTTGTAAAATATTGAAATGCCTTAAAATACCCAACTTAATGATATATTCATTTTGAATGAAACCATTGTTTAAATTCAAAGTTATAATGATAATATGGAAAGACATTAAATTTCTTGTCACATATAAATCATGCCTAAGTTTGGCAAAATAACTTGAACACCGTGTATTACTTGAATACAAAGTGTTTAATGAATTGTTAAAAGTAAATACATATTCGATGTATTGTGTTTTAATGAAAATGGTAATTATCATTGTATGATTGTTTAAATGTGTAAAGAAGTTTACCAAAGGAAACATGAATATGAAACTATTTGATTTGATCAAAGTGTGTCATCAACAAAGGGTATAAATATAAAAGAGAATCTAATTACTATGATTTGATCAAGAGTAATGAAATTCAACTTTATAAGATTGGCATAAAATAAATTGTGGAATGCAAAGCGTTTTGAAATGTCAAAATGAAAAGCATCACAATATGATATTAGATATCAAAATGGGTGAATAGATGGCACCAAATAAATCGTTGTAGTGTAGATGTAGAGACCATTAGTTAGAAATAGTTAGCACTCAGTTAGAATATATAGTGAACCATTTGAATTCGTGAAAGCAGCTCCATATCTAGTATGGATCGTCGTAAAAGTTTTGGGGGTTATTAGATATAACCAAAACAATAACGAATAAGTCCTTGTAGAGTATTCATTGTAAACTTTGAATACGAAATCCATAGCTGAAACCAAAAGAGAAGCAAAACTTGTATTGCTTGGATTTTGGTACATTTTCGAGAAAGTTCGCATTCAATGATATTTCTCGATTATGGAGCAAATGAAAGATAGTGAAAAACACGATGAGGATTCAAAACCCTGCATCAGAGTGTTGGGAAGCGCAACGGAAAATGTTCATGAACTATTCTCTTCACAAAGGAAAGAATCAATGAAAATGATCATTGTGTTTTCCCCACTGGTGTTTTCACTACATGAAGTATGATTCAAAATGTAATCCATATCTTGTATGGAGACATTTTTGAATCATTTGTCATGATTCTTGGAATATGACATACCTACGAACTACTAAGGAAATAACGGTAAACTAAAATTATGAGAAATCCCAAAGAAAAATTCCCTTGAGATTAGAAAGCAATTAGTTGATGAATCTCAAAAGTAAAAGGGGTTACTTCAATTTTCCCAAATGACTGCAAAGCCATAGTGGAAAAGAGGGTAAATGACAAAAGCACAATTTGTCAAGTATTGGACGAATTCAAATGAATTTGATTCAAGTGTGCTTAATGTCTAGTGGATTTAAAACTAGTAAAAGTACTAGCGTCTCATAGTAAATCTCCAAGTTTGATATTTGATCAAAGGATTTTGAAATTGTTCAAAATAGTGAGTAGATATGCAATTTTCATGAAATTGAGTGGGAGCTATGAAAGTCTTCCTAAAACAATATGTGAGCAATATAAGTCTCAAATTCAAATATGTAGGAACATAGTTTGAGTAAGAGTAGTGACTCATACCCAAATATGTTAGGAACATATTTTGAGTGGGAGATTATAGAGTGATTCTTAAGGATGTTAAGAATAAAAGCGCAAGTACCAATAAATAATGATTTATAAGGAGTAGAAGTTGATAATAAGTATATTATGATATTATGTAGTATTCCTTAAGGGATTCTGAAAAGGCTTTCAGAATAGAAGTTAATTAAGGATCTGGTCCTTAATAACTCAAGTTAGGAATAGTATTAAGTTTAACACCAATGGTTGAAAGAAATAAAAGGATGATCATCATCCACTATGTTGAGACATAGGTTCTATCTTAGAAAACCATGATGATAACTTAACATAATATATGATCCAATAAGGAACGTTTAAAAGTGATTAAGTTCGAATCACATAACGTTGAGCTAAATTTGTCCTCACTGTCTAGTAGAGAACTGTAGACATATTTTCCAAATCCATAAAGGATGACATATCTTAAAACATAAAGGAGTATGTTATAAGGGAATATGTTGGAAACTCTTGTAAATAATGATTAAAGTCAAGTAGGAAGCAAGGTGAACAAAACATCAAAAGTTGTAGAGAGTGCACTAGTGTTTCGATGAATACATTTATAATAATAGATAAGGGTACCATCTAAAGTGTTGTATAATGTTATGGCAGGGCTAGTTCACTTTTAACATAGAATGATGTGTCTGAGGGCACAGTGCCCATGATAAAGCCCTCGAGGTTGATCTAAAGTCACTGTAGGCTCCTGGAATCAGGCCTCGTTCTGCTGCCATAGCAACGATGCATACACACAGATGTTATCATGTGATGATAAAGTATTAATGTCAATCAAGGATTTGGGACTATAAAGTACAGGCCCAAGACTCAACCTCTTCCATGAGCAAGCGTGTTCAGGGTACCGGATATGGTGCCAATGATTAAGAACAAATGTAGCTAGTGTATTTGTACTCTAGTGCAAGTGGGAGACTGTTGGAAATATGCCCTAGAGACAAATAGTTATAAGGATTATTATCATATTTCATATAGTTTATGATTAAGTTTTATATCATGCTATAACTGTATTGAGTGGAAACATCAATACACGTGTGATATATAAACAACCAGGGGTTCCCAGTGACACTTTAGTCACTAGTTCATTGGTCAATAGATGATCATGTTTCCTGATCATGTGGCATTTATGCTAGTTGGAAATGGAGTCAACTCATTCTGAGAATGAGACGATGAACCAATACCCAAGCTAAACATCGTGACCCGATCATGTCACGAAGTTCAAGTTACAATGATTAGAAATGGATCCTCGTAGACTATTCCTTGGACCGTGAGGCTATATCAATCACTGTCTCCTGTGAGTTCTTAGATAGCATCAAGCGCCACTTGGTAATACGGTGGTTATAAAGGTGTGTTTAGGTACTCGGAGGGATCACATGGCCATCCAGGTCCCTCTGTCGATCGTTGGTGCGGGAGTGTCCCAACCATGTCTGGAGTGTTCCCGAACCATGGGGTATCACGCTTAAGGGCTTGATGATGCTTAGAGAGTGTTTATAGGATCGAAAGAATCACCGAAGTATAGTAGAGAGAAAACCGGAAGGGTTTCGGTAAGTCCGGAGGATGTCCGGGTGGAGGTGGAAGGTGTTCCATAGCCACGGAGGTTGAATAATATGTGAATGAATGTTAAATATTGATTTAATCATTATTCATAATTATTTAATAAAAGATAAAATCAATTTAAATGGTCAAAGGCTTAATGGGCCAATTCTGGAGGGAAGAGGGCCCATTAGGGAAAAGGCAAGAGGGAGAAGGGCCAAGAGGGGAGGCCGACTCCCTAGTGGGATAGCCCCCCATGCGGGGCCCATGGGGTGGCCGGCGGCGCCACCCCCTCCCCCTCTCCTCTCCTTTAGTCCCACCCCGGAACTTTGAGGGAGGTAGTACCTCCCCTCCCCCTATATATAGTGGGGGTATTTTGCCAGATAAATACACACAATATTCAATAAAGGTCTTCTCACTTTTTGGAAGACCTCTAATTGATATTCTCTCTCTCTCTCTCTCTCTCGTGACCGTGGTGAAGGGTCCGCAGCATAGAAAACAAAAAAATTCCTACGATGAGAACTACACGCCAAGATCTATCTACTAGGTACATAGCAACGGGTGGACATACATCCATCGAGAACTTACCCTCGAAGACAACGAGTTTTTTTAAAGAGTAGGAACTCGTGGTTGATGTAGTCGTACACTTCCCGATCTCAAGATCGTGATGAAGTCCAGCAGGTCCGGCTCCAGCACGTCCTTCAGATCCAGCTCCAGCAAGTCCAGCACCACCAAGTCTAGCACCGCAAAGCAGCGGTGCATCCGTGATCGCACACACGTTCGGTACCCCAACAACCTCCATCCCTCGCTCTAGCAAAGCATCGGAAGCAGCAACTCCTTTCCAGATAAAGCCACCGGGAACATGTATCTCGCTAATTCGAGACCATGGGGGAATAATACTAGAGGGGGAGAGAGATCCTTCACGAGGAGGTGTGAGGAAGTAGGTGAGTGAGGGGGGCCTTTTATAGGAGGAAGGGGTACCCCTCCCCATGGTCGGCGCCCCATGGGAGGGTGACTCCTCACCTCCCCATTCATGTGGTGGTAACCCCTCCACATTAAAATGCCCCTTCACATTCTCTTTTAAAGTCTCAACTTTAAATGCATTAAGTTTCTCCAAATTTAATGCTCTCTCATTTAATAAAACTATTTTATTAATTTTATTCAGAATTTTATTAATTACTTTAATTAACAAACATTCACATAAAACCCCTTGCAATATTTCAATATCACATGCAGAACCACTTTCTGCAATTTCACTCGAAACAATTTCGGTTTCTATTGAAACAATTCCTACGCTTTGCAATTCTTTCGTCTGAAACATATATGCTCCAAAATGGTGTACGGTAACTCTTAAGTGTGTCACCCTACGGTTCGCGAATAATGTAAACATGATTGAGACTCCTCTCAGATCAATAATCAGAAGCGGGACCTGGAGATCCATACTGACTCCTGCATATTCAACGATGACTTCTGTGATTGTGAGAACCTTTAATGCTAGTTACTAAATCCCTTTGTCTCGCGATATATTACATGTCCGAGATTTGATCATCGGTATCTCCATACCTAGTTTGATCTTGTTGCCGACATGCACTCTTTTCTCATTCCTGTGATATAACATTCTAGTGATCACATCACTTGCTTGCAAGCTATCTTAATGTGATATCACCGAGAGGGCCCAGAGTATATCTATCCGTCATCGGGATTGACAAATTCCACTCTTGATCCATGAGCCTCAACATAACACCTTCAGTAATTGAACCCATCTTTATAGTCACCCTGTTACGGTGTGACGTTTGATGTTATCAAGATACTCTTCCGGTGTTAGCAATTAACATGATCTCATGGTCTAAGGATAAAGATTACTTCGTATGATGTTATAGTAATATAAACATAATGACTTTGATTGTAATGCTATACTTTGGATGAATGTTCATCACATCATTTCACAAATGCTGTGACCTTGTTATTAACAACATCCAATGTTCATGATCAGGAAACCTTGATCATCTTGTTAATCAACAAGCTAGTCTATAAGAGAGGCATAACTAGGAACCCTTTTCGTTTATTAAACACACATGTATTGATGTTTCCGATCAATACAATTATAGCATGCAAAATAAACATTTATCATAAACATGGAATAAGATAATAACCACTTTATTATTGCCTCTCGGGCATATTCCCTTCAGTCGCCCACTTGCACTAGAGTCAATAATCTAGTTTGAAAAACTTTGCGTATTGAACACCTATGGCTTTCTGGTGTTGCATATACGCGATTGCTAGTGGTTAACATAATCTCCTGATCTGACAGTTTTAGGTCCGTGTGTATTTGCATGTCTTTGCGTCTCTACGCATCACTCATTCTCAAATGAGATGGCATTGTATAAATTTGGTCCTTTGGTGAGACCTTTAGTTCGTTCGGGTTAAAATATGTTGATATTATTGTCATACAATATATCTTCATAGTATTAGACCACTTTGAACCACACCTAGTTTGATAACAAACCACTTAACACAAATGCCCTCCTTTGCTGCTACTATAGCAGTCATATACTTAGCCTTTCGTTGTAGTATCCGTCACAATGTCCCAACTTTGGAACTCATCCAAATCCATCATGGAACATCCTTTCCATTACATTGTGCCACCCATAATCTAAATTGAGATAAATTTTAATTTATATCTTGTGACAAAACTAGTATCAATGTAACACTTTACAATGAACTACCTTTAACTATTTTGTCACTTATACATGATATATTCTTAGTTCTTCCAAAGCTCATAAGAATATCTTTACTATCGTCCAATGATCATCTTATGAATCATTCTGGTATGTGCTCATAACATTTAGAGCATAGGACATTTTGGATATATACATATCATGGTATAATCGATCAAAATCTTCATGTGATTTTACTCACCAAGTGTTGAAACACTTGAATCTTGATACAATTCTTTCCATGCAACAAGAACCTTTCTTGTTGTTTCCATATTGAACCCTTTCAATATCTCATATATGTATGTCTGGCACAACCATATTAGCGCCTTAATCTATCCATATAGATATTGATGCCAAATATTCTGGGTTTGCCCAAGTCTTTCATCGAAATCTTATTTTTAATGAAACTCTTAACTTGTGTCAATACAAGATACATCATTTCCAATCAACAATATGTCCTCTACATAATGTATTAGAAATATGTCTCAGCGCTCCCACTTAATTTCTTGCAAATGCAAGCATCTTCATCATCTCTAATGAATTTAAACTCTTTTAACATTTTCATCATGGTGAAGATTCCAACTCTGTATGCTTACTTCAACTATTGAAGTTTGCATGCCCTTTTAGCACCCTTTGAATTAACAAAACCCTTCGGACCATGTCATGTACACGTCCTAGGTAACCGTTCTATTAGAAGAACCTTGTTTTGTTTACTCAACTACCATATACCAAATTATATGTAGTGGTTGCTATATTAATCCATCAAGACTATATGTCTCTATGAAAGATCAAATCTTGTCACAGTCAACTCCTTGAACATTGTCGTCAACTTCTTTCCGACATGTCAACTATTTCGTAGATGTTAAACATCCATGTCTATTTCTTTATAGATCCAAACACAGCCGATAGGCTTCACGCCTTTCCTGAGGGTCTTCCAAGTTCAGAAACTTGATTTCTCGTGTATGGATACTATCATGGATTCTATGACTTCTAGTCATTTTATGGAGTCAGGGCCCATCATTGCTTCTTTGCATGTAGTCGGTTCATCATTGTCAAAACAATAACGACTTTCTTATCAAATCACACTATTTGATTCTTACCGACCCACACGGTTCAATAAGAACTCTAATCTTCGAGATCACACCCTTTGTAATCACGGGAGCCATGAGCATTGTGGCTGCCACCAGGACACTTTCCGGGGATGCGCTAATTAGCACATATAGCTAAGGTTCAACAACTTTATCAAAGTTCTATTGTCCTCCCACTTAACTTTTTGCGAAAAATTCCTTCTCAAGAAACTTGACGTTCCAAGTAACAAACTCTTTTGTCCTTGGTGTTATGGAGAAATTCCCAACAAATTCTTTGGGATAACCTACAAAGACGTGTTTATCCGACTTTGGTTGTAAACATTTTACTTATGCATAGCATACTGAAATTTAAGAAAAGACAATTCGGGTTTTATCCCAAACCATAACTTATATGGTTTCATTTCAATGGATCACGATGGTGCTCTTTTCAGTGTAAAAGCGGTGGTCTCTAAAGCTTTAATCCTTAAAACATAATGGCAGTAATATAAATGAAACCTTTGATCTTACCATGTCAAACAAGGTTTGATTTGATCTCTCGAACATACCATACTCCTGTGGTTTATCGGGAAATACAATTTCATGGAACAATTCCTGAAATCTTAGGTGTTTTGCTAAACCTGTAACTCAAATATCTTCCTTTATGATCAAATCATAAACTCTTTATTTTCTTGTTACAATGATTTTCCACTTCATCTTAAAAGTCTTTGAACAATTTTCAAATGTTTCATACTTCTTCCTTATTAAGTAAATATATAAATATATTCACTCAAATTTCCGGACAAAGCATATGAAGAAAAAATATCCATCGCATATGGCTACACATAATGGACTATGCACATCAGCATGCACAATTTCCAATAAGCTAGTCATCCGTTCCTCTCTGGCCTATGGACGGAGTTTCAATTATCTCGAGGAAAGTCTCACATGCGTCAATTGATCAAAATCAAAGACTCCAAAAATCCATCAACATGGAGTTTCTTCATGTTTTCTTTACAATATAATTTAAACAGCGATGTCACTTCATAAGTGATCTTTCAATCATTTGTCTTGCGACATTTTAGCAATAGTGTTTATGGATGTGATTTCTCCCACCAGACTTGTAAAAGTTCATCCATCCTTTATGGAATTCGGTAATTATTTGAACAACCATTGTTCTCATAATACCGGAACAAAATAACAATTATTAAAAACAAATCTTGAAGGCTAGGTTTGACGACAACGAAAAACACAATAACACTTTATTTGTTTTCGATGAACATCATCACTTATTCTCTTGCTAGTTACTTAGGCCATTGTAGTTCATGAATTGCATTGTCCTGTATGACACTTCATACCAACCAATTCGGTATCCAATACCGGTATACAATACCTCATAACCACATTGTTTAACAAGCAAGGAATACAGTCATAACATGTATATCTTCTATATACCTAAGTTGGACATCTCCAACCTTTTCTTTTCTGCCAAATATTTTATAGATTCTCTTTCAACAATTCCTTTTCTTTTAAAAGAATCTATCAACATCAATAGTGGTGTCATTCACATGACACATAGTAAAAAGTGTATATAGTCAAATACTAATACCTTTGAACTTGCACTTTGAAGTGGATCACCATCATCAAATGTTTGGTGTTCTTTCAAAAATCCATTCTTTAGTAATCTATCAGTGTAGTAAACATTTTACTTACATGTTCTATTCATCCTTATCATGACAACTTTAATGATCAAGCTACTATAGCCTATAAGGAAGAATCGCGAGTATAATGTCAGTTCCTAAAACCTTTTTGGGAGATCCGGATGCTTAGCATCTCCATCCTTCACAAATTCTCATACAATATGAGAACATGTATTTTGCTAAATTATACTCTATCATAATGCAACCAAAAACATTGTTTCAGATATCACAATATCTTTCACACATGATGGTTTCTGAAACAATTTTCAGCTCCAATATAATCTTGATATTAAAACAACTTTTGAATTTCAATAATCATGGAGGCAAACATGATACTTTAGATACTAACATTGGAATTCTTACTCTTGATTTAATACTTCTTATTAAACTTCATGGAGTAAATAGAGTTTGCTGAAGGTTTGCAATAGGACTTATAAACTTTAAATTGACATTCAAAACAATACGATACCAGTTCATAAAGTAAATATCCAGAATTATATAGTTCTATTATCTCAATTAAAACTAAGCATAAGGTAGTGAACAGACGCCAATGACTACAACAAATTATGCAAATTCACTTTGATTTAGTTTATGACAAATTGAGTTCGACTAATCCAAATTAGAAATGAACTCCGACTCAAAAACTACATCCCTCGTGCCTTTTTGGTGATTACATGAACAAATCTACTACACCAAGTCTGATCATCACGCGAGTTGATGTAGCTTCAAAGGCGAGCATCTATATGGGCATCATATCAACTATATGACTCATGCTTAACCTTTAGGTCCATGTTCTGAGGCCATGTCTGTACATGCTAGGCTCGCCAAGTAAGAACCTTAGTATTCGCGTGTGTAAAACTGTCTTACACCCGTTCCCATGAAAGCGTAAATTCGAGTACACCCGATCATCATGTGATGTCTCGAAACACGATCCACAGAACGGTGCATACTTAAGGAAGAACACATTTTTTATCTTGATATCTAAATGAGGTATCATCTTATAATTCTACAAAAAAGCACCAAACTAGCAGTATAAGATGCTAACATCTAATGTGTAAAGTGAGATGATATGGTCCATGCATTTGAGCTCTATCATTTGCATCGTGGTATGATCTCTATCATTCCTTTTTGTGTGTAAGGCCAAGGTCTATGGAACTTACACGTTGAGTGTGTTGTAAGAGTATCTATCATACATCTACTTACAACAATACCATATCAAGACACTAGCCCAGCAACGATCTAAACTAGACGCCTCTAATTTATCAATTGCAGGTTTTACGTGGCTTAGGGCTTTCGGAGATAGAACCGTTCTTACCTACGAACATGAACCACAACAAGGATAACCAAGTTATTAGCAACTCGTTGTAAATTAGATATTGACTATAGTAGGAGAGACAGACACCCGCCAGTCACTTATGCAAAACAAGTTGCATGTCAGTCGTGGAACTGTCTCATTTACGATGACATGTAAGGTTGGTCTAGGCCGCTTCATCCCACTATGCCACCAATATCCAAAATACATAGAAGATGCAATAACATGATCATCATCACCCACATATGAACATATGTGTACTGCCCGTGCAAATCACCTACGCATAGATCAGGCTCTGATACCACTGAAGGGTCCGCAGCATAGAAAACAAAAAAAATCCTACGATGAGAACTACACGCCAGGATCTATCTACTAGGTACATAGCAACGGGTGGACATACATCCATCGAGAACTTACCCTCGAAGACAACGAGTTTTCTTCATGAGTAGGAACTCGTGGTTGATGTGGTCGTCCACTTGCCGATCTCAAGATCGTGATGAAGTCCCTGAACTCCCGGATGTACTTCATGACACTGGAGTAACCCTGTTGTAGTTCTTCAAACTCCCTATGCTTCAACTCAATGATACTTTCTGGAACATGGGATTCACAGAATCTCTGCTTGGACTCCTCACAGTTGTACTCTCTTCCTGGAAGTTGCATAGATAACTGACCCTCCCACCATGCTGCTGTTGGTCCGGTCAACAGATGTGTTGCATACCTCAACTTTTCTTCCTCATTGCATCCTACCGTTTTCAACTTTCTTTCAATATCTGCTAACCAATCCTCTGCATCCATTGGTTCTGAAGCGGATGCAAAAGGTAAAGTCCTGGTATCCTGGAAATCAGAAAGACTAACACCACGTCCTTGAGGTGCCCTCTGTTGTCCCACTCGATCTACCAACCCCTCCATGAATTTGTTATGGGACTCTTGCATCATTTGCATGTACTGCATAAAGTTCTGCTCCATCAATGGCCTTATTGGTGGTGGTGGGGGTAAATTTTCTTGCATTCTGGCGTCTTCATCCGCCTTTCCTTTGGCTTCGCGCTCCATGCGCTGCTGCTTAGTCTCGTTCTCTACACTCGTTTCCATACCCCCCTAGTCCTGTAACATAAAGCGAACACACATAATTACATCATGCATATGTGTTCTGAGCTCAACTTCATGCACAGAACTAGTCACACAATGGAAAACAAGTTCCAATTAAGAACCAAATATGCATTACACACATATTATACATTACAAACAACATAGTTGATACAACATGACTACAAGTCCTTACTATATCAGCCTTACAAGCTCATGGGGATACTATCCACTTATTTATTTACATCAAGTTCTCGGACTCTAACTTACATATCACCACTGGGATACTCCACCTCAAAGTCACACTCCCCAGAAGCGACGTTCATCGTACATACCCGGAGTACAACCATGCTGACGTGAAGTACGATGCACCATATGTGGAATGACTTGCCTATTCGACAGACGATAATAAGTATCAGAAGTCTCCGGACTTGACACATCATTCAGTTGAAGTGCATACATACCTTCCAACTCATCTGAAATATCTTCAGAATCATCCTCATCACTGTCTTCTTCATCCATCTCCTGCATCCCGACTCTAGAGGAATCAACAGAATATTCCCCTTCCGGTGCTCCCTAAGTACTCTACTGGGTACGATAGTCCTCATCTATGATTGGATAGTGCATGTTATCTGGAGTAGGATAATGTTCTAGTGACTCAAACACCCTTTCTTCAGGATCTTCCTCATCAGACTCTACATCCTCCACATGGATATCTCTACCATCAACGGAATAAGATCTCACTCCCATGCGACTAGTCTGTCCGGTATCTCCAACTGAATCTTCCACAAGAATAGGATTCCCGGGAGATCCATCCATCAATTCGTACCTCCATCCCTCAGAATTTCCTATAGGTAGTTTCGAGTCCTTAGTTCCCCAAGATCTCTGTGGTACATGATGACTAGTGCCCTCATCAGGATATCTAGTGGGTTCTGGTATAGGTGAGTAAGGATATGGTGTGAAAGATGCTGGATCTATAGGTATATCCTTAAAAACTGGGTTAGCCCTATCCACTTCTTCATTCTCCAGTTTAGATGCTAACTTCTCCCTTCTTTCAGGATTCGTTAAATCCTGTAACATATTAACCTGATATTCTACGATAACCAGATGTGTCTTATACAAACACCCAACCATCAGTCGATATAGATCCATAAACTTAGAAGCTAGTTTTGGATGCTTCCTTACTAAAGCAAGATGATCCGGTTCTGGTTCCTCGTCTATAGAGTCATGAGGAATCACAAGATATGTGCTTCCAGCTAACTCTTCTGCTTTGTGCTCCTGAACATTGGCTATCACCTCCACAATAGCAACATGATATGCTGCTAGGTGACTTCTACCTTCACCCATAGGTAATTGTGATATAAACAAAGCTTCTTTGGTAGCTGGATGCTAACACGATATTTGGCTAACATTCGCCCATCATGGTATGTCATGGTATAGACCGGAATATTAGTTGTGCAACTAAATACTCTCAGAAGTTCTCGAAGTTGTTCAGTTCAATCCCCTGATAGTCATCGAGAGTCTCTTCTTTCCTTGCCAAAGTCTGTTTTGGAAACTTTGGTGCCATTTCCACTATATATAAATAACAGAAATAACTATAATTAGTATCCATTAATTATAATAATGCATCATAATAAAGAATTATCGCACTAAAAAATATAACGAAATATTCTCAATTGAATAATCATCATATATTCTAGAGAACTCTTTACCGTTGCTCCTAAACTCCTACAGGTAATTCCCTTTACTAGGTTTCCAACCTAAGGTCAAAGCAATTGTTCTCATACCAGCTGCGGTGACCCAGCATACCACTACATGTGTAGTACCATATAGTCATTGACATGACATCCACAGAACACCGTTCTGTAATATCACATCCCTCAGAGTGGTACAACAAAAACATTACGGGCCCATATTACAAACATATACACTTCATTTTTATTAGAAACCAGAAGTTCCAACTTCAAGTGTTACAAAATTACAAACCAACTTAAGTAGTTTCATGAAGATATAAAGTTCAAACTCATATTCCGAATTGAGCTAAACAACTTATTTTATAAAGTTCCTACTGCTCGGCTAAATTGGTATACTAATAACTAAAGCAACTACTCGGACTCGTTACCCTCCACTCCATAGCGTATTTCATAGTCCACCCTTCAAATCCTCTGGACAGGTCTAGCTCCTCGTAGTAGACATCTTCTTGTCCTTCAGCTGCGTACATTCTTAGAGTCTAAGCAGGGGTTCAAAGGAAAGAGTGAGTAACAGCGTTACCCAGCAAGTTCATTTTATGCAAGGTGGGAAGTTTGATGCTCTATCTACCACCTCGGACTATAAGTCCTTGGCACTATGAAGTTTTCATAAACATTTCTTGAAAGATTGATTTTATTATCAAAAACTATGCCCATCATCCTTCACAGGTTGACCAGAACTTCATGGAGTTCCTTTCCGGCCGCGTTCGTAGCTCCTTCCCGGAACAGGGAATAACAAGTTATAGTTCTTACACTCTGCAGAGGTGCATTGCTTTACCCATGAGAGATCAACTCCTTGTTGCACAACCGGGCGTACTTGCCCGTCCACAATTCCATGATGTGGGGCCTAGTAGGTGATCCAAGCCAATCACTGCCCTCTTCATGACCCCATATGTCTGCACGATCCTCCGGGGCTGACTACACCTCCATTAAGCCCCCTTTCGGGCAAGCTACAACCCTGGTGAGTTCTCGAAGACTCTACGAGCCGGTTATACCCCTAGCAAGCTCCATAAAGGTCTTACTGTACCTCCGGCAGCCGCTCATAGATAATCTAGATACCAAAAACGTGGAGCCTAAGGGTGCCCACCCATATGCTGGATCCGCACAAGGAATTCATAGCGTCACGTTAAGGTCATCTTGCCTCTATATGAAAGGAAGAAGATACAGCTGACTTCTCCGTCCCATTCCAAATCTCATGGTTAACGCGTAATATACGGCGCTATAATCACTAATGTCATGGGTTGGTAAGCCTATGGTGACTTCTGCAATTGGAACCCTAAGTTCCATTGCTAATCTTTATTATCACTTAGGATGATAACTACATCTTATTTATTAGAGAAGATAATATTTTCTTTCTCCAGATCATAGATGATAACACACAATTTGCAACATCTTTGATAAAGACTCTTCAAAGGACTTGAGCAAGTGATGAACTTGCCTCGTGACTACAAGGTAGTAAAGTCGGATGCTTCCACTTGACCTTGAGCTCCGGTTTCTACAAAGAACCATTATTGCCCGGTAAGGGCAATATTTAAAGAAGCAATATGAAATGCATAGTAATGTCATGCAATGGTTTATTATTTGCTTATTTGTCTATTTTACCCTCATAGTAAAAGTTTACTATTAAAAGAAAAGTATTACTTAAAGTCTTTGAAATTTTTTAGAGACATTATATTTGGTATTTTTATAAAGACTAGAATTATTTAAACAGTTTAAAATTGAGTTTATTTCATTTTTAACTCCTTTAAATATTTAACTAAAAATCCTCTAAGGAAATAAGACTTTATTTTTATTACATTTAGTTTACATTTCAAAAAATACAAATTAGTATTTTTCTATAATATCACTTCCTTTTAGAATTGTAAACATGAGTTTATTCAATTTTTATGTGTTTGTATGATTTTATAAAATTCCAAAAGGAATATATATCCTAGTAATAATAATTTTAATTTTAATTACCTAAAATTTCATTTGTTATTTTTCTTAAGTAGAGAACATTGTTTTGGTTCCATTAATATTTTATTTATATTTTTAGGATTTTTATTTTATTTATTAGAGCCATTTTAGTCCTAGGGGTATTTTGGTCATTTGATAATTTAATTAGATTTTCCTTTTTAAAACTGGACCTAGCCCATTGGGCTGGCCCAGCCCTGACCCGGCCCACTGGGCTGGTCAAACCCTTTTCCGTGAGGGGTACTAGACCACATCGGCCTAGTACGCACCCACATCTCTATCGCCTCCCTCCCTCGTGTTCTTCCTCGACTTGTTGCGACGCGGTGTCGCCGACGCCGTTACCGCTCGATTGCCGTCGCCCTGGGCCTCCCCGGCCGCCACCGTGGTGTATGGCGAGGTTGTGGACCCCACTCCTTCGCCTGGTCCATTTAGATTTGGCTCTAGAGCTCTCCTACGGCTAGACTGGCTCCATTCCGAACCCTAGGGTTTGGGGTGCCGCTAGTGATGCCTTCACCGCCGCTCCAGTGGTGCTTGTGAGGTACTCATGTGTTGCTATGGTGGTGCTGTGCGTCCTCAAGCGATGTTGTGGCCGCTGCCTCGGCTCGGTGTGGGTTACAGCGCCCTTCGGGTGCTCCTCGTGCCGTCGTGCGCTCGTCGGCCCCTCTACTTCCTCTTCTAATCTACAGCGAGGACCTTGAGTAAGTTCTTCGCTTCCTCTTCGTGCTCTCTCTATACTTCCCTTGCTGGCCAGAGAGTGCTCCCAGAGAGAAATTTCCCATTAGGGTTAACTATTCTATTAGGGTTTCATTCCTTTGTGTTGATAATCAAGGATACTAAGCTATTTAGGAATGTCTTTGGTGTTGTTCTTGTGCTAATCCATAGCCTACTGCTAGACCTGGAAATCACTAATAATTCTGTAAGATAAATTGTTATCTTAGCCTTGTTACTGTCAGCACACAAATGGTATGTTGTGACTTTAATCTAGCCTATTATCTAATGAGTGATGATGGTTAACTAGTTTCAGTACTGGAACTTGTATTGGGCTATCTGAATTTATCATTGATGTCTCTGGTGATAGTTCTTCTGTGTAAGAGAATGATTCCTAATTGATATATTGGGAAGATGATTAACTATTCCTCTTTAAATGACCTAGATTATGTGATCTCTGGGTAGGATTTGTTTGGTTAGAACCAATCCTTATGACACCTTCCTTGGAATGGTACACATGTTTGCTCTAGTGCTGGCTTTGGTCTCCGTATGCTCCAGAATGACTTGATGCTAAATTGAATTGAAAACTCATGCTGTATATGTTCCTGGCTTCGTGTTTGAGAAGGAGAGCTGTGTGGTCTATGGATGAGCTTCGGCTGAGTGCTTTGTTTGAGTGCTAGTAGTGCTACTGCTGTATTGACAGCACGCTGCATGCATTTTATGACTAAGTTGTGTGCCTGTGTAGCCTAGTCGTGTGGATCAGCTCAAGTGACAATATCTCCATCAGTTACTTTTTTACTGTTTAATGCCTGGTGAAACTTGCCCCTTTTAATGACTCGATGATGTAATTTGAACAATGCATTTCATTGTTCACCACTGAGAGTAACACTAACTAATTAACCCTTGTTTTCTTTTTAGTTGTTTTATCTTATTTGCAGGAACAAGATCTGGAGATACAAGATTTAGTCTAGAATAGCTAAGTAGCATAGGTATTAAATGTAATCTTATTTTCTTTATTATTTTTGTAGAATCCTGTAAAGATTTATTATAAGGTAATAAAGTTGTATTTCCATTCTCTGTAATCTTCTACTTTTGATGTATTTATTACAATTTGTAATGTTGTGATGTAATCAAGAAATAAGAATTCATTTCTTATCTCATTTTCATTGTCTCAGATCCTTATTGTTGTTTACTATATCTATGATTTAATCAAATAATGTTAATAAAGTATTTTGGAAAACAATTTAATATTACTAACTTCCAAATCTTAAATATTTTCAAATTGATTTAAATTTCAAATTTGAATTCATAATAACTTCCCCAAAACTTAATAATTTCTAAAGGTCATGTCAAAATTCATAGCAATCACTAACAAGAGCTATTCCTACCTCAAGTTAGAGAAAGAAACTCTGATCCCTTTAGGTTTTTGTTTGGCAGAAAATTTACCCTGATTTTACAAATGCATGCATGCACAAACTTAGATTCCTATTTCTACCCTTCGTTGGATCCTAATGCTGGGATGTTACAAAGGGGTGCCCCATTGGTGGTTCTCCATGATACACATGTACTTACAATGACAAGAACTTACTTGTAACTAAAGTTGAGTAGCATGAGGTTCGATACTCGTAAGCAAGGGGCATGGGATTTTCAACTTATAACTTGTCAAGCATATCCTAATATTTGTGTCACTTTAACCTTAATCACCTCAAGATGCTTATGATAGGGGCAATGAGAGCTAAAAGCTAATAAGTACCATAATTTTTGGAAGCTCTTTATGAAACTTGAATCCCTTCTTCCCTTTGTGAAGGGCCTTTCTTTTTTAATTTTATGTTGAGTCTCCATCTTCTATCTTTATGCACCAATTGAGAGAGCATAGTGGTCATTATTAGTTTAATGTGCATTGTCCCAAAACTTATTGATTGATTCATAACTTTGATATTGCTTGCTCTTAAATTATTTGTATCTAGTCACCCTTATGAACTTTGAAGGTGTCCTATGCATTTATGTTTTGCTATACCATGAGGGACAAGCTGAATACCACTCTTATTATGTTTTCTATATGTGAAACAAATAAACGTCTTCCAATGCATTGTTGTTCATGATCTTTTGTTTGTACCCTTTCATGTTACAACATAGTTGCTTTGTCTTATTGTTAGAACTCTATCTTTCATGCTTATGTTTAGAGTACTTTGATCCCAGCTATCAATGCTTTACAAATACCTTGATCAAGATTGTGATGCTGCATGTCGCCTCAAAAATTATTATTTTTATCACTTACCTACTCGAGGACAAGCATGAGTTAAGCTTGTGGATGCTTGATACGTCGTAAACGTATCTATAATTTTTGATGCTCCATGCTTGTTTTATATCAACTTTCTATTGTTTTGTTCACACTTTGAGGCATTTTTATACATTTTTTGGAACTAACCTATTGACAATATGCCGTAGTGCCAGTTGCCTGTTTTCTGCTGTTTTTGGTTTCAGAAAAGCTAGTAAATAAATATTATCGGAATTGGACGAAACAAAAGCCAAAGTTCCTATTTTACTTGACACATGACGGAGTCCAAAGCAGAGACGGAGGAGGGCACCGAGGCGGCCATACCCTATGGTGGCGCAGGTACACCCCAGGCGCGCCACCAGGTGGTGTGGACCCCTCGGGCCTCCATCGACCTTGTGCCTTTGCCTATATATTCCCTCCAAGATGAAAACCCTAGATACCGAGATCAGAATTCCACGAAAAGTTCTGCAGCGCCGCTGCCATCGAAGATGAGATTCGGGGGATAGAAGTCTCTGTTCCCGCACCCTGTCGGGATGGGGAAGTGCCCCTGGAGCCATCTCCATCGACTCCACCGCCATCTCCATCGCTATTGCTGACTCCCATGATGACGAGGGAGTAGTTTTCTCTCGAGGCTAAGGGCTCTACCGGTAGCTATGTGTTCATCTCTCTCTCTATGCATGATCTTATTGAGATCATGAGCTTTGTAATCTAGATCTATTCTGCTACTCAAGTGCTTTAATAGATCTCTTCTCATGTCCACGTGTGTGAAGTTGACAGTGTGCACACTATGTGGCACTTAGGCTAAGGTTACAGAAATACTTATCATGAGAATAATTTGAGTTAGATGTCTCTATGAGATTGTGGTATTTGTTGGAACCATCTAGCGCTCAAGGTGATAGTGAGGGGTTATCTAGATGGGGAATGCGACCTTTAATGTGTGATGTTATAGCCCTACATTGTCCAACCGCAGAGTAGTTCAGGGTAGCATAATGAAGAGAAGATATTTATATGAGAATGTCCACTAGTGAAAGTATGATCCCTAGGCCTTGTTTCTAAGCATTGAAACACTGTTTACAATTAGTCATGTTACATGTTTGCTTAATGCCTCTCTTATTTCAGATTGCAATTACCACTTATAATCATCCATATTACTTGTATTTCACTATCTCTTTGCCGACTAGTGCACCGATACACCTGACAAGTGTATTGGGTGTGTTGGGGACACAAGAGACTTCTTGTATCTTGATTGCAGGGTTGCTTGAGAGGGATACCTTTGACCCCTTCCTCCCTGAGTTCGTTAACCCTTGGGTGATCCACTTAAGGGAAACTTGCTGCTGTTCTACAAACCTCTACACTTGGAGGCCCAATATTCTCTACAAGAATAGAAGCGTGCGTAGACATCACTATGCATCCTCTCCAGAGTCCCTCCAAGTTCTTGGAAGTTTTGGTATGTGGCGAACCGGGTTTGTGGCTACTCCTCTTAATAAGGAACTTCTTGCTCCTCTTCTTGGTCCTCATCCTCCTCCGGAATCTCATCCTCGGGTTGATGTTGCTCAACCTGCAAGTCATATAGTAAACACCCTTCCTCTATAGAGAAAAGACCATTAGGCATAGGAGCGGGGTAGAGACGCCCAGCTCCAACAATATGCGGGTAATAAACAACACCTCTCCTAGTGAGCATTCCACAAGCCTTTAAAGTAGACAAACCAACACGTCACTCACCTATCACCAGTTGCAACTCACCTAGGTTGATGCCTAGGGCAATGGCAAGCACGATGATGACGCCTCCACCTCTGATTGGTTCTTGGCTTTGGGAGATTGGTGCTCCAGGTAGCGCACAAGAATTGCGCCCCAGTTGAGTGACAAGTCGTAGTTGTTGAAAGCAGATTTTGCAAGGACTAAGATGTCCTCCTAATTGAGTCTCGTGAACTCATTTCACGCCAAGTTAATTCAATATAATGGGGCAAGCCCACTTGGTTGCCTTCACTTCTCGATTCTTGATCTTGTTCAAGCGATCACGTTGGAGCTCATCCCTGAACCGTATCCCCATGCATTCTTGAGCAGCAGCCCGAGAAGCACTAGCGACGGCACGAGCACAAGTTTGGCTCCTTGTGTTCATCATCTAAAATAATAAGAAAAGACAAAAATAAAACTTTTTGATCCAACAACAGTAAGTATAACATATTCCTCATCATAGCACACTAAAGAATCTCCTCAAATAATAATCTAGGCAAGAGAATCATGGCAATTAGATCATAGTACGTATCACCCTATATTGATAATGACAATAGGTCAAAGATGAATTTACAAAAAGTAATTGGATGATCGGAGGATAAATCTACCGTAGTTCACTTGTGTGCAAGGAAATCGAACGAAATTGTGTAGAGATGAAGATCTCTTGAGGTTTTGAGAGAGTTTGGAGGTATAAGAGAGAAAAGGATTAAAGTTTTGGGGTTGGAGGTACCTCCTGATACATTGCAAATGTATCTATAATTTTTGATGTTCCATGCTTGGTTTTATCCACTTTCTTGTGTTTTGTTCCAACTTTGGAGTACTTTTCATATGATTTCTTGGACTAACCTATTAACAAGAGCCATAGTGCCAGCTGCCTATTTCTGCTGTTTTTGGTTCCGGGAAAGTCAGAAAATGAATATTCTCGGAATTGGACGGGACAAAAGCCAAAGTGCCTATTTTTCCGGAAGGGATCAAGTGCCATAATACAAAACGGAGAAGGGCAGGGAGCCACCACACCACCTGGCCATGGCCAGGCCCAGCCGCCAGGTGGTGTGGCCGCTCCCGGCATCCCCTCGGCCTCTCCTTCTGCCTATATATTGCCCTCGGGACGAAAACCCTAAGTACCCGATCAAAAATCCACGAAAGAGTCTATAGCTGCCGTCATCTCCATCCCTAGATCGGGAGGGATCTGAAGCTCTTCCCGGCACCTTGCCAGAGAGGGGAATTCACCCTGGAGGCCTTCTTCATCACCATGCAAGCCTCCGGTGTGATGCATGAGTAGTTCATCCTTGGACTACGGATCCATGTAGTAGCTAGATGGCTGGTTTCTCCTCCTTTGTGCTTTCATGTTTAGATCTTGTGAGATCCATTCATGATCAAAATCATCTATTTGTAATTCATACATGTTGTGTTTGCAGGGATCCGATGGATATTGAGATGCTATTTCAGATTGATTATTGATTCTATCATGTCTTTGTTATTTGAGATCTTGCATGCTTTCCGTTGTTAGTAGCTATCTTGGCCAAGTAGATGCTAGCAACTCCAAGAGTTAGTATTTATTTTCGATAGTGGGTTCATGCCTCTGGTAATCTGGGGAAGTGACAGAAATATCTAAGGTATTAGATGTGTTGTTGCTACTAGGGAGAAAACAACAATCCTTTGTTCATAGAACAATCGTATTGTTTACTTTACGCAGCAGATTAAATAAAGCAATAATCCGTTGCTTGCAACTTAATACTGGAGAGGGTTCGGATGATAACCTGAAGGTGGATTATTAGTCATAGATGCAGTTGGATGACGGTCTATGTATTATGTTGTAATGCCCAATCAAGTCTCAGAGGAGTCAAGATGATTAGTATATGCATGTATTGCTTTCTCGGTTTTTGTCAATTGCCCCGCTGTAATTTGTTCACCCAGCATGTTATCTATCTTAAGGAGAGCCACCTCTAGTGAACTATGGATCCCGGTCCTTTTTCTTTACATACAATCTATAAACTGTTTCTGCTTTGTGTTTACTTTCTGCAAACTTTTACTTCTTTACATTCGATACGTTTAATCCTTTGTTTTCCACAAAACACGGTGAGATTGACAACCTCATCGCAAGTTGGGGACAAAGTTCTGTGGTTGTGTTGTGTAGGTCTCCACGTTGCTACTAGCACCGGTAGTGCGCCCTGCCAAAGCTCAGCTAGCAACACCTTTGGGGTGTTTCCTTGCTCCTACTGGCTCGATTAAACCTTGGTTTCATAACTGTGGGAAAACTTACTGTTGTGCTCATCATACCTTCCTCTTGGGGTTCCCAACGAGCTCTACGTCGAAAGTCGAGCGCATCACCTCCCGAGGCGTTTTTATGGTCGGATGCAACTATACTGGCGGAACTATATGGTCAGAATAATGCATTCCTGCCGTATAGTTGGCCTGTTGTCAAAATTTTAGGGTTTCCACCCGGCGGCGCGGCTATACGGACAGAACTATACGTCCGGAACAATATGTTCCCGCTGTATAGTTGGTCGTCAAACCGTCTGTACCTGGAAAAAGAAATTGTACAAAGGCATTGATATCTATACGACCAGAACTATACGGCCGGAATTTTTATTCCCTCCGTATAGTTGGTCATTAAACCGTCAATATATAGAAAATAAATCGTACGAAAGCACCGATGTCTATACGACCGGAATTTTTATTTCCACCGTATAGTTGGTCGTTGAAACGTCAATACATAGAAAAGAAATTGTACGAAAGCACCGATATCTATACGATTAGAGATATACAGCCGAAATTTTTATTCCCGCGTATAGTTGGTCGTTAACCATCAGTACATATGAAAGAAAAATTGTCGATGGCAAAGATATCTATACGGTCGGAACTATACGGCCGGAATCTTTATTCCCATCGTATAGTTGGTCGTTAAACCTTTTGTATGCATCAAAAAAATATGTTTCTTCAAAAATTATTTCTTATCCTGTAACTTAGTGAAATACCTTGTTTTTGATAGAAAATTGACAATAAATATTGTCGACCAACAACAACATGAATAAAGCACGATTTTTAGTACTACCGAACTTCTTCTCCTCAATTGGAGTTTTCTAGCACTCTTTATTAAAACTAAAACTTAAACTAAAACTAAAAAACTTTATTCAAACCTTTATTTCACATGGGTTGCCTCCCATGAAGCGCTCTTTTATGGTCAATAGCATGACCTCAATGTTGCTCACTTAGGCTACATGAGTGGAACACCCACTCCAAAATAGTTGGCCTTCAAAGTGATGGCCTCCTTTTTTATCATGCTTCGCTTTCTTCTTCCTGGGGAAATTAATAACAAAAGGATCCCACGAAGGCAATTGAAGCTTCATGTTCCCTTCATGTAGATTAATCAAAGCCTTAATAGTTCTTAAGAAAGGACGACCTAATATAATAGGATCAATAGCATCTTCAGGCATGTCAACAATAACAAAGTCAATAAGAGCAGGATGACCTTTAATGTATACTAAAGTATTCTCCTTAATTCCTATAGCTTGTTTGTAGGTAGAATCCACAAGATGTAATTTTAACTTGGTGATTTCAAAAGATCGAAGATTTAACTTATTAAAAAGACTCATTGGAATTGTTGAGACGCTTGCACCTAGATCACAAAGTGCAGCTATCTTATTGGTCCCAATTTTAATCTTAATAGTAGGCTCAAATATATCATCAAGCTTCACAGGTAATTTTTCAGCAATTTTCTTATATTCTTCCTCAAGATCACGTACCTTTATTTCTATCTTATTAACGAAGTGTTGGTACATAGCTTCCTCATTACCTTCACTTACCAGAGTCTTAACATTGATCCTTTTTACGAGATCTTCAACAGTATAACTTGGTGAAGGAGCATTACTATAATAAAGTTCTCTAGGCTCCTCCCTTTGTATTCTCATCATCTTGAGGTCTTCAACAGGATTGGGCTCAACTTTACCTTCAAATTTAGCTAGAATGAGAGTTTGACTCTCGGTTATCTTACCTAGCTGTGCCTCAACAATCCTTGTTCTCTCTTGGAGGGTCTACAAGTCATTCCTCAAACATACAGCTTGGTTAGATAATTTACCAAGCATAGCATCATGGTTATCTATTGTTTTAACAAGAATATTGTTTTGTTCATTCTATGAGTCTATAAAAGACTTAAGTGTTTCTTGGAGACTACCATTACTAGTTCCCATATTATTATTAGAGTTACCTGCAGGATTAGAATAGTGTTTCTGAAAATTAGGATTGTAATTCTTCTTCCAAGCAGGGTTATAATCACTACAATCTACAAAGTCTATTTCTTCAATATTTGTTTCAGGGATAACTCTTACCTGGGTTTCCTTGCATTTTACAGCTAGTATGAGCTCATCCAACTTAGCATTGAGTTCTTCATTTTCTTGTGGTGAGACAGAGTTCACCTTCTTCGTGTTTGATCTATCCACATGCCATTGGGCATGGTTGTCTTGCATATTGTCTAGCAGCTGCTTTGCTTCGGTAATATGTTTACCCATAAACATTCCTCCAGCTGTAGTATCAAGCATAGAATCAGACACAAGGTTAAGAGCATTATAAAATAGATGGAGAATTAACCAGTCTTCCATCCCATGACTAGGATAGTTTCTCATGCATTCTTTCATTGTCTCCCATGCAAGCGCTAGAGGCTCACGCTCTTCCTATCTAAAACCAGTAATATTAGATCTTAGTTGCATAGTCTTTGCGGGTGGAAAAAAATTAGTCATAAATAAAGAAGTGCATCCCACCCATCATGTAATAGTATTTCTAGGAAAAGATAGCAACCATTCTTTTTCTCGTCCTCTAAGAAAGAGAAGAAATAAATGCAATTTGACCGCATCGGGGTCAACGTCTTTTATACGTATCATATCACATAATTCAGTGAAAGTATTCAAGTGCATACCTGCATCCTCAACAGCAGAGCCTCCAAATTAATTCTGTTGAACCAAACTTAAATAATGGGGCTTAATTTCACAGTCATCAGCAGCAATTGCTGGCTGAGTAATAGGAGTACACAAATAATCATTGTTGGGAGTAGCAAACTCCACAAGCTTCCTTTCAGCCATATTTCCTATGTTTTTGGATTTTATTAAACAGAGACTTATAATAGTAAAAGCAATAATTTAAAGACTAACTAATTTTTTTGGTTTTTCAAATAATGACTAAAAGCAAACTAACAAAATTAAAAACAAGAATTAAAACAAGCAAGGTTCCTACTAACCTCACCAGGGTAGCTATTGCTTCCCCAGCAACGGCGCCAGAAAAAGGGTTGATACCTTCGATCCGGATTACGGATGTAGTATAGCTTCTTTTTTCCTAGTAGACCTAGGTTTATTGAATCCTCGGGAAGCAGATGCGTAGTGAAGTTACTTTAATGGACCTTTGGGAGTTTTAGAATTCCTTTTGTGTTTTTAACGGACCAAGAGTTTGCATCTTTTTGTTGTTGTCAATGATGGAGAGAGAGGGCCTAGGGCGTTCGGTTTCACCTGTAGCTGTGCAAAACAACTGATGGGAATAAAAGATAGAAATAAAGTATGCATGTAATTGTTAGAGCAAGATAAATTATATATGGGCAGTGCATCCACAATTGATATTGCCTCCGCAACCGCTTATAGCAATAACCTACTAGTATCATCCATTGGAGAAAGAGAACTAATGATAAGCACAGTGACGTCACCGTTAATCCCAAGTAAATCCCTCACATACAACCATACTGCCCCTTCTGTCACTGGGGTTCTCAACCTCCAGATTAGTCATTACTCATACTCCCTATACCTGGCTCAATCATCGAGGTCTTGGGCACCTGACAAGTCCTTAGATTGAGGCAAGAGAGGATACAATAATCATCATGTCATACAAACTAATACATGATCCCATCTATGATAAATAACATGCACAAAATCTACATGGCTAGGCCGAAGCCATTAGCCCAAGGAGAATTACTCACACATAGAGATGAGATCTACAATCACAAACATTGTAATGGAAATCATGAGATTGATAGCAAACAGTCTTACAATGTCACCAATAGAAGATGAGATCTACTATTACAAGTGGTGGAATATGGCTATGGTGGTGGAGAAGGGCTTTGGAGATTAGATCTAAGTCTATTTCTCTAGCGGCTCTTTGGTGTGGTGGATGGAGATCTGGAGGCCGTTGATGATCTAGGGCAGGGACTCTCCAGGCTCTTTTCTCGCTGCTCGAGGCTTCTTTATATAGGTGTCCCTTCACGAAAGTTGTTCTGTTTGACCTAGCAGTATTGTTGGCAACTGTACGGCGGGAACTATACGGCCGAAATTTTATTCCGGTCGTATAGTTGGTCGTTAAAGCATCTGCCTCCGACCCACGACTCCTGGTTTTTTCTAGTTGTTGGAGATCTCGTATCTTTGACTTTAATGTAGTGATTCCCATCATAAATTGTCATTATCTGTGAAGGAAAAATAGAAAGAAAGGATTGCATACCCCTTTGATTATTAGGCATTAGTGGCAGGGTCTAGAGAGATATTTCATCAAAAATATGAATAATATCCAGTTTAAATGTGGACGTGGATGGCTATATTCAGAGCATGACGCAGTCAAAGAGCGGCACCGAGACTTCCATGTCTCTGGCAATGGCACACGACGAAAAGGTCGACTGGCAAAAGGTTAGCTCCTCTATTCCAGTCACCAATGATGGTCAGGCAGTTGACTTAAAACCTTTCATTAAGAAGGCCAAGGAGTATTCTCGGCTGCTCCTGGGCATAGGTGCAAGGCCGTAAAAATCCACTGCCCATTCTTTAGCCGCCGCTCCTTCATCGAGTGCTGCCCCAATTATCCCTTCTTCGGCTAACGCTCCATCTGCCAGTGCCACTTTGTCTATGGAGAAAACTACCCCATAATTTAGTTTGTAATTGTAGGGGTCTCTATTTTATTCTGCTCTATAATGAACTTGGCTCCTTTTGTTTAATCACTCCTTTTTCCGAGAAGGATCTGGTGTATCTGTTTATTGTGTATGCAAATTGCCTTTGTGTACTGAAACTCGTGTATTTTTTGTCTGCTCTGCCAGATATTATGTGACTCATCGGCTCCGTCTGGGTCCACTTAGGCTTCAGATGCGCATCCTCCTTCATCTGGGATGGGTGCATCCGAAACTGCTATTATTCACGTGATCGATCCGCCGTTATTTGCGGAAAAGATTGAACAGGTGAAGAGTCTCGAGGGTAATCTTAGGGTTGTACAAGCGATGGTGGATGTGTCTCAGTCAAAGATGCGCAAGGCCCTGGATCGTGAAGCTCATTTCTTGGAGGTAATTTCTAGGGCGAGCGAAAAGATATTATGTAAGTTTTCCACAATGCTCCTGAGTTTTTCTTGCTCAGTCGTGGGATTTGATCTTCTTGTATTTCTCTAGGTATTTGACTATGCGAGAGGGAGGAAACCAATGTTTGCGCAGTCGAATGAATGTTCTGGTGGCCACCTCTCAAGGTACCGATAATGATTTCTAGACTGATCACCACCGCGTGTATGCGGTGGCCTTGCTGCAGGATCGTGTATCGGAGGTGGAGCAATTCATTGAGTGCTGCCGCAGGTCATTGGATATTGTGTATAATGCTATGTTTCCCCGGGATCCTCAGCCCCATATCCTAGCTGATCTAATGGCGGAGTTTCGGCAAGGTGAAAGGATTCACCACTTTGTGAAGCTATAGCTTGTGGAGGGTGCTAAACATGCTTTTTCCTAGGTGCACATGCACCAACCTCTGTTGGATTTAAATGATATGTTGTTGGGACTACCTTCCCCTCCTGGCGGTGGGCTGGTTAGTATGGCGCATCATTACACGGTTGCTCGCAAGCCTGCCATCAGGATTGTCCGGAGGTTCCTAGAGGTAGAAGAAGATTTCTTCCTAAATTTTTCCATCTGAATGTTTCCTACATGTACATTATATATATTTGTATTCACTAAGTATTGTATGGTGCCTTTGTTTTTAGCAAAAAGATCGTAAATTTATATGATATTTTGTTTATCACGTGATACCTTTTCATTTGACTGACGCCTAAAGGCTGAGTCAGCTATTTAGGTCAAAAGCACATTTTATTGAAGCCGAAGATTTTGATATGGTATGCTTGAAGAAGCCCCCGAGTATCGGGTGGGTTGATGATCATTTATCGGTTGATATAGCCCCCGAGTATTGGGTTGATAAATAAAATAGAACTAAAGAAAGCTTGAGACCCAGTTTTGGGAACTTATCTTTATTTATCGTCAAATCATAGGGAGGGGTACATAGTTTGATGTGCTCGTCTGGCCGTTGGCCTTATTGAATATAAAATGCTTAAAATAAAAAAGGGGAATTCTAATATCTGTGCTTTCCAGTTTGAGGTACTCCTATATTGTCTTATCGTTTGTTCCTTTGGTCGTGACGATTCAAGGGGATTTTTCTGGACTTTCGACTGGAGGCATGGCTTCTACGCTCTAGACCAAAGAGAAAGGGGTGTGTTCTGCTTGATCGCTTCGGATTGGAAAGTCAATGCACACGCGAAGTCCTGTGCTTTTCTTTGGGATGAGTACTGGGTTAGCCACCCACGTTGCTTTTGTTATCTCTGTGATGTGCCATGAGTTCGTGAGGCGGGGGGCCTGTTGTCTAGTGACCCTGATTTGTTAGGTGGATCATTCATTGGCGGCTGAGTGCTCGTCGAGTTCCTTGGGGATTTCTTGTATATTGATTGAGTCCAAAAGAGTCTCCAAATTCTAATGGGGGAAACTGACGAGTGCGTCTTCCAATGCGAGACCAATGTTGGAGGCTGGATAGGTGGCCTTTCAGTTTGCGTAGTATGCCTAATTTTTTGGAGTTTGGTCGATGGGGACATGTACTTTGGGTAATGGCTCTGTGTCTGCAATTTTCAGCTGGACTAATTCTGCCTCCATCCAGAAAGATTCTGATATTTTGTTGAACTCTCGTTCACAATTATCCGAACGAGTGAAGCTTCCTCTCACAGTTATGATTCCATTGGGAGGTGGCATTTTTAGTACCAGTATGCATAGTGGGGTACTGCCATGAACCCGGCGAAAGCTGGGCATCCTAGGATCACGTGGTATTGTGATGGCCAGTCCATGACTTTAAATTCGAGTTTTCGTGCCTAAAGTTGTTCCTTGATCTAAAGACTACATCGAGATAGACTTTACCTAGAGGAATTTTGGCTTAGCCCGAAAATATCCCGTGGAAGTTTGTATCCATGGGTGCCAAATTTGTCACGAAGAAATTCATTGCACGTAGGGTTTTGGCATAAATTAAATTGATGCAGCTTCCTGCGTGCAAGAAAACCTTGCTCATGTTGAATCTGCCAATTTGTGCTTCCACTATTAAAGATAACTGACCTGGTTTTGGCACCCAAAGTGGGTGATCAGCTCTACTAAACGTGATTTCTTGCTCTAACAAGTGGATATATTCGGTTGTAGGTGGTGGTGATGTTACTGCCATATTTACTTGTCTCGTGATCAGCTTCTGGGTCCTATTAGATGGTCGCCCATTCTGAATCATCGACATTGCATCTTTAGACCTTGGGTATTCGTCTTCTTGATTTGTTGTGTTTTGCGGTTGCCCCGCTAGCGGATGTATTGGCGGTAGTGGTGCTGCACCAATGGCTAAAGCTCCAGGTGCAGTGGCGTATACTCAGTTTGCTGCTTCGGTTGCCTTTGCGTTGCATACCTCCTACATCTTTAGAAACGGTCGGCGATCCTTCATGAGAAGGTTTGATCGCCTTTTGCCTATTGTATCGACGTAGAAGTGCATATTGCAGGGTCCTTCTAGCATTTTCATTGCGGACATTGGTGGGTCCCGAGCTCTTGGCTGGTATCGCTGTGTTGGTTGGCTTCCACTAGCATCATCTCTATTGGCATGGTATTCATTGTTGTGATCGTAGTTTCTTCGGTTATCCTCTCATGAGAAACCAGCTGCGATGTAGCTTGGTCCGCCGAATCCGTCGTTGCTTCGTCGTCTCCTATCGTTGTTGTGTCTGTCCCTGTATTCTTCCAGTAAACGCGCTTGCTTGTTGTGTATTGCGTCTTCTCCGTCAGCCAAACGATTTTCCATATCCATAAGCTATGAAATTTTTTTGGGCTTGACCCATCCCATCTCTTCTATGACTCCCACCGACGAAGGCCGTCATTGAAGGCATCAATTGCCCTTTCATCGGATATAGCCTCGGCTGAAGTTTTGATGATGTTCCACCGCTAGATGAAGGCTCATATTGATTCTACGGATTTCTGCTTGCACACTCGCAGTTTCTCCAAGGATGCAGGTCGCTTGAATATGGAGTGTAAATTTCGGATGAACTTGTCTTCAAGATCGTTCTGGTTGTTGATGGATTCTTCAGGTAATTATTTTAGCTAGGATCAGGCAGCGCCGCATAGGTGCACTTGTAGGATTTTCATTGCGATGGCCTTGGAGCCACCCTGTAGTTTGATGGTTGCCAGATAATCTGCCAACCAAGCTTCGGGTTCCTAGAGGCCGTCATACTTCTGGTGGTCTTGGGGGAGCTTGAAATCCTTGGGTACTAGAGTCTTGCGAATCCGTCGGGTAAAGCAACTGGCTCCACATAATTCATATTCGTCCTTGCTTTCACCATGGTAGTATCTTCGACTGCTGCGCTCTTCCCTAGATCTTTCGATCTTGCGTTGTGTGATGTCGTCTCTTGCGTCGTTTCGTGGCTCAGAGCTCAAAAAGTGCACCAGATGTGGCGATCGTGATCATCGGATGTGTCCTACCTGTCGAGGGCTGTTGCGATGGTGTGGGGATCTGTCGGGTTGTCGTGTGTTTCCTTCTTCTGCTTGTGCAAGAGACACACCCACCATGCCGAGATTCATGAGAGCGGAGCGATGGAGAGCCACACGAGGATCGTCGGGTGCGGGTTGAGTTGTAATCAGGTATGTTTGCGTAGCTACAATTGCGACTTGTGTTGTTTTTGCCTTGATGTGTCGTGTTGGATCTACTAACATAAAGGATAAATCAAGATCTCGGGTCAGTTTGTTTCTTTTGGCTTCGGGGATGTTCTGCAGTTGTGAGGTCCCTCTCCTTGGCTATGCTCCTCCGCTTACACTGCCTGATCCTCGGGTAGAACTTAGCTGAGCCCGCCGAAGACTGGATTCATCAGCTAGCCTTTTTATTTTTTCGAGTTGCCTATGCATCCTTAATAGATCCCTTTTCTTGTGATGTAACATGTATTGGTAGGCCATTAATTCTTCGCGTGTGGCTTCATCTATCATCAGGACCGCACATGATACTGCATCCATTGCTTTTTTCCATGCTTTGGCTGATAACCGGAGGGTTTGCCGTTCGCCTCCACGTGGTTCTCCTCCTCCTTGGATTATGCGGTTGTTTGTCGAGTCTCCTTCATTTTTGTGATATCCTGCATTGTCATCTGATAAAATATCATTGGGATCAAGGATGGTGTTACTGTTGGAGTCGTTCTGAGTTGAGGCATCCCCGATGATCACACATACTTGGTGGTGCGTTATGTATAACTAGGGTCGTTGTCATCGGGTCTAAGGGAGACACTGTTTGTAGGATTGAAGTCCAGCAGTTTCTGTTCTGGGTAGATTTCGGCCATCCTGATTCCAAATTCGATACTTTCGCCACTTTCTTTGGGTTTAGTGTTTACTAGGCTTGAGACACGTGGTGGCGTTAGCTGGGAGTCTGATCTAAGGAAGAGACCATCATAGAGACCGTCAAGATCCCCCAGATCTGCTGATTCTCTAGAGTTTCCTTTGTCGTTCTCTGGCTGTGGCGCAGATTCTGCGGATGATCCGACAAAAGATGTAGGTATCGCTGTAGGCGCAACTTTTTCGACCGACGGTCCCGACGAAATTAGAGCCGATAGGTGTGGTTCTTTGGGTTTCTCTACGTGAAAGTGGAAACTTCTGATGATGAGATCGGATCCGTCGTTGAAGTCGACGGAAACCGAGAGAGGAGTGGGCGAGCGTCGTGCCTCTTCTGTCGGATTGTTGCTTGATGAAAAGGGGTCCTCCTAATGATGACTCTAGCGTTCAGGTTTCCCACAGACGGCGCCAATTGACGAGGGGTAACCTCGGCAATGCCATAGTTATGGACATAGGGTTTCGAGGAAATTAGAATGTTGGGGATTTCGTCGGGTGATCAGACAAGCAAGGGAGTCGAAGTCGTCTGATTGCTTATGGTCAAATCGATTATAGGTTGCTTAAGGCTTTTTTCGGTACCTCTCTGCTGGCTCCTCCCAGCCTATATATAATAGGCTGGGTCCTGAGGCCATATACGAATAGGTTATAGATTATGATTCCAACTCCAGTACAATGCCATTTTATATTTCCTTATGTAGCAAAACTATGCCTTCCATCGGATGCTTCCTGGGCCTTCTTCTTGGTCTTCATGGGTCGTGAACCTTCATGTAGCTACGGTAACCAAACATAAGCACCCGAGTAATCGTACTCATGTCAGTAACACATACCATTCCACCAATATCACCCTCTTTCCAATTTTGGTAATACACAATTTCTAGGGGAAGCAGAGCTAGTGGAGATGGAAACTTCAACAACCAAGATGGTTTCTCCATGCGCCACAACTTATGGGAACAACGCCAGGAATTCAATGCCCAATTTCAAAGCCTTGAGAACCGGCTTGATGAAACTTTTGGAGAGTTCGACTAACGTGATCGGCAACATCAAGCGGAGCATCACGCTCAATTCCAAGATATTCACCAAGCCATTTCTAATCTTGGCAACCGTCATGGACATCATT
The DNA here is from genome assembly GCA_023614405.1 of Avena insularis. Classification (NCBI taxonomy): domain Eukaryota; kingdom Viridiplantae; phylum Streptophyta; class Magnoliopsida; order Poales; family Poaceae; genus Avena; species Avena insularis. Next base: position 516,098,123 of record CM042694.1, read on the forward strand.
CAATCTCGTCAAGTTTGTCTCGTACACACTCCTCAACTCATCATGGCGAGTCTTCGTGCTCACACTCTTGTCATGGAGAACCCCACCTCCATAATGGGGAACACTAAGCTCATCATCGACATGAACAAGCGGTTGACCCACCAGCTCAATAACTGCACCATGCTAGACATCATCGGCACCATGATCACCATGAACATCCATGGCAACAATAAGGACATGGTCACCGACCACAACAAGCAATGACACAAGTGCAACCTCAACAAGAGCAAGAACGTCATGGTGAAGACCATCGAAATGATATGTGTCATCATCCACCTCATAACCATCATCAACCACATCACATCAATCAAGAACCGGCATGTGATATAAGTGATGATTATGAGGATGCACACAGCTCTAGACACAACAACCGTCATGCTCAACCACACCATCCTCATCAACAACCAATGAATGCAAATGATCCCGAGCAAAGGTGTAGAAGAGACTTTGAGAATCATCAAGCTCCTCCTCCACCACTTCCTCGAGACAATCAAGATCCTCCTCCTCCTCCACCATGCGCACCAAGTGAAGCAAGCATGAGACAAGAACACTGCAACTACCTATTGGGTTCGCAGCATAGAAAACAAAAATTTTCCTACGATGTAAACAACTAAGCACCAAGATCTATCTACCTAGATACAATCAACGGGCGGATATACATCCATAGAGAACATACCCTTGAAGAGCAACAAAGCATTACGAGGTTATACTCGTGGATGATGTAGTCATACACTTGCCGATCTCAAGATCGTGATGAAGTCCAGCAGGTCCAGCCGGTCCAGCAAGTCCAACACCACAAAATAGCGGTGCATCCGTGATGGCACACACGTCTGGTACCCCAACAACCTCCAGGTCCTCGCTCCAGCGATGCAGCAGAAGCAACAACTCCTTTCCAGATAAAGCCACTAGGAACATGTAGCTCGCTAATCCGACACCATGGGGAATGATTCTAGAGGGGGAGAGAGATCCTTCACGAGGAGGTGTGAAATGAGAGGAGGGAGTGGGGGCCTATTATAGGGAGAGGGTGGTAGCACCTCTCCATGGCCGGTGGCCAAAGGAGGTGCCCCCACCTCTTCCTCATTCATGTGGTGGAGCTCCCACTCACATCAATTTCCCTTCCACTCAAAATTCCACTCATCTCCATTAAATTTCCACCAACTTTAATGCAACTCTCATTCAATAAAACCCTTTTATTTATTTTATTAAGAATTTTGTTAATTACTTTAATGAACAAACATTCACTTAAAACTCCTTGCAACATTTCAATATCCCATGCAGAACCAGTTTCTGCAATTTCACCCGAAACAATTCCGATTTCCATCGAAATGATTCCAGCGCTTTCTTAAATCTTTATCTGAAACATATTTGCTCAAAATGGTGTTGGTATACCTTAAGTTTGTCACCCTATGGTTCGCGAAAAATGCAGACATGATCGAGACCCCTCTCTGATCAATAATCATAAGCGGGACCTGGAGATCTGTACTGACTCCCACACATTAAACGATGACTCCTGTGATTGTGTGAACCTTTAATGTTTGTAACTAAATCCCTTTGTCTCATGATATATTACATGTCCGAGATTTGATCATCGGCATCTCCATACCTAGTTTGATCTCGTTATCGACATGCAATCTTTTCTCGTTCTCGTGATATAACATTCTACTGATCACATCACTTTCTTGCAAGCTATCTCAATGTGATATCACCAAGAGGGTACTGAGTATATCTATCTGTCATTGGGATGGACAAATCCCACTCTTGATCCATGAGCCTCTACATAACACCTTCAAAGTATCTGAACCCACCTTTATTGTCACCCTATTACGGTGTGACGTTTGATGTTATCAAGTTATTCTTCCAGTGTTAGTGATTGACATGAAGTCATGGTCTAAGGACTAGAATTATTTCATATGATGTTATAGCAATTTAAACACAATGAATTTGATCGTATTGTTACACTTTGGATGAATGTTCATCACATCATTCCACCAATGCTCTGACCTCATTATTAACAACATCCAATGTCCATGATTAGGAAACCTTGATCATCTTGTTAATCAACGAGCTAGTTTATATGAGAGGGATAACTAGGAACTGTTTATTTATTTGTTAAACACACATGTATTAAAGTACAATTAATACAATTATATCATGCAAAATAAACATTTATCATAAACATGGAATAAGATAATAACCACTTTATTATTATCTCTCGGGCATATTCCCTTCACTACCATCGTTAGCATGAGGATGGCAAGTTTGGAAAACTCAAATTCATTATGCCTAAGTTCAAAGGAGAAGAATATGTTGATGCGTACATTGATTGGGAGCTCAAGGTTGATAAAATATTTCGAGTCCACAACTATTCTGAAGAGAAGAAAGTTGTAATGGAATCCCTTGAGTTTGAGGACTATGCCAATGTATGGTGGGAAGACTATCAAAGAAATCATGAGAAGCAAGAAGAACCTCCCATTAGCACTTCGACGAAGATGAAGGAAGTGATGTACACGAGGTTCGTCCCCGAGCACTATAGATAAGACCTCTTCGACAAGCTATAAAATTTGAGGCAAGTCACAAGACCATTTGAAGAGTTCTACAAGGAAATGGAGAGGACTATGATGCGAGGCGATGTGAGAGAACTCGAAGAGCAAACGATAGCAAGGTTCCTCAATGGTTTGATCCACCCAATAAAGAAAATTGTTGACTTCCAACCATATAAGAATCTCACCGAGCTTCTCCACAAAGCTACTAAAGACGAATGTCACTTACAAAAGGAGAATGCTTATGATAAGACTAAGGCATATTTTTCTTTCATCAATGCAAATGCCTCCACCAAGCCAAAGAACTAAGCAGCAAGCTCATCTAAGCAAGCAAAAACCATGATAGCATCCTCATCCAACATGACATCGGATACTCAAGTTACTTGTTTCAAGTGTGGAGTAAAGGGTCACAAGTTATATGATTGCACCAACATAAGAGTTATGCTTATGGATGAGAATGGCGCAACCTATTCCGTGTGTGAAGAGCAATATGAAGATTTGACTCAAAGAGCAATTGCAAGGGAAGCCACGATGGAAGAGGATGACATTGTTATATGCAAGCATGATCCAAGACCTTCCCTCGTCATAGCTCAAGTCTTGACAACAAAATCCATACCAAGAGAGGACCAACGCCTCAATATCTTCCGTGTCGGAATTGATGTCAAGTCCATAAAGGTGATCATCAATGGAGGAAGTTGCCACAACCTTGCAAGTTCATAACTTTGTGAGAAACTCAAGTTGCAATGCATAGAGCATCCCCACCCCTATCATGTTAAATGGCTTGATGACAATGGAGAACTCAAGATAACATCCAAGGTCAATATATCCTTCAATATTGACCCATATGCGGACACCATCAAGTGTGATTTCGTGCCAATGTTCGTGTCTCACGTGCTACTTGGGACACCATGGCAATATGATAGAGGAGATCTACATCATGGTAGCACTAACCATTACTCCTTCAAGTGAAACGACAAGACATTCATGCTACAACCTATGATGCCAAGCAAGCTATTGCATCCAACATGACATTCGTGCACAAGATAAAGAAACCTAAGGACCCTTGTGAGATGAGTGGTGAGAGAGTGAACCACCATAGTGAGAGTGAGTGCCACAAGCCTCAAATGAGTGGAAAAATCATGAGTGCCATGTCGCATGCCACCAAATGTGAGAAGAGAGATTTGAGTATGACCCATGCTAACAATCCATCATATAATTCTCTCTCTTTGTTGTCAGTTTTGCAAGTTACCCAAGACCACCACCTCCAAGGAACATGATACAAGATCTACAACCACAGCATGATGGAAAGAACATATACAAGCTCTTCAAGAACTTTGAACAAGGCTTTGACACTGGCGATCCGACCGCATACAAGCACAAGGCCAAGGGAACACCTCTTTCCTTGCATGATGAAAGAACATCGTCGTGGTTAACTCTGTTTTCAAGCGGGGGGAGATGATGCAGCCCAACACATGGCAATCACCATTAGTCCACATCATGCTACACTAACCATTCCTACAAAGGTGAATTCCTTCCATCTCTTACCTTTTGTTGGTTATCATGTGAATGGAATCTTACTTGAGAAAATGCCTATTGCATAACTAGGTCCATGGCCATGACACCAAGAGGAGGAGACAAGGATGCCCCTAGAGCCATGACCCCCAAGCAAGAAGAATATAATTTTGTGGCCCCTAAAGTTGAGACGCCAAGGCAAAGCGATACCCAAATTGCTTGTAATCGGCCACGTACCCACTATTGGCGTGCCAAATACTCAGAGGGTCTTTTTCGGAACGAATTCAACTTAATCTATGAATACAAAATATCAGGATAACACCCGTCAAATTGGGCCCTCTATCAGTTTTCATCGTTATGTCGCTACCGTCATGGAGGCGTAGTTGATGCCACGTACTCCCTCCGACCCAAGGCTTAAGGCCAATAATTTTGTTGAAAAGTCAAGGCGCTTGCCACCTTGCAGTGTTGGCGCCTGTATCCATTCCTCATTACACCGTCTTCTTTTTCCCCGGACCGGTGATCTGTGGTCGCAGCCATGGCATGGATCTAGGATGCCATTTTCATCGGTGGTTCCGGGACATGGAAGGAATGACTCAGCCCTGCTCTCCTCCCTATCCCGAATCCCATCGTCTTCTCATCTTCTTCTTCTACCACTAGGATTTTCATTGACGGAATCACCAGCCCACTTTGCAAGATCGCAAGGCTAGAGGATTTCTCTAAAAAAGGCTACATGATATGCAGCAAATGGGTATGCACAAATAAATTGATCGGTAGGATTTGACACGTGAAAGCTAATGAAGCAGAGCACATGAGCTAAGGTGACGCAGTGGATAGGACAACACGACAGATAGCATGTATTGATGTGAGAACACAGGGCGCATATATCCTTGTTATTACTGCTATTTTTAATCTTAGTTTACTCAGAAGCTAGAACGGCCGCCGCCACACGTCTCTCCATTGGACTTTCGTCCCCATTGTTAACCACTACCTCAGAAACGTATTGACGGTTCCACCGTTCCCCTGTCTCACAGAAACCACTCTTCTTCTTCCTCCTTTGTCTTCTGCTTCCCCTGTCGTCTTCTTTCCGACTTCTCCTTGCCGCCATGGAAGGACACACTCAAGAGACAAGCTTCATTTCCTATGGCAATAAGAAGATAGACATTGTATACAACAACAAGGAGGATATAGTGGTATGAGTCCTGAGGATGTACGAGGATTGGCTTGAGAAAGACGAGGACAAGTTTGTGGGATTGGACCTCGAGTACACCCCGGAGGACCCATATTTAGAGAATGAACTCTCCATTGTTCAACTGTCCATGAGGAAACACGCCTCGTCTACCATTTCTCCTGGTTTGTAGATATGCTCTCTGTAGTTGACCGCTTTTAGGGTTTTTCCTCTTGTTCTTTATCCATTTGCTCATCTTGCAACTACTGAATTTTATTAGGACCAAATAAATTATGACAAGCCAATGTTGAGAGTCTTGATCTTGCATTTACTAGACTTTTTTAAATTATATTCAGATGATGATCTTGCATTGAAAAAACATTTTTACTTACAAATTTTGGTCACGGATTTGATGATGACAAATGACATACTTTCAGGACTGACAAGAAGTGTCCGGTGCTGTGCCAATTCATTGTAGAAAAGGAATTGTTTTCTGCACTATCAACAAACGAATTGATTTTTCAAAATTTAGTCAAGAGGTAATTACAATTCATGTGCACAAGTGGATCGATATTCAGAGTCTTAACAAGATCATAGGGGGCTCGAGTAAGGATGGAATGGCTACACTCGCAACTAGTATCCTCGGTGAGTCATACAACACACTGAAGGCAGATTTCCCTACAGATAGGCATGATTTCTGGGAGGAGAGGCCATTGTCTGAGATAAACCTGAAGTGTGCAGCCATATATGCTTATGTGGCCTACCAGCTATACTTTAAGATCCATTTCTTTCTATGTTTCCTCGTGGTTTGCCCCAGTTGCAAGAGGGAAGACGAGCTTAGGGGAGTCCTTTGTACCAAATGCAGTATAGCTGAGTGTGATGCTACATATGCAAAGAAAATGGATGCATCTGAAGTAGCTGATAGAGAGGCTGCAGCTGAAGCATCAAACAGAGAGGCAACATCTTCCAGCGGCAACAACCAGGCCTGTGATGCACTGCTAATTGTGTCGCATGTTGAAGATAGGGAAGCCAAGGCAGATTCTAGGTGGGAAGAACTTGCATTTCGTGAGTTGTGGATGGCCAATAAGGTAAGCGGCTGAGGGATGATTGCAGTTGGTCTCCTAGGAATGATGGCAAGCGCCTCAAGTGGTCTGATGAGAAGTGAATTAAATTTTACTTATTTGTGTTATGTTTCTGTATGTGTCTAGTAGATTGCCAAGATGGCTAGCACCTCAAGTGGTTCGAACATAAGTGAATTAAATTTTACTTCTGTGTGTTATGTTTCTGTATGTGCCTGGTAGCTTGTCAAGATGGCAGCTCGTTAACTGGCAGTTTGAAAGAGTACCTTTTTCCTCTCTCCCTAACAGCTATGTTTCTTTTTGCCCAAATTGGTATCAAATCTGGAGCAACATCTCTCTTTGATCATTCATTCACTTTTGGCCCTCTTTTTGGCCCGATCTGATAGCAAATCTAGAGCAGCAAATCACACTAGGCAGAATACATACATTCATAAAACAAAATAAATGTAGATATAGTTGTGTGCAACTAAATAGGATATAGCGATAGAAAGTAGGTTGCTTAAAGAGGTTCGATACATTCGCTGCTCAGCAGATATCACATGCAATATACAAAATCAAAAGAAGCTGCTTAGCAGCAGTAGAAGACACGTTCAACCCCTCCTTTCCTGCGCTTGCACCTCCGCCTCCTCCCTCTGGCACTTCCTCCACTTCTTGCTGCCCACTCCCTTGATCTTGGGGGCCTTGGGCTTGATCAGAGGCATGCGACCCTCTTTGGTGGCCACCTGCTGGAGGTTGCGGAGGTGAATGCCAAGCGCCTGGTGTTCAGCGATGTAGGCCTTGACGTTCATGGTCGGGCCAACTTTGGGAGTGCCGAGCTCGCACCCTCTACATGCATCGTGACGCAGTTGAAGTCGGTGCCGGAAAGTCTCGTCTTGCAAAAGGGGAAACTGTAGATGATGTCAGCAAAGAAGGCGTTGTAATGGCCGCCCTACAGCCTCCTCAGCACCTAACGAGTCTTGGTGCGCCTAGACTTGTCATCATTGCAGACGTTGATACCAGACACCTATTCGAAAAGAGGGAGGATTAGATGATGTAAGAAGATCGATCAATCGAATTGCAAACAACCGAACCCTAATAACCAAGATCTAGCATCCAATTATGGGAACGGGAGAAGAACCGGGCACGAGGAGTAAACCCTAGTTACCTCCAACCATGGGTCGTCGATGAGGGTGTTGTAGGGGTTCACCGGAGCGACGTACTCCTCTGGATCGTAGGGGTCCCAGAAGAGCTAGATCTGCCTGTGAATAGAGGGGGCCTCCTTGCTGGAGGGGGCCTCCTCGCCGGCGGTTACGTCGGTAGCGGGGACGAGAGCCTAGACAGGGACGACAGATGCCATCGATGCCTCGACAGGGGCCTGGATGGGGACAACGGCTGCTTTCAACGCCTCGAGGGAGGTCGAGACGGAGGCGAGGGCCTCCTCGCCGGCGGCCATGGGGGCGACGATGGCCACTGCATCCTCCTTCACCATCGCCTACGCGGTTGGGGTTTTCTCGGGAGTTTGCAGAAGGTGATAGGACAGTGGAGAGGGTTGCGTGAGGAGAGTGAGCAAGAGTGAGAGTGGGTAGGCAGAGAGCGGGAGGGAGAGGGGCTCTATAGTTAAGGTGAAGGGAAGGGAAGTTTCGTTGCATCACCGTGCACCACGCCACGTAGGCTACTGCACCGAGCACCGTGACACACGCACGGTACATCACGTTTTTTCCTAGGTCATGCATGGCAGTTCTGTATTCAGCCGCATGCAAAGGGCGTAGACACAATTTCTAAGTATGAAGGTTGACACAACCATAAAATTGGCGATAATTAAAAGGGGAAGTGTAGAGGAGAAGGTGGGTAGCTGTATGGCGAGATTTGTGGGGTTGCGCTAGATCGGGTAGAGGGAGGTGTGGATGAGTGCGAGGGACTCGATGAAGGCGGAGACGTTAGGTCTCCTCGAGGGGCACCCTCCTCGAGACCCATTTCTCAGCTCTTCGGCCTCTGGCTGACGCGTGGAAGTTTCTTGCGGTAGGGCCTAGTTGGAAGTGAGATTGAGAGCGCGTTGCGTAAAAATGGGATATGCCTTTTTTAAAACCAAGTGACAATAAATTGCAGCTGCCCGTCGATGACCGTGCACTCAGTGACCCTGTTACCCTGTGCATGTGTTGTGGCGTAGTAGCAGTAGTAGGCTTTTCAGATGTGATTAAACATCAAATGACCACTCGACGACTTTTTCCATGGACGGCTTTGTGTTCCTTCTCGTAGAAGTCTCACTGAGAGAGACGTCCATGTTGTATCACGTTGTATTGTGAAGGGCATGACATGTGCAACGATTTGTGTTGGATCATAGAGGATCAACGGTTGATGCGCACGATCCCCGTGACAACTGTGACAACCAATAACGGCGTAGCAGCCGTACATAGTGAGCACGGGTTTGGGCTTCTACGAGAGAGAGAGGGAAAAACTGAGTAGTATCAAAAAACCAAGGGCAAAACTGAGTAGCATAAAAATGGAAAGTTAGTGTCTTATACAATGAAATACATCCTTGCATACATCAAATTATTCCAAGATGGATCCACTAGAGTCATTGGATGTGTGTACTTTTCCAAAACCACATGGATCCACTAGATTTCATTGCATGTGTGTTCTTTTCATAAATCACATGGATCCACTAGAGTCATTGGATGTATGTTCTTTTCCAAAATCACATGGATCTACTAGATGCCATTGCATGTGTGTTCTTTTCACAAACCACATGGATCCACTAGAGCAATTAGATGTGTGTGTCAGTGTGCATCATTGTGGTTTTCGAAAAGAACACATGCAATGATGCCATCACTCCAACATGTGGTGTCCAACCATGTCTATGAACTGTACCAGCATGATAGGATTCAACTACAGCATGCATTCTACCACCAGTTTGAAAGATGCTGCATCACCACACCCACTTGGATGTGTGTGTGTGTGTTAGTGTGCATCATTGTGGTTTTGTAAAATAACACATGCAATGATGCCACTCCAACATGTGGTGTCCAACCATTTCCAGGAACCCTAGCAACATGATGGGATTCAACTGCAGCATGCATTCTACCACCAGTTTGAAAGATGATGCATCACCACACAAACTTGGATGTGTGTGTGTGTCAGTGTGCATCATTGTGGTTTTGGAAAAGAACACATGCAATGATGCCACTCTAGCATGTGTGTTGTTTTCATAAACCACATGGATCCACTAGATGCATTGCATGTGGGTTCTGTTCATAAACCACATGATTCCAACTAGATGTCATTGCATGTTTGTCCTTTTCATAAACCACTTGGATCCACTAGAGTCACTGGATGTGTGTTCTTTTCCAAAACCACGTGGATCCACTAGATGTCATTGCATGTGTGGTCTTTTCATGAACCACATGGATCCACTAGAGTCATTGGATGTGTGTTCTTTTCCAAAACCACAAGGATCCACTAGATGTCATTCATGTGTGTTCCTTTCATAAACCACATGGATCCACTAGATGTCTTGGACGTGTGTGTATCAGTGTGCATCATTGTGGTTTTAGGAAATAACACATGAAATGATGCCACTCCAGCATGTGGTGTCTAACCATGTCCAGGAACCCTAGAAGCATGTTGGGATTTAACTGCAGCATGCATTCTACCACCAGTTTGAAAGATGCTACATCACCACACCCACTTGGATGTGTGTGTCAGTGTGCATCATTGTGGTTTTGGAAAATAACACATGCAATGATGCCACTCCAGCATGTGTGTTATTTTCGTAAACCACATGGATCCACTAGATGTTGTTGCATCTATGTTCTTTTCCTAAACCACATGGATCAACTAGAGTCATTGCATGTGTGTTCTTTTCATAAACCACATGAATCCACTAGATGTCATTGCATTTGTGTTCTTTTCCAAAACCACATGGATCCACTAGATATGATTGCATGATTGTTCTTTTCATATACCACATGGATCCACTAGAGTCATTGCATGTGTGTTATTTTCATAAACCATATGGATCCACTAGAGTCATTGGATGTGTGTTCTTTTTATAAACCACATGGATCCACTAGATGTCATTGCATGTGTGTTCTTTTCCTAAACCACATGAATCCACTAGAGTCATTGCATATGTGTTCTTTTCATAAACCACATGGATCCACTAGATATCATTGCATGTGTGTTCTTTTCCAAAACCACATGGATCCATATATGTCATTGCATGTGTGTTATTTTCATAAACCACATGGATCCAATAGATGTCATTGCATCTGTGTTATTTTCATAAACCACATGGATTATAATGCCCGGGAAAATATTCCCCAATTAGAATTACCTGTTATTTTTATTTTGTCCATCATCATGACATCATGCATACTTTTGTCTAAAATTATTTCGCCAAAAACTATTTTTGTTTTTCTAATTATCCCCCGCCTTTATTTCAAATTAAAACTCTGGTTTTTTTCAAATCTTTTACTTGTCTAAAAAACTATTTACAAAAACCTCTCAAACAAAAATTTAAACAAATAAAATAAATATTTTGTGGGGGAGTCAGCCAGCCGCCTGGCCCAAAGCCCAGCAGCCAGCCAACTACCACCCCACTGAAAACCTAGCTAACCCTAGCTAATGCAAAGACCGCCACCACTCACACCAAGACATTACACACACACCGCCTCCACCTTGACCTGCTCCATGCAGTACAACATGCAGACACACGCAACCAACGCCAAGCCTCGGCCACACCACGCACGCGTCCTGGACGCGTTGCGACCGCCCTTCCCCGATCGAAATAGCTCCTGTCGCTCGCCACCTACCATGCTCACGAACCGCATAGGAACTCCACCTCCCGCCACCGCCCCACAAGCTCCATCATCCCCGTCGTCGCAGGGATCCACGACCGTGTGGCACGCTGCGCTTGGCCGCTGCCCGTGCTGTTTTCTGCCACCGAGTCGAGCTTGCCGACAAACCGCCCGTGGCCGTCCCCCGCACCTCGGTCGTCCTCGCCCGCCACCGAACACACCGCCTCCTCCGAGCCTCGCCGGAGCTCCTCCCGCCAAGCTCCACGAGCCGTCGCTACTCCCTGTGGCCCTGCTCTTCAGCAAGCCTGAGAGCCACTGGCCGTCGCCTCCTGCAACACATCGCCGCATGTCCTCTTCCTTGACCGGCACCCCTCACCATTTTCTGCAGCTGCTCGTCATCAACCCGCTCCCAACCGCGTGCGTGCCGCTCATGACGAGATGCTGCTCTCCCGTATGGGCGTTGCCTAGCCAATCCTTTTTCCTCTGGCTTCCAGTGACCCATGTGTGATCTGATGATATTGTTCTGCTATTCCAGTGTGTTGATCTAGAGATGTGGCACTACATGTGTGGCGTCTGATGTCCAATACACATGTTCTCCAACGCGGATTTGACACTCTCGAAGGTCAGCTACATGGAACCCCAAGCTCTCCTCCAAGGAACCTAAAGACCCGATCCGGAATCTGAAGATCGTACCCCCTCCGAAGCCAAGATCTCCGAACCTATATGTGTGACCCCTTTTCCTCGAAGCCGTATTTTATAAATGTTATATACTTGTTGCATTAAATCATTCATCTCGCACACATATCATTATTGTTTGGGGGTATTTAGGCGATTCATCTAAATTAAATATGGAGACTATATGCGGGCTTTTCTAGTCTTATATTGACTCCATTTAAATTTTGTGTAGCAAATCGACGCCATACTTTGCCTTGTTAATTCAACATTTAATTTGCGGGGTAGTTAAACAACTTGAACCTTCTATTTAAATGTCGGGATCCCGATTCCGCTTAATATTGTTAAGATAGACCTCATATTACCATGTCATGCATCATATCATAAGCATGCCGGATCTTCCGCCGTATTATTAGATATTGCATCGTTACCTCTTCTAGTGATTTGCTTCTTCCCCGTATAGGACGATGAGTGGTTGCGAGTTGCAACAAGCCTTCGGTCACCGACTTTGTCTCACAGGCGAGCATTCTCCCCTCTTCTACCTATTTTGCATTTATAGTCTTTACTTCCTTCCTTTGATCTATTGATATCCTTATTATCGATGCTCTAGTACCGTTTCCCTCATTTACTTACTCCACCAAATTGCCTTGGTTATCCTATTGCCTTTGTTTGAGTAGCTAGCTTTGTCCTTGCGAGTCGTAGCGCATGCTTAGGTCTGCTGCCCGCTCTCATACAGGTGAACCGTGATATATGGTTATGGTTGATAACATGATAAGTTAAATTGGTGATGTTGATTATGGTTATGGTTATGATTTCACCTAATGATAAGGCCCCGGTAGGGACCACCTTTGGGAACTTCTTGAGACGACCTAGGACCCGTTCGTTCTACGATACTAGTTCTGAGTTGATTGCGCTAACTAAACATGGGGGCCCATGGGATCCCCCCCCCTCAACTACCGACGCTATTCGTTTATCTAGAGGGTCACAAAATTGGTTTTCCATTTGGTGCATACGCATAATATGTCCTCGGACATGGTTGAGTAATATGTCTTCGGACTTGGTTATGATATGATTTGGTGGACAGCCCGGGCATTGCATACATATAAGCGGTACATGCCGGCGGTTCAAGGGGAGCTCTACAAGTTATCTTCCTAGGCCGTTCGGTATATTAGGCGCAAATGTTGTGCGTTCCTTGAGAATCGCCGTACCTCTTGGTTGGTTCCCCATAGTAGGTGATACCTCTGGATACGCGTGTAGTTATGGGACAGTTCTTGTTGTGAGATTTGGAAGGCACTCATATTATGTTGCTTGAAGGATTGAACATGAGTTTGGGTACAGTAGTGCACCCCTGCAGGGTAAATCTTTTCGAGAAGTCGTGTGTCCACGGTTATGGGCGCCTCAGGAGTACGGTGTCATGATCATAGACAACACCATTAATGTTTTGCCTCTAATAATATGATTAGTAATTAGCCTTATCAACTAAACACCTGCTTAACTAAAATTGCCACCGTGTGTGTTCTGCAAGAGGACTTCTCGACTGGTCTTCGAGGGGGAAATCTTTTGATGGGTTATGCTTGGTGTTATATTATAGTTACTTTATAGCGCTCTCTTACCTTGCTCTAATAGCCGAAGTTGTAGCGTGTCTCTATAAGTTAGATAGTGCAAGCTTTGCTGCCGCTGAGCCCACCATACCTGTGTAGGCGAGGACCACAGAATTCTAGCCTCGCTGTAATCGGCCTCGATCGACCGCTCTCTTTTTCCTTTGCCCTTTGTCGGCACCCCTTTGGCTTTGACAGGTATGAGATCGACGACATTAGCAAGGTTACCCTTCCGGCTTGGCCTGGGCAGGGTTTATGGACACCGCTTGGTTATTCTCCAGGACTCTTAGTCCAATTTGGTTCTTGTTCGTACTCGGATACAATTTTGCTTTCTTCGAGATTTGCATCTTTGAATTGTATCATTTGTATTCTTGACTCATTGAGTCGTTGTTGTATATATAAGTTCTTGTGGACTCTGTTGTAAACTACTGTGATGTAACTACTTGTAATAACAACCCACCCACACGAAAGTGTCTGGTGGGCGCTTTTGAATCGCTTCTATACGGGTTTTGGCGGGAAAAGCTAAGATCTGCATAGACCCGATTATGGGGCATTACATGGATCCACTAGATGTCATTGCATCTATGTTATTTTCCTAAACCACATGGATCCACTAGAGTCATTGCATGCGTGTTATTTTCATAAACTACATGGATCCACTAGATGTCATTGTATGTGTGTTCTTTTCCAAAACCACATGAATCCACTGATGTCATTGCATGTGTGTTCTTTTCATAAACCACATGGATCCAATGATGTCATTGCATGTGTGTTCTTTTCATAAACCAAATGGATCTACTAGATGTCATTGCATGTGTGTTCTTTCCCTAAACCACATGGATCCACTAGAGTCATTGCATGTGTTTTTTTCGTAAACAACATGGATCCACTAGATGTAATTGCATGTGTTTTCTTTTCAAAAACCACATGGATCCACTAGATTCATTGGATGTGTGTTCTTTTCATAAAACACATGGATCCACAAGATGTCATTACATGTGTTTTCTTTTCCAAGACCACATGGATCCACTAGATTCGTTGCATGTGTGTTCTTTTCACAAACCACATGGATCCACTAGATGTCATTGCATGTGTGTTCTTTTCCAAAATCACATGGATTCACTAATGTCATTGCATGTGTGTTCTTTTCATAAATGACATGGATCCAATATATGTCATTGCATGTGTGTTCTTTTCATAAACCACATGGATCCACTAGATGTCATTGCATGTGTGTTCTTTTCCTAAACCACATGGATCCACTCAAGTCATTGCATGTGTGTTCTTTTCATAAACCGCATGGATTCACTAGATTTCATTGTATGTGTTTTTTTCCAAAACCACATGGTTCTACTGATGTCATTGCATGTGTGTTCTTTTCATAAACCACATGGATCCAACAGATGTCATTGCATGTTTGTTCTTTTCATAAACCACATGGATCCACTAGATGTCATTGCATGTGTGTTCTTTTCCTAAACCACATGGATCCACTAGAGTCATTGCATGTGTATTTTTTCGTAAACAACATGGATCCACTAGATGTCATTGCATGTGTCTTCTTTTCATAAACCACATGGATCCACTAGAGTCATTGGATGTGTGTTCTTTTCATAAACCACATGGATCCACTAGATGTCATTGCATGTGTTTTCTTTTCCAAGACCACATGGATCCACTAGAGTCATTGCATGTGTCTTCTTTTCATAAACCACATGGATCCACTAGGTGTCATTGCATGTGTGTTCTTTTCCAAAACAACATGGATCCACTGATGTCATTGCATGTTTGTTCTTTTCATAAACCACAAGGATCCAATAGATGTCATTGCATGTTTATTCTTTTCATAAACCACATGGATCCACTAGATGTCATTACATGTGTGTTCTTTTCCTAAACCACATGGATCCACTCGAGTCATTGCATGTGTGTTCTTTTCATAAACCACATGGATCCACTAGATGTCATTGTATGTGTGTTCTTTTGCAAAACCACATGGTTCTACTGATGTCATTGCATGTTTGTTATTTTCATAAACCACATGGATCCAATAGATGTCATTGCATGTTTGTTCTTTTCATAAACCACATGGATCCACTAGATGTCATTTCATGTGTGTTCTTTTCCTTAACCATATGGATCTACTAGAGTCATTGCATGTGTGTTCTCTTCATAAACCACATGGATCCACTATGTGCATTGCATGTGTGTTCTTTTCATGAACCACATGGATCCACTAGAGTTATTGGATGTGTGTTCTTTTCCAAAACCACATGGATCCACTAGATGTCATTGATGTGTGTTCCTTTCATAAACCACATGGATCCACTAGATGTCTTGGATGTGTGTGTGTTAGTGTGCATCATTGTGTTTTTGGAAAAAAAACATGCGATGATGCCACTCTAGCATGTGGTTTCCAACCATGTCCAGGAACCCTAGGAGCATGCTGGGATTCAACTGCAGCATACATTGTACCACCAGTTTGAAAGATGTCGCATCACCACACCCACTTGGATGTGTGTGTAAGTGTGCATCATTGTGGTTTTGGAAAAGAACACATGCAATCATTGTGGGTGTGGTGATGTAACATCTTTTCCAAGACCACATGCAATCTAGTGGATCCATGTGTTTTATGAAAAGAACACACATGCAATGGCATCTAGTAGATCCATGTGATTTTGGAAAAGAACACACATCCAATGACTCTAGTGGATCCATGTGATTTATGAAAAGAACACACATGCAATGAAATCTAGTGGATCCATGTGGTTTTGGAAAAGTACACACATCCAATGACTCTAGTGGATCCATCTTGGCATAATTTGATGTATGCAAGGATGTATTTCATTGTATAAGACACTCACTTTACATTTTTATACTACTCAGTTTTGCCCTTGGTTTTTTGATACTACTCAGTTTTTCCCTCTCTCTCTCGTAGAAGCCCAAACCCGTGCTCACTATGTACGGTTGCTACGCCGTTATTGGTTGTCACAGTTGTCACGGGGATCGTGCGCACCAACCATTGATCCTCTGTGATCCAACGCAAATCGTTGCACATGTCATGCCCTTCACAATACAGCATGATACAGCATGGACGTCTCTCTCAGTGAGACTTCTACGAGAAGGAACACGAAGCCGTCCATGGAAAAAGTCGTCGAGTGGTTATTTCATGTTTAATCACATCTAAAAATCCTACTACTGCTACTACGCCACAACACATGCACAGGGTAACAGGGTCACTGAGTGCATGGTCATCGAGGGGCAACTGCAGTTTATTGCCACTTGGTTTTAAAAAAGACATATCCCATTTTTACGCAGTGTGCTCTCAATCTCACTTCCAACTAGGCCCACCGCAAGAAACTTCCATGCATCAGCCAGAGGCCGAAGAGCTGAGAAATGGGTCTCGAGGAGGGTGCCCCTCAAGGAGACCTAACGTCTCCGCCTTCATCGAGTCCCTCGCACTCATCCACACCTCCCTCTACCCGATCTAGCGCAACCCCACAAATCTCGCCGTACAGCTACCCACCTTCTCCTCTACACTTCCCCTTTTAATTATCGCCAATTTTATGGCTGTGTCAACCTTCGTACTTAGAAATTGTGTCTACGCCCTTTGCATGCGGCTGAATACAGAACTGCCATGCATGACCTGGGAAAATACGTGACGTACCGTGCGTGTGTCACGGTGCACGGTGCAGTAGCCTACGTGGCGTGGTGCACAGTGGTGCAACGAAACTTCCCTTCACCTTCACTATAGAGCCCCTCTCCCTACCACTCTCTGCTTACCCACTCTCACTCTTGCTCACTCTCCTCACGCAACCCTCTCCACTGTCCTATCACCTTCTGCAAACTCCCGAGAAAACCCCAACTGCGTAGGCGATGGTGAAGGAGGATGCAGTGGCCATCGTCGCCCCCATGGCCGCCGGCGAGGAGGCCCTCGTCTCCGTCCCGACCTCCCTCGAGGCGTTCAAAGCAGCCATTGTCCCCATCCAGGCCCCTGTCGAGGCATCGATGGCATCCGTCGTCCCTGTCCAGGCCCTCATCCCTGCTACGGACGTAACCGCCGGCGAGGAGGCCCCCTCCAGCAAGGAGGCCCCCACTAGTCACGAGCAGATCCTGCTCTTCTAGGACCCCTACGATCCAGAGGAGTACGTCGCTCCGGTGAACCCCTACAACACCGTCATCGACGACCCATGGTTGGAGGTAACTAGGGTTTGCTCCTCATCCCCGGTTCTTCTCTCGTTCCCATAATTGGATGCTAGATCTTGGTTATTAGGGTTCGTTTATTCGCATTTCGATTGCTCGATCTTCTTACATCATCTAATCCTCCCTTTTTTCGAATAGGTGTCTGTTAGCAACGTCTGCAATGATGACAAGTCCAGGCACACCAAGACTCGTTAGGTACTGAGGAGGCTGTAGGGCGGCCATTACAACGCCTTCTTTGCTGGCAGCATCTATAGTTTCCCCTTTTGCAAGAAGAGACTTGCTGGCACCGACTTCAACTACGTCACGATGCATGTAGAGGGTGCGAGCTCGGCACTCCCAAAGTCGGCCCGGCCATGAACGTCAAGGCCTACATCGCTGAACACCAGGCGCTCGGCATTCACCTCCACAACCTCCAGCAGGTGGCCATCAAAGAGGGTTGCATGCCTCTGTTCTTTTCCAAAACCACATGTATCCACTAGATGTCATTGCTTATGTGTTCTTTTCATAAACTATATGGATCCACTAGAGCCTTTGGATGTGTGTGTGTTAGTGTGCATCATTGTGGTTTTGTAAAAGAACACATGCAATGATACCTCTCCAGCATGCGGTGTCCAACCATGTCAAGGAACCCTAGCAACATGTTGGAATTCAACTGCAGCATGCTGATACGTTGCTAACGTATCTATAATTTTTGATGTTCCATGCTTGGTTTTTATCTACTTTCTTATGTTTTGTCCACACTTTGGAGTACTTTTTATACACTTTCTTGGACTAACCTATTAACAAGATGCCACAGTGCCAGTTGCCTGTTTTCTGCTATTTTTGGTTCCAGGAAAGTTAGAAAATGAATATTCTCGAAATTGGACCGGACAAAAACCAAAGTCGTTATTTTCCCGGAAGACTCATGGAGCTAGAAGACGAGACAAAGAGGGGCCACAGGGCGGCCACACCATGTGGTGGCGCGGGCTAGCCCTGGCCGCGCCACCAGGTGGTGTGGCCCCCCTGGCCGCCCACCGACCTTGCCTCTTCGCCTATAAGATGCCTCCCGATGCAAAAACCCTAAAGAGAACAGCCTCTAGCCACGAAAAGTTCCGCAGCACCGCCGCCACCAAAGGGGAGATTCAGGGGACAGAAATTCTCTGTTCCGGCACCCTATAGGGACGGGGAAGTGCCCCTGGAGCCATCTCCATCGACTGCACCACCATCTCCATCGCCGTTGCTGATTCCCATGATGATGAGGAAGTAGTTCTTCCTCGAGGCTAAGGGTTCTACCGGTAGCTATGTGTTCATCTCTCTCTCTATGCATGATCATATTGTGATCATGAGCTTTGTAATCAAGTAGATCTACCTTGCTACTCAAGTGCTTTAATAGATCTCTGCTCTCCCCATGTGTGTGAAAGTGACAGCGTGCACACCATGGTGGCACTTAGGCTAGAGATTACAAATACTTGTTATGAGTTATATTTGGAGTTGGATGTTTCTATGAAATTGTGGTGTTTGTTGGAACCATCTAGTGCTCAAGGTGATAGTGTGGGGTTATCTAGATGGGAAAGGCTTACTTTGAGGTGTGCTGTTATAGCCCTACCATGGATTAGAGTGTCCAACCAGAGAGTAGTTAAGAGTAGTATCATAAAGAGAAGATATTTATATGAGAGTGTTCACTAGTGAAAGTATGATCCCTAGGCCTCGTTTCTAAGCATTGAAACACCATTTGCAACTAGATCTGTTACATGTTTGCTTGCTTCCATCTTTATTTCAGTTTGCCTTTAGTCTCTTCCACGCCATCAAGCTATTTTCTGGCACAGTTACCACTTATAATTATCCATACCACTTGTATTTCACTATCTCTTCACTGAACTAATGCACATATACACCTGACAACTGTATTGGGTTTGTTGGGGACACAAGAGACTTCTTGTATCTTGATTGCAGGGTTGCTTGAGAGGGGATACCTTTGACCACTTCCTCCCTGAGTTCGATAAACCTTGGGTAATCCACTTAAGGGAAACTTGCTGTTGTTCTACAAACCTCTACACTTGGAGGCCCAACAACTGTCTACAAGAATAGAAGTGCGTAGACATCATGCTATTTTCTGGCGCCGCTTGGGAGGTATAGAAAGGTACTCACATCCTTTGGTGTGAGTGCTCGAAGTTATTTCCTTTAGATTCTGCAATTTTGTCTTTTGTTTCTTGTTTTTATTTTCACTAGTTAGGCTTAATGGAAAACAACACAAAATTAGAGAGCTTTATAGTATTTATCTTGAGTTAGGACATGAAGTGTTTGAAGAGAAAATTAAAAAACCTATGGAACTTTATTTGTGTGCTAATAGCAATGTTATTAGTATTAATTCTTTGAACACCATTATTGATAATGCTATGGAAAAGTCTAAGCTTGGGGAAGCTAGTTTTTATGAAAATGATCTTTTTAGTCCCCCAAGCACGGAGGAGAAAATTTACTTTGATGATACTATGCCTCCAATATATGATGATTACAATGATGAATATGATATTTTCAGTCCACCTACTATTGAGGAGAAAATTAATTATGATTACAATATACCTCCTATATTTGATGATTATGGTGACGAGAATAATAATGATAGCTATTTTGTTGAATCTGCTCCCACTATGATTAATAAGAATGACTATGCTTATAGGGAGAGTAATAATTATTTTATGCATGTGGCTCATGATAAGAATGTCTCATGTGATAGTTATATTGTTAATTTTATTCATGATGCTGCTGAAAGTTATTATGGGAGATGGAAACATGGTTTTATGCATCTCAATAATATTAAGTTTCCCCTCTTTATGTTGAAAGTCTTGAAGTTGCACTTGTTTTTCTTTACTATGCTTGTTGCTTTGTGCTTTCATGACTTGTTTATTTACAAGATTCCTATGCATAGGAAGTGGGTTAGAATTAAATGTGCTTAGAATTTGCTTCTTTATGCTCTCTTTTACTTCAATTCATATTTCTTATGTGAGCATCTTCTCAAACTATCATGCCTAACTTAAAGGCGTTAAAGAAAAGTACTTATTGGGAGATAACCCAAAAGTCTTAGATGAGTATTGGAAGTTATTACTTCTGTAATAACCTCTCCTTATCCTTTTTATTTGCTTTTTGTGCCAAGAGTAACCTCTAATGAGAGAGAAGTAATGCTTGGGAAAGTTGCTGTCCCGAAACAGATTTTTGTGCTTCGTTGTAAAAATTCGTGTAAAATCTCTGTACGTTGGTTTGAGTTGTGATTTTTTCCTTCTGCCCCAGGTTGTTCTCCAACTTTCGTTAGTTCAAGACTTTTCGATTTGAGCAACATAAGGTCTTCGAAAAAATTGGTTTTTACCTACTGGTCTGTTTTGACAGATTTCTGCCATTATTTGCATTTGCTTCTTGTTGGTTCCTTTTTGAGTTCTTTTGGGGAACTGAGCTTTTTGAGGGAAGTGCTACAGTAGCTTGTGTTTTAATGGAAGTTTTATTGGTGTTGAAAATGAACCTAAATACTTATTATCTTGAGTGCACTAATGTTGCTAATAAAGATTGTGTGAAGTTTTGTATGAAGGAAAAATTTCAGATGTATGGAGAGAATGATATAATGAGATGAAGAATGGACTAAAGCTCAAGCTTGGGGATGCCACGCGTGTCACCCCAAGAAATATTTAAGAAGTACAAGCGTCAAATCTTGGGGATGCCCAAGGCATCCCCTTCTTCATCAATAAAAATTCCAGGTTTCTTCCAAACACTTCATTTTTATTGTTTCATGCACAGTTGTGTTTTTCTTGGAGCGTCTTCGTTTTTGTTTTTAGTTTTCGTTTGCTTGGTTTGCTTAGTTTGCTTTAATAAATTGGTTGGACCCCCTCATTCATGCATTAGTTTTGTTTACTATGCTTGTTGCTTTGTGCTTTCATGACTTGTTTATTTACAAGATTCCTATGCATAGGAAGTGGGTTAGAATTAAATGTGCTTAGAATTTGCTTCTTTATGCTCTCTTTTACTTCAATTCATATTTCTTATGTGAGCATCTTCTCAAACTATCATGCCTAACTTAAAGGCGTTAAAGAAAAGTACTTATTGGGAGATAACCCAAAAGTCTTAGATGAGTATTGGAAGTTATTACTTCTGTAATAACCTCTCCTTATCCTTTTTATTTGCTTTTTGTGCCAAGAGTAACCTCTAATGAGAGAGAAGTAATGCTTGGGAAAGTTGTCATTCCAAACAGATTTTTGTGCTTCGTTGTAAAAATTCGTGTAAAATCTCTGTACGTTGGTTTGAGTTGTGATTTTTTCCTTCTGCCCCAGGTTGTTCTCCAACTTTCGTTAGTTCAAGACTTTTCGATTTGAGCAACATAAGGTCTTCGAAAAAATTGGTTTTTACCTACTGGTCTGTTTTGACAGATTTCTGCCATTATTTGCATTTGCTTCTTGTTGGTTCCTTTTTGAGTTCTTTTGGGGAACTGAGCTTTTTGAGGGAAGTGCTACAGTAGCTTGTGTTTTAATGGAAGTTTTATTGGTGTTGAAAATGAACCTAAATACTTATTATCTTGAGTGCACTAATGTTGCTAATAAAGATTGTGTGAAGTTTTGTATGAAGGAAAATTTTCAGATGTATGGAGAGAATGATATAATGAGATGAAGAATGGACTAAAGCTCAAGCTTGGGGATGCCACGCGTGTCACCCCAAGAAATATTTAAGAAATACAAGCGTCAAATCTTGGGGATGCCCAAGGCATCCCCTTCTTCATCAATAAAAATTCCAGGTTTCTTCCAAACACTTCATTTTTATTGTTTCATGCACAGTTGTGTTTTTCTTGGAGCGTCTTCGTTTTTGTTTTTAGTTTTTGTTTGCTTGGTTTGCTTAGTTTGCTTTAATAAATTGGTTGGACCCCCTCATTCATGCATTAGTTTTCAAATAAGTTGGTTTAGATTGGAAAAGAGTAGGAAAGTTCATGCTTAAGTGGTAAAAAGGAGCTTGTTTTTAACTGTGAGTTAGACTTTATGATGTCATGCTTGATATTGTTTTGGCTTTATGCTTAGTGATTTTTTGCTGAAGCATGACATGTTATAAACAATTGAGATTTCTTAATGTGCCTTGAAAGAATCATGCGTTGTTTTAGCATATAAAAGCATAATATTGTGGTATTCTCCTTTAAATGCTTTATTTGGGTTGACGTGGTGCATGCTCACACCATTTTAAGACTATCCCAAGTCACCATAGCCTCTATGATCCTTTAGTTTTCGACTTGAAATATCACTTTATGCTTTAAATAATGATGTTTTGTCACTCTGCATGATTATGGCCATTATTGCTCTCTTAGTTGGTTGCTCCGAGTCTTTTGCTAGCCTCCATAAAGAAGTATGAGTTCCACTCATGCATCCAACTCCGAAAACCAAGTTATTCCAAAGAGTCCACCATACCTACCAATTAGCATATGTTATTCCAAGTATATTCATGTTTTTATCTACCTTCTGAATTAAACTTGTTATGAGAAAACTAGTGATTAAAGCTCTCACGAACTTGATGGCACACTTTACTTTTCTTGCCCTTAATAAACTTGAACCATTGTGTTGTCTATGTTGTATATGCTTGAGCTTATATGTTGGGGATTAGTAGAACCATGTTGTCATGGGGAACTCTTTCAACATTGCACTTGTACTTTGTACCTAGTTGATATCATGCTCTTTTGTCTATGGATGTCGTCGGTGTGAAATGAAAGGGGAGCTTGTAAGTCCATGGAGTTATGTATGTGTGTTAGAGAATCGCCTGGGACGCCGGTCTAATCCATGTTATCATGGTGGAAACCTACAGCGTAACCATAATGAGCTGTCTATGAAGCATTCTTCTTATAAAAAAAGAGTCAGATATTGAGAAAAAATAGAAAAAGAAAAAAAGATATATGAGAAAAGAGGAAAGAGAGAAAAACGCACCATTTTCCCATGGTAAATAAGAAGATTGGTGAGATGCTTGTTGTCTGTTTGCCTTGTCATTTTGATATGGGGATTCTTCCGTATCATCGGGCAAGGGGTACCCCGTTGGCGGTTCTCTATGATACACATGTACTTACTATGACAAGAACTTACCGGTAACTAAACTTGAGTAGCATGAGGAGCGAACCTCGTATTCAAGGGACATGAGATTTCCAACTTATACTTCGTCAAGCATATACACCATAGTTTGTTCACTTTAACCTTAATCACTTCAAGATGCTTATGATAGGGGCAATGAGAGCTGAAAGCTAACAAGTACCATAATTTTTGGAAGCTCTTTATGAAACTTGAATCACTACTTCCTTCTATGAAGGCCTTTCTTTTACTTTTATGTTGAGTCTCCACCTTCTATCTTTATGCACCTACTTTGAGAGCATAGTGGCCATTCTTAGTTCTATGTGCATTGTTCCAAGACTTGTTGATTAATGCATAACTTTTATATTGCTTGTTTTAAACTATTTGTATCTAGTCACTCTTATGAACTTTGAAGGTGTCCTATGCATTTATGTTTGCTACTCTATGTGGGACAAGCTGAATGCCACTATGCTATGTTTTCTTTATGTGAATCAAACAAACTTCTTGCAAAGCATTGTTATTCATGGATATTTTGTTTGTGCCTTTTCATGTTGCAACATAGTTGCTTTGTCTTATTGTTAGAACTTTGTCTTTCATGTTATGATTGAAGTACTATGATCCCAGCTATCAATGTTCTACAAATACTTTGATCAAGTTTATGATGGTGCATGTCACCTCAAAAATTATTCTTTCTTTTTATCACTTACCTACTCGAGGACGAGCAGGAGTTAAGCTTGGGGATGTTGATACGTTGCTAATGTATCTATAATTTTTGATGTTCCATGCTTGGTTTTTATCTACTTTCTTATGTTTTGTCCACACTTTGGAGTAATTTTTATACACTTTCTTGGACTAACCTATTAACAAGATGCCATAGTGCCAGTTGCCTATTTTCTGCTGTTTTTGGTTCCAGGAAAGTCAGAAAATGAATATTCTCGGAATTGGACAGGACAAAAGCCAAAGTCATTATTTTCCCGGAAGACTCACGGAGCCAGAAGATGAGACGGAGAGGGTCCACAGGGCGGCCACACCATGTGGTGGCGCGAGCTAGCCTTGGCCGTGCCACCAGGTGGTGTGGGCCCCCTGGACGCCCACCGACCTTGCCTCTTCGCCTATAAGATGCCTCCCGATGCAAAAACCCTAAAGAGAACAGCCTCCAGCCACGAAAAGTTCCACAGTGCCGCTGCCACCGAAGGGGAGATTCAGGGGACAGAAAGTCTTTGTTCCGGCACCCTGCCGAGACGGGGAAGTGCCCCCGGAGCCATCTCCATTGACTCCACCACCATCTCCATCACCGTTGCTGATTCCCATGATGATGAGGGAGTAGTTCTTCCTCGAGGCTAATGGTTCTATCGGTAGCTATGTGTTCATCTCTCTCTCTATGCATGATCATATTGTGATCATGAGCTTTGTAATCAAGTAGATTGTAACACCCCAGCATTTGAGCTTAGAAATAAGATGAACACGGGTGTGTGCATTGCATTCATGCATAGAAAATCCGGATAATTTTTGCGCTTTTAAATAAAACTTATCAAAGTGATTGATGCTTCTCTTAACTTGGTGGAATTGAAATAGATCATCAAGTTGACTGCGATAAGTTTCAATATGACCTTTGCTAAAACCTTATCTTTGGGGAATATAATTTGATCTAAGGGTAGATCAAATGTAATAAAACTTAGTCACAACACACTACTTAATAAGGAGTACTTGATCTTCTAGAGATCATTACATGGTATTCCATACCACAGCTCAAGGATGAATACTTAATATTCTAAAAGTTGATATCAAGGTATTGTCTACAACAAATCCTGAATACCAAGTTAAGTATATAACTTAAGTAAATAAAACTCATAACTAAATCTTGAAACACTTGATTTCCGTTGTTATTCCTACCATGGGTATCATGGTAGTTCTTAAACATCAACTGTTATCACAAAGGAAGTAGAATGGAAGACAAGCCAAGACCATGCATCACATACCCTTAGTGTCATGTTAATATATGACCATCCTATTTAACCAAATCCTAGTGTCTATTGATCATCAATGTGTGTGATCAATTCTTGACCTAGAACTTATTAACTCATAGCCTTTGACCTATTGTGTTGACCTTTCAAATACCTTAAGTAAATTAATCTGAAGGAAGAACTAGATAAGTTTGAGTGTACCATCATCAATGGAATGTGATCCTTAGTGGAGATTAAACTATTTGATGTTGGAGGTGTTAACTCACTCATGAGTTAACTAGTAGCAGTACCTAAACCCAAGGGTTGAGCTAGTAATTGAGGAGCTATGAGAAAGATACATTAGATAACAATCTTGTTAGGACAAGTGGATATAGACTTAGAATAAGCTTGATTAACAAGATAAGTCTATAGAGAGACTAATACAAGTTTACTACTTATTTGAATATAGATCTTGATCAAACAATGAGAATCCTAAGCTTTGTTTGATCAAATGAGGGTGGTCATTGTTCTCAAGTCACTTGAGAATAAATGACTAGGTGTTGAAGAAGACTTGTGAGTATACCAGATTAGGTAAGTCCTAGTAAGATGAATCATCTAGCTTGATCATTAGAAGTCAAGCTAGAGTATGATGAAGTGTTTGATGAGTTGTATGCAGTAGTTGGAGGCATAGTAGCTTAACCAAGTTAATATAAGGACAGTTGGTATTATGGGAGTAGTAATATACCTATTTCAAAGGATTGATATCCTTTGTATGTATAGTGAGGATTGTAGTCTTACAAACCTTGGAAGTAGTTGCAAGATGAAGTTAAGGAAATTAATAGATGGAGTTAGCAGTAGCTACATTGATAGGTGCATCAATGGTAGTTAATTAAGAGAAGTTATATACTAGGTGTAAGGATGGAGTAATGTTGAAGTGGAATGACCATGTCATCATATGATGATGGATATGGTGGAGTCAGATGATTGTCTTATTCAGGAAGATGTGATCTTTGTGAATAAGATAAGAGAGATATATAGAGTATATTAAGGAAAGGAATTTCTTATCTCAAGATATCCTTAGTGAGGTATTAAGGTAAGGATTCTTTAGAAGCCTTAACCAAGATCCTATCAAGCCATGACAGACCCATGTCTACCTCATTGTCCAAAAACCTAGAATGATAGAATTGTCATGATCATATTACTAAGTAATTCCAATATCTCACTCTATGTGGAGATATCAAACCCACTCATAGATTTAGAAGTAGTATCCCTAAACCTTGATCCTTATCCCTATCTATAATTGAATATGGGCTATTAAATCCTCTCAAAACCTATGTACCTATATTGTGTAAACCTTAGTATTTCTCTATTCATGATTGTTATTGACTCATCATTACCTAATAAAAAGTGTTCTGTGGTAATTATAAACTCTACAAATCAAGTAGAATAGGATTTGGCAAATCACCAAATATGTAGGACCATGAAAACTTATATCATCCCATTGAAAAACCACAAAGATTAATTCCTTATAATGTATTTAGATAAATCCTTTATGAAGATAAGTAGGAACAAGATTCTATATACATGAATACACATATCAAACTAGTACCATTCAGATTATCAAGTGAAGCTAGAATAATTTCTATAAGATCTTACTAAAAAGAAACAAACCCTAAAACCCTAAATTTTATTTACTCTATTTAATCCTTCATATAGTTATGAACATTTCTTGTACAATAAGAAATGATGAGGAGAAGATCATACTTGATTTATAAAATAATGTTCATGACCTACAAATTCTCTACATGTTTAAAACCCTGAAGAAATTCAAATTCAACAAAGGAATTTATTAAAGAAAATAGAGAACAGAAAATCAAAATGGAAAAAGGAAAAGGCGGCGCAGTTACTCGGCCCAAGGCCCATCTTCCTATTTCATGCCCGCGAGCAGCAGGCAGCACAATTCGCTTACTCATCCATGGACCAACATCAGCCCAGCACCAACGCAGGTCATCTCCATCTCTCTCACTGTCACATGGGACCTGAGGAGGACCGTGGGTTGAGACAAAGAATTGCCAGGGGGTTTCTACAAAGTTGATGTCGTCGTCATCCTCACGCACACAGAGTGCTCACTGGAGCAACCCGTCGCTGTTTGATGTTGTTCCCCGTCGTTAGCAGTGCGCTGTGATGCGCGCCGCCTCTATCTGCACGGATAAGAAGGACATGCTGACGCCTCTCCATGCTCATTCTTATCCACTCTCGTTCTTATCCTCTCTCCCGAAAATAACACCGAGACCTAGCTCACCGGAGCTCGGAGATGCCGCCGTTCCCGAGCTTCCTTTAGAATTCTGAGCACACCGTTAGATTCTCCTCGATGTCCTTGTTCTCCCTATCCAGGCCACGGAAGCCAGAGAGCTCCCAGACGACTCTATCGACATCTCACTGCCGCCACCGTTCACGGTGTTCCTCGTCGATTCCGGTCATCATCTGCTTCACCGACCGCACCACAGCGTTCGTGGTGAGTCACTGAATCTTCTAGTACCCTCCTCGACTCCCCTTTTTCTTTGAATCATTCTCGCACCATAATCCATCGTCGGCCGCCGCAGTTCATCGTCGCCGGAGCCACTCCGGTGACCATTTCCTGGCGGCGTGCCCATAGATCGATTCACCTCGGTCTCCTCCTTCCAAAACACCGCTCCACAGCCCCGCGCGCGCTTGCATACGCCGTCGCCGTCGACCGTCTAGTGGTGGCCGGCGAGCTGACGTCATTCTGATGTCACGCTCACGTCACCACCCGCCCAGCCAGCCAGTTTGACTCGGTCCATGCCCATGTGGCATGTGACGTGGCGGAAGCCCCACCAGTCAGTGGCTCTGGGTAAAATAAATTGGGTATAAAAAGTCTTTTGTTCCGTGTAGCAGGTGACGTGGTCACTGGCCCACATGTATGTGACTGTGTCTAGGATAAGTGCTAGTATAAAAAGTATTATATATTTGAGTAATTAGATAAAACAAATAAGTTTGAATATAAATATAATTCCAGAAATTTAATAAAAGGATTTAAACTTATTAATTCCATATCTTTTGTTTTATAATTCAGAAAAATGTATATAATATATCAAAATGCTTAGAAAAATAAAATCTATAATCCAACTTTATTATAAAATATTATTGTATTAATTATTTAAATAATTATTATTTAATAAATATTTTATAAGTAATAAAACTTTAAAAAATTCATATTTCAATATTAGTAAATAAGAAAAATATAAATAATATATCAAAATTCTTATAAAAACAAAATATGCATTTACAAACTTGTTTAAAATATTTTTGTATCACTTAATCATTATTTATTATTTATTAGGTATTTATAAAGAGATAAAACTTGTAAAAATCATATTTTATTATTTAAAATCCACAAAAATACTTATAATATACCAAAATGATCACAAAAATAAATTATACACATTAAAAATATCATCTTTCTTAATTAAAGTCAAATAAAAGGTAAAGTTCTAATAAATCTTATTTAAACCCTTTTCTTTTATTTTAATTCCTTAAAAGTATATAAATCTTTACTATTACCTTTAGCATTATTTGTTTACAGTTTAAAAGTGTAATAATAAATGCAAGCTATGTTTAAATGAAGTTAAGATAGGTCTAACCATTCAACTTGTACTCACTAAAACTACCATTTAAAATTTAGTAAGTCTTACTCTCCAAAGATATTTTATCAAGTAAAAGATCAACTAAAATGGTATATTATTTATCACCAGAAGCCTATACACTTGTAACATCACCAAACTTTTATTTACTAATTCCTTCACCAGTTTTAGAAAACCACTCAAAGATTTAAACCAAACTCCAAAGTAATTGAAGTAATACCTATTATTTACTTATTAAGTATAACCATTGATTTTGAAATAGAAAGGTAAATGCATCCACTTATGCTATGGTTGTTTAGTAGTGATGTCTTCCTTTTTAATAATCTTAGCTAATAAGAAAACCTTAAAGTGTTAACTTTAAGTTTGAATACTTTTTACTTCATAAAAGTAATCTTTCCTCAAAGGTTATTCTTTTAAGAAACACTAAAAGTAATCCTTGAACACCTATTTAAAAACTCTAATGGAATCTTAATATTGTTTAAGAAATATTCTAGATACCATGATTCATTTAAGTGCTTTAATATTGAATACTACTTGTTGTATTTACTTATTGTTTCACACACACTCTCACAAGCATTAATAAGACACACAAGTGTGAATTTGTTATAAAAGTGCAACACATTCTAAAGAGCTCATTCCTAGTTTCCAAACCCTAGATTAGATACGACTACTCCGGGGATTCGCGTTTATCAAATTGCATTACATTACTTATGCATCGTTGCATCTTGCTTCTTTATACATTAGTCCTTACCGGACCAATGATGCTATTTACAGAATTTGGATCTTTTATTGCCTTGAAGACCGTGAGTGCATAACCTTGCAATCACAAAAGGCAAGTTCACAACTTGCTCATGTCCTTTGATTATTTTCTATGCTTGTAACTCAACTGTGTCATCACCTGCATTTCAAAAAGGACAGAAAATACTATTTTCATAATAATATGATTATGGATTATTTACCAAGTGGTAATAATCTATTGATACAGTTCCAGTGGTAAAGAAACATAATATCTAGGACTTAACAACCAATGTCTCCAGTGATTCTAGCACCGTATATTACGCATCAACCATAAGCCTTGGAATGGGACGGGAAAGTCAGTTGTATCTTCTCCCTTTTATATGGAGGCAAGATGACCTTATCGTGACGTTGGGATTCCTGGTATGGATCCAACATATGGGTGGGCACCCTTAGGACCCACGATTTTGGTGTCTAAATTATTTATGAGTGGCTACCGGAGGTATAACAGGACCTCCAGGGGCATCACCAGCTCATAGAGTCTTCAGGAACTCCCCATGGTTATAGCTTGCCCTAGTTGGCGGCTTAACGGAGGTATAGTCATCCCCGGAGGATCGTGCAGACATATGGGGTCACGGAGAGGGCAGCGATTGGCTTGGATCTTAAGTTGGGCCTCAAACCATGGAAGTTTGAACAGGGACATACTCTCGGCTGTGCAACAAAGCTTAAGGTCTCTTATGGGAAAAGTGATGCACCTCTGCAGAGTGTAAGAATTGTGACATGTTACTCCCTATTCCGGGAAGGAGCTATGAACGCAGTAGGAAAGGAACCCCATGAAGGTTCTGGTCAACCTGTGAAGGCTTTCGGACATAGTTTTCAGAATAAAAGCAATCTTTGAAGAAATGTTTACGAAAACCTGCATTGCATATGACCTATGGTCTGTGGCTGTAGAGATAGTTTATCATACACTCCTTTTTAGTGAACTTGCTGAGTATGCTCGTACTCAACCGTACCTTCTTAACCCTTGCTAGGTTCTAAGCTATTGAAGACAACGTCAACAACAATTTCTGCTCAAAAAACCATCATCGACAACTCAAGTTCTTCAATTAAGTCAATGAAGTCAATATATACATCAGCTGAAGTGAAGATAAAGTGTAGGTTTAGATAGGAGTAGAATCTCTAGTCGTAAAACCTATTTCTGTAGAGCATTGCTCTAGCAGCAATGGCAAGCCAAATAGTTTAGATACTAGTCTTAGTTACTAGATAGTTCTGAGTTATTATTTCTGGTTCTTCTTTGTAAGAAGTTATTTCTCTCTCTTTAATCTTGAGTGTTATCTGGATCTTTTGTAAAGAGTCGTGTTGTAATCTATAGTCATGTCTTGGACCTATTGTGTTTCTATTGTACCACTCTGAGGGATGTAATACTAGTGAACGGTGTTTCATTGGTGTTATGTCAATGACTATAGTGTACTACATCATGCAGTGGTATGCTAGGTCACCGCATAGATCTACCTTGCTACTCAAGTGCTTTAATAGATCTCTGCTCTCCCCATGTGTCTAAAAGTGACAGCGTGCACACCATGGTGGCACTTAGGCTAGAGATTACATTTACTTGTTATGAGTTATATTTGGAGTTGGAGTGTTTCTATGAAATTGTGGTGTTTATTGGAACCATCTAGTGCTCAAGGTGACAGTGTGGGGTTATCTAGATGGGAAAGGCTTACTTTGAGGTGTGCTGTTATAGCCCTACCATGGATTAGAGTGTCCAACCGGAGAGTAGTTAAGACTAGTATCATAAAGAGAAGATATTTATATGAGAGTGTTCACTAGTGAAAGTATGATCCCTAGGCCTTGTTTCTAAGCATTGAAACACCATTTGCAACTAGATCTGTTACATGTTTGCTTGCTTCCATCTTTATTTTAGTTTGCCTTTAGTCTCTTCCACGCCATCAAGCTATTTTTTGGCACCGTTACCACTTATAATTATCCATACCACTTGTATTTCACTATCTCTTCGCCGAACTAGTGCACCTATACACCTGACAAGTATATTGGGTGTGTTGGGGACACAAGAGACTTCTTGTATCTTGATTGCAGGGTTGCTTGAGAGGGGATACCTTTAACCACTTCCTCCCTAAGTTCGATAAACCTTGGGTAATCCACTTAAGGGAAACTTGCTACTGTTCTACAAACCTCTACACTTGGAGGCCCAACAACTGTCTACAAGAATAGAAGTGCGTAGACATCACATGCATTCTACCACCAGTGTTAAAGATGATGCATCACCACACCCACTTGGATGTGTGTGTGTGTTAGTGTGCATCATTATGGTTTTGGAAAAGAACACATGAAATGATGCCACTCCAGCATGTGGTGTCCAACCATGTCTAGGAACCCTAGCAACATGTTGGGATTCAACTGTAGTATGCATTCTACCACCAGTTTGAAAGATGTTGCATCACCACACCCACTTGGATGTGTGTGTATTAGTGTGCATCATTGTGGTTTTGGAAAATAACACATGCAATGATGCCACTCTAGCATGTGGTGTCCAACCATGTCCAGGAGCCCTAGCACCATGCTGGGTTTCAACTTCAACATGCATTCTACCACTAGTTTGAAAGATGCTGCGTCACCACACCCACTTAGATGTGTGTGTGTGTTAGTGTGCATCATTGTTGTTTTGCAAAAGAACACATGCAATGATGCCACTCCACCATGTGTGTTGTTTTCATAAACCACATAGAGCCACCAGATGTTATTGCATGTGTGTTCTTTTCCTAAACCACATGGATCCACTAGAGAGTCATTGCATGTGTGTTCTTTTCATAAACCACATGGATCCACTAGATGTCATTGCATGTGTGTTCTTTTCCAAAACCACATGGATCCACTAGATGTCATTGCATGTGTGTTCTTTTCATGAACCACATGGATTCACTAGAGTCATTGCATGTGTGTTCTTTTCATAAACCACATGGGTCCACTAGATGTCATTGTATGTGTGTTGTTTTCCAAA
This sequence comes from Avena insularis, assembly GCA_023614405.1. Classification (NCBI taxonomy): domain Eukaryota; kingdom Viridiplantae; phylum Streptophyta; class Magnoliopsida; order Poales; family Poaceae; genus Avena; species Avena insularis. The sequence goes on from CM042694.1 coordinate 516,131,118, forward strand.
ACCACATGGATCCACTGATGTCATTGCATGTGTGTTCTTTTCATAAACCACATGGATCCAATAGATGTAATTGCAAGTGTATTATTTTCATAAACCACATGGATCCACTAGATGCCATTGCATGTGTGTTCTTTTCCTAAACCACATGGATACACTAAAGTCATTGCATGTGTGTTCTTTTCCTAAACCACATGGATCCACTAGATGTCATTTTATGTGTGTTCTTTTCCAAAACCACATGGATCCACTGATGTCATTGCATGTGTGTTCTTTTCATAAACCACATGGATCCAATAGATGTCATTTGTTGTGTGTTCTTTTCATAAACCACATGGATCCACTAGATTTCATTGCATGTGTGTTCTTTTCATCAACCACATAGATCCGCTAGATGTCATTGCATGTGTGTTATTTTCATAAACCACATGGATCCACTAGATGTCATTGCATGTGTGTTCTTTTCCTAAACCACATGGATCCACTATAGTCATTGCATGTGTGTTCTTTTCATAAACCACATGGATCCAATAGATGTCATTGCATGTGTGTTCTTTTCATAAACCACATGGATCGACAAGATGTCATTGCATGTGTGTTCTTTTCATAAACCACATAGATCCACTAGATGTCATTGCATGTGTGTTCTTTTCCTAAACCACATGGATCCACTAGAGTCATTGTATGTGTGTTCTTTTCATAAACCACATGGATCCACTAGATTTCATTGCATGTGTGTTCTTTTCCAAAACCACATGGATCCACTAGATGTCATTGCATGTGTGTTCTTTTAATAAACTACATGGATCCACTAGAGTCATTGGATGTGTGTTCTTTTCCAAAAGCACCTGTATCCACTAGATGTAATTGCATATGTGTTCTTTTCATGAACCACATGGATCCACTAGAGTCATTGGATGTGTGTTCTTTTCCAAAACCACATGGATCCACTAGATGTCATTGCATGTGTGTTCTTTTCGTAAACCACCTGGATCCACTAGATGTCTTGGATGTGTGTGTGTCAGTGTGCATCATTCTGGTTTTGGAAAAGAACACATGCAATGATGCCACTCTAGCATGTGGTGTCCAGCCATGTCTAGGAACCCTAGCAGCATGCTGGTATTCAAATGCAGCATGCATTCTACCACTAGTTTTGAAGATGCTGCATCACCACACAAACTTGGATGTGTGTGTGTGTCAGTGTCCATCATCGTTGTTTCAGAAAAGAACACATTCAATGACATCTATTGTGTGTGCATTGTGGCTGTTAGATCGTAACCTTAGCCCCCAATGGTAGCTGTTAGATTGAGTCTTCTAGAAGGCACGCCCTAAGACACCTGTTCTGCATGACAATTGTTACAGACCATTCGATTGGGGCGCTTGGACGATTGGGATGGTTCTTCGTAAGAGCGATCCACAAGTAGGCTGTTATGCGACATGATTGGCCACACTTACTGTCTGCTTGCTTTGCACAAACTAGCAACACCACGAGCTCCCACTTGCCAGTGTGACGTGTTCCGTGGACCCACCTGCCAATGTCACGTCCCCTTTACTTCACTTCCTCCCCATACTTCTCCTCTAGTGATCTCTCCAGCGGCCACCCTAGTCCCCCACCCCCTTTCCCCATGGGTTCAAGGGGAGAAGGTGAGGAAACGCATCGTGACGATAGCGATGGTGATTTTGATGTGAGTCATCTCATCTCTAACATATGTGGCCTTTTATCTATTTTGAGCTAGATCTACTCTAATTACTCATGTGCGTATGACGTGTTAGGCCAACAAGACACTGTACGACTCCGACTATCATGGTTTAGCGGAGGAAGATAGTCCTCTACTATGTGAACATGGATATGTGCCTGCTAAATTTGTAGCATTCAAAGGACAAAATGCAGGCATGAGGTTTTTAGGGTGTCAAGGACATGGTGCAATGTTGCCACGAGAAGTTGCGGTGTTGTCAAATGGTAGATCCAGAGTGGCCCAAATCGATGTAGAAAACGCTGGACAAACTATGGGATATGACTGTTGAGTTCAAAGAATCCATAGTCAGCTCAATTCTTGAGAGTGCTGAGATAAAGTTATTTGACCATGTTGACACAACTAAGCTTAACCGAGATCTCGGGAGGGTGCAAGACAAGGTTAGCAAAGTCCAGAAGGAGAGGGACGTGGCGTTGGCCCTGAAGGCTAAAGCAGAGCAAGAACTGACTCAAGCAAGGAATGAACTTCACCAAGCCAAAGTCATGCAGTTCACAACTACTGGTATTGAAAAGTGCATGAGGATAAATGCAGAGAAACAATTGAAGTTGTACAAGGAAGATGCTAAAAGGACGGAGCAGACGATTCGATCCTTGCTATCGTAGGAAGATGCGAATCGGGCTAAGATTAGTAAGATCAAGGAGATGTGTGACAACTAGTTCTATTTATCTTGAGCTCCGTACTTTTTCTAATTGTAATAGTAGTACTTGTTAACCTAGCGTTCTGAACTAGTGGTCTCGGAGTCTTGGAAGAAAAAAATTGGTTGCTCGTTAATCTGTCTTAGCCCTCCATTACTTCCTTTTGTCCGATGATGGTGGTATTCTAACTTTGGTGGTTTGTTTAAACGTAATCAACATGGATTCTGCCGCATGCAAGTGGCACATCCACAATTTATGAAGTGGAAACATGTACATCATGTTACTGGAGATCTGGGAGCTTCGCCAGATGCAGGGGATGCGAGAGCAGGGAGGTGGTGAGCTAGAAGGGCTCAAGATTAGGCCAGAAAGTGGTACCAATTTCCTCATTATCTAGGCATTATCAGTTGCCATTGTTGTTTACATTGCCATGTCGTTGTGCAGCAGCTGAAATGAGTTGCTGCTTCATGGATTGTAGCAGCTTAAATAATTTATTTCTGTGCCACTAACATTCCATCTAATTTGGAGACCACCTGCCCCTCAACAATCATGGAACCGGTGCTGCATGTTTTCAGATAATAGTGGAACAATCACAATTTCGGATTCAACTAGTGACTCGGCCGTTTCCAAACCGCAAGTCACAATACATTTTACTCCGAGAACGTGGGTAGATTGTTTTGCCCGACAAGTTCCATGCATAGAGCTCTAGAATTTAACCGAATTATATATATAGGTTCAAGTTCAACACATTATTATGCATCTTCATTGCCAACATCCTTCTTCCCCTGCCTGGGTTCCAAGCCTTCATGCCCACTGGCTTCTTCATTTCCTGCCTTATTGCTCTTACTGGGTGTTGGTTTTCTTAGCTACACATACTCTACATCGCTGGGACAATCAGCACCAGAATCGTGTCCAGCATCATCACTCGACTCGTTTTGATTTTCGTCCGACAACACAATGACTGACATGGTAGTCATGTTTCTAACCTTGCGGTGCTTCCTGATGAGTGCATATTTGCATCATGTTTTACATTATTATTTTGCATTGTAGATGTAGGATCTTGGTATTTTATGGTGTTCGCTCGCACATTTTATGTCTATTTTCATCAGGATCGGGACAGATGATGGATCCAATGGACACAATTCTTGGAGCAGTTGTACTGAGGATAAGAGGAGTCAAAAACAACGTAAATCACTTATTTGGGAAATATTAATAATACCAGAAGAAAACCCAAAGCGAACAAGACATACAAACGGTTCAACGACCAACTATACGGTGGGAATAAATTTTCCGGCCGTATAGTTGGCGCTGCACCGCCTCCTCAAATAGTTTCACCCCGTGCAATTGGATTAGGGGGACAACATACAAAACACCCAGAAATAGCAGAAACCTCACCTCCAGAAGGCATCTAGAGGGGGAACTCGTCCACCGGGATCCATCTTCGCCCTGCGCAGATCCTGGAGGCTAAGGCATCGATCCTCATCATCCACCACTGCATCACCACCATCTCCATCCATCCCATCTAAATCTTGTCTAGATCTTGTTCTAATTTCCGTACTCGTTGTGGATTTATACAAGTACTATTCATCTATGATAGACTCCATTGTTATTTCCATGATGTTGATTGCCTCCATGTCTGAGTAGATCATTAGTTTTTGGGGAGATGGAGAAACCCTAGTATGAGATTGCAATATGATAAAGTTTATTATGATATTTATTGCTGTGACCATGTGTTAGATTGTCTTCATCTTGATGTTGAGAGAAGTCGACCTCTCAATATTTGCCTCTCATGGGGACTTGACGGAGGTGTGTTAGCACTTACAGTGACTATAAAGTTGTTGGCACTCCTTACGTATCAACTTGGGAAACCGAGAAAACTCACGGAAAACTATCCATGCCATGGGATACGTCCTACGGGATCACGTCCCTTAATAACACAGTAATTCAATTGATGTCGATTGCTGACTGTTGTGGTTATGAGGATGATGTGAGCAGTGGTTGCTGCCTATTTGTCCAAATATGGAGTTCCTCCCACACATACATAGTTTAGAATGTTCATGATAATAATCTTTACCTTAGCTCCTTATAATGCTAGTGGTGTATCCGCTACTCCCTGAGAACGCTTTTCCCCTATTGTAGTTCCAATCTCTCTTACATACACGATACTTACTTTCTGTGTTCAGTTGTTTTACTTTATTTATTGTTGCTCTTATACCAAAACCCAAAAACACCTTTTTACGCAATACTCGCATTTTATCTTGTCACTTAGAACTTTATTTAGCATTTCTATTGTAATATTTATTTCAAGAGTTATTAGACTTCAAACTCCGCCTCCTCGTGGGATCGATATCTTTATTTTGAAACTAGCTACAAATGATATATGCACTTGCCGTCATCACTTCTTGCCAAAGAAACAAGACTATTGCATAACTACCTAATATCTATAGAGTAAACAAAACAAAAATTACAATTCAGCACAAACATGCGAACCCCAAGAGACTTTTGCTTACCAGGAGCTAATTGAGTTCGAATGACCACCCTGTCCAAGAATAGCAGGGCGACTCCTAGTTGTACCAGCTTCCACATACAGTACATCACAATTCAGTGTAAATATGCAAGCCGAAGCATACCTTTTCATCAACCCAATTTGCTGACTGTCACACGTTAGAGGAATCATGATGCCTCGTTCATCCATGAAGCTGAACTTTGCAGTCTGCTTCGGCCCTATTTCAGCATGTTTACGCAGAGCATCAACCATACCAAGGATAGTGCAGATCTACGCAGACGCTTCTTCCATCATAAGATAATGGTGTCCGTACCACTTGCCCTTCACCCTTGCTGATTTAGAGTCGTAGCTGAAGAGGACTACCATAACCAGGTAAGGGTGGTCCACGAAGATCCCACTTGACATAAAACTGTGGACAAATATGTTTGTCAGCGTTGGTCTAGCAAACAATTCTAGGTTCAATAGCTAGCTAGCAGTTATAGTTAGTGCGAATAGCAAAGAGAATAGTAGCTCACTCGCATGTAGCCAGAACTTCTTCTTCCTTGGTAGTAGGATTTGCCATCCTCCATGTTGCTCAGCTCGTTGGCGGCGGAGGAGGGCTAGAGCCTCGCAACAGCGGTTACGATGTGCGGCATTGGAGCTCGAGATCACCGAATGGGCACAGCAAATGGGCATAGCAAATGGGCACAACAACTTGGCACCAGAAGTCAAATGTCCGAAGGGATCGTTATGCTTGGAGGGTGGATTTTGACATCGCCGGTGCTAGGGGAAAGGAGGGAGTGGATTTGTGAAATTGGTCAACGCACCAAGCCATTTAGTTCCTTGATTTGGCTAAGATGTTGACGCCTTGGCGCTCGTGTCACGGATAGGTTACTGACATGTGGGTCCCGACCGTCTACTTCACGGGGCAGTTTAATGAAATATTTGAATTTGGTAGGGGTGAGATGAGTTTGCCTTGAAATGGCCCGTCTTGATAGTTGGCAGCCCAACTTTGCGAAACGCGGCAATTTCAGGTAACTCGGGCCTCCCGATGCACTCGCCCAGAAACTTTGGGGCCACAAACGAACAAGCCCTCCAAGCAAGAGGCCTGGAAGCGAAGAAGTAAGAAGCAGCTGAAGCAAAACCCCGGAGTCTCTGGCCTGCACATACCAGAGTCTCCGGTAGGACCGTACTCTCCGTGGAGTCCAGATTGGGTCACAGATAGGATACACCAGCTTTCGAGCGGAGGGCGGCCGGAGAGTCCGGGACGATGACGGGGGAGAGTATGGTCCTGCCGAGACTGGTATGTGCAGCCCCCCGGAGTCTCCGCCCGGTCTCGCCCGGAGTGTCCGCCCCAACCAAAGTCTCTGGCCTACAACTCCGAAGTCCCTGGCCTGAGTGACCTAGGCCTACGAGCCTCAAGATGGGCCTGGCCCATGTAACACCCAGAACTTCATGTTTATGCCTAAACTATCCCTAGCTCGTGGCTGGCCTATATATATGCCCCCACTCCCTCCTTAAAATCCTAGAGTTGATGATGAATTGAGGCATGTGCCTAACCCTAGATGGGAACCCCCTCTCTATAGTTTATCCATGAGTTGTACAAGACCTTGGAGTCGGTATCCTTCTCCAAGTTTCCAAGACTCTCCTCAAGTGTTTGGTCTCTCCTTGTCAAGGAACTAGCAATGCTTGGTCTCTCCCCTTTGGGATTCTATTTGGTTGTTACTCTCTCCTTGATTTGGATTCTATTATCCGCTTGCCAATCTCTCCTTTGGTGATTCTACCGCAAAGTTTATCGTCAAGGATTCTTTTTTCTTTGGAAATGAGCATATATTAATATCACATGGATACCAATTATACCCAGCCTCTGCAACAACGCATACCCTAATGGCAATACGGATGCACACAGCCGAAAAAAAGAAGAAGAATTACAAAAAAGAAAAGTCCCGCTGCAGGAATCCGATCCTCAGCAGCAGTGACACTACCACCACCAAAACAACACCAGAAGTCCAACCCCTCCAAAAGCGACGCCTCCAAGAAGGAAACAGTGCACAAGCGCTTTCATCGCCCGATCAAAGATCTAGGTTTTCACCCTGGAGAAAGTCCTCGCTCGCAAAGCAATGCCTTCTGCAAGGCCATTGCCAGGCACAACCAATGAAGGCTAGACCTTGGGTTTTCACCCTGCAAGGTAAGACTGTGAACTCCTCCTGTGATGTCGCCCCCTCTAACAGACGCTGATGCGAGTCACAAATAACCAAGCCAGATCCTCATCGCCATATAGACTCAATCCACCATAGCTCGCCCACATGTCTCTGCCTTCATGACATTCTCCACATATGACTTCACCAGGTGTATTGTCAAAGACATGTCGCATGATGGTAACAGGTAGCATAGCTTCACCACGCTCCCACTGAAACCAAACGGCCAGCAAAAAATACAGGTGCGCATGACCGAATTCCTTCCGATCCAGCAAACTCCAGGCATATGCGCCCATGAGAGTTCGCCGACGGAGCCTTCCGGAACCATACACACCGGCCAGATCCAAGGAGACACGCATCAAGTAGATCTTCGTCTTGGTGCGAGAGAGATCCGAGGACCACCCCCTTTATTGAAACCGAGCCAGCAGCCCCCACGCTACCTGCCGGAAACTAGCAGGATCCGCCGCATAGCAGCAAGATCGCCCGGCCGACCACTCCGATGGAGAAGGAAGTCACCACCACCGTACCAGGGGCAGAAGCCCCAAGCGCCCTAGCATCGCGAGCATGACCCGGAGATCCCGGGCGCCGGCGTCGACGATGAACGGAATAGATCCCGGCTCGAAGGCACGGATTTCGGCCGCCGCGTGCAGCCATCTGGGCCAAGGACCCCCAGCCGCCGCCAGCCACGACGCCACTGCCGAACCAGCGCGGGCGCGGACGCCGCCGCCGCCACGCCAGATCGCGGCCAGGGTCACCGCCGCCGCCGCCACGCCGCCATATCTTTGCCCGGGGATGCCCCGGGCGGCGGCGGCGAGCGGGAGATTCACGAGGGGGAGGTCGGCCTGGGAGGAGGGAGGCCCGCCCGGCGCGGCGTGGCGCGGCGCCGCCGCGCGGGTGCGGGAGAGGGGTGCGCCTCAACACTATTGGATTGGTTGTTCAAACCAACAGGAGCAAATCGAATAGTGTGTGTTTTGGCGTGTGCTTGTATATTTACCTTGCATTAGAGTTGAGTTCATTGTGTTCATCGGGTTTTCTCTCACTTCCCTCCTTAAATCCATGAAGATTGGGCCACTCCAAGGATGAATCCATATCAGATTCCATGACATCGCTTCCTTAGTTGTCATCCAAGAAGGTCGAAAGGTGACACCCTCTTCCTTGGCTTAATAAGGTTAAAGGTTATATCCCGACACTCTTCTCAAGGACGAGATCACTCGATGTAATTTGTGATATAACCTTCTCTAGTGTTGAATTTTGCTAAATATTCACAAGTAGTTCACATGACCAGCTTCTACCGAGCATTTCCTATGGTGATCTTTTTTTTCCATACGAACAAAGAGGCAAGGTGCGGTTCCACTACCATGGGCATTTCCTTGGGCAATAGAGGTCAAGTCCGCATAGCATGTCGCCGGCACCCATGACCCATCCCTCCCCCAATTCTTTGTTGGCGGTGGTCCAACACCGTGGTGGCTAGTTGGCCCGGCCAAAAGTTCTAGCGACGTCCTTGTTGCTTCCTTCTTTTTTCTGTTTTCCCTGTGGTGGTCCTCGGACCAACTGGCGCTCGCGAAGACCGTAATACGTAGGCAGTGAGACCCGACTGAGCATGAACATGAACGAGAACCAGAGGTTAATCCTCTAATCCCAGGATAACGTGCTGGATCTATCCCACTGTGCCAAATCTTGCGTGGACCCCAACCTGTCACTCTACAGTGCTCTACTTGCATGCATTATTGCTGTCAGTTCGCATCGCCGTCGAGGAAGATCCAACCAGGCCGGCGATCCCGATCGTACAAGCCGGCGAGCGAGCTACGACTTGGTAGGGTAGGGCTAGCTGCATGTATACGTCGCGGCCGGAGATCTATCGCGCGTAGCGGTCGAACCTTGCCGATCCCTCTAAAATCCAAGCGCTAAAGGCCGATCGATCCGAATCACCATGGGCCTCGTCGCCCTCGTTGGCGGCTTGGTCACGGTCTCACGGATGCAATCGGGAGCCGACATGTTTGAACTTTGGCGCACACACCCACACACCGACGCCGGTTAATACCGTGATCACCACGGCATGCACCGGGACATACAATGCATGCAAATCCGCGCCGACGTACTAGGAGCTTCGATCGCCGGTGTCCCGTGTCCCGTGTGCGTGTAAACTATGCTTGGTGGATCGATCGTGTGTTGCTGATGGATCGACAACGACGCGCTGGGCTTGTTGCCATTAATTTCTCGATTGGGAGGACGATCGCTGGGACGAATAACGGCGCATTCTTTGTCAGTTTGTCTAGCGCGTTGCATCGGCCGCATCATACATCGAGTATATCGCGTGGACGAGATCAAGCAGTACGATGTTCCTTTCTCATTTAGCTGCCGTAAGAAAATGTTGCTCAAACGTACGTATGTTTTAGCTTTATTAATCGAATGTAAACCTAGACACTAAAAGAAATCTAGATACTAAAACATCTTATATTTCCAAACGGAGGGAGTATATCCTATCAGGCCGATAGAAAAGTTCGCTCCGCGCGAAGATATGCTAGGTGTCTGTGCTCGTTGATCCGGCATGGAGCAGCGTGTTCTGGCAGGCTCCGCGGGCGAAATCTCATTGACGCATCATGCCTATAGTTTGCTGGATCAGAAGAAATTTGGTTGCGCACCCGTGTTTTTTCTGACCGTTTGGTTTTAGAGGGAGCGTTGTGAAATTCTGCTATCTGTTACCATCACGTGTCATGTCTTTGACGATCTATGGTGAAGTCAGATACACAGAATGTCATGAAGGCAGGGACATCAGCAGTGCTGGTCCTGAGATTTCACGGGCCTGGGGCGAAACTAAAATTCAGGCCCCTCGGGCCCCCTCAATTTATTCACTAAAATAATCGGTATTTGTAGCATATAATGACTGTTTTGAGTAAATATTTAAAGTGTATTCAAACACCTCATTCTGTATGAGATAGTTTAAGGTACGAGCTTAAATCATGAACAAATATCTACGGAAATCACTTAGCTCCAATGTTTTCTTTGCCTAACGCATAAATTTTAGACGGCACAACTATTTGAATTCACCGTGAGATAAGTGATACCGTAAATAAAGCATGAAAGTAAGTATTTATGTTTTTACTATGCACTATTTGAATCTGGCCCTACCCCAGTTAACCCCTTCGTAGCTAACTAAAAGGTAAAAAGTCCCATAATCACCAAAGGAGGGCCTTAGCTGACGAAAGGGAAAAAGGGCCCAAGACCTAGTCCAAACATAACGATCCATTGCTTCATCCATAACCCTTCGTCCGCACGAGAGAAATCATTTGCCTGCTCTAATGGCGCTACCGCATGAGTTACTCCGCTGTTGCCGCCCCTCCCGACCCCCCTCAGGGCCCGGCCTGGACATTAGGGCTATCGATGGTGGGTTGAGTCTTTGTGGCGATGATGATCTGGTTTGGTGATCCGTGACTCGCAGTAGCAACTGTTAGAAGGGCGACAACATAGGAGGAGTTTACAGTCTTATCTTGCCGGGTGAAAATCCCAAGTACGGCTTTAATTGGTTGTGCATGACAATGACCTTGTTGCAAGTATTGTTTTGTAAGCGAGGACTTTCTGTAGGGTGAAAATCTATGATCTTTGATAGAGCGACGACAACACTTGTGCAGTGTTTCCTTCTTGAAGCGTCACTATTGGAGAGGTTGGATTTATGATGTTGCTTCGGTCGCTGCTATAAGAAATTGATTGTTGTAGTGGGATTTTTCCTTTTTATATAATTCTTCTTTCTTTTTCTGGGTTGTGTGCATCCGTAAGACCGCTAGGGCAATACGTTATTGCAGAGGCTAGGTATAATTGGTATCTCCACGATATTAAGATATGCTCCTTGTCAAAAAAATCCTATAAGACCTTTTAAAGATTATATCCTATCTGGCTAGGAAGCTTTCTTATCTTATGCATTGCACGCATGTTACAAAGAGAGGATAAAGAAAAATGTTATACAATGGGTATATCTTAGTGTTGTCTGCCACAACTAACGAATATTTACATGCAACTAAATTTACGGAGTAATTAGAATGCATGCCTTACTTTTCACTAAATAATCATCACTTTGCTAAGAAAAGACAAATCTTTTTGTTTTCATTTCCGAAAACAATCAGCATATGTGACATTGGTAAGATAGCTTTATTGTAAACGTTCGATTTGTTACAAGCAGATCAATACTCTTCTTTATATTTGCGAGAACATATGAGGGTTCCTACAGAAAATCTAGACATTGCTGTATAGTTCTCAAGATTACTCTCTGACCATCCATTTATGTGCAAAAAAGCCGAATAATAAATCTTCAAATGCTCAGCAGTACACAGTGATACTGTACTAAAGACACACCTAATCGACGACAACGTCCAGAATGCCCACTATTCAAAATAGGGTTATTTATTCGTTTACCACTTGAGGTGTCTATGTACTCAGTTTTTTCACTATAGCCAAATCGTCTTTAGTTTTACCACTGCTTCGGACCCCCGAACTCGTTCCGTCGCTGCTGCCGTTTCCGCCAGGTCAACGTTCTTGACTCGGTCGTTGCCGCATGTGGGACTGCGCGCGTGGGGCCGAGCAGAGACACATTTCAAAAATACGAACATTGCCGCCTGTGGGACCGCAGAACGTTGGCCACGCGTGTTAAAACCGGCGGAACGCGTCGGCGAAGATCAGAGCATTGAGCAGGAATTGGAGGCGGGGGACGGGGTTGGAGGTGGGGGACGGGGTAGGAGCTCGCAGCGGTGAGCAGGAATCGATCTCCATGTCTTCCTCAAGCTCCCGCGCCACCTCGCGGATCGAGAATTCAGTGCGCGTGGATATGCCGATCTTCCTCTGTCCGCGGTGCCGGGCAGGCGTTGATCGGAAGCTTTCGCGGACATCCAAGAACGCCAATCGTTTGTTCTACGTGTGCAGCGTGAATGGGGTAAGAGAATTAAGCGCATTTTCGCAATTTTTGTGATTGGGATCCTTGAGAAATACGGGGGTTGATCTGTTTAGCGTGCTTGCAGATGAAATGCTTCTTCCTTTGGATTGATGTTCTAGCGCAGAAGCTGATGAATGAGCTCGTCAAAGAGCATGAAGAATGGTTGCCGATCCTGCCACCAACGATAGCAGCCGCAGCGCGAGCTCCGGGAGAGGAGACAGAGGGTGGAGCACTCATTGATAGGGAGATAGTTACTGAGCTAATTAGGATGAACTAGAAGATTAGGAAGCTCGAAGAGAAATCACAAATTTGCAATTATATTTGGGCATTTGTAGGTGGTATGGTAATTGCACTGGGTGTAATGTTGAAATTGTATGAAAAGGCATGAATTTGGGAGGAATTTCTAAGCTTGAAATAGTATGAAAAATGCTTGAAATAAGAAATGGCTTGTTATCATTTGTAAGGGAAAAGAAATGGAAAAAACTTCCTGTAAAAAAAGGTATCCTAGAGCCGAGAAGGCCAGTATCGGCTTGACTAATGGGCCAACTCCATCGAATTAGGCCCATTCGGAGTGGGCAAATGAGAAGGGTTAGAAAATAAACAAAAAAGGTGGGGTGCGGCTAGGATTCGAACTCACGACCGCGTGGTTTGGTAGTGTGAAGGGTTGCGCTGGTAACGAGTGGGACAGATAGAAAGACGCTGAGAAGGAAAGAGAAGAACGCTACCTATAGATCGTGTTTGGGTTTAGGGTTTAAAAACACATGTCGTGTTTGTGATTTTAACGAGCATGTTGTATTTTTATACACAGGTAAATGATTTTTTTGCCACTTTTCAACACACATAAAGATCATTTGGGCACAAACATTTTTCAACACACCACTTATTTATCTTTGGGCATTTTAACACACCATTCATTCTAATAACTTGATGATGAGACTAGCTTGGTAATAAAGGTAGTGTTTATTTCTAGACTAGCTTGATAATAAAGGTAGTGTTTATTTGTAGACTAGCTTGGTAATGAAGGTAGTGTTTATTTGTAGACTAACTTGGTAATAAACGTCCTAACATGTCCACTACTTATTAGTTGTTATCCAATTTATAATCTAGTTTGGTAGCCATGTGAAAATTTTCAACACATAATGATGAGATCTTTGGGCACGAACACGAACACTTTTGAACCACACAAATGGTTACACAAGATAAATAAGATGCAAATGTGTTCACCATTATATAGATAAGTCCACGGACATGATACGACACACGATATAGAAAAACACAATAAACACGATGAAACTAAAAACTCGAGGGTAGCTTCACGAACACCTTCATCTTGCACCTTGGCCACCTTCACCACTGCCATCTTCAACTTCACTCATCCTCCTCGTAGGGGAGGCAGTGCATCTGGTTTAGGGTCGGGAAGATGCAGTCAATATTGGTGAAGATGTTGTACGTCGTGAAGAAGATTGACTCGCAGCCACACCAAAAGACTTGGCCGAGCAGCGCGTACGCGTCGAACGGGTTGGCGAAGGTGACCGTGAGCAACTTGAGGGCGACGCCGTCATAAATGCCGTTGAGGCGATACATCACCGGTGAGCCCCGTGGGAGGTGGGCAAAGCCGGCGGTGAGGAAACCGCGGGTGAGCTCGACGGAGCCCCTCCACCATGACTGCGCCCACACACGGAGCGTGCTCTCCATGATCTCAAGATCGTGAGGAAGTCCAGCAGGTCCCGCTCCAGCACATCCATCAGATCCAGCTCCAGCAGCACCAAGTCCAGCACCGCAAAGCAGCGGTGCATCCGTGATCACACACACGTCCGGTACCCCGACAACCTCCGTCCCTCGCTCCAGCAAAGCAGCGGAAGCAGTAACTCCTTTCCAGATAAAGCCACCGGGAACATGTATCTCGCTAATCCGAGACCATGGGGAAATAATACTAGAGGGGGAGAGAGATCCTTCACAAGGAGGTGTGTGTGAGAAGTGAGGAGGGGGTGGCCTTTTATAGAAGGAGGGGGGTGCCCCTCCTTCATGGCCGGCGCATGGAGGGGGTGACCCTTCACCTCCTCCATTCATGTGGTGGTAACCCCTCCACATTAAAATGCCCCTTCACATTCTCTTTTAAAGTCTCCACTTTAAATGCATTAAATTTCTCCAAATTTAATGCTCTCTCATTTAATAAAACTCTTTTATTATTTTTATTCAGAATTTTGTTAATTAATTTAATTAACAAACATTCACATAAAAACCCCTGCAACATTTCAATATTACATGCAGAACCAATTTCAACAATTTCACCCGAAACAGTTTCGGTGTCTATTGAAATAATTCCAGCGCTTTCTTAAATCTTTATCTGAAACATATTTGCTCCAAATGGTGTCGGTATCCCTTAAGTGTGTCACCCTACGGTTCGCGAATAATGCAGACATGATCGAGACCCCTCTCCGATCAATAATCAGCAATGACACTGAGATCCATATTGACTCCTACACATTCAACGATGACTTCTGTGATCGTGAGAACCTTTAACGCTAGTAACTAAATCCCTTTGTCCCGCGATATATTACATGTCCGAGATTCGATCATCGGTATCTCCATACCTAGTTTGATCTCGTTACCAACATGCACTCTTTTCTCGTTCCCGTGATATAACATTCTAGTGATCACATCACTTGCTTGCAAGCTATTTCAATGTGATATCATCGAGAGGGCCCGGAGTATATCTATCCGTCATCGGGATGGACAAATCTACTCTTGATCCATGAGCCTCAACATAACACCTTCGTAGCACTAAACCCACCTTTATAGTCACCCTGTTACGGTGTGGCGTTTGATGTTATCAAGATACTCTTCCGGTGTTAGCAATTAACATGATCTCATGGTCTAAGGATAAAGATTACTTCGTATGATATTATAGCAATATAAACATAATGACTTTGATCGTAATGCTATACTTCGGATGAATGTTCATCACATCATTCCACCCATGGTGTGACCTTGTTATTAACAACATCCAATGTCCATGATCTGGAAACCTTGATCATCTTGTTAATCAACAAGCTAGTCTATAAGAGAGGCACAACTAGGAACCCTTTTTGTTTATTAAACACACATGTATTGATGTTTCCGATCAATACAATTCTAACATGTAAAATAAACATTTATCATAAACATGAAATAAGATAATAACCACTTTATTATTGCCTCTCGGGCATATTCCCTTCAGTCTCCCACTTGCACTAGAGTCAATAATCTAGTTTGAAAAACTTTGCGTATTGAACACCTATGGCTTTCTGGTGTTGCATATACGCTATTTCTAGTGGTTAACATAATCTCTGGATCTGACAGTTTCAGGTCCGTGTGTATTTGCATGTCTCTGCGTCTCTACGCATCACTCATTCTCAAATAAGATGGCATTATATAGATTTGGTCCTTTGGTGAGACCTTTAGTTCGTTCGGCTCAAAATATGTTGATATTATTGTCACACAATATATCTTCATAGTATTAGCCCACTTTGAACCACACCTAGTTTGATAACAAACTACTTAACACAAATGCCATCCTTTGCTGCTACTATAGCAGTCATATACTTAGCCTTTTGTTGTAGTATCCATCACAATGTCTCAACTTTGGAACTCATCCAAATCCATCATGGAACATCCTTTCCATTACATTGTGCCACCCATAGTCTAAATTGAGATAAATTTAATTTGTATCTTGTGACAAAACTAGTATCAATGTAACACTTTACAATGAACTACCTTTAACTATTTGTCACTTATACATTATATATTCTTAGTTCTTCCAAAGCTCATAAGAATATCTTTACTATTGTCCAATGATCATCTTATGAATCATTCTGGTATATGCTCATAACATTTAGAGCATAGGACATTCTGGATATATATATACATATCATGGTATAATCGATCAAAATCTTCAAGTGTTGAAACACTTGAGTTTTGATACAATCCTTTCCATGCAGCAAGAACATTTCTTGTTGTTTCCATATTGAACCCTTTCAATATCTCATATATGTATGTCTGGCACGACCATATTAGCGCCTTAATCTATCCATATAGATATTGATGCCTAATATTCCGGGTTTGCCCAAGTCTTTCATCGAAATCTTATTTTAATGAAATTCTTAACTTGTGTCAATACAAGATACATCATTTCCAATCAACAATATGTCCTCTACATAATGTATTAGAAATATGTGTCAGCGCTCCCACTTAATTTCTTGCAAATGCAAGCATCTTCATCATCTCCGATGAATTTAAACTCTTTTAACGGTTTCATCATGGTGAAGATTCCAACTCCGCTATGCTTACTTCAACTATTGAAGTTTACATGCCCTTTTAGCACCCTTTGAATTAACAAAACCCTTCGGACCATGTCATGTACATGTCCTAGGTTACCGTTCTATTAGAAGAACCTTGTTTTGTTTATTCAACTACCATATACCAAATTATATGTAGTGGTTGTACATTAATCCGTTAAGACTATATATCGCTATGAAAGATAAAATCTTGTCATAGTCAACTCCTTGAACATTGTCGTAAACTTTTTCCGACATGTCGACTATTTCATAGATGTTAAACATCCATGTCTTATTTCTTTATAGATCCAAACACGACTAATAGGCTTCACGCCTTTCCAGAGGGTCTTCCAAGTTCAGAAACTTGTTTTCTCGTGTATGGATACTATCACGGATTCTATGACTTCTAGTCATTTTATGGAGTCAGGGCCCATCATCGCTTCTTTGCATGTAGTCGGTTCATCATTGTCAAAACAATAACGACTTGCTTATCAAATCTTACTATTTGATTCTTACCGACCCACACGGTTCAATAAGAACTCTAATCTCCGAGATCACACCTTTTGTAATCACGAGAGCCATGAGCATTGTGGCCGCCACCGGGACACTTTCTGGCGCTGTGCTACTTAGCACATATAGCTAAGGTTCAACAACCTTATCAAAGTTCTATTGTCCTCCCACTTAACTTTTCACGAAAAATTCCTTCTCAAGAAACTTGACGTTCCAAGTAATAAACTCTTTTGTCCTCGGTGTTATGGAGAAATTCCCAACAAATTCTTTGGGATAACCTACAAAGACGTGCTTATCCGACTTTGGTTGTAAACATTTTACTTATGCATAGCATACCAAAATTTAAGAAAAGACAATTCGGGTTTTATCCCAAACCATAACTCATATGGTGTCATTTCAATGGATCACGATGGTGCTCTTTTCAGTGTAAAAGCGGTAGTCTCTAAAGCTTCAAACCTTAAAACATAATGGCAGTTTTATAAATGACACCCTTGATCTTACCATGTCAAACATGGTTTGATTTTATCTCTCGAATATGCCATACTCCTATGGTTTATCGGGAAACACAAATCATGGAACAATTCCTCAAGTCTTAGGTGTTTTTGCTAAACATGTAACTCAAATATCTTCCTTTATGATCGAATCATAAACTCTTTATTTTCTTGTTACAATGATTTTCCACTTCATCTTGAAAGTTTTTGAACAAGTTTCAAATGTTTCATACTTCTTCCTTATTAAGTAAATATACAGATATATTCACTCAAATTTTCGGAGAAAGCATATGAAGCAAAAAAGATCCATCGCATATGTCTACACATAATGAACTATGCACATCAGCATGCACAATTTCCAATAAGCTAGTCATCCGTTCCTCTCTGGCCTATGGACGGAGTTTCAATTATCTCGAGGAAAGTCTCACGTGCATCAATTGATCAAAATCAAAGGCTCCAAAAATCCATCAACATGGAGTTTCTTCATGTTTTCTTTCAAATATAATTTAAACAGTGATGTCACTTCATAAGTGATCTTTCAATCATTTGTCTTGCGACATTTTAGCAATGGTGTTTATGGATGTGATTTCTCCAACTAGACTTGTAAAAGTTCATCCATCCTTTATGGAATACGGTAATTATTTGAACAGCCATTGTTCTCATGATACCGAAACAAAATAACAATTATTTAAACAAATCTTGAAGGCTTGGTTTGATGACAACGAAAAACACAATAACACTTTATTTGTTTTCGATGAACATCATCACTCATTCTCTTGCTGGTTTACTTAGGCCATTGTAGTTCATGAATTGTGTTGTCCTGTATGACACTTCATACCAACCAATTCGGTATCCAATACCTAAGAACCACATTGTTTAACAAGCAAGGAATATAGCCATAACATGTATATCTTCTATATACCTAAGTTGGACATCTCCAACCTTATATTTTCTGCCAAATATTTTATAGATTCTCTTTCAGCAATTCCTTTTTCTTTTAAAAGAATCTATCAACATCAATAGTGGTGTCATTCACATGAAACATAGTACAAAGCGTATATAGTCAAATACTAATACCTTTGGACTTGCACTTTGAAGTGGATCACCATCATCAAATGTTTGGCATTCTTTCAAAAATCCATTCTTTAGTAATCTATTAGTGTAGTAAACATTTTACTTACATCTTCTATTCATCCTTATCATGACAACTTTCATGATCAAGCTACTATAGCTTATAAGGAAGAATCACGAGTATAATATCAGTTCCCGAAACCTTTTTGGTAGATTCGGATGCCTAGCATCTCCATCCTTCACAAATTCTCATACAATATGAGAACATGTATTTTGCTAAATTATACTCTATCATAATGCAACCAAAAACATTGTTTCAGATATCACAATATCTTTCACACATGATGGTTTCTGAAACAATTTCCAGCTCCAATATAATCTTGATATTAAAACAACTTTTTGAATATCAATAATCATGGAGGCAAACATGATACTTTAGATACTAACATTGGAATTCTTACTCTTGATTTAATACTACTGCAATAGGACTTATAAACTTTAAATTGACATTCAAAACAATATGATACCAGTTCGTAAAGTAAATATCCAGAATTCTATAGTTCTATTATCTCAAATAAAAACTAAGCATAAGGTAGAAAACGAATGCCAATGACTACAACAAACTATGCAAATTCACTTTGATTAATTTATGACAAATTTGGTTTGACTAATCAAAATTAGAAATGAACTCCCACTCAAAAACGACATCCCTCGTGCCTTTTTGGTGATTACATGAACCAAATCCACTACACCAAGTCCGATCATCACGTGAGTTGATGTAGCTTCAAAGGCGAGCATCTATATGGGCATCATATCAACTATATGACTCATGCTTAACCTTTCGGTCCATGTTCCAAGGCCATGTCTATACATGCTAGGCTCGCCAAGTAAGAACCTTAGTACTCGCATGTGTAAAACTGTCTTACACCCGTTTGTATGAAAGCGTAGAGTCGAGTACACCCGATCATCACGTGATGTCTCGAAATACGATCCACAAAATGGTGCATACTTAAGGAAGAACACATTTTTATCTTGATATCTAAAAGAGGGATCATCTTACAATGCTACAGAAAGTGCCAAACTAGCAGTATAAGATGCTAACATCTAATCTGTAAAGTGAGATGATATGGTCCATGCATTTGATCTCTATCACTTGCATCGTGGTATGATCTCTATCATTCCTTTGTGTGTAAGGCCAAGGTCTATGGAACTTACACGTTGAGTGTGTTGTAAGAGTATCTATCATACATCTACTTACAACAATACCATATCAATACACTAGCCCAGCAACGATCTAAACTAGACGCCTCTAATTTATCAATTGCAGGTTTTACGTGGCTTAGGGCTTTCGGAGATAGAACCGTTCTTACCTACGAACATGAACCACAACGAGGATAACTAAGTTATTAGCAACCCGTTGTAAATCAGATATTGACTATAGTAGGAGAGACAGACACCCGCCAGCCACTTATGCAAAACAATTTGCATGTCGATGGAACCGTCTCATGTACGATGATATGTAAGGTTGGTCCGCCGCTTCATCCCACTATGCCACCAATATCCAAAATACATAGAAGATGCAATAACATGATCATCATCCACATATCAACATATGTGTACTACCTGCTAAGCACCTACGACAGATCGTGCTCGATACCACTGTTGGGTCTGCAGCATAGAAAACAAAAACATTCCTACGGTGTGAACTACACACCAAGATCTATCTACTAGGTACAAAGCAACGGGTGGACATACATCCAACAAGACCTTACCCTCGTAGACAACAAGCTTTGTTAACGAGTAGGAACTCGTGGTTGATGTAGTCGTACACTTGCCGATCTCAAGATCGTGATGAAAGAGGTCCGCTCCAAAGACGCCCATCGATCCACCTCCAGACCACCAAGTCCAGCACCACAAAGCAGCGGTGCATCCGTGATCGCACACACGTCCGGTACCCCGACAACCTCCATCCCTCGCTCCAGCAAAGCAGCGGAAGCAGCAACTCCTTTCCAGATAAAGCCATCGGGAACATGTATCTCGCTAATCCGAGACCATGGGGAAATAATACTACAGGGGGAGAGAGATCCTTCACAAGGAGGTGTGTGTGAGAAGTGAGGAGGGGGTGGCCTTTTATAGAAGGAGGGGGTGCCCCTCCTTCATGGCTGGCGCATATAGGGGGTGACCCTTCACCTCCTCCATTCATGTGGTGGTAACCCCTCCACATTAAAATGCCCCTTCACATTCTCTTTTAAAGTCTCCACTTTAAATGCATTAAATTTCTCCAAATTTAATGCTCTCTCATTTAATAAAAATCTTTTATTATTTTTATTCAGAATTTTTTAATTACTTTAATTAACAAACATTCACATAAAACCCCCTGCAACATTTCAATATTACATGCAGAACTAATTTCAGCAATTTCACCCGAAACAGTTTCGGTGTCTATGGAAATAATTCCAGCGCTTTCGTAAATCTTTATCTAAAACATATTTGCTCCAAATAGTGTCGGTATCCCTTAAGTGTGTCACCCTACGGTTCGCGAATAATGCAGACATGATCGAGACCCCTCTCCGATCAATAATCGATGCGGACTGGAGATCCATATTGACTCCTACACATTCAACGATGACTTCTATGATCGTGAGAACCTTTAACGCTAGTAACTAAATCCCTTTGTCCCGCGATATATTACATGTTCGAGATTCGATCATCGGTATCTCCATACCTAGTTTGATCTCGTTACCGACATGCACTCTTTTATCATTCCCGTGATATAACATTCTATTGATCACATCACTTGCTTGCAAGCTATTTCAATGTGATATCACTGGGAGGGCCCAGAGTATATCTATCCGTCATCGGGATGGACAAATCCCACTCTTGATCCATGAGCCTCAACATAACACCTTCGTAGCACTAAACCCACCTTTATAGTCACCCTGTTACGGTGTGACGTTTGATGTTATCAAGATACTCTTCCGATGTTAGCAATTAACATGATCTAATGGTCTAAGGATAAAGATTACTTCGTATGATATTATAGCAATATAAACATAATGACTTTGATCGTAATGCTATACTTCGGATGAATGTTCATCACATCATTCCACCCATGGTGTGACCTTGTTATTAACAACATCCAATGTCCATGATCAGGAAACCTTGATCATCTTGTTAATCAACAAGCTAGTCTATAAGAGAGGCATAACTAGGAACCCTTTTTGTTTATTAAACACACTTGTATTGATGTTTCCGATCAATACAATTCTAGCATGTAAAATAAACATTTATCATAAACATGGAATAAGATAATAACCACTTTATTATTGCCTCTCGGGCATATTCCCTTCACGCATGCATGAGGACGGCGCATCTGAATCGACTTAATGGCTCTGGTGCGACGAATCACTGCGGTGAGGCGCGCATGCATGGCGACGTCCTCGCTTCCCACGCATGCATGACCACGCCGTCTCTTCCCGCGCATGCCTGGAAAGACTGAGACGTAGCGTGCCCACGCATTGCACAACAGACATGAGCACAGACCGCGACATGGCCCAACGGTCCATCTAGCGTGCCCGCTCGGAAAAAAAAGCGTCCAGCCAATCAGATAGCAGAATGGGCTTCTCGCGGATCGCCCAAGCTTGCCCACAGATTCCTTCTAGAATGACGATCGGACGGCTGCAGTTCAGCCTTAGGGTTACATCAACGGTCATTGTTCAGCGCTAGGGTTAGATCATTCAGGGTTTGGAAGCAAGTTTGACTAGGGTTTGACCAAATACTCAAATGAGTTTGAAATAGTTTTAAGTTTCAAAAACCACACCAAAGCTTCATTTTGGAGTGACTAAGAAGGATCTAGGCTTAGTTTTTCATTTTCTTTTGAAAAACTTGTTTAAATGTTGGTCAAAGTTAGGTTTGACCATATATTCAAATGAGCATAAAAAATTCAAAAAAAATCAAAAAAATGAAAAACCTGCGCACATATTCTTCTTATGTCATATACTAAGGATTCAAGTCGATAAACAAGGTCTACATAGTTTCAAACAGAAGGTTCATGTACAATATGCGATATCTCAACTCTTAATGGAAGTCAAGGGTTCAGAGAAGGGGTTTAGGTTTGGATTATGAAAAGTTGCAAAAACCACACCAAAACTTCATTTTGGAGTGACTAAGAAGGATCCAGGCTTAGTTTTTCATTTTCTTTTGAAAAACTTGTTTAAATGTTGGTCAAAGTTAGGTTTGACCAAATAGTCAAATGAGCATAAAAAATTCAAAAAAAATCAAAAAAATGAAAAACCTGTGCACATAGTCTTCTTATGTCATATACTAAGGATTCAAGTCAATAAACAAGGTCTACATAGTTTCAAACAGAAGGTTCATGTATAATATGCGATATCTCGAACTCTGTTGTACGAAGTCAAGGGTTCAGAGAAGGGGTTTAGGTTTGGATCATGAAAAGTTTCAAAAACCACACCAAAGCTTCATTTTGGAGTGACTAAGAAGGATCCAGGCTTAGTTTTCATTTTCTTTTGAAAAACTTGTTTAAATGTTGGTCAAAGTTAGGTTTGACCAAATAGTCAAATGAGCATAAAAATTCAAAAAAAATCAAAAAAAGGAAGAACCTGCGCACATAGTCTTCTTATGTCATATACTAAGAATTCAAGTTGATAAAAAATGTCTACATAGTTTCAAACAGAAGGTTCATGTACAATATGCGATATCTCGAACTATGTTGTACGAAGTCAAGGGTTCAGAGAAGGGGTTTAGGTTTGGATCATGAAAAGTTTCAAAAACCACACCAAAGCTTTATATAAACAAAGTTAGGTTTGACCAAATAGTCTTCTTATGTCATATAAACAAAGTCTACATACTTGGAAACACAAATACAACAACATTGGTCCAAATAAGCATTGCAACATCCAAATAACATAGGTCCAACATTATTCAACACAAATACAACAACATTCATAATGTTTCAAACATTATACTTGGTTCTGTTGGGGATCGGTGCGGAAAACAAAAAAATTCCTACGATGTAACCCCAGAAACTGCCTAGGATCTATCTATGTAGTAATGCGGTAACGGCTGGAGCGTAGAGAATACATACCCTTGTAGACTGTACGCGGTTAACGTTCTGCGGGAAACGTGGTTGAAGTAGTCGTACTCGTAGCCAACCTCAAGGTCGCGAAGCTCCTCGCAGGTCACCCTTGCTCTTTCTTAAACTTCATCGTGCAACAGCTCCGGCTCATGACATTCAAGCGCCCCAAGTGTTGCGCCTCGTGTCTTCGTACACATCCGGTGCATGATGAGACCTCCGGCTCCCTGATCCCGCCGGGAGTGCGGAAGTTGATATCCGGCTAGGAATCCCTGTAGCGCAACGGCATACTACAGGTGTGCCTCGATCGCACAGCCCAGACTTGGGGACATGGTCACGAGGTATAGAGAGAGGGAGGAGGAGAAAATCAACCAAAGGACTTCTCCAATTGTCTGTCTAATCCTACCCATGGGCACCCCTTTATATAGACGGAAGGGGTGTGCCCTCCCCATTGGGTTAGCCATGTGGGACTATTAATAAACAGGAAATATCAGGTATTTTCATCCTGGCCGATTGGGCTGAATTAGCTCAGCCCAATAGACAAAACAGGAAAATACCTAATAAAAGAAAAAGGGGCAAGTGGGGGGTGGGGCTTGGCACCACCCACCCCCCACTCCTCTGGCAGCCCGGCGCTGTGGGAGCAGAGTGGGCTGGCCACCCCTGCTGGCTGCGGTGGCTCCACGGCCGGGGTCGGCCGCCTGGCGACCAACCGCCTCAGCTCACACGTGGTCCGGGTCACGAGGACCGGGTGGTGGCTGCGGCTGCGCCAAGCTGGCGCCCTTTATCCGCCGCCTGCGAGCGAGCGCGACCCAGCTATTTTCCGCCCAATGCGGCGGCTGTTATCCACCGCCCACTTGGGCTGGCTGTTTTCTTTTTCCCTTTTTTTTCTGCAGCTTTTATTCTAGGCCTTTTCCCTCTAGGATTTGGCCTAATATAAAAGTTGCCTTTATAAATCTTAACTTAAATATTACTTAGAATATATTAATTCACAATTAACATATAATAAATATATATTTAAATTCCCATTTATCCGAAAACATGTTTCCAGTCTTTTCCTTTATTCTTTCTCCGAACAACTTCGGATCTCTCTGCGGAACGATTCCTGCTTTCTCTCTTTATCTACTGTGATTCCGTCTTACGAATGATCTCTCTCATCGTACCCTTAAGTGTATCCTCTCACGGCTCGGGAATGCTCTAGACATGATCCGTATCAATGATCAACAGAGGGACCAGGGATATCCATGTGGCCCCTATGCATTTCTGATGATAATGTCGTTTGAACCGTCTAAATGTAGCATCCTCTTCCTTTTGTTTCTTGATACAACTTGTCCGAGATCCGATCATTGCTATCCCATACATTGTTCACTCTCGTTCACAACAAGTTATGTTTTCTTGTTAACATGATATTACATCCCCGTGAGCTAGTCACATGTTGCAACATTTATGGATGTAATCTCACGAAGCCAGTCGTATGTATCTTTACCCGTCATGTGGGTGAACAAATCCCGGTCTTGCAGTCACATGTCATCTATTGTTCCTTCGGAATACCCAACGTACACCTTTATGGCCACCATATTACAAGATGATGGTTGATGCAGTCTAAGCAGCCTAGGGAAACAGTGAGTAATATGAGCTCACGGTCTAAGGAGGAGTCTAGGTATAGCTGTTGCAACAATGAACTATATGACTTGATCGTGTTGCAATCCTTCGAGGAATGTCCAATCACATCATTCTCCAATGATATGATCCCGTTGTTAGTCGGCATAAATGCCCATGATCTTGAAACCCAGATCATCTTCGTGACCAACGAACTAGTATAAATAGAGGCTACTGGGGACTTGGTTGTTTCATACCACACCTGTACCATTGTTTCTACTTGGCACAGTTCTAGCACAATATGAAACTATTATAAACTAATTGAGATATGACAATAAAAACCTATTTATTATTTGCCTCTAGGGCATATCCCCTTCAGTCTCCCACTTGCACTCGAGTACAAATAACCTAGCTTGCATGTTACTCATATAAACCATATACCATATGCGTTTACAGATCATGCATGCTCATGGGAAATGTCATGTCCATGTTCTGTTTCACCAGATCATTATGTCTTTTGCAAATCGTTAATGTCTTCCTAATTTTGACATTCATACCATTATCTTATAATGGGTCGAAGCATTTGTTTAGTGACAAAGTGAGACTTTTGTTTCTAGTGTTTATGATGACGGTCGTTTTCACCGTTGTCATCTAAACTTCAAAACACACTTTGCTATCCTTTGTGTATATACTATAGTCATGGCAGCAGAACGAGGTCGGATTCCAGGAGCTTACAGTGACGTTAGATCAACCTCGAGGGCTTTCTCATGGGCACTGGGCCCTGGGACACATCATTCTACGTTAAAAGCGAACTAGCCCCGCCATAACATTATACATCACATCAGATGTAGCTTTTATACTTCTATATCTATGTAGATCCTAGTGCATGAAATGCATCTATGCCACTTACATTGCTTCTTTCTATTTATGTACAAACTTAACTCTGGTTCAGTGATCATCTCAGGGATCACTTAAAGACACGTTCTTACAGTTAAGACTTTGTCCTACTAACCAGAACCTCGGGTCACATTATGTCGAGTATACAACATGGTTGTATGGAAGAACCTATGACTGAGGCATAGGAGATGCAACACATCTCTTTCTTTCAACCATAGTTGCAATACTAACTCAATGCTTCATATGGTAAGAACTACTTTCTCACCTTGTTCCATTCTGAACTTCTTCAGAATCTTGCTTAGGACATTCTAAACATCTTTCAGAATCAAGTCTAGGAAGCATTCGACATTTAGTGTTTATTAAACTCACCAATCTATCTCGATAGATATTATTGTTTAATAACTTCAACTTCATCATTATTTACCTATTTGAATGTTTTTAACACCAATCACATCATTCATATATGTCGCTCACATATCCTAGAATGATTTCACGCTCCCACTCAAATATGACATTCATGTTTGAGATCTAGGGATTTCACTTAGCTCCCACTCAAAATATGTTAGCTACATATTATGAATTAGCCAAGCTGATTTTCTCCCACTCAAATCTAGGTCCTCTCGATAATCTTGGACATTCCAAAATTCCTTGATCACTATCAAATCGAGAATCCACTAACGAGATTTCAATGACCATTCATTTCTCGTACTTAGGTCCATCACGCTTCTTTGTATTTCGTAGGTATGTCTTGTTCAAAACATGACAAGTGAATCAACAATACAATCCCACGAACTTGTAGAATTTATATTCGAATCCTACTTTCTTTAGTAAAAGTATTCCCTAAAACTTTATGATCATTATCAACAGTTTCTCCTCTATTTGTAGAGTTTGGATTCATGAAACAAATTCCGCTATGCCACTCAACAATCCGGAGGCAAGGTCAAATACCTTGTTTTGATCTTTTACTTTCTTCCACCTGTATCTTCATTGAGACACATCAACTTAGGACAACAAAAGGTTTGCCCCTTCGTGGAAGATGCATTCATAGCTTCCTAAGAATGCCCTTACAAAGAGTTGTTCATTCGCCACGACTTCGACTTATCGAAATCTCCAAAAACTCGAAATTGCCATAACACTTATGGTGTTGTTTCCACGAATCTTTTAGATGTTCCTTTGTATTTCAAATGAGTGTTTGCTTATTTCGATCTAACTCTAAACGACAACTATAACCCCAATAAGAGATAATATGTATCTAATACAAAATGATTATGATGTTTAGACACTTCAACAAAGTTTGAATTCATCCAATTATCATAATTTTGTAAAACATCTTTCACAAGTTCCTTTTATGCCAAACTTAACTTGAATACTTTAGTCATGTCGATCAAATCGAAGAGACTTGTTAATTCAGTTAATTCAATATCCCATTTAGTTATGAACTCATTTGAACAATTCAAATCATTTCAAACTTCATGTTTCATTAAGTAAATACACTTATTCACTTAAGTCCACAATAAATGATTTCCACTACTTGTTGAAAATATGATACATCATTATGTATAAGTTTCAACATTTCTTCACATATCACCGTTTTACCAGAATGCGGAGTTTTAGTCATTCTGCCCAAGAGGCATGGTTTTGCAAAGTCTCTAGATTAAGCATCTAGGACCCCGATCTTTCATAAAGAACATGCAATAACCAAAATGACTAAAACTATAGTGTCTTTTCATTATTAAGCTTTGGATATCTTTTAGCATTCTAATCCTTTATAAATGATTAAACTATTATCATTAACATAGTGGTGAGAACAACTTGTTTGTAATCGTAATGTGACTCTAAGGTATTTTTCATAAGAATAGTACAAACTAGTTTGTAACTTGTTCATATGAATAATCGTCTTGCCAAAAGCAAGACACACAAACAGGGATTACAAATTTATATTCAATTCCACTAATCTAAATGACAAACTTTGAGGGAAGAGGTGATGTCGGCCATCAACTGTTTTGCTTGCCTTCATCAAGTCATGTTGCCTCAAATCCAGCAATTCTCAAGCAGATCATCCTGTTTTCACAAAGCGGGACAAGCATCAAATACTTTGCAATCTACAACAAGTTTTGCAAGAACCACATTTATAATTTATATATATTACATATACCTTTTCATCCATGACCTCCATTTGCAATCAAGCTCTTCTAAGAGTTCTTAACTCTAATGCAAGATTGCTAAATGTTTTTCCAAACATTCTGGAGTCATCGAATTATCTCCTAATGGTTATTGTATCAATAAGAGAAGAACACCTTTTATGAGGATATCCCTCAGGCGTGGGTATTAATCTATGAAGTTGGACCCTTTTGCTAAGTTCCAAATTAAGCAATATATTCCCATGGTCGCAAAGGACCTCAATGGGATAGGCTAAGATCTACTAAGATATTTGCAAACAGACATCTAGACTAAGTTTATAATAAGAGATCAATTTATAATTGGTCTCCACTAAAATTATCATCCCCTGGACAACCTTAGTGATCGCATGATCCCTATCCTCTGCACCTCCCCTGTGTTACACAGCCACCAGTACATTATCAAAGGTAGACATTCACTAATGCCAATCACATCATCCATGTGACTCATGCTCGATCTTTCGATCTCTTGTGTTCTGAGGCCATGCTTCTATGGCGTGCTAGGCTTGCCAAATCTAACTTGTGTGTATTCGTTGTGCAACATGGCTTACACCCACTGTATGCGAATGTAGATATGTATGACACCCAGGCCTGTAACCCTGGATCGCCTCATACTGAAGAACTTTCTTGGTGGTGCACACACAAGGGGAACACGTAATATTGGAATTAAATAGGAATTATCTTATTTGCTACCGTTCAGTATCTAAATACTAGCACACAATAACATGTAAAACAGGTATCAACATCATATTGTATAATGTGATATTATATGGTCTTTCTTGCGCCTTGATCTCCATCGAGTGCTCCGGCATGATCTCCATCTTGCCCTTGGTTTAACGCCAAGTCCACGACGCCGCCACCAGGTCGTTCATCGTAACGATGACTATTATTATACTACTAAGTAATAGAAAAGTAAACTACTTTACCTTTGTAACGACCAATGCCATATCATTATCACATGCCCCCTGCAAAATAAAGTTAGACATCTCTACTTTATCTATTACAAGTTTTACGTGGTTGTTAGGGCTTTCGCACTAGAACCGTTTCTAAACTACGAACTTTCCAACCACAACATGGATCCGGCAGTTGTCTCTATTACACCCCTTTCGGATCCTCCGTTGTAAATGTTATATCAACTATCGAATGAGAGACAGACACCCGCTAGCCACTTATACGGTACAAGCCGTATGTTGAGCGTGGAACCAGTCTCGCGTACGAATACGGGTAAGGTCGGTCCGGGGCGCTTCATCAAATAATACCGCGATATAAACAAGTACACGTTAGAGGGTAACAACTAAGGGATCAATGCCCGCACAATACTTGTGCGTACTGGCCGTACAGCACTCTTACGCATAGATCGGCTCTGATACCACTGTTGGGGATCGGTGCGGAAAACAAAAAAATTCCTATGATGTAACCCCAGAAACTGCCTAGGATCTATCTCTATAGTAATGCGGTAACGGCCGGAGCGTAGAGAATACATACCCTTGTAGACCGTACGCGGTTAACGTTCCGCGGGGAATATGGTTGAAGTAGTCGTACTCGTAGCCGACCTCAAGGTCGCGAAGCTCCTCGCAGGTCTCCCTTGCTCCTTCTTGATCTTCATCGTGCAACAGCTCTGGCTCATGACATTCAAGCGCCCCAAGTGTTGCGCCTCGTGTCTTCGTACACATCCGGTGCACGATGAGACCTCCGGCTCCCCGATCCCGCCGAGAGTGCGGAAGTTGATATCGGGCTAGGAATCCCTGCAGCACAACGGCATACTGTAGGTGTGCCTCGATCGCACAGTCCAGATTTGGGGCCATGATCAAGAGGTATAGAGAGAGGGAGGAGGAGAAAGTCAACCAAAGGACTTCTCCAATTGTCTGTCTAATCCCACCCATGGGCACCCCTTTATATAGGCGGAGGCGGTGCGCCCTCCCCATTGGGTTAGCCATGTGGGACTACTAATAAACAGGAAATATCAGGTATTTTCGTCCTGGCCGATTGGGCCGAATTAACTCAGCCCAATAGACAAAATAGGAAAATACCTAATAAAATAAAAGGGGGCAGCAGCAGGGGCTGGCCAGGTGGGCCTTGGCGTGGCCCACCCCGCGTCCAGATCTCCCCGTGGCGGTAGCCTGGCAAGGGGAGCCCGGGTAGGCTGGCCACCCGGGCTCGGTGGGCAGCTCGGCCGCCCGTGACCCGGCCAAAGCCCGCCAGCGCCAGCTCCCGCACGTGGGTCAGGTCGAGCAGGCCCCGGGTGGCGATTGGGAGCTGCGGATCGCCCCCGCGCGGTGCCCTTTATCCGCCGCCTAAGAGCGAGCGTGGCCCAGCTATTTGCCGCCCAGTGTGGCGGCTGTTATCCGCCGCCCACTTGGGCTGGCTGTTTTCTTTTTCCCTTTTATTTTTCTGCAGCTTTTATTCTAGACCTTTTCCCTCTAGGATTTGGCCTAATATAAAAGTTGCCTTTATAAATCTTAACTTAAATATTATTTAGAATATATTAATTTACAATTAACATATAATAAATATATATTTAAATTCCCATTTATTCGAAAACACTTTTCCGGTCTTTTCCTTTATTCTTTCTCCGAACAACTTCGGATCTCTCTGTGGAACAATTCCGTCTTTCTTTCTTTCTCTACTATGATTCCGTATTACAAATGATCGCTCTCATCGTACCCTTAAGTGTATCCTCTCACGGCTCGGGAATGCTCTCGACATGATCTGTATCAATGATCAACAGAGGGACCACGGATATCCATGTGACCCCTATGCATTCCTGATGACAACGTCGTTTGAACCATCTAAATATAGCATCCTCTTCCTTTTGTTTCTTGATACAACTTGTCTGAGATCCGATCATTGGTATCCCATACATTGTTCAATATCGTTCACAACAAGTTCTATTTTCTTGTTACCGTGATATTACATCCCCGTGACCTAGTCACATGTTGCAACATTTATGGATGCAATCTCACCAAGCCATCCATATGTATCTTTACCCTTCATGTGGGTGAACAAATCCCGGTCTTGCAGTCACATGTCATCTATTGTTCCTTCAGAATACCCAACGTACACCTTTATGGCCACCGTATTACCAGATGACGGTTGATGCAGTCTAAGTAGCCTAGGGAAATAGTGAGTAATATGAGCTCACGGTCTAAGGAGGAGTCTAGGTATAGCTATTGCAATAATGAATTATATGACTTGATCGTGTTGCAATCCTTCGAGGAATGTCCAATCACGTCATTCTCCAATGATATGATCCCGTTGTCAGTCGGCATAAATTCCCATGATCTTGAAACCCAGATCATCTTCGTGACCAACGAACTAGTATAAATAGAGGCTATTAGGGACTTGGTTGTTTCATACCACACATGTACCAATGTTTGTACTTGGCACAGTTCTAGCACAATATGAAACTATTATAAACTAATTGAGATATAACGACAAAAACCTATTTATTATTTGCCTCTAGGGCATATCCCCTTCAGGTTCTTGCCACCACTTTGCGCCTTGTGATCATTGTGCTTATTTCCACCACTTTCCTCCTTGTGCTCCTTGTGCTCTTCTCTTCTACTCTTCTCCTCTTTGTTGGAGGCACCTCAAGTACCTCAGAGCTCACTGCCACCACTTTGTTCGAACCTACCACAGAGTTATACAACCCAAACATAAAGGGTTGTGAGATCATGTCAAGTGATAAATGTAAAATATTATTGGCAAGATTTACATACCACGCAGAACTCACAACCATAGAAGGTTGGTCACCATCATTTGGAGCCTCAGTTGGAGCATTATTTTGCTCATCTGTTTGATAATTATTTGGAGCCTCAATTTGATCATCATTTGGAGCCTTAGTTGGAGCATTATTTTGCTCATAAATTTGATCATCATTTGGAGCCTCAATTGGATCATCATTTGGAGCCTCAATTTGATCATCATTTTGATCATCAGTTTGATAATCATCTGAAGCCTCATTTTGATCATCATTTGGAGCCTCATTTTGATCATTGTCTGCAACCGGCCGCTGACCATCATTTTCATCATTGAAACACTCTCCGAACGCTGGATCTACTATGTTATCACAATACTTTGCGAAATGACCAGACCCACCACACCTTGTGCACTTACGCTTCCTTGCTCCAAGTCCAGCTCCTTCACTGTGAGGTCTTATTCGACTCTTCCTCGGTCTACCTGCTGCTCTCTTCAAAACTGGAGCACAAAGTTTGAAACCAGGATCCACTATGTCCCATTGTTGTTTTCCCTCTAGAGCAGGTAAGGCATGTGCATATGTAGCTTTGAACCTTGCAACAGAGTAGTATTCATGCACATACTATTGTATGTTCCCTGCTTGACCAGAGAGAGTTGTGATGAAAAACAAGGCATGAATGCATGGCAACCCAGTTATCTGCCATTGCCTACAACTGCAAGTTCTAGCTTCTAAATCCACTGGATATCTCCATTCCCTCTTCTCTTTATCCAAAAATGACACCTCTGTTGTGGTGGACGAGCAAAGAGTCATGTCCATTTCCAAGCCTCTTGTTTTGTGCTTCAATTCATTCATCACGGAAGGGATGATAATGTGGCCCATGAAATTTGCCGTGGCTATTCCTGCACGAACATGAAACTTCTTAATGTATTCTATCCTTATCTTGTCAAGCCAATCCACCAAATAAAGACCCTTTAGTTTCCAGATCGTTGCATTGAAAGACTCTGCAAGATTATTGTGCACATAGTCAACTTTGCTCAGTTCACTGAATTGGCTTCTGGCCCATAACTTGGAGTGGTGTGTTTCCAAGTATTCCTTCACTTTGTCATTCTTGTATAGCTGCCTCATGTGGTAGTTGTTCTTCTTCACACTACAAGTCAAAGATGCTGGCCACGAATTGTCGGCATACACCTTTCCTTTGAATTTCTTCCCAAAATTTGCAGCAAGGTGACGCATGCATTCCCTATGCTCTACTCCAGGGAACACATTGTCGACGGCCACTTCTAAACCCTTGTAGGCATCTGTATGAATTACCAACCCATTGGGATGTGTAATAGCCTAGCGCAGATTCTACAAAAACCAAGTCCAGCTCTCCTCAGACTGTGTCTCTAGCACACCATACGCAACTGGAAATACAAAATTGTGTCCATCAACTGCACAAGCTGCTACTAACTGTACTTTAAACCTTCCTATGAGTAAAGTTGCATCAATAGCTAAATAAGGCCTACAGCCTTCCAAAAAAAACCGACGACAAGCCTCAAAGCAGACAAAAACCCTCCTGAAGCATTCCTTGGTCATTGTCACTCCCCTCAACGTGTACCTCACGGAGTGGTGGTCAATATCTACAATACTACCTGGGCTGGTCCTCTCCACTTCACCTTTGAATGAATACAACATTTTAAAACTTTCCTGTCAATTACCATAAATAGATTCCATAGCATGTTGTTTACCACTGAACACCCTCATGTATGGTATCTCTATCTTGAACTTTTCTTTGAGGTTATTCTACAACTCCTTTGTACCCACCTGATGGTTTTCTGTCACCCACCGCTTTACTTCATCAGCCACCCTCTACTGATTGTTTCCTTTCTAAGGGTTGATTCTAGGCATGTGTGCCTAAAAGAGTTCACTTTGACCTAAATATTCGTGCTATTTCGCATTTTAGATGCGTGCATCCTCCATGGACAATCATCAGTCGGACAGTGCACTCTATAACGAATAGTGTCGCTATGGTCAACTATGAATGTACGTTCTTCTTTGATGTAGTACGTCACAAGTGCATTTCTACACTCACTCATGGATGAAAAAATGGAACCTTCTTCCATCTGAGGGTTCTCAGGGTCCCATTGAACAGGTGGAAGGTCTTCCTGCTCACCCTCCTCGTCATCAATTACAGAAGCATTATTGTCAGCCTCATCTTGGTTTTCGGCACGACATGCCTGTCATAAATTCTGAACAACATCAGAATATAGCCTCTCTTCATCATCTACGTAGTCAGGCTCCACTTCTCGGGGGACGACCCTAATGCTGGTGCCCACGCTTGTCGAGCTACCACGTCGTTGTGCACTAACTGAAGGTCCTCTAACTGAACTATTCTGGCTAGAGCTGCCATTACGACGACATGATGCTGCCCGAGAAGGTCCAAGTGCTGGCACAACCACATCATTTTGCAGCCTCACATGAAATTTCCCTTTCTCCTCATGCTTAGCAAACATGGTAGCGAGCTCTGCATCATTGCTAACTTTCACTCATTCAGTTCCTCCAGCATAGTATCTGAATTCCACTTCATCATGCAAACCCCAAGGATATGGACTACAAATTACCTCCCCGAACTGTCTAAAACTCCAATTACAATCCATGGGAAATGGATAATCGAACCCTCCTTGGAATTTCTTGTTATCATTTGCATCCACGATGTACCGGTCCCTTCTAATGTTCACCAAGAAAGCAAACCGCAACTCCATCCTAACCCACAAAAAATGGAGAGACAATTAGAACACCAATACCAAAATCAACCAAAAAACTAATTAAACCATGTGGAATTGACTATTGCAATGCACAAAAAAGCTCAACGGTAACAATACTTACCCCTCAGGAACCTAGTCGTGGATGCGGAGGGTCTCCGGCCCGACCCCTGCCTCGTCAAGGTCATCGCTGCCGCTTGCCATTTCGTCGAGCAGGTGGCAGGCGCACTGGCGGAAACAAGCGCCCTATCGATGGCGTATCAAGACGGCGGCGGTGGAGCAGGTGGTGGCGGAGCAAGTGGAGGTGAAGCAGGTGGCGTCAGAGGAACGGGCAATGGAGCAGGTGGACACGCCGGACGGCCGCGGCGGCGCAGGTGGCGGCCCTAGTGGTGGCGGGAGCAAGGGTGGTTCGAGAGCGAGAATAGGGGGCGATGGTGCTCGTGGTCCCACCTGTAAGATCAAGGGCGAGAAAAGGGGCGGGAGCACCGTTGCACGGTCCCACCTGTAAGATCTGAACCCACCCGGCCACTAACGGCACGAGACGGAATCGGGCCAAAACTGGCCGTTTGGCCTCGCCAGAGCAGATGCGCCCGAGGCAGTGGTAAAACTGAGGACGATTTGGCTCTAGTGGCAAAACTGAGTACATAGAAGCCTCAAGTGGCAAACGAATAAATAACCCTTCAAAATAAAAACGTGTGACTTGAGGCCTGCCAGAAATGGGAGTACAAGAACTGACCCACATCGGCAATTGTTGAAAATTGATAATCCTTGTTGATGTGACCAGGCCATATTGGCCATGAATATTATGCATACACTACAATAAACAGCCTCGTTTTAGACGGCATTCCTATATGCCGACGGCTATTTATCGGGGTCGTCGGCATATGGGCCTAGAAGCCTATGGCTAGCAAAATCCGCCGGCAAAATTAAAACTGTCAACATATAGCTGATATGCCGATGGCCATGCCAGCAAGGCCATCGGCATAAGAAGACCATAGGAAAATAAGGCTCTACGCCGACAGAAGTTGTCGGCAAAAATATGTCGTCGACAAAGTCCCTTACCACGTAGCGCTGGCCACCCCCAAGACCGGTGGGCGCCTTATGCGCCGGCCACCATAACGGAGGTCTTCGGCATACTACTTTTGTTTGTTTCCTCCTCCTAATTCACAAGTTTTATTCGTGTTTTTTGCATGATAATTCTATTTCCTACATGATATATCACAAGCAATGACACTGTATAAAGTTTTGATTTTTTTCTTAATTCTTATACTCCAATTAGGTTTCACATAAAATGATAGACCGCGAAACTCCCACTACGGATCCACCGGAGTGTATCCTTTGAAATCTTGGGCCCACATTTGGTTTTCCATGCTCCTATTACCTAACCAACAAAAATAAAGATAACAAAAATAAATATAAAAGTTTATTGCCAACCATTGTTCGAATAATTTTGGAGGGGTAGACTCTAGAGGGTCCACAGGGTAGGAGCATGAAAACGCGCTTTAGAGGGTAGGAATCCCTCGAATCTTGCATTCCTCTCTAACATATGCCTATACAAGTGTGGTGGAATATTGAAAATGACAAACCAAGCTCCGAGGTGTGAGCTTATTCACAGACATGCGATAACACTTAGATAGGTTCTGGACTTATAGGTGGAAACTCCTGCTATGGGTCAACCAGAAGGAATCCTGTGTACACTCACAAGAGTATACACTCATAAGCTTCGTATCCCTCTTAACCTTAGCCTATAATAAAATTAGAGATCGATCCTAGAATCCGACATGTCTCTGATATATAACTTAGTCCTAAGGATCTTGAAATTAGATGACTAAGGAAATCACTAGTGATAAGTGGCTTCAACAAATAAGGTTAAGTATCTCCTCAAGTAACTCATGTGCCACTTAGGATTATACTAACTTGTCTATACTTAGCTAACTTAGGATGGTCATTTACTAATACTATGGTTTGAGTCAATGTCATGAGTGTAATAAAGTGTCAACCACACATATGACTTAAGACTAATCGTTATAATCTTATAATCATGTAGGCTCGGGTTCCACTTGGATAATCAAGGTCTATTGTTAATCAAGGGATTAAGTTTCCCTACAACTCTTCTAATAAGTTTCAGAGTGACTTAACTCCTCTAACTTCCAAGTTGGTTTGAGTACACACTACAACTCTCGTCCTAAAGATGATAGCAACACTCTGATACATATCTATATATCTTCCATATGATTATTGTGATTTTTTTGATTTGGATAGAGAAAGATGGAATAGATCTAGATTTTGTTATCAAGCTTTGATGGTTTCATCTTTACTAGAGAATTTTCCAGCATAGGTGGTGATAGATACCAAGATACAATATGATAATATACTATATTTGTTACATAAGGATGTGATTGTTTATAGTTCAATTTTTATTTTCAAGTATTACTTCTACCTCCCTAAAATACAGTTTTAACAAAGGTCATATCAAAGTTTATAGTGCTGAACTTGATGATCTAAGTCTAATTTATCAACTTAATTGAAACTACAATCACTTTGACAAGTTCTAAAAAATGTTTTAAGTTTCCCCTAAAATTTACATGCATGAATGCAATGCACACATAAACCCATTTTGAGTCTCTTGAACTAAAAGATGTTACAATAATTATAATCATCATGAACACAAGCCAATTAAACCACATAAATAATCATCAACATAAGCATACTTCTACTCTAAGGTAGGGTGGGAGAATTCAAGAATAAAATTCGGGTATCATGAGTGAGAAAATATTTTCATCAGCTATCATATCTATAGGTGGAACGTAAGATTCATCAAGATATTCATTTTTGTCGTCACAAAGGGAATTATCATTGAAAGATTCATCATGCAAGAGCAAGATAAATGATTAGAAAATCGATCAATTCTATGGTCGGAGGATTAGTATAATCCTTCGAAGGCAAGGAGTGTCACAATGGTTCTTCGTCCTCTTCCTCTTGTTTTCAACTTTATAAGGACTTGTTTACATCATCACCGTCCTCCATTTTACTTGTTGGGTCCTACAAAATGTTACTAGTTCCTTGGGAAGCAATCTATATTACAAATTTGTTACAATAACCCATTCTATTTTAGTCTATATCTTGGAGAAAATAAGAAAATTGGGAGTGTTTTATTAGTACTACTTGGCCTTGATAATTTGGAGTAGTCTCACAACACTAGCTCTCAATTCAAAGAAAGAATAAGTGGAGCAATGCAATTTTCATGCAAATGGTCTTGCTGATTGGTCAAAGGATAATCATTAGTGCCTGATATTTAAGACTAGTCACAATGGGGAGTATCATATAGTAGTATCATGTATATGATACTAGTATATGATACCATCTCTAGAATGCATAGTATCATGTAGTAGTATCATAGTGTTAGTATATTTATTATTTTGTAGAATCTCAATGCAAAATTGTGTACAAGATTCATTTGGGATTAGTTTTTCCAGTTCTACGTGTTATGATACCGTATCTACCTATGATACCAACACAACCTCTTTCATCATTAATTAGCATGCCACGTCAGAATTTTGCCAACATAGCATGCATGATACTACCTATGATATTTCCCTTGGGGCTAGTCTAATTATCGATGGAGCTATGGTGGAAAACGTGTTTATTACCATAGAATGTAGATTAAACTGTAAGTAATTCCTAGCCCAGGATGTAGACTAAATGAGAACGAAGGTAGTATAAGCGTTGTCACTCAGATTTCTAGTATAATAATGAATGATAGGATAACTCATTCATTTAATATTACGAGTGACGGCACAAGTTTCGTCAACCTCAAAGGATGTCATAAAGACTACACATTTCTTAATTTGTTCTATATGAAGGTAATTGTCTATCATTTCGATAGAGGCAACTTTTGGTTCAAAATTATTCTTGCATTGAAAACCAAAGTGTTTATATTGATCGTAGAGAGCAACAAATTATATTATAATTTCACGGAAATTCACTTTGACTCATAGTTGTAGATGCACTCATAGCTGAAATGACGTATTTTAAAATGTTTAAAAAATCAGAAAAAATATCCGGGTGTACATGATGATATTCTATGTTAGTACACGAAGTTTCATGAAGAAAAGACATTTTATATGGCTTGTATAAAAAAGACAATTTTCTGTGTTGCAAAATAGCTTTTCACACCACATATTTTTGTTTTTTTACACAGACCATAAAGAATGTCTTTTCACCGCAAATACTTTGTTTGAGAACATAGCATGTCAAGATGTACACCTAGGATTTTGTTTCAGATTTTTTCAACATTTTGAAATTCATATAAAATATTTTTTTATAATAGGTTCATCTAGACCTGGGAGCCAAAACGCCATGTCCATAATTCCATTCCTTTTATCTCTCAAGAAGAAAACCATACTCTTTTGGAAGACCCCTCTATTTTATCCATTACAAGGACGACATTTTCTCTCTCAAAGGAGCAAACCATACTTTTTGTATTTTTCAATTTTTATAAGATAAAGGCAACTAAGAAAGACAATATAAATAATAGAAACAACTACTTATATAAAGAGGAGAGCGAAATTTCGCTGTACCTCCCATGCAACAATGCTAGAAATTGATTTGTTGCTGCTAACTATAGTATCAGGATTGCTAGGTCCCCAAAGATGGGGTTTTGTAGCGGTGGAAATTTTTCTTAAGTGGGTGACTCAAGGTTTGTTGAACTAACAAGAGTATATGTGAACTACTTTTCTTTATCAAGCAATTTGCGAATAAAAGTAAAAAATCTCTTCTTTCTCCCAGCGCTACAATGTATTTGCTAAAAAAATCTTATGGTAAAAACTGAACCGAGATTCGTGATTTCACTATCATCTCTCATAAATATGGTAGCACGTAAATATATCAGAAATATTAGTAGCAATGATATATTTGACCACGCAAACATCATGATTGATAAAAATATGACAACATCGATATAGATATCACGTCTATAAATTCAAAAAATTGCATGGGAAATTTGTTTCCTTTGAAACATTCATTTTTGTATTAGAACACTCACTCTAGGAAACAAATTATACTGATAGTGAAACACAGTTGTAATCTACATCAATCTTAGATGAAACAAATGCCTAGGATTAATGAAATTTTGAGAAGGCCTATATGATATATAATATGGTATAGTTCTCATAGCATATAAGCATACACATATAATCCATATGTATAACCTATTAAGGAATGTGTGCTACAAGTTTGTTTATTAGGACTTTTAATGCTTGAATCCAATTTATGATACATACCAATTTGATGGAATACGAGATGAGAAGTACCTTAATATTGCTCAATGATCGTACAATAGGGGACGGCGGATAGGGCTCCCCCACATAGTGGTGCCAATAGACAAAAGTTATTTTTTGTGAAAAAAGCATAGAGCCATATATTATCTGAAACTAGTCCTTCTAAGAGCATCCCTTACAAAAAGAAACAAAACATAATCACCACCTTTCTTCTGCATCACTCGATGGCGCACCGTGAGCAAAGCTCGATGCCATCTTTGGGCATCCGGCGTAGCAAAGCTCGTGTCAGAGAAATCTTAAAAAAAACCTAGGCACTTGTATAAGCAGCTGCCGGTAAGTAGCCAGACAATACCGGTGACCAGACCAAGATCTTGAGAGATTGATGTCCCGGTGAAGCTAGTACCGAGAAGGGACAAGAGATAATCCTAGCTCTGACCAGACGGATATGTGGGAGATCAACTCGCAAGTTCCCCGACAAAGTCGTAACTGGCCGAGCTTCAGTAGGAGGAGGCACAACTTGAGGAAATCAATATGCTTCGACATCATCCACTCTACTTAACACGTCAGGACTAATGCCCAACGATCGACTCTAAACTCCAGCCCAAACGCTCCTCCAAAAAAAGGACACCGATTTGGGGCAGGCCGAAGAACCTTTATTCTCTACGCCACCAATGCCCCTACACCAGAGGCGAAGAACTCGAGCAGCCTACGTGAACCGGTCATCCGATCCAATGTTCCCTCACCCTCCCGCCACCACAGCAGCTGGCGAAGGGCAGGGAACCAGTGGCGGCGGTGCCGATGGCCAAGGGTTGGGTAGATCGCTTCTTGATCGCCCCTCGAAAAAATGGTTCTAGAATGTGCTAC
This sequence comes from Avena insularis, assembly GCA_023614405.1. NCBI lineage: Eukaryota > Viridiplantae > Streptophyta > Magnoliopsida > Poales > Poaceae > Avena > Avena insularis. The sequence goes on from CM042694.1 coordinate 516,171,836, forward strand.
TACCTCCGTTCCAAAAAATACATGTCTTTCTACCAGTACAGGGTAGTGTCTTGCTTTGGACAAGTATTGGTGTGTCCTCGCTGTTCACACCCCCGTATATATCAGTCTATGCCGTTGGAGTGAGATCCAACGGTCTAGCCACTTCGAGTGTGAATGTGTGACGAATCTTGAAAGCTAGTCACCCGCTATCCAGGTGGGCCGTTAGCATGCATCTCACCTCCGACGTTTAAACAGAGTAGGCTTTCTAAAAACAAGGTATTGTCTCTTAAGATGCATAGTGGGAGTTATAATTTCTGTGCGTTTTGTCGTTGTCAGAACCCATGATATAGAGAATGCACGATGGGCAGTGGCGCAGTGCCTAACTGGGGCATGATGGAGTGGTGATCATGCGTGTGCCTGCAGTTTTTTTTACCTAAGTTCTACTCCTCGACCCGATGACGCTGGATTTATCATCACTGCACCAATGTTATCTTGTCTGGCTACGCCCGGGCAGGGCAAAAGCTCGTACGCCAGACTTTGAGCTCTTTGTAAAAGACTTTGAGCTACGTAGGAATTACTATACAACTGTAGGTACATTACATTTGTTAGTTCATTTAAAAAATCCAGCAGGTATACTAACTGAAAAAAGTTGATTGATCGCCTGCAAGATCGATCGATATATGAAATGGGTCATAATACCGTCGCTTGTTGTCATGATTATCATTTTGACGGGAAGACTGAAAACAATATTCTAATATAAGATCCGAATCACATCTTTGTGTATAATACTGTAGATTTGATCTGATAGGTCTGCCTGAATGCCGGGCATCAGTATTGCACAAACACCATTGCCCAACTGGGGCAGTGAAACCAACAGGGGTCTGCATGGTCCCCTCGGGTATACGATGTACCGATGGTATGGCTATGAGTAAGAATTTTGACTTCCGCAGACCGACCTGTGGTTGGGTGGCTAGGAAGTTGGTTGTACCCTAGCCCACCAGAGTTCAAACTCTAGGTTTGATACTGTGTGTTGCATAAAAAAACGGAATATTCTTTCAGTGGGAGGCGATGTTCTCGTCGACAGCGAGGCGCCCGTGGTGACTTCGTCAATCTCAAGGCCAGCTCCGCCGGCTCAGTTTCTCGGAGGTGCTCATAGGGGTAGGGTTTGCGTGTGTGCGTTCATAGGGATGGGTGTTGTGAGCGTCTACGATTGTACTGTGTTTCTCAAAAAAAAAAAGAATTTGACTTCCATGCATGGCTAAGAGGGAAAGAAATTTCTATTAAGCTTATAAATACTACTACCTCTGTTTTAGGATTATAAGGGTAGAGAGCCAAATTGATAGGACTAAGTAAGTAATTTACTCTATCTCATTATTACTACATGCACCAATAGTTTTATTTGTATGAGAGAAGAGAAAAAAAAGACATACGGTTGGTGACAATTTTTAAAAACTCTCTGGCTTTATAATCTCAAACAGAGGAAGTACCTTCCACAATATAAGCCTTTTAGCAAGCTAAAACGACTTATAAAAAAGGCTTATATTATGAAACAGAGAGAGTAGTAATTAAGGAGTAGTAGTACTTATCTTGCAGGTTAGGCTGGTCATAGTGCTAAGTAACTAAGACTAGTAACTTGCATATGTTACTACCTTCATAGTGGGTGATAATATGTGTGTGGTGTCATGCAAGATCTAATTAATTAGGCTGAGACTAATATGGTCTTGGTATATGTGATGTTATGGTAACTAGCTAAGTTACTATCTCTTTTTTTCATTAATTATCATGCCATGTCATCAATTTACTTAGTACTTGGCATTGCATGTACACGGATGCTATACTGGTTAAGTTATTTTCACTATGATTAGCCTGCCGACCATACTCCATGCATGGCTGATGGCTAACAGTATAAGCTATGAGGTTTTCACGGTAAACAATAAAAACTATTGCGCTTGATGGGCATAGAGCATTGATAATACTACTAGCAAATTGTCCTCAGAAGGTAGTGTTGTCAACTGCAGCAAATACTTTTTTTTATCATATATAACCCCGAAGCAAGAAACATTTTGTTTTTCGGAATGGCACATTTTGATTTTCATGCAAGTAAAAGGCAGTACGTAAGTACTCCCTCCATCCTGAAAAAAATGTCGCAAGTTTGTCTAAATTTGAGTGAATCTCTATACTAAATAGTGTCTAGATACATTTAAATTTTAAAATATCATTTTCAGAACGGAAGGAGTAGTTTAAAACAACAACAAAAGCTCCCTGCCAAACTGCACAAATCGTGAGCATAACTTACTTACAAATTCGAGGCACATGTCTACTCGCCACTGACAGTAAAAAAATTATTCAAAATAATAAACGGTACACATATGCAGGAGGGCAACCAAATGTTGGAGAGAGACGCTTTTTTTTTAATGGGTCATGTTCGATCGCTTCTTTTCACAAATTAAAGTGAGGGGTCCTAAAGAAATGAGAGCCCATCTGGCAAAAAGCAACACTTTTTTGTGTAGCGTCATTGACCTTACCAGACTATACTTGGAAAGCCTCAGGAGACAGAATTATGTGCCTTAACGCCGAGAATGATGGGATCGTATAGGCGTCCTGTACTAGCAGCTAGCTAGCCTGATAGCCTCCAGCTCAAGACCTCTCATCCAGTATAGCCCATTGTCACTGAGCCGATTTAGCTGTCCATCAGTTCTACTCCATCCATGATCCATCACAAAGTAATTTACAAAGACATTGGTAGTTTCTTTTCATTTTGGTTCTCTCTGTAAAGTTTCGTTCGAGTTGCCACTTACCACTCGGTAAAGCGATAGTCTCCTACAGATCAGAATGATCTCGTCCACTTTTTTTCTACGGTGGTAGAGAGGACACTTGCGCAGCTGGTCTGCGTCCTGGCCCCTTTTTTGCCTTACCAACCAGCTGCAAGATGATGGCGGAATGGTTAGGGTATGTCGATGTACAATCATGGCGTTGCAGACATATCAGGAACAAAAGGGAAAAGGGGAAGGGGAAACCCTAGAAATATTCTCTTGGTAGCCACTCAATCATAGGTGACCACGCATGATTGGGTTAATTACCAACAACATCGGCGCACAACACGAACTATATGCGTGGTCCTGTTTCTTATGCTCATGGGAACCAGCAAAGAATCGCCAAAATATGTGTATGTGGTGGAGCTCTAGGAGTGAGCAATCTGGCAGTCCTTTGCCGAGATATATGTATTTCTAGAAATACTCGTGCATTATGATCCTGAGTAAAGTCACCATGTTAGTCAAGATTCCTCCCAATGCATGGGGTCCTCGGGCCATCTCCCCGCCGGCCGATCCATTTTAGACACCAAATGTGTCTGTTTTAGACTATATGGGTCGGCCAACGGACAGGAAAGACGAATAACTTACATGTAGATCGAAGAAACCCTAGCCCCCGGCCTAGCAGCCTCCTCCCTTTCTCCTCCGGTCCATCATCGCCACTAGAGGATGTGGCCGACAAAGCCTCTATCGCGGACGGCGGCGACGGTGGTCTTCTTCATCCTGGTCTCCTGTTGCAAAATCAGCGCTCCCCCGTCAACAACTTCCTCCCGGTTCTCAGCGGGCGCTGCAAAGTTCTACCCCTTGGGAAACGTGATGCGGCTTCCAGCGAGACATGCTTGGCGGCGTCCGGGACGTCCTCGTGCTTGGGCTTCAAGGTCTCGACGCCATGGGGCTGGTTTTCCAAATCTTATGGCGGCCTAGGCCTGGCTCCTCTCAGCAGAGTGCTTCACAGGTGGAGTGCTAGGTGGACAAGCCGGTCTAGATCAAGGTCGGCGCGCGGGACTGCCGGTGAAGATTGGGCTCTAGCGGCAGTTGGATCCATCGATAGCATCGCCTATGGGCGTCGTAATCTTGTTGAAGGCGACAACAATGCAACTCCTACTCCTACCCAGATCGCTTCGGGGGAAACCCTAGACCTGGTCGGGTGGCGGCACCTAGCGTCGTTCTCCTCCTTGGGTGCAACGTGTGGGAGATAGTCCTAGCTTGTGTGATCAGTGGCAGATGGTGGTGTTCCAAGAGTTGGAGCAGTGTTGCATCTACCGCATTGATGACGACGAGTCTCAGCGGAGAGGTCTCGGTGCCAGGCGTGACATGATGGAGTCGCACAGGACATGCACGTTGTCTAACCTCGTGGTTGCGTCGACGGAAGGAACGAAGAAGACTATGCAGATAAGACTATGCAGATCTTTACCCCGAAGTTTGCTTGGCGGTTCAACGACAGTGATGACTTTTGACGCATGTACATGAGGTGCTCGCTAAGAGTCTGCTAGTCTCGATAAGCACTCATGTCTTAGAGGGTGTCTCAGGGGCTATGTTCTCTGTTCCTAGTTAGTGGGGAATTTTCATGTTTTCAGGGCATAAGGCGCAGTTGGCATGATCTTCAACCATTGTCGGGTATGTAGGTGTTGCATGGTGGCTTCAGGTTTTTACATATGATCTTTATTTGGCCTTGTTGAATAATATAATAAAGAGGGTTGTATGCATCTTTTCGATGTAGAGGTCGGGGGTTTCATCCTCCATTTCAGAAAAATGTAGGTAGAATAAAAAGGAAAAAAGAAAAGAAAACATTGAAACCTAACTAGGGTTTACGCCGCCATGACCTACTCATCGTCAACATCGCCGAGGTCGATCCAGGTAGGATGCGGATAGGGGCATGGGTAGCCCCTACACCTGCACGTACTGCCGCTGTGGTGGCGGTTGCGTCTTCGGTTGCGGAGAAGGCAGCCCTTGGGCAAGCGCGGAATCACGCATGGCCTCGAACGGGCCCGTCCGTTGTGCCTCCTCCTGAGTCACGCCTGCTCCTCGGACTGCGCAATGGCCAGGCGAGTGGCCTCTTCCAGGTCTATCTTTGGTGGCTGCAGGGGCATCTCCTCCTCCCGCTTGACAACTTCCATATAGGCACGATATCCCTCGTAGTCCGCCGTGTCGTCGTGGGGATCCTCTCTAGGCACAACTGAAGGGGTTCCGTGGCAGAAAACAAAAAATTCCTCTTACGAGAATGCACCAATCCAAGATATATCTATGGGGAAGTACAGTAATGAGCGGGATATGGTATTCATAACTTTGAAGACCAGATGTGAGATTACGTTTCGGCACAAACATTAGTGATGAAGCCGAGCAAAGCAGACCTCGGGGTCTAGAAGGATTCAAGCATCCAGCACCACTAGTGGTAGTGTGATACATTGCAAATGTATCTATAATTTTTGATGTTCCATGCTTGGTTTTATCCACTTTCTTGTGTTTTGTCCACACTTTGGAGTATTTTTCATATGATTTTTGGACTAACCTATTAACAAGAGCCATAGTGCCAGCTGCCTGTTTTCTGCTATTTTTGGTTCCAGGAAAGTCAGAAAATGAATATTCTCGGAATTGGACGGGACAAAAGCCAACGTGCCTATTTTTTTGGAAGTCATCAGATGCCAGAGTACGATACGGAGAGGGGCCAGGGGGCCACCACACCACCTGGCCGCGCGGACCAGCCTAGCTCGGCCAGGGGGTGGTCTGGCCGCCTCCGGCACCCCCTCGGCCTCTCCTTCCGCCTATAAGATGGCCTCGGGATGAAAACCCTAAGTACCCGATCAAAAATCCACGAAAGAGTCTGTAGCCGCCGTCATCTCCATCCCTAGATCGGGAGGGATCTGAAGCTCTTCCAGACACCCTGTCGAAGAGGGGAATTCACCCTGGAGGCCTTCTTTCATCACCATGCAAGCCTCCGGTATGATGCGTGACTAGTTCATCCTTGGACTACGGATCCATGTAGTAGCTAGATGGCTGGTTCTCCTCCTTTGTGCTTTCATGTCTAGATCTTGTGAGCTCCGTTCATGATCAAGATCATCTATTTGTAATTCTGCATGTTGTGTTTGCGGGGATCCGATGGATATTGAGATGCTATTTCAGATTGATTATTGATTCTATCATGTCTTTGTTATTTGTGATCTTGCATGCTTTCCGTTGTTAGTAGCTATCTTGGCCAAGTAGATGCTAGCAACTCCAATAGTTAGTATTTATGCTCGATAGTGGGTTCATGCCTCTGGTAATCTGGGGAAGTGACAGAAATATCTAAGATACTAGATGTGCTGTTGCTACTAGGGAGAAAACAACAATCCTTTGTTCATAGAACAATCGTATTGTTTACATTACACACAATTCGTAAAGCAATAATCTGTTGCTTGCAACTTAATACTAGAGGGGGTTCGGATGATAACCTGAAGGTGGATTATTAGTCATAGATGCAGTTGGATGGTGGTCTATATATAATGTTGTAATGCCCAATCGAATTTCAAAGGAGTCAAGATGATTAGTATATGCTTGTATGCTTTCTCGATGTTTGTCAATTGCCCCGTTGTAATTTGTTCACCCAACATGTTATCTATCTTAAGGAGAGCCACCTCTAGTGAACTATGGATCCCGGTCCTTTTCTTTACATACAATCTACAAACTGTTTACTGCTTTGTGTTTACTTTCTGCAAACTATTACTTCTTTCCATTGGATACGTTTAATCCTTTGTTTTCAGCAAAACACGGTGAGATTGACAACCTCATCGCAAGTTGGGGACAGAGTTCTGTGGTTGTGTTGTGCAGGTCTCCACGTTCCTACTAGCACCGGTAGTGTGCCCTGCCAAGGCTCAGCTAGCAACACCTTTGGGGTGTTTCCTTGCTCCTACTGGTTCGATTAAACCTTGGTTTCATAACTGAGGGAAACTTGCTGCTGTGCTCATCATACCTTCCTCTTGGGGTTCCCAACGAGCTCTACATCAATACTGAGCCATCATAGTGCCTCGTCGTGTTTTACACGTGTACGGTGTAAGCGACGTCTCCCGAGCCCCGGTCCAGCAAGGCAGCGAAAGAACAAGATCCAGACGGATTCCAACGGCACAATGGTGTGCGCTAGGTGGAGAAACTTCTACCTCATGTAGCACGTACCTAACTTGGGAACACGCTAAGAGGGAGAGAGGGAGGGAGAGATAGAATGGCTAATGCCAATTGGATTGAATTGACTGAGGAATTGGGGGTGAATGACACCCCTATATATAGGAAAAACGGAGGCACTCCCACCCTCCAAGTCCCGGTATGGAACTAAACTTGGGAGAGGTGGGAGGAGGGGCGCCGCTAGCGGGGTGGTGTTGGGGGATACCCCCGGGTAGGGTCATGCTGGGGTATAAAGTCCGAGTTAGCCGAGGTACGGCACGACCAAAGCAAGTGATGTTCGGGTCACCTCAAGGCAGGCCGACTTACAGAGTAACCTGGCCCAGTGGGCGTTTGCCTAACATTAACCCGGTCGGCATAAAATATATGTAGGCTATGTAAATCTACCTTATGTGCAGGTATCCTCGTAGCCGGGCTAACTACATTCTAGCCGGGTTACCACTTGGCTTCCAAGAGAAGGAAGGAATCTCCCGCTGGTCAAAAGGTGGCCTCTATCCACTATGGCATGAGCGAAGCGAGCAGAGGGAAGGACCAGCGGGGCGTGGCCGACAAAGATGACGCGGGCTATGTCGGATGACGTATTCTGTGTCTGGTGACGCCAAAATACAAGAGGCTCACAGAGGGTTATGTTCATAGTCTGGACTAGCCGTTTAAAGTGGATAAAGAGGCATCTAGCTTTAACCAAAGGGCGTATTTGAGAAATGTGCCTCCATGTATGCCCTAACTTTGTAACCTGGGCTCCCCTATATAAGGAGCACCAGACCATCTATAGAAGGGGATCGATCATTTTCTCTGTCTAAGGTAGAACTCTAGAATACTGAGATGGGGAGTAAGAGACTTGGTATCCTTCTCACCAACAGCTCAAGGAGCCCTTGTAATCCACCTTTGATAGAGTAACAATACAACTCTTGTGCGTGGAATCACCACGCTATCCCTTCCTGAATTCCTCTAGCGTACTTTGGCCCTATCTTTATCCTATCCATGGCATCTGCCGTGCCACCACCACGACAGGTGGGCCCCACCCGCGTGCTCAAGCCCACCTTGGGGTGGCCGGTAGGGTGGGAGCCCCACCATGGCCCCCAGCCCACCTTGGTCGCCACCTCCCCCTTGTTGGGCCTCCTCCCTCCTTGGGAGGGCCCATGTGGGGGGTTCCTTTTTTCCTTTTATTTAAATAAATATATATTTAATATTAATTCATAATTGAATATTAAATATATTATTTAATTCCTCCTTATTCAATACTCCTTTTGAACAGAATCCGAACACTTCGGTATTCTCTCCAGAACACTTCCTATTCTTTCTTCCTATTTATCTATCGGTAGAAGATCAACCTGCAACATCGATTACCCTTAAGCGTGACACCCTTACAGTTCGGGGATGTTCAGTCATGAAGGAGACATCTCCCCGATCAATGATCATCTCCTTATTTAAAACTCCTTTTGAATGAAATCCGAACACTTCGATATTCTCTCCGGAACACTTCCAGTTCTCTCTTCCTATTTCTCTATCGATAGAAGACCAACCCGCAACATCGATTACCTTTAAGCGTGACACCCTTCGAGGATGTTCAGTCATGAAGGAGACATCTCCCCGATCAATGATCATCAGCGGTATCTGGAAACACATGATGATCCCTTCACATTCCACGAATTAGGTTGTTTGCTTGAACCTTCTAAACATCGAGTCTTATTCCCTTTGCACAATGATACCTGGTTTGTCCAAGACCTGATCTTATGCATCTGTATACAGTTCGATCTTATTATCGGCAAACACGTTTACTCATTCCTGTGGTATCACATTCTCATGACCTAGTCACATGCTTGCAAGCTCATTGATGTGATCTCACCGAGTGGGCCCAGAGTATCTATCCGTCACCCGGATAGGCAAATCCCAATCTGGATGCATGCGCCTCAACCATGCCTTTGGAATACCTAAAACACACCTTTATGGTCACCCAGTTACAGACATGACGGTTGATGTGATCAAAGCAGCCACAGGAGATAGTGATTAAACATAACCTCATGGTCAAAGGATTAAGTTACTACACTTTGGTAAATATCGTAACATTGGACATTGTGACTGGATCACGTTGCAATTCTATGGTCGGGTGTGTACATCACTTCATCAAGTGACCTCATTGTTAGTTGACAGTTTTATGTCAAGTCCATGATCAGGAACGTCGATCATCATCTTCCCAACAAAGTTCTACTAGAGGATACTAGGAACCTGGTTATTTATATACAACACATGGATTAATGTTTCCGCTTAATACAGTTATAGCATGATAGAATACTGATACATTGCAAATGTATCTATAATTTTTGATGCTCCATGCTTGGTTTTATCCACTTTCTTGTGTTTTGTCCACACTTTGGAGTACTTTTCATATGATTTCTTGGACTAACCTATTAATAAGAGCCATAGTGCCAGCTGCCTGTTTTCTGCTGTTTTTGGTTCTAGGAAAGTCAGAAAATGAATATTCTCGGAATTGGGTGGGACAAAAGCCAAAGTGCCGATTTTTCTAGAAGACTCCAGGAGCCAGAATACGAGACGGGGGAGGGCCAGGGGCTGGCCACACCACCCCCAGGCGCGGGCTAGGCCTGGCCGCGCCAGGGCATGGTGTGGTGGCCCCAGGCACCCCCTCGGGCTCCATCTTCGCCTATAAGAAGCCTTCTGACCTAAAAACTCTGGGGGTTCGACGTTTTTCCATGAAAAGTTCCGCTGCACCACCGCCATCGAAGGAGAGATTCAGGGGACAGAAAGTCTCTGTTCCGGCACCCTGCCGGGACGGGGAAGTGCCCTCGGAGCCATCTCCATCGATCTCCACCATCATCTTCATCGACCATCCATGTTTCCCCATCTATGAGTGAGTAATCCCCCGCTGTAGGCTATGGGGATGGTAGGGATTGGATGAGATCGTTCATGTAATGGCATCGGATTGTTAGGGCATGGTGCCTAGTATCTTTTATTAGTGCTTTATGACTTTGTTGCGACTTGTTGTGCTTAATGCTTGTCACTAGGGCCCGAGTGTCATGATTTCAGATCTGAACATGTTATTGATTCATTATGATAGTATTGTTTTGGGTCTTATCTGCAAGTTGTATACACACGTCGTTGTCCGGAACCTATGGCCCCGAAGTGACAGAAATCGGAATAACCGGAAGGGAAAGGCTTTGATGTGAGGATCACATGTGTTCACAGAGTGTTAATGCTTTGCTCTGATGCTCTATTAAAAGGAGCACCTTAATTGCCAGTAGTTCCCTAGAGGCCCCGCTGCAAACGGGCTGGCAGGATAAAAGATGTTGTGCAAGTTCTCATTGCGAGCACGTATGACTATATATGGAACACATGCCTAGGATTGTCTAGTACTTGGATGCTTTATCTTATTTATCTGCAATTGCCCTATGTTCTGATTGCTATGTGAATTGTCTTGTCCATGCAACGCCCGTCCATCCATCCCTATGCCTACCGCACTCGAATCCCAATTGTTTTGCTTTTGTTACTATTGTCTTTGCTTTACTCTGCGTTACTTTGCTATTCCTACTACAAAACTGTACTCTTGATAAACTCTGTGAGCAAGATTGTTTCAGTGCAGCTGAATTGACAACTCAGTTGTTAAGGCTTATAAATATTCTTTGGCTCCCCTTGTGTCGAATCAATAAATTGGGTTTCACTTCCCTCGAAAATACTGCGATACACCCCCTATACTTGTGGGTCATCAAGACTATTTTCTGGCGCCGTTGCCGAGGAGCATAGCTTTATTTATCAAGTCCACTTGGATTCACTATTGTTCAAGATAAGTTTATTTTCTCCTTGTTTGCTTGTTTCTTTATCAAAAATACAAAAAAATTAGTTCCTACTCTAGTTGTTATTTTCGTTGGTCTGTTATTGTCTTGCCTTATCATGCTTATTGTCAATGGTTGGTTTCTTTGAAACTGAAGCTTATTGGCAAGGTGGGTTCACGGGAGATCAAAAACATTATTATAAGGAACACCGCTTGTCACAAAAAGGGAAAAACTTATGGGAACAAATTGATAGATTGTATACCATTGCTAGAAACGTGTGCTTTTATAATGTTACTTATTGCTGTGATGAATCTCGTTGCAGAAAGAGGTATAAACACCTCCCTTTTCAATGTGAGTATAATGATAATGATACCATATCTTCCTATTCTAAAGGAATTTATGACTTTTATGATGCGGAACAAATTGAAGAATTTATTGCTTGGAAGGGTGCTTTTGAACTTGCTAGTTTGCTTGAAAATATTGATGATTCACCTTATAAGTATGAGGTTTATAGTATACTTAAATTTTGCTTTGATAATTACAAGGATGAAAATGGCCCTATTATTGAGTATTTTAATAGATGCTATCCACAAATGGAAGAGACTAATGCCTTGCAGGATCCTATGGAAGAAGAAATTGATGAACCTGAAATCTCATTAGATGAAAAAGAGGAGGAGAGTGATGAACAAAAGGAAGAATGGATTAGCTACCCATGCCTACCTTCTAATGAGAGTAACTCTTTATCCCTTACATTATTTGATTGTCCTCCATGCTTACTAAAGAAGGATGAATGTTATGTTCCTAAGGATTCTATTGAAATTGTTTATAATAAAGCTCTAGTGCTTGTAGATCATGAAAAGCATGCTTTATGTGATAGTTATATTGTTGAGTTTATTCATGAGGCTACTGAAAATTATTATGAGAGAGGAAAATATGGTTGTAGATGTTTTCATGGTATTGAAACACCTCTCTATGTGCTGAAAGTTTTGAAGTTACTCTTGTTTTATCTTCCTATGCTTGTCCCTTTGTTCTTTGTGAATTTATTTGCATACACGATTCCTATGGATAGGAAGTGGGTTAGACTTAAATGTGTTTTGAATTTGCTTCTTGATGCTCTCTTTTACTTCAACTCATATTTCTTATGAGAGCATCCTCTCAAACTTTTATGCCTGAAGATGATAATATGTCTACTATTCTTGGGAGACCTTTTCTTAAATACTGCAGGAGCTGTTATTAATTGTAATCAAGGGAAGGTGACCTTCAATGTCAATGACAAGGAACATACTATCTATTTCCCCAAGAATATTGATAGACTTATGGTTTTGAATTCAATTGAACATGTTGAGGGCATTCAAGTTGGAGAAATATATTGTCCCATACCAAGAGTAAAATTTGAAACTATTATGATTGGGACCATTGCTATCAAGGTTGAGGTAACATAATCATTAGTGGAATACAAAGTTTTGTCTCATATGAAATTTTTTTGGTAACAATACCTGATCAACCTTGTTAACAAAAGGATTTCATTGAACAAAACAATGTTTTCACCATGATTATCTCCTATTACTTCTATTTTTATCCATTTTCAGTTTTTGCTTTTGCCTAACTTAAAGGCGTTAAAGAAAAGTACTTATTGGGAGATAACCCAAAAGTTTTAGATGAGTCTTGGAAGTTATTACCTCAGTAATAACCGCTCCTTATCCTTTTTATTTGCTTTTTGTGCCAAGAGTAACCTCTAATGAGAGAGAAATAATGATTGGGAAAGTTGTTGTTCTGAAACAGATTTTTGTGCTTCACCGTAAACATTCGTGAGAGAGATATGTATGTAGGATTGAGATGTAATTTTTTGTGCTTCTGACCCAGGTTGTTATCTAACTTTCGTTAGTTCAACACTTTTTGATTTGAGCAACAGAAGGTCTTCGAAAAAATTCGTCTTTACCTGTTGGGCTGTTTTAACAGATTTCTGCCATTTTCTGCATTTGCTTCTTGTTGGTTCCTTTTTGAGTTCTTTTGGGGAATTGAGATTTTTGAGGGAAGTGCTACAGTAGCTAGTGTTCTAATGGAAGTTTATTTGGTGTTAGAACTGAACCTTAAGACCTATTATCTTGAGTGCACTAATGTTGCTAATAAAGATTGTGTGAAGTTTTGTATGAAGGAAAATTTTCAGGTGTATGGAAGGAATGAGTAATGAAATGAAGGATGGACTAAAGCTCAAGCTTGGGGATGCCACGTGTCACCCCAAGAAATATCCAAGAAGTACAAGCGTCAAAGCTTGGGGATGCCCAAGGCATCCCCTTCTTCATCAATAAAAATCTCAGGTTTCTTCCAAATGCTTCATTTTTATTGTTTCATGCACAGTTGTGTTGTTCTTGGAGCGTCTTCTTTTTCGTTTTCGTTTTGGTTTTTAGTTTGCGTGGTTTGCTTAGTTTGCTGAATAAATTGGTTGGACCTCCTCTTTCATTTATTAGTGTTCAAATAGTTTGGTTTGGTTTGGAAAAGAGTAGGAGAGCTCATGCTTAAGTGGTAAAGAGAGTTTGTTTTCGACTGCGGCCTATGCTCTGTCATGCCATGCTTGATATTGTTTTGGCTTTATGCTTAGTATTCTTTTCTGTAGCATGACTTGTTATAAACAATTGAGATTGCTTAATGTGCCTTGGATGAATCATGCGTTGTTTTAGCATATTAAAGCCTAGTATAGTGGTATTCTCCTTTGATGCTTTATTTGGGTTGACTTGGCACATGCTCACACCATGTTATGACTATCCCAAGTCACCATAAGCCTTTATGATCCTTTAGTTTTCAACTTGTAGTATCACTTTATGCTTTGATTAATGATGTTTTGTCGCTCTGCATGATTATGGCCATTATTGATCTCTTAGTTTGTCGCTCCCAGTCTTTTGCTAGCCTCCACAACCAAGTATGAGTTCCACTCATGCATCCAACTCCCTAAACCAAGTTATTCCAAAGAGTCCACCATACCTACCTACTAGCTTATGCTATTCCAAGTATATTCATGCTTTTGTTTACCTTCCACTTGTTATGAGAAAACTAGTGATTAAAGCTCTCACGAACTTGATGGCACACTTTACTTTACTTGCCTTTAATAAACTTGAACCATTGTGTCGTCTATGTTGTATATGCTTGCACTTATTTGTTGGTAATTAGCAGAACCATGCTTTCATGGGGAACGCTTTCAACATTGCACTTGGTACTTGTACCTAGTTGATATCATGCTCTTTTGTATATGGATGTCGTCGGTGTGAAATGAAAGGGGAGCTTGTAAGTCCATGGAGTTATGTATATGTGTTAGAGAAATGTATCCAGGCACTGGTCTAATCCATGCTGACATGGTGGAAACCTACAGCGTAACCATAATGAGCTGTCTATGAAGCATTCTTCTTATAAAAAAAGAGTCCTATATTGAGAAAAAAAGAGAAAAAAATGAGATTATGAAAAGAGGAAAGAGAGAAAAAAGCACCATATTCCCATGGTAAATAAGAAGATTGCTGAGATGCTTGTTGTTTGCTTGCCTTGTCATTTTGATATGGGGATTCTTCCGTATCATCGGGCAAGGGGTACCCCGTTGGCGGTTCTCAATGATACACATGTACTTACAATGACAAGAACTTACCGGTGACTAAACTTGAGTAGCATGAGGAGCGGCCCTCGTATACAAGGGATATGAGATTTCTGACTTATACTTCGTCAAGCATGTATACCATAGTTTGTTCACTCTAACCTTAATCACTTCAAGATGCTTATGATAGGGGCAATGAGAGCTGAAAGCTATAAGTACCATAATTTTTGGAAGCTCTTTATGAGACTTGAATCCCTACTTCCTTTTACAAAGGCCTTTTTCCACCATTATATTGAGTCTCCACCTTTTATCTTTATGCACTTACTTTGAGAGCATAGTGGCCATTCTTAGTTCTATGTGCATTATCCCAAGACTAGTTGATTGATGCATATCTTGTTATTGCTTGTTTTAAACTATTGTATCTAGTCACTCTTATGAACTTTGAAGGTGTCCTATGCATTTATATTTGCTACTCTATGAGGGACAAGCTGAATACTTTTATGCTATGTTTTCTTTATGTGAAACAAACAAACGTCTTGCAAGGCATTGTTATTCATGAATCTTTTGTCTGTGCCTTTTCATGTTGCATCATAGTTTCTTTGCTTATTTCTAGAACTTTGTCTTTCATGTTATGATTGAAGTATTATGATCCCAGCTTTGAATGTTTTGCAAATACTTTGATCAAGTCTTTAATGGTGCATGTCACCTCAAAAATTATTCTTTCTTTTTATCACTTACCTACTCGAGGACGAGCAGGAGTTAAGCTTGGGGATGTTGATACATTGCAAATGTATGTATAATTTTTGATGCTCCATGCTTGGTTTTATCCACTTTCTTGTGTTTTGTCCACACTTTGGAGTACTTTTCATATGATTTCTTGGACTAACCTATTAACAAGATCCACAGTGCCAGCTGCCTGTTTTCTGCTGTTTTTGGTTCCAGGAAAGTCAGAAAATGAATATTCTCGGAATTGGACAGGACAAAATCCAAAGTGCCTATTTTTCCAGAAGACTCCAGGAGCCAGAATACGAGACGGAGGAGGGCCAGGGGCTAGCCACACCACCCCCAGGCGCAGGCTGGGCCTGGCCGCGCCAGGGCATGGTGTGGTGGCCCTAGGTACCCCCTCGGTCTCCATCTTCGCCTATAAGAAGCCTTCTGACCTAAAAACTCGGGGGGTTTGACGTTTTTCCATGAAAAGTTCCGCTGCATCGCCGCCACCGAAGGGGAGATTCGGGGGACAGAAAGTCTCTGTTCCGGCACCCTACCGGGACGGGGAAGTGCCCCCGAAGCCATCTCCATCGATCTCCACCATCATCTTCATCGACCATCCATGTTTCCCCCATCTATGAGTGAGTAATCCCCCGCTGTAGGCTATGGGGATGGTAGGGATTGGATGAGATCGTTCATGTAATGGTATCAGATTGTTAGGGCATGGTGCCTAGTATCTTTTATTAGTGCTTTATGACTTTGTTGTGACTTGTTGTGCTTAATGCTAGTCACTAGGGCCCGAGTACCATGATTTCAGATCTGAACATGTTATTGATTCATTATGATAGTATTGTTTTGGGTCTTATCTGCAAGTTATATACACACGTCGTTGTCCGGAACCTATGGCCCCGAAGTGACAGAAATCGGGATAACCGGAAGGGAAAGGCTTTGATGTGAGGATCACATGTGTTCACGGAGTGTTAATGCTTTGCTCCGGTGCTCTATTAAAAGGAGCACATTAATTGCCAGTAGTTCCCTAGAGGCCCCGCTGCAAACGGGCTGGCAGGACAAAAGATGTTGTGCAAGTTCTCATTGCGAGCATGTATGACTATATATGGAACACATGCCTAGGATTGTCTAGTACTTGGATGCTTTATCTTATTTATCTGCAATTGCCCTATGTTCTGATTGCTATGTGAATTGTCTTGTCCATGCAACGCCCGTCCATCCATCCCTATGCCTACCGCACTCGGATCCCACTGTTTACTGCTTTTGTTACTATTGTCTTTGCTTTACTACTGCCGTTACTTTGTTATTCCTACTACAAAACTGTTGCTACTAATAAACTGCTGTGAGCAAGATTGTTTCCAGGTGCAACTGAATTGACAACTCAATTGTTAAGGTTTATAAATATTCTTTGGCTCTCCTTGTGTCGAATCAATAAATTGGGTTTCACTTCCCTCGAAAATACTGCGATACACCCCTTATACTTGTGGGTCATCAAATACTATTATGAACATCTAGAGATATAACAATAAAACAACTTCATTTATTGTCCTATAGGGCATATCTCCTTCAACAACGTCGTTGCCCCGTGACGGAGAGGGATCCTAGTCTATGTCAGTGTCTTCGGCGCTGACCTTCGGCATCTAGCCGTACTCAAACTTAGTTAGAAGTCCCCTAGAAACGAGGCCCTTCGTTGTGCTTCATGCTCCCACTCTAGTAATGCCACCAAAAATAGCGCACGACGGTCGTATGCGCGGTTGATACGTCCAAAACGTATCTATAATTTTTGATGGTTTTATGCTAATAATATGCCTTTGATACTCCTTTTTATATAAAGTTTATGATTTACACTTTTACACTAATAGTTGCAAAAGTGCACAATGTTCTTGTTTTACACTTTGATGTGTAGGAATTACCAAGAATACAAGTGGAAACCTTGTTGGAGTCAAATTGGGATTTTCTAGAAATCTGTCTCAGAACTATTTTTGAAGATGGTCAAGTTTCGGGTCGAAAACGGCATCAAACAGAAAACTCTTCAACTACAAAGTTATTGGAAATTTCACGACAAACGTTCTAGACATATAATTTAGCTGATTCTGAGTCCGTACGGGCCCGTTAGGCCCGATTTACTGCAGCCCAAGATGGGTAACGGGAATCCGAGAAGCTATATAAAGGGAGGAAACCTAATTCGTGGGAGACACCTCCACCCACGAATTTGCAGCCACCAAAGCCACGTTTTTGCCTCCCCACGGATCCCATCTCCATGGGGAAGGATCCCAAGAAGCCATGAAGGAAGGGCGCTAAGGGGCGGTGCTCCCCTGTGATACCGGCGGTGGGGAAGGAGTCCTCCACGCCGCTGCCATCTCTTCACCATCTTCACCGCCATCTCCATCGATCTCCACCACCATCTCCATCACCGTTGCTGATTCCCATGATGATGAGGGAGTAGTTCTTCCTCGAGGCTAAGGGTTCTATCTGTAGCTATGTGTTCATCTCTCTCTCTCTCTATGCATGATCATATTGTGATCATGAGCTTTGTAATCTAGTAGATTTACCTTGCTACTCAAGTGCTTTAATAGATCTCTGTTGTCCCCATGTGTGTGAAAGTGACAGTGTGCACACCATGGTGGCACTTAGGCTAGAGATTACAGATACTTGTTATGAGTTATATTTGGAGTTGAATGTCTCTATGAAATTGTGGTGTTTGTTGGAACCATCTAGTGCTCAAAGTGACAATGTGGGGTTATCTAGATGGGGAAAGCGAACTTTGAGGTGTGCTGTTATAGCCCTACCATGGATTAGAGTGTCCAACCAGAGAGTAGTTCAGAGTAGTATCATAAAGAGAAGATATTTATATGAGAGTGTTCACTAGTGAAAGTATGATCCCTAGGCCTTGTTTCTAAACATTGAAACTTCGTTCGCAACTAAATCTGTTACATGTTTGTTTGCTTCCATCTTTATTTCAGTTTGCCTCTAGTCTCTTCCACGCCATCAAGCTATTTTCTGGCACCGTTGTCTTATATTCATACCACTTGTATTTCACTATCTCTTCGCTAAACTAGTGCACCTATACATCTGACAAGTGTATTGGGTGTGTTAGGGACACAAGAGACTTCTTGTATCTTGATTTTAGGGTTGCTTGAGAGGGGATACCTTTGACCACTTCCTCCCTGAGTTTGATAAACCTTGGGTGATCCACTTAAGGGAAAACTTGCTGCTGTTCTACAAACCTCTACACTTAGAGGCCCAACAATTTTCTACAAGAATAGAAGTGCGTAGACATCAAGCTATTTTCTGGCGTCGTTGTCGGGGAGGTAAGGTAAAAGGTACTCACATCCTCCGGTGTGAGTGCTCGAAGTTATTTCTTTTAGATTCTGCAATTTTGTCTTTTTGTTTCTTGTTTTCACTAGTTAGGCTTAATGGAAAACAACAAAAAAATTAGAGAGCTTTATAGTATTTATCTTGAGTTAGGACATGACGTGTTTGAAGAGAAAATTAAAAAACCTATGGAAATTTATTTGCATGCTAATAGCAATGTTGTTAGTATGAATTCTTTGGACACCATTATTGCTAATGCTATGGAAAAGTCTGATGCTACTGAAAGTTATTATGAGAGAGGGAAACATGGTTTTATACATCTCAATAATATTAGGTTTCTCCTCTTTATGTTGAAAGTCTTGAATTTGCACTTATTTTGCTCTCCTATGCTTGTTGCTTTGTGCTCTCATGACTTGTTTCTTTACAAGATTCCTATGCATATGAAGTGGGTTAGACTTAAATGTGCTTTGAATTTGCTTCTTTATGCTCTCTTTTACTTCAATTCATATTTCTTATGTGAGCATCTTCTCAAACTATCATGCCTAACTTAAAGGCGTTAAAGAAAAGTACTTATTGGGAGATAACCCAAAAGTTTTAGATGGGTCTTGGAAGTTATTACCTCTGTAATAACCGCTCCTTATCCTTTTTATTTTCTTTTTGTGCCAAGAGTAACCTCTAATGAGAGAGAAGTAATGCTTGGGAAAGTTGCTGTCCCGAAACAGATTTTTGTGCTTCACTGTAAAAATTCGCATAAAATCTCTGTACGATGTTTTGAGGCGTGAAGTTTTGTGCTTCTGCCCCAGGTTGTTATCTAACGTTCGTTAGTTCAACACTTTTCGATTTGGGCAACGGAAGGCCTTCGAAAAAATTGGTTTTTACCTGCTGGTCTGTTTTGACAGATTTCTGCCGTTATTTGTATTTGCCTCTTAATCTCTTTCTCTTTGAGTACTTTTTGGGGAATTGAGCTTTTCAAGGGAAGTGCTACAGTAGCTTGTGTTTTAATGAAAGTTTTATTGTTGTTGAAACTGAACCCAAAGACTTATTATCTTGAGTGCACTAATGTTGCTAATAAAGATTGTGTGAAGTTTTGTATGAAGGAAAAATTTCAGGTGTATGGAGAGAATGATGTAATGACATGAAGAATGGACTAAAGCTCAAGCTTGGGGATTCCACGCGTGTCACCCCAAGAAATATCCAAGAAGTACAAGCATCAAAGCTTGGGATACTAAAGGCATCCCCTTCCTCATCAATAAAAATCTCAGGTCTTTCTAGGCACTTCATTTTTATTATTTCATGCATAATTGTGTTGTTCTTGGAGCATCTTCGCTTTGTTTTTAGTTTTCTTTTGTTTGGTTTTCTTAAATAAGTTGGTTAGATCCCAACATACTTCTTTTGGAGAGAGACACACCCAGTTATTCATTGCCTAGAACACTCTAGTTTTCATTCTTATTGTTTTGTGAGTGTTCTCTTTTGCTAGCACTGTGTTTAGCCTTAGGTTTCTTGTGCTTTCAGCTTAGAACTTTTTAGTTCTTCTTTTTGGATTTGTGAGACAAGCTCACTGATCTTTATTTATTATTATCTTTGTGAGTATTTTCAAATAAAGTTGGTTTGGATTGGAAAAGAGTAGGAAAAGTTCATGCTTAAGTGGTAAAAGGAGCTTGTTTTTGACTGTGGCCTATGCTTTCTCATGTCATGCTTGATATTATTTTGGCTTTATGCTTAGTGATTTTTGTTGTAGCATGACATGTTATAAACAATTGAGATTGCTTAATGTGCCTTGAAATAATCATGTGTTGTTTTAGCATAATAAAGCTCCTTTGATGCTTTATTTGGGTTGACTTGGCGCATGCTCACACCATGTTATGATTATCCCAAGTCACCATATCCTTTATGATCCTTTAGTTTTCGACTTGTAATATCACTTTATGCTTTGATTAATGATGTTTTGTCGCTCTACATGATTATGGCCATTATTGCTCTCTTAGTTGGTCACTCCCAGTCTTTTGCTAGCCTCCATAACCAAGTATGAGTTCCACTCATGCATCCAACTCCTAAAACCAAGTTATTCCAAAGAGTCGACCATACCTACCTATTAGCGTTTGCTATTCCAAGTATATTCATGTTTTTATCTACCTTCTGAATTAAACTTGTTATGAGAAAACTAGTGATTAAAGCTCTCAGAAACTTGATGGCACACTTTACTTTTTTGCCCTTAATAAACTTGAACCATTGTGTCGTCTATGTTGTATATGCTTGCACTTATATATTGGGGAAGTAGAACCATGCTGTCATGGGGAACGCTTTCAACATTGCACTTGTACTTTGTACCTAGTTGATATCATGCTCTTTTGTCTATGGATGTCGTCGGTGTGAAATGAAAGGGGAGCTTGTAAGTCCATGGAGTTATGTATGTGTGTTAGAGAAACGCCTGGGCCACCGGTCTAATCCATGCTATCATGGTGGAAACCTGCAGCATAACCATAATGAGATGTCTATGAAGCATTCTTCTTATAAAAAAAAGAGTCACATGTTGAGAAAAAAGAGAAAAAAAAGACATGAGAAAAGAGGAAAGAGAGAAAAAAGCACCATTTTCCCATGGTAAATAAGAAGATTACTGAGATGCTCGTTGTTTGCTTGCCTTGTCATTTTGATATGGGGATTCTTCCGTATCATCGGGCAAGGGGTACCCCGTTGGCGGTTCTCTATGATACACATATACTTACTATGACAAGAACTTACCGGTGACTAAACTTGAGTAGCATGAGGAGCGGCCCTCGTATTCAAGGGACATGAGATTTCCAACTTATACTTTGTCAAGCATATACTCCATAGTTTTTCACTTTAACCTTAATTACTTCAAGATGCTTATGATAGGGGCAATGAGAGCTGAAAGCTAATAAGTACTATAATTTTTGGAAGCTCTTTATGAGACTTGAATCCCTGCTTCCTTCTATGAAGGCCTTTCTTTTACTTTTATGTTGAGTCTCCATCTTCTATCTTTATGCACCTATTGAGAGAGCATAGTGGCCATTCTTAGTTTAATGTGCATTGTCCCAAAACTTTTTGATTGATGCATAACTTTGATATTGCTTGTTCTTAAACTATTTGTATCTAGTCACTCTTATGAACTTTGAAGGTGTCCTATGCATTTATGTTTTGATACACTATGAGGGACAAGCTGAATACCATTCTCATTGTGTTTTCTTTATGTGAAACAAACAAACGTCTTTCAAAGTATTGTTATTCATCAATCTTTTTTTGTACCTTTTCATGCTACAACATAGTTGCTATGTCTTATTGTTAGAACTCTATCTTTCATGTTCATGTTTAGAGTACCTTGATCCAAACTATCAATGCTTTTACAATAATGATGATCAAGATTGTGTTGGCTACATGTCACCTCAAAAATTATATTGTTTTTATCGTTTACCTACTCGAGGACGAGCAGTAACTAAGCTTGGGGATGTTGATATATCCATAACGTATCTATAATTTTTGATGATTTTATGCTAATAATATGCTTTTGATACTCCTTTTTATATAAAGTTTACGATTTATTTGGACTAACCTACTAATAGTTGTAAAAGTGCACAATGTTTTTGTTTTACACTTTGATGTGTAGGAATTACCAAGAATACAAGTGGAAACCTTGTTGGAGTCAAATTGGGATTTTCCAGAAATCTGTCTCAGAACTCTTTTTGAAGATGGTCACGTTTCGGGTCAAAAACGGCGTCAAACAAAAAACTCTTCAACTACAAAGTTGTTGGAAATTTCATGATAAACGTTCTGGACATAAAATTTAGCTATTCCGAGTCCGGACGGGCCTGATAGGCCCGATTTACTGCAGCCCAAGATGGGGTGACAGGAATCCGAAAAGCTATATAAAGGGAGGAAACCTAATTCGTGGGAGACACCTCCACCCACGAATTTGCAGCCACCAAAGCCATGTTTTTGCCTCCCCCATGGATCCCATCTCCATGGGGAAGGGCTCCCAAGAAGCCACGAAGGAAGGGCGCTAAGGGGCGGTGCTCCCCTATGATACCGGCGGCGGGGAAGGAGTCCTCCGTGCCACCGCCGTCTCTTCACCATCTTCACCGCCATCTCCATCGATCTCCACCACCATCTCCATCACCGTTGCTGATTCCCATGATGATAAGAGAGTAGTTCTTCCTCTAGCCTAAGGGTTCTACCGGTAGCTATGTGTTCATCTCTCTCTATGCATGATCATATTGTGATCATGAGCTTTGTAATCTAGTAGATCTACCTTGCTACTCAAGTGCTTTAATAGATCTCTGCCCTCCCCATGTGTGTGAAAGTGACAGCGTGCACACCATGGTGGCACTTAGGCTAGAGATTAGAAATACTTGTTATGAGTTATATTTGGAGTTGGATGTCTCTATGAAATTGTGATGTTTGTTGGAACCATCTAGTACTCAAGGTGACAGTGTGGGGTTATCTAGATGGGGAAAGCAAACTTTGAGGTGTGCTGTTATAGCCCTACCATGGATTAGAGTGTCCAACCGGAGAGTAGTTCAGAGTAGTATCATAAAGAGAAGATATTTATATGAGAGTGTTCACTAGTGAAAGTATGAACCCTAGGCCTTGTTTCTAAACATTGAAACTTAGTTTGCAACTAGATCTGTTACATGTTTGTTTGCTTCCATCTTTATTTTAGTTTGCCTTTAGTCTCTTCCACGCCATCAAGCTATTTTCTGGCACCATTGTCTTATATTCATACCACTTGTATTTCACTATCTCTTCGCCGAACTAGTGCACCTATACATCTGACAAGTGTATTGGGTGTGTTGGGGACACAAGAGACTTCTTGTATCTTGATTGCAAGGTTGCTTGAGAGGGGATACCTTTGACCACTTCCTCCCTGAGTTCGATAAACCTTGGGTGATCCACTTAAAGGAAAACTTGTTGTTGTTCTACAAACCTCTGCACTTGGAGGCCCAACAACTGTCTACAAGAATAGAAGTGCGTAGACATCAGCGGTCATTGCACAGATGGTGTGGAGCTGGTGGCGACGGAGTTTGATCTTGACGTCCAACAACGCTGATTCCGGTGGCACGGGCGGCGCCGACATCTTGATCCTGTTGAGGTACCAGCCACCCGGGAGGTTCACGTCCTGGTGCTCGCAGGACACCCCCGTTCCACCGCCAGCGCGCCTCCTTCACGGGAACATACTAGCGGTTATGGTGGGGCTAGGGATGGGTTCGAAGCTGTGTGTGCATCGGAGCCAGGACGCTTGCTGGCTAGGGCGGCACAACAAAATTATGCGCATGTGGCGGCTATGGAAGCGACATGAGGGAGACATGCGGAGGCGGTGGTGGCTCGGCGAGCGGCAAAGCCGCCACCCTAAAGACGAGTCGGCCTCGTGGTCATGCTTGTTCATCTTCTTCCACCACGAAGGCATGGCTGGATGTGGGGGAGATGGAGAACCGGTTTTGGTGGAAGTGGGAAACTGCCGTAGGCGACGAGAGAGATGGGCGCCCATTGCCATCTAGGAAGCCCTATCCATCAATCTCAACGCAGACTACGACGGCCGTGGCATTGATGCCGACGCAGAGGGTCAAGCGGCCGTGTAGGGTAGTCAGCTACCAACATTGAATGTTGGCATAGGAGGCAAAATATCAACATTCATGGCGGCACAACTGGGTGGGTCGCTGTCATGCGGGTCCGGGGTGGTCCGGTCCCAGCCCAAATTTGTGCCAAGAGTGAATTGGTCCGTGCGTATTGGTCCGTTTGTGCCGCGCCACTAGGTTAGGTTTTATGTGTCCTGTTGTCCATGCGGACGTGAACAGATAGGCTCGGTCCATTTGGGCCGTCCCACGATCATGCCGTGGTTGCCAACGATGTTTGTGGATGCATGCGTATATTTATCATTGTATTATTCAGATACGCATACAGGAGTGTCCATCCGGCTATACTAGGCGGTGTTGGTGTTCATACAAATAGGAAGGGAAGAGAATGTACGTTTTACCGATGTGAGTGACGACAATGACGCCGGCGATTAGGACAAATTGCTAGAACTCCATAGACTAGCTAGTCTGAAGAATATCTTAGAAAATGCCTCGTGAGAAAGGTACATAGGCACTTGATCGCCGTAGGAAACCTATCTAGTAGCTGAAAGAGACAAGGTGGACTGTCGGTATCAGATTAGCGTAGTGGGATGTAAATAAGTACTAGCACTACTATACTACTCCCTCTGTTTCAGATTACTCCGCACGCACGTTTATCTAGGTGGGCTAGTACTTCCTCATTTTTTATCCAAAAAAATCTTAGAATTTTTGAACTAGATAGTATGAAATGTGTACTAGCTATTTCAAAAATCTCGGGAATTTTTTGAATGAAAAATAAGAGAATACTAGTCCACCTAGATAAGCGTGCGTGCGGAGTAATTTGAAACAGAGGGAGTATATTAGATGTACTGAAACAACCTTATTTTCAAGTGACAGGCAATATCCATTTCAACCAATTATGAAAGAGAAAAGGGCTAACTGCACAGCTAATTGAATTCCTTTTCGAGGTTGAGTTCATCTTGAAACCGCATTTGCTTCCTAATTAAACTGAGACTAAATCAGAATATGAAAAAAACGAAAGACTCCACAGAACATGAATGAATTCAGGTACATCACATCAGGCTGATATGTGCCGGTATCATACCTGTTTCAAGATTCTTGCTAAGCCCTTCTTGTTGCCACATATCCAGTTTCTTCTAAGGTTTCTTGAATTGCTCAAGTTCCTGCTCAACGCTTCTTGTCTAGCTCCAGTCTAGCACTTGTACCAGTCGCCTACCAGATCACGGCTTTGCTCCAATTCTAGCAGTCTCTCCAATTATGCAATCCTCTCCAAAATTGGGGCTTTTCTTCACTTCAGCACTTCCCCTCGCAGTGGATTCCACTAGGTTCTTAACCTCTTCCCAATTCTGAAACTGAAACCTGCGATGTCTAATCCAACTCGGCACCTAACCAGCTTGTCAGCATCGTAAGTTTGCCTCAACATTCCCCCTAGAAATACAAAAAGAATGTAAATCTACTTTCATTTATTTATTAGGGACTTTTTCTTTTTCTATTTTATAGAATAAGTATGCTCTGGAGTAAAAGGATTCGAACCTTTGCATGCCGGTACCAAAAACCGATGCCTTACCATTTTAACTTTGTGAAATGGATGTATCTAGACTTTTTTTAGTGTATTGAACACTCCGAACCTCTACGAACCTATACATTAAAAGACGTCTAGATACATTCGATATAAAACTAAAACGTCTTATATTTTTGAACGAAGGGAGTACTGCTTACACAAAATGATGTGGCTTAATTTAGTTCATATAGGCATGTCGCGTGTTGATTTCACAAGGAAAGCTTGTGGAAGTTTGATTCTTCTCATCCGGGAATCAACGACCGAGGAAAAAATCCCCAGCCACCATGATCCACAACGGGAATGACCCGTAAAGGCCGTCGCCAAGACCGTGAACTTGTGGTCGAAATACCAGCAAGCAGCGGCACGGAAAGAGTTGCCCCGCCGGCACGGCGGCACCGGCCTCCCTATCCCTCTCGCTCGCGATCTCCTCCTCCCATCCCATCCCAACGACGACACGAGGAAAACGGCACACAAATCATCACCCGGCCGAGCAGAAGCCGGCTACTATTCCTCCACGGCTCCACCACCCCATCCCCCACAGCGCCTCCACTTGTTAAAAGCCTCCGCCACCCCCGCCCGCCCCCGTTGGACTCCTCTCTCCGCCTCTTCCGCTATTTATCGGACGGCAACCGCCGCGCTTAAACCCCTTGCGCTCCCCCTCTCCTTCCCTTAGATTACCCACTCCTGCTGCTCCCCGTGGCGGCCGCCTTGCCCGCGGCGGCGTCTTGCTGCGCGCGCGTGCTTGCTAGCTCCGACGCCGCGTTCCCTCCACCGATCCTCGATGGCGGAGGCGCTGGGAGCGCTGTGCCGCGGCGGAGGCTGGTCCTACGCCGCGATCTGGCGCTCCGACCGTCGCGACCCACGGTGAGTGACACAAGGATACCCGTCACATGTGCACCAGCTACTGCTGCGCTGCCGGTCGTAGATCTACGAGCTTCGGGTCTCTTCTTGCTATACTAGTGTCTAGCTAGGAACGACGCATTTCTTTTTTCTGCTGATGGTTATGAAAACGTAGTAATTTCGATAGTTTCTTTCTTGGCTAAATAGCTCCTGCCCGTAACAGTTCTGGCTCTGCATTTCTTCAGAGATTGTTCGGGCAACTTTACACCGCACTGTTTATTTTCTCGTTTTTCCTTTTTTCAACCACTGCCAGTGCCAGATCCCATGATCAAACTTGCATAACAGTGTCGCCTGTTCCCAAAAATGGAAATCTGAAGGTGGTACATTGGGATCTCAAGCCTGAATTTGCATTTTTCTTCTGGTTAAAGGAAAAGGTTATCTGAACTCCGTAGTTTCTGCCTCCTCATTTCCTTGCTCTGCCAACAGTACGCGCACGTTTTTTTTTTTTTTTTTTTGAAATGGGTATGCACACAGACTTTTTTTTATTGCGTAGGTCCCTTTCAAGAACTTTCTTTAGGGAGGATGTAGTGCAGATCCCACTACGTAGCATTTATCTTCTCTCGAGTTTTTAGCTAATATCCGATGTCTGCCTGTAAGCTGTAAGCACGTAGGGATACTGTACAAAATTTTAGTCATATCCCTCGACACTGGCACACTGCTACTAACTGCTCTTATTTTGAGAAATTTGACAAGGTAACCCCTACTTCTCACGTAATTGCTTGGAGAGAGGATATGATGGGATGCTTGTTATTTTACTGAACTCATGCCATGAATCATGATACCTCAGCCGTATGGAATTTAGGGGATGTACTTTTTTTAGGAAACTTACAACATGACAGGCTCCTACTGCTGATAAATTAAGAAAAAGTGAAGTTACATAATTACGGAGCTACATGGCCTAGTGCCCGTGCATTTGACTCTTGCTGCTGATTTGTGTCATATCTTGGAGAACTCTGCTGATTGGAAATACTACTATAGAACTGTAGTTTTTTTCACTTATACTTTCATTTCATATACAAGGTTGCTTACGATAGGAGAGTGCCACTGTGAAGATGAAGGCAGAAAAGTTGTTGAGAATATGCTTAATCAGGTCCATGTTGTTGGAGAAGGGTATGCCACAGTTTTTCTTTATGCTCCACTCAGTTGATCCTTTGCAAGTCTTTAGTTTGGTATCTCTATTTTAAATGATTTTGTGCCTACTTGTGGCTAAATACAACAAGAACATCAATTGGGTAAGTACTGTCCGAGAATATTTGTTACATATTTTCCTGTTAATGTGTTATAAAGTACTATCTGAGATTACCATAGTCCATATATGGTTAAACTCTCCCTGTATCCCCTATATACTTTTTCGACATTTCATTTAGATTTGTACTGCTCCAACGAGTTTCCTTTGCTCTCAGCTACTTGCAGGCACTAACTCGTCTTCTGTTTCAGCATCATAGGGTCAGCTCTAGTAAGTGGGGAGTGCCGATGGATTTCTGATGATATTTCATTTAATTTGGTCCAGCCTTGTAACACAGAAAGCCCAGGCTTATTTCAGGTATGAAATTTATTTTTCTCTGTACACATGTCTTTCTTTAGAGGACGCTTTTAGAAGTTTGTATTACTAAAGCTACCACCACGAATCTCCAAAAAAATAAGAATTGTGTATAGACAACGAAAAGACTAGTTAGTCTCACGATTACTGTGTGTCGATAAGTGCACATGGGTTATTAACACATGGGCATATTAGCACATGTGTGTTCTTTCTGTCCATACTTTCTTTTCATTTATTGCAGAAAATAAGAAGTTTCCTTATTTTAACAGAGGAAGGTTACCTTCTTGTAGGGCTATACTTGGTGGCAACATCAGTTCCTGAGCGGGATAAAGGTTATTCATCTTTTCTTATTTCCAACATTCACTATTAAGCCAGTTGGGGCAGAACTTTCTTAATGATTAACAAAACTTTGATTAGTCACTGAAAAATATATATACATCATTAACAGACTATTGCAGTAGTACCTATTCCGGCACTTGGTGTGGCACAGTTCGGCTCAATGCAAAAGGTTAGTGCATATAGGTTTCGCTACTGGAACCCCTAAATATCCATTATGAAACATGTTTTTCATGATATCAGTATATTGTTGCTTCGTGATATCATCAGTTCGCTCTAAAAAGAACTGTTCGCATGAGTTTTTCAGAAGCTGCTATATTTGACTCATGCCAATTCTTGAGAACGAAATATTTATTGTTTGGACTGTATAACTATATTAGTTTGTGAACTTGTGGGATGCTATTAGCTATATGTTATCTAAAGTTACCCCGTCGCATAAATATATTATATGATTATTCATCAGGACATAAAAATTGCATACCTTGTAATGAAATGCAATTTTACATTCTTCAGGTATCTGAGAGCTTAGAGTTTCTGGACCATGTTAAAGGCACAATTTCTAGAAGGGAAAGGATTTTATGGGATCCTTCAACCAAACATAATCATGGAGATGCTTTCCCTCATGGTAGTCAATTTCAACTCAATTCTATGAGCACAAGTGGTCGTATGCGTATCAAGGCTGACTCAGAAAACAATGAACTTCTTGAAAACACAGTAAGCATAGAATCTCTGGGGAGTTTAGTAAGTACTTCAAGCAATTACTCTCCGAGCTCTTCAAATGGTTTCACCTCCTACGGAAGTTCCAATGGTCGGAATCCTACTCACATAGTGGCCATGCCAGTGAACTCCAAGTCAATAAATGCGGTCAGAGTCTTTCATAATGCCAGCAATTTGATGCAGCACAATAGTGGTTCAGTAAATCCATTACAGATTCAATCTAGTAAACAGCCTGATTCTGGTTTAGCAAGTGCAACCACATATTATTCCAGTTTGAACAATCTTCCTAGAATAGAGCATGAGCTGTCATGCAGACCTAACAAGTTAGGATATCACCTCCAAAGTGAAAAGTCATCAAGTCACCATAATTCATTCTCAGCTTGTTTTCCTGTGGGGGATGAGCTTAAGCCCATGTTATTTGAAAACAACGCCTCTCTTGTTGAAAGTAACCCAATGCAAGAGGCCGATACTACTGGATTTAGTTCACAGGGTAATTGTGCAGACTATGCATCGCCGAATCAAATATTGGAAGAAACAGCTGCAGGGATGGTAAACTCTAGCAGAAAAGGAGAAAATGGAGATACCAGCTTGCTAGACAGTTCGGTATTCGATCCCCTCATGCATGATTGGTGGGATAACAGTGTTCTGCTAGCAGGAAACATTCCTCATTTTGGAGCCACTACCACAGTCTCTGTTACAGAACAGGCAAATAGTGATCCATTATCAGTTGAAGGGAGGGGGCTGTTTTCAGAATCTGCCCTTGAAAAACTGCTTGGTGCTAGCGGCAATGTTAATACGGATACAACATGTGGCCCTGGTGTGGCTAGCACTGACCCATTAGCTAACTATTTCTCAGGCTGTGAATTACCAGGTTACACCCTCCAAGACTCTTACTCAGTGAGCAAGGAACAAGTGCCATCATTGAACTTCCCTTCCAGTAGCTACACATCTGAAAATGTGCCAAATGGAGCATCAAAGTCAATCCCAGTGTCCCTGGCCAATTTATCTATGGATGACTGTTGCAGTCTGAACACGGCAAATTCCAAGGTTGGACATGTGACAAATCCTGAGGGCGTAAAGGTTATAAAGAAAAGAGCTAGACCAGGTGAGAGCACACGACCAAGGCCAAAGGACCGGCAGCAGATACAAGATCGCGTCAAGGAATTGCGTGAGATAGTCCCGAACAGTGCAAAGGTATACTTATTGATCACACCATGTTTCTTTATGTTTAGGCTCATAGAAAATAACTGAGATTTTTATTGTACACAACAGTGTAGCATCGATGCTCTGTTGGACCGAACAATCAAGCATATGATCTTTCTACAAGGTGTAACTAAGTATGCAGAGAAAATTAAACAAGCTGATGAACCTAAGGTATGTCATGGTGATGAGAGTATATAAGCAATCTAGAACTTCAAGAATTCTCGTTAGACTTTCTTGTACTGATTGTACATTCATGTGATTATGTGAAGATGATAAGCAAGGATACTGGTGCCATCTTGAGAGATAATTCAAGTGGCGTTGTCTTGAAAGATAACTCCAGCGCTGCCAGCAACGGTGGTGCCACGTGGGCCTATGAGGTTGCAGGACAGACTATGGTTTGCCCAATAATCGTCGAGGATATTGCACCACCTGGTCAGATGCTTGTGGAGGTATGGTTCAGAGGGGGTATACTATTTTCTTTTTCTCCAGTGCAGATTTTTTTTTTAAAAGTCATTGCTGTTCAACAGATGCTATGTGAGCAACGTGGATTTTTCCTAGAGATAGCAGACACCATACGTGGATTTGGACTGACAATCTTGAAGGGTCTGATGGAGCTCCGTGATGGCAAGATAATGGCACGATTTCTTGTCGAGGTAGAGAAGATATTTATTGGACATAAACTTTTTCTTAGCTTCGTTGTTATATCCTTTTAACATCATGTCGGCTCCCGGTGTTGCAGGCAAACAAGAACGTGACTAGGATGGACATATTTTTGTCACTTGTTCAGTTACTAGAACAAAATAGCCTCAATAGATCTTCTGACCAGCTAGCAAAGGTTATTAGCAGCGGGGTTCCATCTTTCGTGGAGCATCAGAAATCTCCAATGTTGATTCCGGTTGGCATTGCTGAGAGATGATAGGGAACACAAAATTTGGAGAAGATCATATTAGGGATAACAATTGGAAACATTAAGAGTACTGATGCTTGATGTTAACTGTCAGGCGTTGTTAGGATCATAGGAGTGACAAGCGTACAGTGTAGCGAATGTGCATTACGTTATGAATAAAACTTCTCCTTTTTCTTTTTTGAATTATATGTATGTCTTTTCTTTATCAACGTCAATTTAGTTCTTGTTTGTAACTGGAACGCTTGCGTTAATGTATCGTGTTGTGTGTAGTGATGACTGAATTTTTCGACAAAAAAAGTGACCTGTGGAGAATCTGTTATCTTTGATTCCTTTCTCTGTTTTCAGGTATGTTGTGAATTTTAGAGGTTATCTGGCCGTGCCTGAATGCAGGTCGGTACCAGGCTTTACATTTTCCTGTAACGGTCAGATTTTCCCCTTTACCTATATATACTGCTTCTCATCGTGTGGCAAAGTGACAGGAAGAGAGATGAAACTCTTGTCTGAGCCTAAATCTTCACCTTCCAATCCTTTGCACCTAGCCGCCTACTCCGTGCTATCCACTCAAGTGCTTGGCGACTTTTGCTGCTTTGAGAGAACATCTTCGTGAATCAGTACAAGCATTTCAAGGTCCAAGTGCTAGCCAACTATTGTTACCTTTTGGAGGGCGTACGTCTCCTGATAATAGGTGTCACTTGAAACCTTCATGGTGATTATGAAACAACCAAGAGTTTATCAAGGCGGCAGATCACCTACTTATGCGCCAAATACACATGTATACCTTTTGAAGTTTAATGTCATGTTTTCAATGTTATCTCCAATTTTGTTTGGACTAAACTACTAATAATCGTCGGAAGCCATAACCCCTCTTGTTTCGTTACTTTCAGATGTTTTCTGATCCAGGAAAAAATACGTCGAGAAATTTCAAGATGTGCCCCAGACAGCTGAGGGTCCTGTCATACCCTTCGGTGCGCCCCAGGGCTAGGCTGAGCCCAAGGGTGTGTGGCCCAATGGATTTTTCTCGGGGTTATTTGGGATTTTTCAGAGTTATGGACCTCTGTCGGTTATAATGCGGTGTCATAGGAAGGAACATAAACATAGAAGAATTCCTCTCGAGGTTAGATCCAATCTAAGGAGTAGGCTTGCGGTTCTTCAGCACTAAGATCACGATTGATAGATGTGAAACACCTGAGGGAGAGGTACAGTGAAGAATAAGGAGGGGCCTTCGCCTCGCTTCCGACATCGGTTGTGTGTTGCTAGGGGCACTGTCTTAACGTCATTATCTCCATCGCAATATTCTCCTCTCGGCAAATGTTGTCTCCATTACCGACCCTCTATAATACATTGACAAACATGATGTTTGATGATATATTACTTTTCCATGATTTATTGTATCTCTGTGTCATTGTTTGAGTAGTAATTTATTATATGGTGTTGGTTAACTGGTTTGGTTCTTGTTCGTTTATTTATATGCAATTATTTCTTCCTAGTGTTGGAGTGCATGCGTATATCGGGATATCACATAATGGTTGCACTATGTCTTGATGAATTGATGAGAGAGGGCCGGAGCGAGTAGAAACCGTGTCTCAAAACATGGATTCATGCTCATAGGGGATTTTTGGGTACCTTGAACCTAATGTGTTGTATAGACATTGTTTCATCTCCAATAGATGATGCATAATAGGGCACTCGAAAACAGTTTAGGACGTATGTTTTTGACTTTTAGGGCACCAAGTTAAATTTTTCCATACTAGATGATGTATAATATGGCACCCAACGTGAGATCCAACGGTGTGGAGCGGTTGTATGGAGGTACAGCTGGCATCGGCGATCTCGGGTGGCCATATTATGTGATAGGGCACTGGTTCGGTGATGTAATTTTGCATCACCTCTTGTAAATTTTTAGGGCACGATATACAAATTTGTTGTCCTTTTTAGGAATATGTCATATGTTGGAGACTGTTTTAGCCTATTGTGCTCTATAAATTTGTTTTGCATCATATGTTGGAGATGCTCTTAATAGCTATTAGAAGATCAATTGTAGTCACTATATAGAGAGAGATGCCCAACTGATGTACACAATTATGTAGACTCGTAATGCCGCTATATGCTTTGATATAAGATCTGTCAGTTTTGCTGCATAAACTGTGAGCATTTCCTTCACTTTTTGGAGTTTCTTTGTCCACATGTTGTAACAACCCTAGTTTTATTAAATAGTAATTAGATTGTGTTTGTGCATTCATGAATATCATCATCTTTGCTAAAGAAAAATTCATGAAAGAAATAATCACAAAGCCCTAATTTCCCCCCTCTTGTAAACCCTTTCAAATGGTTTTAAATATTTTGAAAACTACCAAAACTACTGGAGCCCAAGTGGATTATAAGGGCCCTGTAGTATTTCAAATTGTTTACGAAAACTCTAGTATTTTTGATATGGGGTGGCCCGATCTTCTCAGTAAGCGGATGACAATGATAATGGTGGATGATAGATAACTAGCCTGTAGCTATGAACTCTCCCGCTCGATCCCTGATGCCAATGCAACAGCTCTCGAACCTTGTAGGATATTCACAACACCACGCTCTTGCGCACGCAGCCGTGACCACGAACGGTAGTATGCAATCTACTAATTCCCAATGAAACAACAGATCACACTCAATTATAGTTGGTAGATTCGAACACAGGGTAATTTCAGAGGTTCTATGAAAGAAACAACTCCAAAATATTTTAACGTGGTCTAAACCCTAACTAGAGGTCGTTCCATAGCTTATAAGGGCAGCTGGAGCGGCCAGAAACCGAAACTAAACGCAAACGACTCAAACTGATACAAACCGACTCGGACCAGATTCGGTCGGTGGCGGAACACTCGGTGAATCGGCCGGATAGTCCGGTCAGGCCGGACACTCCGGGTGAAGTGTGCCGAACAGTCCGGTCTGGCCGGAAACTCTGAAGTTTCCGGGTGGCGTCCGGGTAGTGTCCGAACTGACATACTGAATGTCCACACCAGTTCGCCTCTCAACCAGGCAGGACAGTCCGGGTGGATCTGGCCGGACACTCCGGTCGTGGCAGATCTTTTTGCCTTCGTCTCGATGATTTTCTCTTGCGCCTTCCTCCCGCTCCTCCCTCGCGCATCCTTGGGCGATCATCATGTTGGGCTTCTCTTGTAGCCCTTCTCCTCCTCGCGCCATGCTTGTTTCTCCAACGAACCTGATCATACATAAATGCATAGACTTAGGCAGTATAAAGTTCTCATCAATCAAAGTACCGGATTCGTTTAGGAGTAAATTCACCTGTTGTTCCAGTAGCTTAGCACGAGCTCTTGTAATAGGTCCAATTCTAATCTCATTGGACTGATCCTTTCTTGCAACAGTTGTAGCATCTTCAGTAGTCATTGGGGTAGGTGTAATTGTAGGGATGTCCTCATCATCTCCCCCCTTCAAAAGGCGTCGACCTCGACGCTCCAAGGTCTTCTCCAGCATATGGTGACAAATCAACAACGTTGAAGCTATTGCTAACTCCACCAAACTCCTCAATAGGTATATCAACCGAGTAGGCGTTATCATTAATCTTGGCTAACACCTTGTAAGGACCAGCACCACGTGGCTTCAATTTTGACTTTCGAAGTAGTGGGAACCTATCCTTGCATAGATGCACCCAAACCATATCTCCAGGCTCGAACAACACTTCTTTCCTTGCTTGATTCCTTGCAGTAGCAATGTTCTTGCCTTTCTTTTCAATAGCCTCTCGAGTCTTCTCATGTATTTTCTTCACATAATCAGCACGTTTTGATGCCTCCATATCAACTCTCTCAAGTAATGGCAGAGGCAACATATCAAGTGGCGTCAATGGCTTGAAACCATACACCACCTCAAAAGGACAAAGCTGAGTAGTTGAATGCACAACCCTATTGTAAGCAAACTCAACATGTGGCAAACACTCTTCCCACTCCCGCAGATTCTTTTTAATCATGGTCCTTAGTAGCTGTGACAATGTTCGATTCACCACCTCCGTTTGACCATCTGTTTGGGGATAACATGTAATACTGAACAGCAACTTCGTTCCTAGCTTGCCCCATAAGGTATTCCAAAAGTAGCTCATGAACTTCATATCACGGTCAGAAACAATCGTCTTTGGCACTCCATGTAATCTCACGATGTCCCTAAAAAATAGGTTAGCAACATGCGACGCATCGTCGCTTTTGTGGCAGGCAATAAAATGAGCCATCTTAGAGAACCTATCCACTACCACAAATATAGAATCATGACCTCTCTGAGTTTTAGGTAGACCTAGCACAAAATCCATACTAATGTCTTCCCATGGAATAGTCGGTGCAGAGAGAGGTGTATACAAACCGTGAGGCTTCAGCTTAGATTTCGACTTGTGGCATGTAATACATCGTCTCACAAATCTGTACACATCACACCTCATCTTGGGCCAATAAAAGTGATCAGCAAGCATGAGCAATGTCTTCTCACGCCCAAAGTGACCCATCAAACCACCAGCATGTGATTCCTGCACTAAGAACAAACGCAACGACGATTCTGGAATACATAGTTTGTTAGCTCGAAACAAATATCCATCATGTATATGATACTTATCCCATGCGTTTCTAAGAGCACACAAACGATATGGTTCAGCAAAATCATGGTCAGTTGCATAAAGTGCACAAATAGCTTCTAATCCAGGAATTTTAACATCAAGATTGGTTAATAGCATGTTCTTCCTAGATAGAGCATCAGCAACAACGCTTTTCCCTTCTTATAGTTAATGATGTAAGGAAAAGACTCAATGAACTCAACCCATTTAGCTAATCTTCTATGCAAGTTTGATTGAGCTTTCAAGTATTTCAATGCTTCATGATCAGAATGTATGATGAATTCTTTTGGCCACAAATAATGTTGCCAAACCTCAAGTACTCTAACAAGTGCATACAATTCTTTATCATAGATAGAATAATTCAAACGAGCACCAGTCAATTTCTCAGAAAAATAAGCTATAGGCCGACCCTCTTGCATCAAAACGCCACCTATGCCTATACCACTAGCATCACATTCAACTTCAAATTGCTTCGAAAAATCAGGTAATGCAAGTAATGGTGCAGAAGTAAGCAAACGTTTTAATGTATCAAATGCAATGTCTTGAGCCGCGCCCCATACAAAAGGAACACCTTTCTTTGTCAAATCATTTAATGGTGCAGCAATGGTGCTAAAATCTTTCACAAAGCGCCTATAGAAACCAGCGAGACCGTGGAAACTACGCACTTGACTAACATTCATCGGAGTAGGCCAATTCTGAATTGATTCAATTTTAGATTGATCTACCTCTACTCCATGCTTAGAAACAACAAATCCTAGGAATATGACCTTATCTTTTGGAAATGTACACTTCTCAAGATTAGCATATAGTTTATTATCACATAACACTTGCAAAACTTGTCTAATATGAGTGCAATGTTCAGATTCGGTGTGGCTGTATATGAGTATATCATCAAAGTAAACAACCACGAAACGACCAATAAACTCTCTCAAAACATGATTCATCAAACGCATGAAAGTACTAGGTGCATTAGTAAGACCAAACGGCATAACTAACCACTCATACAAACCGAATTTAGTTTTGAAAGCAGTTTTCCATTCATCCCCTTCTTTCATCCTAATTTGATGATAACCACTACGCAAGTCAATTTTAGAGAAAACAGCAGCACCACTCAATTCATCGAGCATATCCTCTAAGCGTGGAATAGGATGACGATATCGAATAGTGATGTTATTAATCGCTCTACAATCAACACACATGCGCCATGTACCATCTTTCTTAGGAACTAAAATAACAGGAACAGCACAAGGGCTAAGAGAGACACGAATGTACCCTTTATCCAGCAATGCTTGTACTTGCTTCTGAATTTCCTTAGTTTCTTCGGGATTAGTCCTGTAAGGTGCACGGTTGGGAAGTGTGGCGCCAGGAATTAGATCCACTTGATGTTCTATACCATGCAATGGGGGAAAACCTGCAGGTACGTCTGCTGGAAACACATCCCCAAAATTCTGCAAAACAGAAGAGACACCAAGAGAAATAGGGGTCATGTCGTTAGAAACCAATACCTCGCCCTTATACATGAGCACAAGTGGCATGGATGTAGGATCCTCACGAAACTCTCTCATATCCTCCTTGGTGGCTAGTATCAATAAACCAGGCACTCTCTCACTTTTCGTTATATCACTCAATTTAGGCTCAATTACATCAGGAACAGCTGTTACACAGTCTCGCCGAGTGGTAGTATCTTCCTTCAAGTTCACCTCTATCTTCTGGCGAGAATCATTCACAATTTCTTGTGGTGTCATTGGCTGCATAGTAATCTTCTTTCCTTTGAATTCCAAGTGATATGTATTGGCTCGGCCATTGTGTTGCACATGGCGATCATAGAGCCAATGTCGACCCAATAGTAGGTGGCAAACAGTCATAGGAACCACATCAAAATCAATAGAATCTTTGTATGGCCCTATTTGAAAATTCACACGTACCATATGATTTACCTTCATCTCACCATTGTTGCTCAACCATTGTATGTAGTATGGCTTGGGATGAGGTAAATATGTCAAATTCAGTTTGGCACATAGTTCCTTACTTGCAAGATTTCTGCAGCTACCTCCATCAATAATTACCTTGCAAGCTTTGTTTGGTCCAACTAGAGCTTTTGTTTGGAACAAGTTGCAACACTGGGATTCCTCAACCGGTTGCACACTAAGTACACGTGAATATACAACAATAGTGGGTGCACGCTCAGCATATGCATCAGCACCATCCTCGCCGTCATCAATATTATCCTCAGAAGCTTCATCTCCACTTTCTACTTCACCTTGTGCATTAACAAACATAACCTTGCTGTTTGGACAATCCTTCTTGTAGTGACCTCTACCTCCACAAGTATGGCACACTACATCACGAGTACGTGCAGTGGACATGTTGGAACCCGAGCTAGTAGCAGGAACAGCGGGTTTCCGAGCATTAGAACCAAACGAAGGTGTACTTGCTGGTTTGGTCGATGGTGTAAATGGAGCAGCAGCTGGTGGCGTGACTGTAGGAGGTGTAGATCTGGCCGAAAATCTGCTGGAGGATGGAAAACGAGTGCGGGACTTCGCCTCTTCTGCCAACTGGGATTTGGCCTCTCTAGCATGATGCAACAACTCATTCATGGTCTCATACTTGTGATGACGAACAATGCTCTTGATTGGTAACTTCAGATTGTTTAGGAATCGCCGCATGGTCATCTCAATGGACTCACGAACTCGAGCACGCTGCATAAGCATCTCCATCTCCATGTAGTACTCATCAACTGTCATGGTGCCTTGCTTCAATTGCGTCAATTTATCAAAAACTGATCGCAAGTAGTTGGTTGGTATGAAACGAGCCTTCATGATTTGCTTCATCTCGCGCCAATCCATCACAGGAAGTTCATTATCCTCCCTCCTATGTTGCACAAGAGCATCCCACCAACGCAAAGCATAACCATCAAATTCAGATGCTGCAAGCTTGACCTTCTTATCTTCTGGATAGTCAAATAAGCGCCAGAGTTTCTCAATCTTCAATTCCTGTGAGGTAGTCTTCAGGATCAATGGAACCATCAAACTTAGGAATCGAGAATTTTGGCTTGCCTAAACCGTCATCGATAGCTTGGTTGGGCACGTGGACCACGCCAAGATGGGCAAACCCACGACCATGAGCAGGTGCATGGACAGGGGAATAACACGTCCCCTGCCAACATGTGGAGCAGCATCAACAGTGCTACCCTCATCGACATCATCAAAAGCATCATCATGTTGAGGATCTTCCCTTCTATGCAAGGCGGCTGTCAAACCCTCAATGGACTGCTGCAAAGTAGTGACATTGACATTGAGCGTAGCCACTTGCGTTTGGACAGTATCAACTGTCCCAACATGCTGATCCAATCTCATATTCATATCTTGGAGATTCTTGTCAATGGCATCTGTCGTGTTAGTAAACACACGTGTCAAGTGGGATGTCAAAGCCTCATATTCACGCTAATTGACGAGCTCCTCATCCTTCTTTTTCTGCAACACAACATCATCATCACTAGAAGACATGATTAGTAGGTTAGTGCAAAAATCAAAATCTGTATGGTGGAAACTCTCACAACTCACTCACAACTAATAAGAAAGGAGATCTTACCATTCCAAAGTGAATAGAGAAGCTCTACCAAACGAAATCAAAGACTGATGCACTTGATGTGATGAAGTGAATATCAAAGGTATAGAGAACGATCGCAGGACACACAAGTTATTTAAGGTGGAGCTATAGGTATGGTACCCTATCTACACCGCAAACAAGTCCTAGTGCTGATCGTACAAATACCCAAGAAACACACACAGTGGAGATAAACGTGGCAAAACAATTTATGAACAGGAATATTGCAATGCACAAGAGAGACGCTAGTAATAGCTCAAATAGAACAGGCACAAGATTGCTCAATCTACCAGTGCTATACAACAAGGCCTCCAATATTGCACACTTCTATATCTTTTTTTTGTCAGGCTTGTAGCTCTTTTCTCTCTTTTTTTATACTAATTCTCTTTTCTTTTCTCTCTTTTTTTCCAACTATATTACTCAATGCAAACGAGCACAGCAACTTATAACAGAACTGGGCCAGATAGTCCGGTTGATATGCGCCGGAGACTCCGGTTGGGCCGGATAGTCCGGTGTGATTCGGCCGGATAGTCCGGTTTTGCCTGTCGAAAAGTTTCTGCACTGCAAACCCTAATGAGAAGCCTGTCGGAGCAAAGCAACTAGTCTCGTGGGTATGTTCCTAGGCACAGATGCTGTAGATAGGCTGTGTCTATGGTATGCAAACAAAGGTACGCTATGTGGACTCGGAAAAACGATAATTACTTACGGAAACGGTAACGGTGGGAGCAGCGGAAAACAAGATAAAACCTTAAACCTAGACACAAACGGAAACTAGACTCCTACGAGGAAAAACCTGCAGATCGGATCTACGAGAAGATACAATCAGCAACTAAAACTCGAAAACGATGCAATCTAGTCTATGGCAAATCTTTTTGTAAGGCTTTTTCTGTATGGGATGAAAACACTCTCTAATCTATGGATGGATTTGTGGATGCTTACCGAGGCAACACTGGAAATCTGATACCAAGATGATATGGGGTGGCCCGATCTTCTCAATAAGCGGATGGCAATGATAATGGTGGATGATAGATAACTAGCCTGTAGCTATGAACTCTCCCGCTCGATCCCTGATGCCAATGCAACAGCTCTCGAACCTTGTAGGATATTCACAACACCACGCTCTTGCGCACGCAGCCGTGACCACGAACGGTAGTATGCAATCTACTAATTCCTAATGGAACAACAGATCACACTCAATTATAGTTGGTAGATTCGAACACAGGGTAATTCCAGAGGTTCTATGAAAGAAACAACTCCAAAATATTTTAACATGGTCTAAACCCTAACTAGAGGTCGTCCCATAGCTTATAAGGGCGGCTGGAGCGACCAGAAACCGAAACTAAACGCAAACGACTCAAACTGATACAAACCGACTCGGACCAGATTCGGTCGGTGGGCGGACACTCCGGTCGAAATCGTCCGGACAGTCCGGTCAGGCCAGACACTCCGGGTGAAGTGTGCCGGACAGTCCGGTCTGGCCGGAAACTCTGAAGTTTCCGGGTGGCGTCCGGGTAGTGTCCGAACTGACATACTGAATGTCCACGCCAGTTCGCCTCTCGACCAGGCCGGATAGTCCGGGTGGATCTGGCCAGACACTCCAGTCGTGGCAGATCTTTTTGCCTTTGTCTCGATGATCTTCTCTTGCGCCTTCCTCCCGCTCCTCCCTCGCGCATCCTTGGGCGATCATCATGTTGGGCTTCTCTTGTAGCCCTTCTCCTCCTCGCGCCATGCTTGTTTCTCCAACGAACCTGATCATACATAAATGCATAGACTTAGGCAGTATAAAGTTCTCATCAATCAAAGTACCGGATTCGTTTAGGAGTAAATTCACCTGTTGTTCTAGTAGCTTAGCACGAGCTCTTGTAATAGGTCCAATTCTAATCTCATTGGACTGATCCTTTCTTGCAACAGTTGTAGCATCTTCAGTAGTCATTGGGGTAGGTGTAATTGTAGGGATATCCTCATCAATTTTTGAAATACCCAAAACATCTTTTAAATTGAAAATACAAAGAGCAAATAGAAAACAAAAAAAGGGTTTTTACAACAAAAAGTATACAACCCTAGCTATCTGGGACACATCCCATCTCTCTCCCTCTCCCTATCATCCGCTCAGCGCGCAGCAGCAGCCCGCCTCGCAACCTTTTCCGCGGCCCAACCTCAGCCCAGCTAGCCCAGCAGAGGCCCGTACCCATTCGGCCCCTCTGTCTCTGTCGTCTTCCTCATCGACGAAGCAGCTCGGTGGCTGCTCCGCCACCGTCCGCTGGCGTCAGGATGCGCGTGTGCGCCGCGATGACCGTCGCCGCCCCCGAGCGCCTACAAGACCCTCGCACCGCAGCGGAGAACCCTAGCTTCCCCACTTCCCCTTCGTGCATGCTCTCTTCCCCTCTTCGGTGCAGGAGCCTGAAACCCTAGCCCTAGGTACCACAACGCCCCGCTGTTTCCGGCCTCCCTTGCTCCACCATTATGCCATGGAGAAGCTCCTCGTCGCCCTCGTCATATCCGTGAAGCCACGGATGCCAGGGATCCATCCTCTACCCGGAATAGAGCCCAACATCGTCGGCTTCCTGAGCTTCGTACGCTGCCGATTCTCCTCCGTTCGGCCTTCTTCGGCCTCGCCGCACCCTCCATCGGCCTCCTGGTGAGCCATTGGTGCTCCAGCACCACTCCCATGTCTCCCTCCCTCGCTGTATCATCCTCCCCACGAGCACCTGCCGCCTCCGACGCTGCTTGTCGTCGCCGACCAACCTCTAGTGACCATCTTCGAGCGGCGCCACTGTAGGGGTTCGTAGCATGGAAAACAAAAATTTTCTATCGCATACAAACAAACAAGCCAAGATCTATCTACTAGATTGTAGCAACGAGTCGATAGTGGAACTCACCCTCGAAGATTCCAAAGCGGTTAACGAGAGCAGATTCTCGTGGGTGATGTAGTCGTACTCTTTCCGATCTCAAGATCGCGTAGACGATCCTTCCAGCGCCACGTTCCAGCAGCGCTCCCATGGTCACACGTTCGTATTGACGAAGACCTTCCTCTCCTTGTTCCAGAGCGGAGGTTGTAGCACTCTCCTCGTGATTCCGGCAGCACAACGGCGTGGTACCGGAAGTAGAGGGGAGATCCCGCAGGGCTTCGCCTTAAGCCGGTGCGA
This sequence comes from Avena insularis, assembly GCA_023614405.1. Classification (NCBI taxonomy): domain Eukaryota; kingdom Viridiplantae; phylum Streptophyta; class Magnoliopsida; order Poales; family Poaceae; genus Avena; species Avena insularis. Next base: position 516,214,260 of record CM042694.1, read on the forward strand.
GTATGGTGGAGCTTATGAGAGAGGCTATTAGTGGTCTAGTAATTAGACACACCAATTAGAAGGCTCTAAACCAATTAGAAGGCTCTAAACCGAAATAGCTCTAAACCGGGGTTTAGGTCTAGGGTTTAGATTAGAGGATAGGAACTTGTGTGTGTGTGGAGGGGAGCCCTGCCCCTCCATATATAGGTGGGAGGGGGCTGGCGCGCCAGGGGAAGGGAGTGGAGTCCCTCCCCAACTCGGCATTGGAGTTGGCCGCCGGTTGGAGGAGGTCTCCCTCTCCAACTCGGTTTCCCTCTTCTCCTCCTCTTTCCACTTTCCAAAACTTGCCGTTTGACTTTCAAACTAGCCGTTTGACTTTTCAATTTAGGATTTAAATAAACCCTTTATTTTGGACAGCGAGAACACTTAGTACATGATGCAATCATTCCAACTTACAATGACACATTCATGTACCTTCCCCTCCGGGAGTGACATTCCGGGACTTTCTATAATGTTCCCGATGAAAACACAGGAACCATTCCCCAACTCCGAAATGGGACTTTCCTTATATGAATCTTATTCTCCGGACCATTCCGGATCTCCTCGTGATATCCCGGATCCCATCCGAGACTCCGAACAACATTCGGTCTCTTTCTCATAATACCATAACTACTCAAACAACGTCGAATCCTTAAGTGTGTCTCCCTACGGTTCGTGAATTATGCGGACATGATCGAGACACTTCTCCGAACAATAACCAATAGAGGAATCTGGAAATTCATATGGCTCCACATATTTCTCGATTACTTTGCGTCGAATGAACCACTTACATACGATACCAATTTCCCTTTGTCTCATGATATGTTACTTATCCGAGGTTATGATCGTGGTATCTCGCATACCTAGTTCAACCTCGTTCTTGATAAGTACTCTTTTCTCGTTCGTGATATGTGATCCCTTGTGACCAAGTCACATGCTTGCAAGCTAATTGGATGACATTTCACCGAGAGGGCCAGAGAATATCTATCCGTCATGTGGATGGACAAATCCCACTCTTGATCCATGTGTTTCAACCAATACTTTCCGAACACTCAATACCACCTTTATAGCCACCTGTTACGGTGTGGTGTTTGATGACATCAAAGCATCCATCCAGAAAGGCAATATGCATGATCTCATGGTGAAGGAATTAGGTTACTATGTATCGAAAGCATATAGCAATTGAACTATTGAAATGACTTGATCTTTATGCTACGCTTATCTATAGGAGTATGTCCACCATATCATTCTCCTAACGATATGATCTTGTTGTTGATAACATCTCAATGTTCATGATAGGGAAACCACAATCATCAATCAACCAACAAGCTAGTGAAGTATAGAGGCTATACTAGGGACTTCAAATTAGGTTTTCAAATCACACAAGTATTATTGGTTTCCTTGTTAATACTCTTATAGCATGAATGTAAACATTTATCATAAGTATGAAGATATGATAATAACCTACTTTATTATTGCCTCTTGGGCATATCTCCAACAGTCTCCCACTTGCACTAGAGTCAATAATCTAGTTTCAAACCTTTGTGTTTTCAACACCTATGGCTTTACGGTGTTGTATGTACACTATTGATAGTGGTTAAGCGATCTCGGATCGACACTTCCAGGTCCGTGTGCAATTGCATGTATGTGCGTCTCTACGCATCACTCATTCTCTACGGAGATGGCTTTGTATAAATTTGGTCTTTTGGTGTGACCTTTAGCTCTTTGGGGTTAAAACATGTTGATAATATTGTCGCAATATATCTTCATAGTATTATCCATGTGAACTACACCTAGTTTGATAACAAACTACTTGACACAAATGCCCTCTTTTGCTGCTATAATAGCAGTCATATACTTAGCCCTTTGTTGTAGTATCATCACAATGTCTTAACTTTGGAACTCATCCAAATCCATTATGGAACTCACTTTCCATTATATTGTGCCACCCTTAATTTAGATTGAGATAAACTAAATTTGTACTTTGTGATAAAGCTAGTATCAATGTAGTACTTTTACAATGAACTAACCATCTATTTGTCACTTCTACAAATAATATACTCTTAGTTCTTCCAAAAGATCATAAGAATATCCTTACTATCGTCCAATGATCATCTTATGAATCATTCTGGTATATGCTCATAATATTTATAGCATAGGACATATCTGGATTTGTACATATCACAGTATGATTGATATAAATTCTCTTTGTGATTTCATACATCAAGTATCAATCTATACTTGAATCTTTGTTTCACTTACCAAATGTCAATACACTTGAATATATCATCAACATTGAACTCTTTCAATCCTTTCGTGCAACAAGAACCTTTCTTGTAGTTTCTATATTGAATTCATTCAATATCTCGTCTATGTACTTCCTGCACAACCATATTAGCGTCTATTGATGCCAAATATTTGGTTTTGACTAAGTCTTTCATTGGGATGAAATTCTTTAATATGCGTTAATAAAAGATACATTATTTCCAATCAACAATATGTCTTCCACATAATGTATTAGAAACATGTCTTAGCGCTCCCACTTAATTTCTTGCAAATGCAAGCATCTTCATTGTCTCCGATGAAATTAAACTCTTTTAACAGTTTCATCATAGTGAAGATTCCAACTCCGCTATGCTTACTTCAACCATTGAAGTTTGCATATGCTTTTAGCATCCTTTGAATTAACAAAACCCTATGGACCGTGTTATGCACATGTCCTAGGTAACGATTCTATTAGAAGAACTTGTTTTGTTTATTCAACTACCATATAACAAATTTATATGTAGTGGTTGCTACATTAATCCGTCTAGACTAAATATCACTATGAAAGATCAAATCTTGTCATAGTCAACCTTTGAACATTGCTGTGAACTCTTTCCCAACATGTCGACTATTTCATAGATGTGAAACATCCATGTCTACTTCTTTATAGATCCAAACACAACTGTAAGGTCTTACACCTTTCTCGAGGGTCCTTCAAGTTCAAAACTTGATTTCTCGTGTATGGAACTATCACGGATTTTATGGCTTCAAGCCATTTGACGGAGTCAGGGCCCATCATCGCTTCTTTGCATTTAGTCGGATCATTATTGTCAAATAATGATTTAACTCTCAAATCTTGGTATTTGATTGTTCATCCGACCTACTTGTTTCAATAGAAACTTAGACCTCCGTGACCACAACCTTTGAGGCACGTGAGCCATGAGCATTATTGTTGCCTCCTAACACTTTTCTTTGCTGCGCAACTTTGCACATATAGCTAAGGTTCTTTTAACCTTATCAAAGTTCTATTGTCCTCCCACTTAACTTTTCAAAAATTCCTTCTCAAAGAAACTTGGCGTTCTAAGTGACAAACACTTTTGTCTCCTGTTTATGGAGGAATACTTAAAGAATACAAAGACAGTTTATCCGACTTTGGTTGCAAACATCTTTCTTATGCATAGCATACCAATGTTTAAGAAAGGACTACTTGGGTTTTATCCCAAACCATAACCTTATATGGTGTCATTTCAGCGGATTATGATGGAGCTCTTTTAGTGGAAAACGGTAGTCTCTAAAGCTTTTAATCTTTAAAATATAATGGCAGTTCTATGAATTATACCTTTGATCTTACCATGTCAAACAAGGTTTTAATTACATATCTCGAACGCTCCATACTCTTATGGTGTTTCGAAATGCAAATCCACTAACGATTCCTTAAATCTTAGGTATTATGCTAAACTTGTAACTCAAATATCTTCTTTATGATCTTATCATAAACTATTTATATTCTTGTTACAATGATTTTGCACTTCATCTTAAAATTCTTTGAACTTTTCAAATATTTCACACTTCATCCTTATTAAGTAAATATTCATATATTCACTCAAATTTTCGGAGAAAGCATATGAAGTTGAAATCCATCGCTCTTGACTACACATAATGGAGTTAGTACAACAATATGCACAAGTTCCAATAAGCTAGTCTTTCGTTCCCTTTTGGCCTATGAACGAAGTTTTAATTATCTCTAGGAAAGTTTCACAAACCGTCATTTGATCAAAAATCAAAAGACTCCAAAATTCCATCCACATGGAGTTTCTTCATGTTTTCTTTCCAATATAATTTAAACGGCGATGTCACTTCCTAAGTGATCTTTCAATCAATTTGTCTTTCGACAATTTTAGCATTAGTTTTATGGATGTGATTTCTCCAACGAGATTTGTGAATCATCCATCTTTTATGGATTACGGCAATTATTTGAACAACCCTTTTGTTCTCATAATACCTGATAAAACAAATCTTGAAGGCAAGCATTGATGTTTTAACGAGCAACAAAATAACCCTTTATTTGTTCTCGACGAACATCATCACCTATTCTTTTGCTAGTTACTTAGGCCATTGTAGTTCATGAATTGTGTTGTTTTGTATGACGATTCACACCAACAAATTCAATATCAAATACTTAAGAACCACATTGTTTAATAAGCAAAGAATATAGCCATAACACATATATCATCTATATACTTAAACTGAACAATTCTAGTCTTTTCTTTTCTGCCATATACTTATGAGATTCTCTTTCAGTATTTCCTTTTTACTTTGAAAGAATCTATCAACATCAATAGTGGAGTCATACTTATGACACATAGTCCAAAGCATGTATAGTTAAATACCAATGTCTTTGAACTTGCACTTTGAAGTAGATCACCATTATCAAATATTTGGTGTTCTTTCAAATTCCTTTCTTTAGTAATCTCTTGGTGTAGTAAACATTTTACCTACATCAAATATTCACCTCATCATGGATTTATCCATGATCAAGCTACTTTTAGCTTGTAACGATGAATTATGAGTATAATGTTGCTATCCAAAACCTTTTGGAGAATTAGGACAACAAGTGTCTCCAACCCTTTGTAAATTCTCATCAAAATATGAGAACATGACTTTTGCCATATTATACTCTATCATGTTGTAACCAAAACTTCGTTTCAGATATCACAATATCTTCCACACAGCATGGTTTCAAACAACTCTTTCAGATCCTAGATAACCTTGATATTAAGATAATCTTTTGTATATCAAGAATCATGGAGACAAACATGATACTCATATGCTAACACTTGGAATTGTCACTCTTGTTTTAATACCAATTATTAAACTTCATAGAGTAACCGGAACTCTTGAAAGTTTGCAATAGGACTTTTAAACTTTAGATTAACACTTCAAAACAATACGATACCAGTTAGAAAGTAACTAACCAGAATTCTATAGTTCTATCATCTCAATTACAACTAAGCGCCAAGGTGGTAAACGGATGCCAATGACTACAACAGCTATGCAAATTCACTTTGATTTAGTTTATGATAAATTGAGTTCTAATTAATAATTAAATTAATCTAGGTGAACTCCCACTCAAAACAATATCCCTCACATTGTTTTAGTGATCACACGAACCAAATCCACCACATCAAAACCGATCATCACGTGAGTTGATGTAGCTTCAATGGCGAACAATCAACATGTTCATCATATCTACTATATGACTCATGCTCTGCCTTTCGACAATCCGTGTTCCTGAGGCCATGTCTGTACATGCTAGGCTCGTCAAGATCAAACCTTAGCTTCCGCATAAGCAAATCTGGCTTGCTTACGTTGTATTCACCCGCGGAATCAAAGACACCCGATCATCACGTGGTGCTTCGAAGCAGCAAGCTTTGGCAACGGTGCATACTAAGGGTGAACACTTTAGAACTTGAAATTTATGTGTATGAGGGATCATCTTATAATGCTACCGTCGTCTACTAAGCAATACAAGATGCATAAAGGATTAACATCACATGCAATTCATAATATGTGATATGATATGGCCTTTCTTCTTTGTGCTTCCGATCTCCATCTTCAAGCACGAACATGATCTCCATCATCACCGGCATAGCATCAAGGTCAATGACGCTTCTTCATGGTTGTCGTCCACCAGCTTCAACTATTACAACTATTTTGAATAGACACGCAGGTCTTTTGTGAAATTAAAGACAACCATATGGCTCCTGCCGGTTGCCAACTTACAATAAGGATCATTGCATACATCAAATATAATCACAATCATGGCCATATCACATCACTGCACACCCCTGCAAAACAAAGTTAGACGCTTCTACTTTCTTTGCATATTTTACGTGGTTTGGGGCTTTCAATAAGTGTCGTTCTAACTTACGAACAAGAACCACAACATTGATACTAGCATTGTTGATTACCTTGTAAATTGGATCTTAACTATGCTAGGAGAAACAGCACCAGAGCCACTTATGCAATACAAGTTGCATGTCAAGCGTGGAGCAAGTCTCATGAACGATGTCATGTAAGGTTAGCCCGGGCCGCTTCATCCCAACATACCGCAAGATGCAAAGTACACAAAAAGTAATCGACAATAAAAGCATCAACGCCCACAATGACCATTGTGTTCTACTCGTGCAACAGATCTACATATAGACACGGCTCTGATACCACTGTAGGGGTTCGTAGCATGGAAAACAAAAATTTTCTATCGCATACAAACAAACAAGCCAAGATCTATCTACTAGATTGTAGCAACGAGTCGATAGTGGAACTCACCCTCGAAGATTCCAAAGCGGTTAACGAGAGCAGATTCTCGTGGGTGATGTAGTCGTACTCTTTCCGATCTCAAGATCGCGTAGACGATCCTTCCAGCGCCACGTTCCAGCAGCGCTCCCGATCGGTCACACGCTCGTACTGACGAAGATCTTCCTCTCCCTTGTTCCAAAGAAAATGGAGGTTGTAGCACTCTCGTGATTCCTGCTGACAACGGCGTGGTACCTAAGTAGAGGGAGATCCCGAGGCTTCGCCTTAAGCCGGTGCAGTATGGTGGAGCTTATGAGAGAGGCTATGAGTGGTCTAGTAATTAGACACACCACTTAGAAGGCTCTAAACCAATTAGAAGGCTCTAAACCGAAATAGCTCTACACCGGGGTTTAGGTCTAGGGTTTAGATTAGAGGATAGGAACTTGTGTGTGTGTGGAGGGAGCCTGCCCTCCATATAGGTGGGAGGGGCTGGCGCCGAGGAAGGGAGTGGAGTCCTCCCCAACTCGGCATTGGAGTTGGCGCTTGGAGGAGGTCTCCTCTCCAACTCGGTTTACCTCTTCTCCTCCTCTTTCCACTTTCCAAAACTTGCCGTTTGACTTTCAAACTAGCCGTTTGACTTTTCAATTTAGGATTTAAATAAACCCTTTATTTTGGACAGCGAGAACACTTAGTACATGATGCAATCATTCCAACTTACAAAGACACATTCATGTACCCTTCCCTCCGGAGTGCGGACATTCCGACTTTCTAGAATGTTCCCGATGAAAACACCGGAACCATTCCCCAACTCCGAAACGGGACTTTCCTTATATGAATCTTATTCTCCGGACCATTCCGGATCTCCTCGTGATATCCCGGATCCCATCCGAGACTCCGAACAACATTCGGTCTCTTTCTCATAATACCATAACTACTCAAACAACGTCAATCCTTATGTGTCTCCCTACGGTTCGTGAATTATGCGGACATGATCGAGACACTTCTCCGAACAATAACCAATAGAGGAATCTGGAAATTCATATGGCTACATATTTCTCGATTACTTTGCGATCGAATGAACCACTTACATACGATACCAATTTCCCTTTGTCTCATGATATGTTACTTATCCGAGGTTATGATCGTTGGTATCTCTGCATACCTAGTTCAACCTCACATCGATAAGTACTCTTTTCTCGTTCCTGATATGTGATCCCTTGTGACCAAGTCACATGCTTGCAAGCTAATTGGATGACATTTCACCGAGAGGGCCCAGAGAATATCTATCCGTCATGTGGATGGACAAATCCCACTCTTGATCCATGTGTTTTAACCAATACTTTCCGAACACTCAATACCACCTTTATAGCCACCCTGTTACGGTGTGGTGTTTGATGACATCAAAGCATCCATACAGTAAAGGCAATATGCATGATCTCATGGTCGAAGGAATTAGGTTACTATGTATCAGAAAGCATATAGCAATTGAACTATTGAAATGACTTGATCTTTATGCTACGCTTATCTATAGGAGTATGTCCACCATATCATTCTCCTAACGATATGATCTTGTTGTTGATAACATCTCAATGTTCATGATAGGGAAACCACAATCATCAATCAACCAACAAGCTAGTGAAGTATAGAGGCTATACTAGGGACTTCAAATTAAGTTTACAAATCACACAAGTATTAATGGTTTCCTTGTTAATACTATTATAGCATGAATGTAAACATTTATCATAAGTATGAAGATATGATAATAACCTACTTTATTATTGCCTCTTGGGCATATCTCCAACAGCCACCACTGCAAGGTCGCCCGCGCCTCGCTCTCTCCAACGCACCTCTCCGCGATTCCAAGCGCCCACGGGATCGACGAATCCTTACTCGATCTGGGGGCTCCGCCATTGCTGACGTCAGCATGACATCATGTTGGCGGAGTAATTCCTTTTATTTTTATTTTAAAATGATTTCTGTAATTGTTTTAATAAATAAAAATACTGATAGGTGGGTCCCTAATGTCAGGTTTTTAATCATTTTGGAAATTAATTTCCTAAATTAATAAAAGTTTGACATGTGGGTCCAGGTTGTGAAATAATTTTAATACAAAAAAGTTTAATTGTTTTAAAAATGATTTTAAAATGGATTAAAATTGGGGAAAATCATAACTAATTCATTTTAAATCAGAAAAATATGTATAATATATCAAAATGTTCAAAAAATGAGATCTACACAATAGACTCATAATCATGCATTGTTCAACAACTTCAATTACAAGTTTAATTAGAAGAACCAATTGAACCCCGCAGGTGACTCCGAGGTTCTCCCTGTTCTAGGGTTTGTATCCCTTGGACCCTGTTTAAAATGACCAAGCATGTTTTAGGGTTTTATTTCAATTCAATTTAAATTTTCATATCATCATCCCTGCTTGAGCATTTCATCAATGCCACGTGTTGGTTGTTTCCCCTTTCTTTCTGGTGTTTGGCTCTTTCTGATAGAATACGATACCGACTCCGAGATCGAAGACCGAGATCAACACCATCGAAGATCAATACTTGAACAACTATAATCAAGTCAAGTACTAGGATTCCGAAGATCTACTTAGTTGGGTATCATAAGGCAAAGGCAAGCATAGCCCCACACATGATATAATCCTATGATTTCAATGTTCTTTAATCCTTGCGATGTGCATACGATTCCAAAGGCTTTTATCGATAGATAGATTAATCCTATCTGATGCATGTTACCATTTTAGCCTATAATCACTGATCCAATGCTCCTAGCATAACTAGGGTTTGACTTATGATCTTCGCTAGAGCTGTTATATCTGTTGTGCTTAGCCATGCTTAGCTATCACCACTGGTCCATCCGGTTGATGAATCAGAGCTGCGAATGAACCTAGTTGGACATGACGATGTGGTATGATCAGAGATGAAAGTTAAACATGCTAAGGCTTGTATGGGAGGCCACGTCGGGTTGTGGTTTTTGCAGTCCCATACTTTCCACTACTAGGACCTAAGTTCTTGTATCTTGAACCAAGACAAGCATACAGCCACACGGGGGCCTGGAGACCCCCTCGACCAACAAACTTGCCTAGTAGATTCCATGAGTCACACAGTTCGGGCGTTCCATTCGACATATGCATTTTAGTTGTTCTCAAAGGATGTGAAGGAGGTGCATTCATACAGGTAGGTAAGCGTGGTCGGGAACAAGAGAGGCACGGCCTCCATAATCTTGGTCCCCGCACACATCTCTAGGGACCGACTTTGGCACTTGACCTATTACGCCTGCATCTCCTTAGGGCATAACTCATGGTCTCGGTGAAAGCAAGGTAAAGGTCATGGTCAACCACTCTCTGTTGGCCTTTCAAGGAAGAAGGCTTATAGCTTGGCACTAAGAATCGGTTGGTACGTGTAGGTAAAGTTGTACACCCCTGCAGGGTATTAATCTTTTCGAAAAGCCATGTCCACGGTTATGGACGACTTGGGAACGAACGTGATGATCATAGAGAAGTATAACCTAATCATAAAATTTGACAAGAGAAGTGAGGTGTGCTTAAGGATGCTTCCTCAGGGATCAAGGGGGTGATCCTAGTTGGTAGGTTTAGCTGATAAAGATTCGGTGGATATCAAAAGAAGATCAAAGCTAGTGATATTGCTTTCTTATCTCCTTCTAAAAGGTTCTATTAGTCGAGCTTATCTCCCCTCTTTTATGAACAAAGTTAGCTTTATACAAATGAACCCCACCAGCCATAAGTCTTGCGGAGTACACTTTGTACTCAACCTTGCTTTGTTGATACTTTTGCAGCAGGTAAGTGTTACCATAGAAGATGAGTTTGTTACAGTATCGACATTGACGAGTAGATTGGGGTTCCTGGTTGGCAACCTAGAATCTATGGAATGGGACGTCATCGTTATGCTTTAGGCCTCTTAGGACATTTGTTAAGTTTGCTATACTTAATAGCATAATTTGCCTTCCGTTATTTGATGTTTGTGGTCAGTGACCTCTGCTTGTAATAATTTGGTTCTCTGCTCAGGTATTAGGTTGCTGCAATAATTTTTGTGTCATAGGGTCACTATAATGTTACCGATTCTTTCTTTGTATGCTTCTGAGATTTAGGTTAGGCTTAAGATCAAATGAAGGTCTGGGATTTTGTCTAGCCTTAATCTTGGGGGTGTCACAGGTTTTGGTATCAGAGCCATACCGTCGGTAGGAAAACCTTTCTACTGGTCGATGTTGAGTCTAGTGCTTGTGAAAACTATTTTAAAGCTGAAAAGTATTTGCGAAAACTCTGGTATGCTTATTTTTCTCCTTATCCAGTTTTGCTCTAACTCTGGGTCATCTTATCTTGTGTTGACTTTGAAAAGTTTTGCTATCTCGTCTCATTTTTCAAAGCTTAGGTGCCTTTCTAGCATGTCGTTTCTCAACCAGTTGACCTAGTGTTGGGTTTCTAGAGTCAGTGTTTACGTGTTCCTTGTTTCCCTTTGCTCTGCTTTAGTTGAGAGATTCCTTTCCATCATGATCTCTCTATCTTTTGGTCCCACAATATCATGTTGATGGTTCCACCATGATCTGTTCTAGATCTCGATGTTTCCTTTCGTTGTGCCTCCTTTTCAATTGGTTAGGTACTTCAGAAGTTGTGTCTTCTTTGGAAGCTACCTCATGATTACTATCTTATAGTACCCTCTGTGCTACTAATATAGTAGTTATTCCTTTCTTTGGGTTTTAACCCACAGACTTGAACCGAAGATCCCTGAATGTGCTAAATTCTGGTGTTGTGAATCTTGTACATGAAGCTGACCTTTAACCCAAGATCCATTTTGTTGATCCCTGTTGATAATGTCTAAACATTACCTTAGGATGGCTAGTACCTTCTAGTATAGCCTTCAAGCTTGTGGTTATTGTCACGATTGAATTGTGACAATTAAGGACTTCCCCTATCACATGTTTTGACAGATGTTCTTTAATGGAGCCAAATAGATCACGACAAGAGCACTCCTCATGAGTTTCACTTCTATACTCATGACTCTGCCACACCTCTCCTTTTCTCTGCATCAGTCCTTGGAAGATTGTTGACTTATGCATCCACATCTCAGGATTCTTTCCTGAGCATGTTCCTTTCCCCTTGTTGTTTCTGACCTTTGTCTACCATTTGGTAGCCAAGTAGTAAATGTTTATCGGTTTCTTTCGATGCAAGATACTCTTGTGGTCCGTAATACATTTCATTTCGGAATGTCAGGAGAAACAAACTCCAGAACCTCGTCATATCTAGGACCAGGTCAAAGTGTTGTAATCCGCAGATCAAAAAGCGTTGATTAGCTTCTATTCTGTTCTACCTTAAAATATCACACTCTTTCATACTAAGAGGTCGTGCTAGGTTTCATGACTCCCTTAATGAAGTGATGCTCTTACACACATTACCCACCCTTCCTCTGAGCTTTCGTGCTTGTGAATGATGCGTGTGCGTAATAATGTGGCCATCTGAGATTCTTAGCAATCCTTACTGCTTTGGACCTCAACGAGGACGTTTCTGTCATTCTTAGCGATGGTTAGCCTATCACTAAGCTAAGTTTAACTGTGCTACCAAGTATGTTATTCTGGTACACTCTCTTAGGTCAAAGACTTAGGCTCGTGCCAAAACTCTGAGACTATGTCTTCTTGCCTTACCAAGCAAGTTTCCTCTCGAACTAAGTGACATATCAGTGGATCGTGATATTCTAGATGTCTACTAGAAGTATTGTCATGTTGCCACATGACGATGTTTATCAAATTCCTGAGCAAGCCAGTTCTTTGAACTGCTCTTTTCTCCAAGGTTCCATATTGGATACCCCTAACCAGTTGGTTGAGCTTAAACAACAACTTGGAGAGTTGTAAGACAAAAGTTCTATTAGACTTGTTCCACTTAAAGGGATGTCTAGTTTTGTTCGCGCTGAAGAAAGATAGTGTTTCCTTTGTGAAAATGTTATCGTCCCCACCTTTGATTTGATTTGGGCTATCTTTAAATCAATCTCAGTCCCAAGGACTATCCTGATGAAGTATTTACTCGTGATGCTTCACCTAGGTACATCTTCATGTCCTTTGGTCTGACCAATATTTTGTTTTGTTCATACCACATGTGAGTCTATCTCTTGGAGTGTTTTGATAAATTTGTTATTGAGACCATTGATGACATTCTTATCTTCTCCATGCTAGACAAGATTCATATGGAACAATTGTCATTAATGTTGGAAACTTTTGAGAACCGTCTTTGTGTCATCTTGAAGTATGTGTTATGGATATTAGAAGTGACCTTCTCTGGTTCACACACAATAGCTGAAAGATGTCGTTGTGGATTTGAAAGAGTTATCTTAATTTCCTTGGGAATCATTTCAAGTCAGTCAAGCACGTGCGAAGTATTCTTGATATGGTAGGTTGATACCTTCCCATCTCGAGAACATTCTCTGAGCACGTTAAGCTACTGATGACTTGTCATGGAAGAGAATAAGTTCTTAAAACATCAGTATCCTCCTAAATGTTTCCCAACAAGGATATATTTGTGTTTCATCACAATCAATTCATGTAGGTGCAATTATCTCTTGATAACTTGCTAATACGTGGGTCCCGCAACCTAGCTCATTTCTTGGAGCTTGACATTGTAGTCCATGTTTTGAGAATCTGGTAACTTTACCTTTGTGGTAAATGTTGCAAACTTTCTATTCGGGCATGCTGAGTCTGAAGTATCATTCCACCTAACCAGAGCTGAATTTCAAGCAGCAATAATGGTTGGTGTTCATCAAGGTTTTTGACGTAGGTCTCTTTGTAAGTCCAGCAAGATTGATGTAATGGTTGACACAATTAGTCAGAAGACGTCTTGTTACATTCTCTTGAGTCAGCAATAACAACCAATTTTTATAAGGCATCTTCTATGACTTGTTATAGGATTTGGTCTTATGGTTTCCTTTGTACCGAAGTCCGACCTTTACTTGATGTCTGTTTTCTCGAACATCAAGGAGAACATTTAAAGTAGTGTTGCTAAATCTCTCTCGGTCGATCCTCCAGACCCTTTTATGTTGGCAAGTGTCTTGTTGTGCAAAATAACTGAATTCTGAGAATGAAGTTTATTTTTCCTCGTGTCGTTAGAAATATTCTTATAGATTCATCTTAGTGATGTAAAGTGATATCACGATCTTTGGCAAAGATTGATAGACCTGGATGAATAAAGAGTTTCCTTTGGTCTCTCTAACATGTTAGAAGAGTGACTATGATTTTGGTAATCAGAAGTTCCTCTTGTTACATGTTCCTTATGACTCTTACGAGTCCTCTCAATGAAAACAACCCTTCTATCTTGACATTATGTTGAACAAAGAGTGGTCCTTCTATATCAAAAGTAGTTCAACATCTTGGTTATCCATATCTCTATACCCTAGAAGCCCTACTTAAGCCATCTAGTAGAGGTTCATATCTCAAAGTCTGTGTTTGTGTTCTTTCCTTTGTATTCTCTCCTCTTCAGAAGCTCAAACTCTTCTGAAGCTCCACGGTCTCAATCCTTATGAAGACCAGCTATAACACCTTGAAACCATCTCCTTTTGTTTCCTCTATTACTTTGACGTGTTTCATGCTCGTTGGCTCCAGAGATGTTATGAAACATCTATCAATGAGTTGACCATGAGATACTCTGTTTGAGGTTCTGTGTCTTTCCCTCTCTTCTTAAGTGTGTGCAGCTACCTCAAAGAAAGTGAAGCGCTTCATTCATTTAATAATGGTGGCATGGATCAACCTCTTTGAAAAGATCATCGAAGTTTAGTGTAACCTTGTTTCTTCTATCTTCCTATCTAGGAATCTCGGGACGAGATTCCGTTAAGGGGGATAGAATTATAACAACCCTAGTTTTATTAAATAGTAATTAGATTGTGTTTGTGCATTCATGAGTATCATCATCTTTGCTAAAGAAAAATTCATGAAAGAAATAATCACAAAGCCCTAATTTCCCCCCTGTTTTAAACCCTTTCAAATGGTTTTAATATTTTGAAAACTACCAAAATTATTGGATCCCAAATGGATTATAAGGGCCCTATAGTATTTCAAATTGTTTACAAAAATTCTAGTATTTTTGAAATACCAAAAACAGCTTTTAAATTGAAAACATGAAGTGAAAACATTAATACAGGTGTGGTATATAAACAAACCAGGTCCCTAGTATCGTCTAGACTAGTTTGTTGAGTAGCTAATGATCGAGGTTTCCCGATCATGGACTTTACCACAACAACTGATAATGAGGTCACTTCATTAGATGAATGAAGTGATGGATACACACTCAGCCCTAGTATTGCAATGTGATCTAGTCACGAAGTTCAACATTGCGATATCTAGCAAAGCGTAGTAACATATTCCTTTGATCATGGGATCATATTTAACCACTACCACCCGAGGCTGCTTTGAGTACATCAACCGCCACACCATAGCAGGGTGATCCTAAAGGTGTATGTTGGGTATTCCAGAGGGGTATGTTGGGGCATATGTATCAATATCGAGATTTGCACATCCGAGTGACATATAGATACCCCGGGCCCACTCGGTGAGACTACATCTACAAGTTTGCAAACATGTGACTAGGTCACGAGGATGTAATATCACGGGAATAAGTAAATGTGTCTATCAGTAACAATATCAAACTAGGTATGGAAATAGCAAAGATCAGATCTTGGAAAAACTAGGTATCATAGAGAAAAGGTAATGGGACTCGATGTTCAAGGTTCAAGCGATCAAGTTATTCGTGGAATGCATGGGGACCATCATGTGTTTCCAGATACCTACTGTTGGCCATTGATCTGAGAGGTGTCTCAATAATATCTGTGTATTCCCAAACTATAGGGTGTCACGTTTAAGGGTAGATGACGCTTAGGGATTGATTCGATATCGTAGGAGAAAAGAGAGAAAACATCGGAACTGTTCCGAGGAGATATCGAAAGTGTTCCGGAGATATTGGATAATGATCGGAGGGGTCCGAAAGGTGTTTTGAAATGATAGGTATTAAATAATATGTATTGTAAATGAATTAAAATGAAAAATATATTTTAATTGAATTATGGGGCATCCCACCTAAATGGGCCTCATCGGAGGGGGCCACGCCCTAGGGAAGGCCCAAGGTGGACGCCAGCCAGAAGTGGGACTCCCACCATGTGGGGCCCATGTGGGGAGGCTGGCCGGCCGCCTACTCCACCTCCTCCCTCTTGTTCCCACACCAGGACTTTGAGGGAGGTGGTGCATCCCTTTCACCTATATAAAAGAGGGGAGCCCCTCCCCTCAGTCACATTTCATCAATTAGTTTTGCCTATTCTGTCTCCCTCTCCCTCACGTGTGGTTCCCATAAAGGAACATGCATACGGGGAAAGGGGTTTCTGCACCATACACATGTCATCGTGCTGCTGGACTCTTGGTCCGGATCTATCTTCTTCTGCTGCTATGCTGGATCGGAGCCCGGGAGACGTGTCTACACCTGATGCATGTAAAGCCACGAGGCACCGCCATTTGTGGTTCTAGTCGCTTGGATCTTGGAGCTAGGACGTCTACATGACCTTGAGGTCAGCTACGTCATATGATTAAATCATGCACATTTCTTATGAAATGTTAACTGCTTTTGGTCTTCAAAGGTATGAACACCAAATCCCTCTCGTCACTTTACTTCTGCATAGATAGATCTTGGCTATGGTGTTCTCGTCATTAGGATTTTTTGTTTTCTACAACGGAACCCCTTCAGCTTTTCAATGCTAGTTTGGGGATATTACAAAGTCTACCACCTTTTAGTTAATATGGTTCATTTATATTATATTATACTAATATAAAGTGCGGAGTGTCTCCCTTCTGACAGAGGTAGGAAACCTTTGAGATGACGCATCGAGAATATCTACCAACCTGAAGACCACCAAGGGATAGAAACGCAAAGAGCATTCTGACCATGAAGAACTAGAGGCCCTGAGTGGGCCTGTGTTGAATATTGATAAGGGAGACACTACGGGAGTTGTTCGCCACCGCCAAGAGGGAGATGACATGGGAGAACATGCTCCCAAACACCCTCTCCTGGCCGTTCCATCCCTATCTGAATGCCTGGGTTCAGAGGGTATGCATATGATTGATGGCCCAAAATATATCGAGCTCATTGGGTAACTCCCATAGGAAGGTATGATGGGCACATCAACAAGTTTTCTCTCAGTTATGAAACCAAGGTTATCGAACCAGTAGGAGCAAGGAAACACCTCCAAGGTGTTGTTTCCAACTTGGAATCCTGCACAACACAACCATAGAACTTTGTCCCCAACTTATAGTGAGGTTGTCAATCTCACCGGTTTGCTGAAAACAAAGGATTAAACGTATTGTGTGGAAGATAGTAGTAGCTTGCAGAAAGTAAATAGAAAATAGTAAATAGTTGTAGATTGATGGTAAAAGAAAGGACCGGGGTCCATGGTTCACTAGTGGTGATTCTCCTTAAGATAGATGACATGTTGGGTGAACAAATTACAGCGGGGCAATTGACAAACATCGAGAAAAGCATACATGCATATACTAATCGTCTTGACTTCTATGAGATTTGATTGGGTATTAAAACATTATACATAGACCGTAATCCAACTGCATCTATGACTAATAATCCACCTTCAGGTTATCATCCGAACCCCCTCCAGTATTAAGTTGTAAGCAACAGATAATTGCATTAAGCATTGCGTGTAAAGTAAACAATACGATTGTTCTATGAACAAAGGATTGTTGTTTTCTCCCTAGTAGCACCATCACATCTAGTACCTTAGAGATTTCTGTCACTTCCCAGTTACGAGGCATGAACCCACTATCGAGCATAAATACTAACTCTTGGAGTTGCTAGCATCTACTTGGCCAAGATAGCCACTAACAACGGAAAGCATGCAAGATCACAAATAACAAAGACATGATAGAATCAATAATCAATCTGAAATAGCATCTCAATATCCATCGGATCCCCACAAACACAACATGCAGAATTACAAATAGATGATCTTGATCATGAACGGATCTCACAAGATCTGAACATGAAAGCACAAAGGAGGAGAACCAGCCATCTAGCTACTACATGGACCCGTAGTCCAGAGATGAACTACTCACGCATCACACCGGAGGCTTTCATGATGATGAAGAAGGCATCTAGGGTGAATTCTCCCCTCCGGCAGGGTGCCGGGAAGAGCTTCAGATCCCTCTCGATCTAGGGATGGAGATGACGGCGGCTACCGACTCTTTCGTGGAATTTTGATCGGGTACTTAGGGTTTCTGTATCGGAGGTGATATATAGGCGAAAGGGGAGGCCGAGGGGTGCCTTAGGCGGCCACACCACCCCCTAGCGCGTGCCAGTCCTGGCTGCATGGCCAGGTGGTGTGGCCAGCCTCTGGCCCCTCTCCATCTCGTCTTCTGGCTCCGTGTCCCCCTCGGTGAAATATTGACTTTGGCTTTTGTCCCATCCAATTCCGAGAATATTCATTTTCTGACTTTCCTGGAACCAAACAGCAGAAAACAGGCAACTGGCACTATGGCATCTTGTTAATAGGTTAGTCCAAGAAAGTGTATAAAAATACTCCAAAGTGTGGACAAAACATAAGAAAGTAGATATAAAACAAGCATGGAACATAAAAAATTATAGATACGTTAGCAACATATCAATGATATGCAATATGGAGACTCTCATGGACTGCATGATGTTAGGGACAACAACGAAGATGTGTAGACTGAGAACAATGCTAATAATTTCTTTACTAAGTTTATTGTAACTATAGATAAGGAAAACAAAAAAGTGGAAACATAGTGATAGGAGATAAAACGTAAACTGAATCATGCAGGACTAGGAGGGAGTAAGGATGACAAACAAGGCAAGAAAGGTGACAAACTAGAAGCAACCGACCATGGGGTTACCGATACACTGTCGGGTGCGAATGTCAGCACCCGACATGAGCATGAGGATTCGTTCTTGGAACTGCTAGGGATTGGGGCGTCCCTGGACAATTCAAGAACTGGTCCTCCTTGTGCTTACGTACCGCCCCAAACTGGTATTCATCTCTGAAGCCCGCCAGCCAACAAAAGTTCATCATGGAGAGCATGTGCTGGAGAATTGACCTTAGAAATTGCTTGTCGGTTCCTATGAAAGGTAAAGGTGGTGGATTAGTGTTGTATTCGGATGATAGTTTCACAGTCGACCTGGTTAGCTTTGGTCCACACCACATTGATATAAAAATAAATGAGCAATTTGGAATAAAATGGAGACACACCTTTTTTTATAGTAAGTCTAGAGTGGAAAATAGTCACCATACATGAACTCTTCTCAAGATGCTAAAAATATGTGCAAACGAACCATGGTTTATGACAGAAGATTAATGAGGTGTTGTGGCAAAAAGAACACTTCTAGGCTTCTAGAAGAGGAGAAAGGCAAATGGATGAATTCAGGAACACTCTCTCCTTCTGTGATCTACACGATCTGGGTTATTGATGACCCCCAAGTGCAAGGAATCACTGTAGTATAATTCGATAAGTATTTGAGTGTTGAACCCATGAGGAGCTAAAGGTAAACTATCTATTCTCTAATGCCCTATAACCCACTTATATGGCCTTCTATGCAAAACTAGGAACTATAGTATGTGTGTGGTTTTTTTGGGTACTAACAATAAAACAGTAAATTTTTTGGAATCAAATACTGCAAGTAAAATGGAGCTAGTGAAGTGGAGGTGGATAACCCAAGGGAGAAAGTTCTTAGGAAAATTTCTATTTCATTTGGTTGGTTCTCACAATTAGTGAAACACAAAGATAGTCTTTTTATTGTTTCTTCTAAGGAGGAGCCATGAATAGGTGCATCCATATACATGAGTAAATACAACCCTAGTGATTGATCTCAAGACCAATGAAGAGAATTATGGGGTTGATTGCATGGAAAACAAAAAAAATCCTACGATTGCAACCACCAAGATCATATTTAGGAGATACATGTAACAATTTCAGATGGACTCACCCTCGAAGACCGTAACGCGGGATAACTTTCCCGCAAACAAATGTGGCTATTGTAGAGTGTACACGACCGTCCTCAAGGATGCAATGGCAGTACCACACGTGCAGCACCTCCTTAATCAGTCACACATATGGTGTGCTGACGACTTCCGTCCCTCGCTCTAGTGCGGCAGCGGAAGTAGGGGATCCTCGGGAAATCCGCCAACACCATGACATGGTGGTGATGGTGGTAGAGAAGATCTTGAGCAGGACTTCGCCTAAGCACCTCGCTCGTGGTAATGGACAAGGCTAGAAGGGGAGGAAGATGCCAACCAAAGGGCATATGAGAGGAGAGGTGAGTGTGTATGGAATGGTGTGTGGAGAGGGGGTCTCCACCACCTCCTTTTATAGGAGAGGGGGCTGAGCCCAAGAGGCTTGCACCAACCCCTAGTGGTGCCCCCATCTCTCCTCTCTTGATGGTGGTGGAGTCTCCACTCACACAAATCAAAGGATCATCATAATTCCATTAATTTTCCACTCAAAATCAAAGGTCTTTCCATTAAAGCACTTTAATTGACTTGGTTTAATGCCACTCAATTTAATGAACACATTAACATTTTATCCCCTCACAATATTCCGATACATTGAAACTATTCTGGCAGATTTATCAAAACAATTCATGTGTTATCGAGTATTTTCTCCGGTGTTCCCTATCCACTCAAATGTGTCGACTACCCTTAAATGTGTCTCCCTATGGGACGTGAATTGAGCAGACATGATCGAGACATTCTCCGATCGATAATCATTAGCGGGACCTAGATATCCATAATGACTCCCACCAGCTCAAGCAATGACTTAGTGACCGCGTGACCTTTATTCACAATAACCTATTCATGTTGTCTCGCGATATTTTACTTGTCCGGGATGTGATCATTCAGTATCGTCCATACCTAGTTTGATCCTGTTACTGACATGTACTCTTTTCTCATTCCCATGATATAACATTCTTTGTGATCTTTATCACTTGATTGCAAGCTATGTTAATGTGATATCACCGAGAGGGCCCTGAGTATATCTCTCCGTCATCATGATGGACAAATCCCACTCTTGATCCACGAGCCTCAACTAACACTTTCCAAGTACCTAACGACACCTTTATAATCACCCTGTTATGGTGTGACGTTTGATGTAATCAAGGTACTCTTCCGGATTCAGGATTGACGTGATCTCATGGTCTAAGGATTAGAGTTACTTCGAATGACGTTATAGTAGTGTAAACATAATGACATGATCGTGTTACTATACTTCGAGAGAATGTTCGTCACATCATTCTACCAATGTTGTGACCTTGTTATTAACAACATCCAATGTCATGATTAGGAAACCTTGATCATCTGTTAATCAACAAGCTAGTGTAATGAGAGGCATTACTAGGAACTTTTTCTTTGTTTATTAAACACACATGTATTAACGTTTCCGGTTAACACAATTATAGCATGAGAAATAAACATTTATCATAAACATGGAATATAATATAATAACCATTTTATTATTGCCTCTCGGACATATTCGTTTCAGAGAAAACAACGAAATTATTAAGACATAAAATCCAACCACTGCATTTAGATCTAAGGTCCCCATGATAATACCCCTGTTGATTAACCATGAATTAATACAACATGTATCCCTAAGATTTGGGATTCGGTTTCTGTAAAACTCTGGCTATCCCTCGTCCTATCAACATGCAACAGTGACAACCTTGTGCATCCCCCAACATATGTGTTCACTCATATGTTAGTACAACAATATCATCATAGAAGATACCATATACTTGTATGCAACCAACAACAAACTATATCACAATTACCATAAACAAGTCACTACTCAAACATCAAGATAGAGATACAATAGATCATGAAAAAACAATATATTGCATCATACATCATGTTTGCCAAGAGATTATAGTGTGCGATAATGGAGATTTGTTGTAGGTGGTGATGGAGATGAGCCTCCCCATGGGGAGAGGCGGCGACACAGGGCGGCGACGCCCCGTCGCCCCTCCTAGGGCGGCGGATGCCCTAGGGGCGGAAGCCCTGTTCCCCTTCTTATTCCTTGGCCATTGTGCTGATCTTGAGGAGCTTCTACGCCTCCTTGGCGGTAGGATTTTCGTGGTTATGGGTGGATGGCTCCAAAAATAGGGGTACCCCTTAATATATAGAGGTGGAGATGCAATCTAGGCCATGGGATGGATGCCCTTTGATCCAAGGTCTCTTGGGCACCTCTAGAACCTTACTAGGGCTTCCCTCTATCCTTTGGAAGCTCATTGGGTCATGACTTGGTCGATGATGACTACAAGTGCACAGATTGTTTGTAGCTAGTTTCAAAATAAAGATATCGATCCCATAGGGAGCAGGAGTCTGAAGTCTAAGAACTCTTGAAATAAGTATTACAATAGAAATGCTAGATAAAGTTCTAAGTAACAATATAAAATGCGAGTATTGTGTAAAAAGGTGTTTTTGGGTTTTGGGTATATGAGCAATAATAAATTAAAGTAAAACAACTGAGTACAGAAAGTAAGTATCACGTATGTAAGAGAGATTGGAACTGCAATAGGGAAAAAGCGTTCTCAGGGAGTAGCGGATACACCACTAGTATTGTAAGGATCTAAGATAAAGGTTATCATCATGAACATTCTCAACTGTGTATGTGTGGGAGGAACTTCATAATTGGACAAATAGGTAGCAACCGCTGCTCACATCATCTTCATAACCACAGCAGTCAGCAATCGACAACAATCGAATTACTGCGCTATTAGGGAATGTAATCCCGTAGGACGTATCCCATGGCATGGATAGTGTTCCGTGAGTTTCCTCGGTTCCCAAGTTGATATGTAAGGGGTGCCAACATCTTTATAGTCACTGTAAGTGCTAGCACACCTTCGTCTACCAACAAGTAGTTTCCTCCATCGAGTCCCCACGAGAGGCAAATATTGAGAGGTCGACTTCTCTCAACATCAAGATGTAGAAAATCTAACACATGGTCACAACGATGAATATCATAATATACTTTATCTTATTTCAATCTCATACTAGAGTTTCTCCATCTCCCCAAGAACTAATGATCTACTCAGACATGGAGGCAATCAACATCATAGCAATGGTAGTGGAAACAATCATAGATGAACAATACTTGTATAAATCCACAATGAGTACAGGAATTACAACAAGATCTAGACAAGATGTAGATAGGATGGATGGAGATGGTGGTGATGCAATGATGGATGATGAAGATCGATGCCTTAGCCTCCCGGATCTATGTAGGGAGAAGATGGATCCCTTGTGGACGAGTTCCCCCTCCAGATGCCTTTCGGAGGTTAGGTTTCTGCGATTTCTAGGTGTTCTGTATGTCATCTGCTCGAACCAATTGCACGGGGTGAAACTATTTGACGAGGCGGAGGCGGCGCCAACTATATGTCCGGAGCTATACGGCCGGAGGAGTTGCTCCGGTCGTATAGTTGGTCGTTGGACTCTCTGCCTCCCTTTTTCGCTTGTGGTTTTCTTCTAGTATTATTAATATTTCCCAAATAAGCGATTTACATTGTTTTGGACTCCATTTCTCCACAGTACAACCGCTCCAAGAATTGTATCCATTGGATCCATCATCTGTCCCGATCCTGGTGAAAACAGACATAAAATGTGCACGCGAGCGCTGTAAAATACCAAGATCCTACATCTACAATGCAAAATAATAATGTAAAACATGATGCAAATATGCACTCATCAACTTCCCCAAGCTTAGACTCTTGCTCGCCCCGAGCAAGTTTTTAGCTTAATGTATGTGATCCTCATATTCATGAAGCTGAGTCGATAAAATAAATGAGGCAATTGCAGCATGTGTTTATCATGACGATACATAGGAATAAGTTCATGAATAGTACCTTACTCGAACCATCTGAATAGTATTAGCAGGCTTCCACACCTTAGTGATCAACAGTTCATAAAAGATGAATCTCAACATAATATAAAAGTATCTGGTTCAACCAAATGAGTTAGCGAGGTAGTCCCAAGTGTTTTAGGATCAACGTATTCACTTGGGATTCAGAATCTCAAAAGTTTCTCTTTGTCATACTACAATACAATGGTATATGCATACTTGCTCTTTGCACACTCGCTCGTTTTCTTCTTCTTTTTCTTTTCTTTTGTATATATGCTCACACTTTTTTTAAGTGCTGTGCAAAGGAGCTAGCCATACATTCCACTTCATTTAGGAACTCAAAGTTTAACGATCTCAATTATCAAATTCCAATTGTATATGAAGCATTCTTATGACTTGAAGATTCTACCTCGACTTGTTCTCACTCTATTTTGATAGCACTTTCATTTTCCTTTGTTCAAGGCTTCTTTTTTAGTTTAACGGTATGGATAATTTTTCTTTGTAAATTAAATCATAGACTTACATCATATTCACTAAATTATCTTTAGGTGTTCCATTAATACCAATGGTGTGGAAGAATCCTATTGCTATCATCAAGTGCAAGTAAAATTATACTCAAGCCATTCATATATCAATAGAGCAAACACAAACTCAATATTGCTCCATATATAATAATAAACTCATAATTTCATAAAAGGGATCGACTATTCCTGAAGGGAATCCTAATGATGCAAACTTTATTGCTAGTCTGAACTAATACGAAAATAGTAATAAAACTTATAAGATAGATTACAAGGTCTTAAAGATCTCCCCAAGCTTGGAATCAAGACAGACGGGATCAAATAATCCCTTGCGATTATTTGATACCGTGATTGTTGTAGATCACTGTGGCTCCATGGAACACAGTATCTTCTCCTCACGGGCCAGCCTGAGGTGGAGGGATTGATTGACAGCTTCCAATTCTTTAACACGCAACTTGTAGAAAATATTGTTCCTGTCCAGCACATTCACTTGTTATTTAATAAACTCATTGTTATCTTGAAGTGTTTGTAGCACCTTAAGACTCATAGAAAAACCTGCTTCGGTTGTCCACTTGATATCTTCAACTAGTTTATCAAGATAAAGTCGCAACAATCGAAGGTGTTTGGGTGTCCCTGGCTTCTCCTTGTCCAACTCTTCAATCTTCAGCTCCAGGGCCTTCAAATCCCTCTTCCGACACCCATGGTCGGTGTCGAGGAACTCTATATGGATGGTCTTGATCTCCTTGCTTTGCTTGCTATTACTCCCGATCTCTATAGGAGCTTTTCTTCTTCACCTCTATCCCTTGGTTGAGAATCCTTGCGTGTGAATAAGAGGTAGATTGGTTTTTGGAGATTATGATTAGAGAGAGAGAGAGAGAGACAATGGCAGTATATAAGGGTGGTTAGAGGTCGGTAAAACTCACGAGAAACACCAAATTGTCACCCAAGAAAAGAATCTAAACGAAAACAGGAAAATAAATCACGGATTTGGAAGTTCACTGCCACGTAACGACCAACTATACGGGTGTGGCTCGTATAGCTCCGGTCGTATAGTTGGTTCTGGGCAAATATTTCCAAATATCTCGAGTCCAGGTCGATTAAATCATGACTCGGAACCGACAATGTCAACACCCAGTTTTTTAATCCCAGATACCTGTTATGCCATACATCACAATCCCGGGATTACCATTTTTGCGAGACATAACAGATTGGATATCACAGTACATCATCCATTACAAAACATAATAAGGACTTACACAAATAAAGGATCTCATGATCCAGTCTTAGTACAAACAAGTAGCAAAATAATAAGCGTAGTGGTGGGCTCCATCTTCAGTGTCACATGCAATGCTGACTATGGGAGATGATCCTAGTTGTCGTAGCCGTCCTGCTGTCCATCTTCCGGATAGTCCTCCTCATAGTCTAGCCACAGAATAGCCAAGGACAAAAGCCATGAGTACTCTTTAAGTACTCGCAAACTATCACTAACAAGTAAGGTAGTTCTAGTAGGAATGCTAAGTTCTAAGTTTATTTGCAAAGTTAAGTTTGAAACTTAAGCTGAGTTTGGAAACAAAGAAAGATAAAATAAAGTTTGAAAACACCTAAGTGGGAACTTAGTTGTCATAGTCACAACTCTGTTGTGGTCAAGTCATGTCACAATTCATTTCATAAGTCATTTTGAAAACATCTGACAACGGAACAGTATGGCCACTCCAACTATGCACAACCACGGACGCGGCTATTCGAATAGTTTGACACTCTGCAGAGGTGGTACACTTTCACCACAAAATTCGATACATCTGTCAGGGATAACCCTGAATCATCATACTTAGTATGCAGATAATCAAACATAACCTTTCCTTTACACACTCTAGTATAAGCACCTCTCCTATGAGCTTGGCCTCCCAGCCATGGCCATCTGCCATCCTGGGCACTGCATAGGTGGACAACATTGAGAGGTAGCCTCATCTCAGACCTCTCCCGCGAGGGAACTAATACTAATGCATATAAATTTCTGGCTAAGCCTAACCCAATTCAGGTATTGTGGTTGTACGGTAAAATTGGAATGGTATTGCATCTGAACCTAACCATCAGTTTTTATAAAAGTGCTAAGGCTCATGCCTCAACATTTTCATCATCATAAAACATTTGTGTTTCTCAAGACATGTCAAAACATCTCAGTAGAATGACTCATCATTCCAAGGTTTTCATAAGTCATTTTCACCAAGTATTCCCATCTAAAGTGATCAAGTTTTTGGTTTAGCTCTAATCACTAAGTTAAGAGTGTTCACTAATGTGGGATGCTAATCTCAATCTCATGCCATAGAGTGACATCTAAATCTAACTAGATAGGCCAAGTTTTATACTCTTTATGCTATCTATAAACAAGTAAGGACTTTGGTAAAGTAAAAGAAGGTAAAGCATGTAAATAAAACTTGGAGTAGGTATAAGTCAAAAGGTATAACCAAAGCATGCCTAATGCATCTTGCTTAGGTTATCTAGCTTGCAAGGGTTAGCTTGCATTGTTAATGATGGCTTGCCTTGATTGGTGCAGTGGTTGAAATTCTCCTCGTCTTCTTCATGGTAGAACTCCCCCTCCTTGTAGACTTGGTCGGTACCATCATCTATAAATACATACGGAATACACAATCACCAAACAATACTTAACTAGTCTATTTAACACACTAAGGCACACACTTGATGATATAGTATCATAAGGTTTGAAGAACTAGTTTCCTTTATTTTATTTAAGAAAAGTAATTTCTACTCATTGAAAATAACAAAGATTTAATATTCTCCAATTAAAATATGGGATCATGTGGACACGGGTCATCACCACATATTCTAATACATGGGAATGTGATTTAAATGTTTGAAAACATTTTAATAAGTTTAAGATTAATATTTAATGATTTAAAGTGACTAGAATTGCCTATATAGCATTATTTTGGTACTACTCCAAAGTCACTGCATGCAAACCTTAATATTATTACGTATTCAGATAGGTATGGTCAAATGTGATTTTTGAGAGTTGGAATCAACTCAAAATCTATTATGGTTGATTTTAGAAAAATGTTTGAATGTGAAAAAGCTTCTGTCTTGTTATTTTTGCTAGGAGAGATCTCTAACTCTAATTGATTTAAATCCAACGGGCTTGGATAGAGATTAAAATTATCTTTTGAACAAAATTGGAATCACTCAAATTGGTTCAGTAGATCTTTCTGAAATGATTTTTGAACTAAAGGACAGAATCTTGATTAAGTCTAAATAGATAAATCTAAATTTGAATTACAGGGCTAGCGCGGGAACTAAATGGGCTGGCCCACTGCGCTCCGCGCATCGCCCGGGCTGCTTAAGTGATGGCCCCACCTGTCAGTGGGACAGGGGCTGCCGAGCAAGTATGGGAGGATGGGGACCGTAGGATTAGATTCTGGATCAACAGCTCACAGCCATCGTCCACACTGGAACAGTGCACGACGGGGACGAACCCTAGCACGGTAGGTGAGGGTCTGGGGAGGATTACCAGAGCTCCGGCGAGGGTCGGCGAGGCGGGCAAATGGATGAGTCGAGGACGGCGATTCTCCTGGTACCGGCGGCATCCCGGGAGATGGCTTGGATCAGTGGCGCCCTTCTCCTCCTTCCGCATCGGTCTCTGGCGAAATTGGAGCGCTACGGGCTGAGGCTTGCCCCGGTGGGGCTCTGGGAGGTCTCTGAGGTGGAGTGGAGGGAGATGGTGTGAAGAAATGGTGCTGAGAGGCTCTCTATTTATAGCGGGGCGAGGGGTGCAGAGAGGCATGGGCAGAGCTCCACAGGGACGACGACACAGTGAGCTAGAGGCGTGTGCGGTTGATGGCTCAGTGTACGGCGCCAGAAAAGTGCTGGTGCGGTGTTGATGTAGAGCTCGTTGGAACCCCAAGAGGAAGGTATGATGAGCACAGCAGCAAGTTTCCCTCAGTTATGAAACCAATGTTTAATCGAACCAGTAGGAGCAAGGAAACACCCCAAAGGTGTTGCTAGCTGAGCCTTGGCAGGGCGCACTACCGGTGCTAGTAGCAACGTGGAGACCTGCACAACACAACCACATAACTTTGTCCCCAACTTGCGATGAGGTTGTCAATCTCACCGTGTTTTGCGGAAAACAAAGGATTAAACGTATCGAATGGAAGGAAGTAATAGTTTGAAGAAAGTAAACACAAAGTAGTAAACAGTTTATAGATTGAATGTAAAAGACAAGGACTGGGATCCATAGTTCACTAGAGGTGGCTCTCCTTAAGATAGATAACATGCTGGGTGAACAAATTACAGCGGGGCAATTGACAAACATCGATAAAGCAATACATGCATATACTAATCATCTTGACTCCTTTGGAACTTGATTGGGAATTATAACATTATACATAGACCGCCATCCAACTGCATCTATGACTAATAATCCACCTTCAGGTTATCATCCGAACCCCCTCCAGTATTAAGTTGCAAGCAACAGATTATTGCTTTATGAATTGCGTGTAAAGTAAACAATACGATTGTTCTATGAACAAAGGATTGTTGTTTTCTCCATAGTAGCAACAACACATCTAGTACCTTAGAGATTTCTGTCACTTCCCCAGATTACCAGAGGCATGAACCCACTATCGAGCATAAATACTAACTCTTGGAGTTGCTAGCATC
The DNA here is from genome assembly GCA_023614405.1 of Avena insularis. Classification (NCBI taxonomy): domain Eukaryota; kingdom Viridiplantae; phylum Streptophyta; class Magnoliopsida; order Poales; family Poaceae; genus Avena; species Avena insularis. The sequence continues at coordinate 516,242,939 of CM042694.1, forward strand.
TACTTGGCCAAGATAGCTACTAACAATGCAAAGCATGCAAGATCACAAATAACAAAGACATGATAGAATCAATAATCAATCTGAAATAGCATCTCAATATCCATCGGATCCCCGCAAACACAACATGCAGAATTACAAATAGACGTTCTTGATCATGAATGGAGCTCACAAGATCTAAACATGAAAGCACAAAGGAGGAGAACCAGCCATATAGCTACTACATCGACCCATAGTCCAAGGATGAACTACTCACGCATCACACCGGAGGCTTGCATGGTGATGAAGAAGGCCTCCAGGGTGAATTCCCCTCTCCGGCAGAGTGCCGGGAAGAGCTTCAGATCCCTCCCGATCTAGGGATGGAGATGACGGTGGCTACAGACTCTTTCGTGGATTTTTGATCGGGTACTTAGGGTTTTCGTCCCGAGGGAAATATATAGGCGGAAGGAGAGGCCGAGGGGGTGCCTGGGCTGGCCACACCACCCCCTGGCACGGGCCAAGCCTGGACGCGCGGCCAGGTGGTGTGGCCACCCTTTGGCCCTTCTCCGTCTTGTATTCTGGCATCTGATGACTCCCGGAAAGATAGGCACTTTGGCGTTTGTCCTGTCCAATTCCGAGAATATTCATTTTCTGACTTTCATGGAACCAAAACAGTAGAAAACAGGCAGCTGGCACTGTGGCTCTTGTTAATAGGTTAGTCCAAGAAATCATATGAAAAGTACTCCAAAGTTGGAACAAAACACAAGAAAGTGGATAAAACCAAGCATGGAACATCAAAAATTATAGATACATTTGCAATGTATCAACATCCCTAAGCTTAACTCCTGCTCGTCCTCGAGTAGGTAAGTGATAAAAAGAAAGAATAATTTTTGAGGTGACATGCACCATCAAAGACTTAATCAAAGTATTTGTAAAACATTCAAAGCTAGGATCATAGTACTTCAATCATAACATGAAAGACAAAGTTCTAGCAATAAGACAAAGAAACTATGATGCAACATGAAAAGGCACAAACAAAAGATTCATGAATAACAATGCTTTGCAAGACGTTTGTTTGTTTCACATAAAGAAATATAGCATAATAGTATTCAACTTGTCCCTCATAGAGTAGCAAATATAAATGCATAGGACACCTTCAAAGTTCATAAGAGTGACTAGATACAAATAGTTTAAAACAAGCAATATCAAGTTATGCATCAATCAACTAGTCTTGGGACAATGCACATAGAACTAAGAATGGCCACTATGCTCTCAAAGTAGGTGCATAAAGGTAGAAGATGGAGACTTACTATAATGGTGGAAGAAAGGCCTTCATAAAAGGAAGTAGGGATTCAAGTCTCATAAAGGGCTTCCAAAAATTATGGTACTTAATAGCTTTCAGCTCTCATTGCCCCTATCATAAGCATCTTGAAGTGATTAAGGTTAAAGTGAACAAACTATGGTGTACATGCTTGACGAAGTATAAGTTAGAAATCTCACGTCCCTTGTATATGAGGGCCGCTCCTCATGCTACTCAAGTTTAGTCACCGGTAAGTTCTTGTCATTGTAAGTACATGTGTATCATAGAGAACCACCAACGGGGTACCCCTTGCCCGATGAAACGGAAGAATCCCCATATCAAAATGACAAGGCAAGCAGACAACAAGCATCTCAGCAATCTTCTTATTTACTATGGGAATATGGTGCTTTTTTCTCTCTTTCCTCTTTTCATAATCTCATTTTTTTCTCTTTTTTTTCTCAATATAGGACTCTTTTTTTATAAGAAGAATGCTTCATAGACAGCTCATTATGGTTACGCTGCAGGTTTCCACCATGTCAGCATGGATTAGACCAGCAGCCCAGGCTTTCTAACACATATACATAACTCCATGGACTTACAAGCTCCCTTTCATTTCACAAACGACATCCATATACAAAAGAGCATGATATCAACTAGGTACAAGTACCAAGTGCAATGTTGAAAGCGTTCCCCATGAAAGCATGGTTCTGCTAATTCCCAACAAATAAGTGCAAGCATATACAACATAGACGACACAATGGTTCAAGTTTATTAAGGGCAAGAAAAGTAAAGTGTGCCATCAAGTTCGTGATAGCTTTAATCACTAGTTTTCTCATAACAAGTTTAATTTGGAAGGTAAACGAAAGCATGAATATACTTGGAATAGCATAAGCTAGTAGGTAGGTATGGTGGACTCTTTGGAATAACTTGGTTTAGGGAGTTGGATGCATGAGTGGAACTCATACTTTGTTGTGGAGGCTAGCAAAAGACTGGGAGCGACAAACTAAGAGAGCAATAATGGCCATAATCATGCAGAGCGACAAAACATCATTGATCAAAGCATAAAGTGATACTACAAGTTGAAAACTAAAGGATCATAAAGGCTATGGTGACTTGAGATAGTCATAACATGGTGTGAGCATGCGCCAAGTCAACCCAAATAAAGCATCAAAGGAGAATACCACTATACTATGCTTTAATATGCTAAAATGATGCATGATTCATCCAAGGCACATCAAGCAATCTCAATTGTTTATAACAAGTCATGATACATCAAAGAATACTAAGCATAAAGCCAAAACAATATCAAGTATGGCATGACAAAGCATAGGCCATAGTCAAAAACGAGCTCTTTTTACCACATAAGCATGAACTTTCCTACTCATTTCCAAACCAAACCAAAATATTTGCAAACCAATGTATGAAAGAGGGGGCCCAACCAATTTATTCAGCAAACTAAGCAAACCAAAGAAAACGAAAAACCAAAATGAAAATGAAAAAGAAGACGCTCCAAGAACAACACAACTGTGCATGAAACAATAAAAATAAAGCGTTTGGAAGAAACCTAGGATTTTTATTGATGAGGAAAGGGATGCCTTGGGCATCCCCAAGATTTGACGCTTGTACTTCTTGGATATTTCTTGGGGTGACACGCGTGGCATCCCCAAGCTTGAGCTTAGTCCATCCTTCATCTAATTACTCATTCCTTCCATACACCTGAAATTTTTCCTTCATACAAAACTTCACACAATCTTTATTAGCAACATTAGTGCACTCAAGATAAATAAGCCTTAAGGTTCAGTTTTAACACCAAATAAACTTGCATTAGAACACTAGCTACTGTAGCACTTCCCTCAAAAAGCTCAATTCCCCAAAAGAACTCAAAAAGGAACCAACAAGAAGCAAATGCAGAAAATGGCAGAAATCTGTCAAAACAGACCAGCAGGTAAAGACGAATTTTTTAGAAGACCGTCTGTTGCTAAAATCAAAAAGTGTCGAACTAACGAAAGTTAGATAACTACCTGGGTCAGAAGCACAAAAATTCACGCCTCAAAAAGACATTCAGAGATTTTACACGAATTTGTACGGTGAAGCACAAAAATCTGTTTCGGGACAGCAACTTTCCCAATCATTACTTCTCTCTCATTAGAGGTTACTCTTGGCACAAAAAGCAAATAAAAAGGATAAGGAGAGGTTATTACTGAGGTAATAACTTCCAAGACTCATCTAAAACTTTTGGGTTATCTCCCAATAAGTACTTTTCTTTAACGCCTTTAAGTTAGGCATAAGAAGCAAGAAAAATAATCAAGTGTTCTCAAATGAGGAAGCATTAAGATCAATACCAGAAATATTTTCAACAAGGCAAGGTATATCATCCAAATAAGTTCTAGAGGATCCTCTCTCAATTCTCTTAGGTTCACTATTCTCATCAAAAGGGTTTGCAGGAACAATCCAATCAAGATTCTTTTCTATGGCATCATGCATTGCTACTAGTTTGAAGGGTATTGGTATCTTAGGTTCCTCCCCATTAGGTTCGCTTTTGTTCATCTTTTCTTGTGTACCAACAACATCTACACATGAGCCTAGCATATTGAAACGTTCAAAGACTTTCCTAGCTTCCTTGGCAGCATCATTGAACTCCTTAAACAAGGTTTCTAGAATAAAATCCCTCTTTTCAGGGTCCTCAATTTCTTTAAGCTTAAGAAACATTACTTGCATTAAGGGGTTGAGGTTAACAAACCTAGCTTCTAACATGTGAATTAAAGAAGCTGCAGCAATCTCATAGTTTGGAGCAAGTTCTACAAGGGATCTATCCTCAGTATCTTCATGCTTACTAACATGATTGAAGAATTCTTCAATATTATCTTTCCCAATTATAGAACCATTACCAATGGAAAGGTCTTTCAGGGTGAATTGAGGGATCAACATGGTGAACTAAGGAAGAGGTGACAACTAAAGGAGACTTAATTTTTTTGTGTTTTTGATAAAGAAAGCAAACTAGCAAAGCTAATTTTTTTGTTTTCGATAAAGAAACAAGCAAACAAAGCAAAAAGAAACTAAGCAAAACAAAAATAACAAAGTAAAGAGATTGGTTATGAAGGACTCCCCTTGTGAAGATGTCCTTGACTCCCTGGCAACGGCGCCAGAAAAATGTACTTTTGATGGCGCGTGGTTGACGTGGGAGTTTCTTCTTCTTTGTTCCCCAGCAACGACGCTAGAAAAATGCTTGATGGCTCAGTGTACGGCGCCAGAAAAGTGCTGGTGCGGTGTTGATGTTGAGCTCGTTGGGAACCCCAAGAGGAAGGTATGATGCACAACAGCAAGTTTCCCTCAGTTATGAAACCAAGGTTTAATCGAACCAGTAGGAGCAAGGAAACACCCCAAAGGTGTTGCTAGCTGAGCCTTGGCAGGGCGCACTACTGGTGCTAGTAGCAACGTGGAGACCTGCACAACACAACCATAGAACTTTGTCCCCAACTTGCAATGAGGTTGTCAATCTCACCGTGTTTTGCGGAAAACAAAGGATTAAACGTATCGAATGGAAGGAAGTAATAGTTTGTAGAAAGTAAACACAAAGTAGTAAACAGTTTATAGATTGAATGTAAAATACAAGGACCGGGATCCATAGTTCACTAGAGGTGGCTCTCCTTAAGATAGATAACATGCTGGGTGAACAAATTACAGCGGGGCAATTGACAAGCATCTAGAAAGCAATACATGCATATACTAATCATCTTGACTCCTTTGGAACTTGATTGGGCATTACAACATTATACATAGACCGCCATCCAACTGCATCTATGACTAATAATCCACCTTCAGGTTATCATCCGAACCCCCTCCAGTATTAAGTTGCAAGCAACAGATTATTGCTTTACGAATTGCGTGTAAAGTAAACAATACGATTGTTTTATGAACAAAGGACTATTGTTTTCTCCCTAGTAGCAACAACACATCTAGTACCTTAGAGATTTCTGTCACTTCCCCAGATTACCAGAGGCATGAACCCACTATCGAGCATAAATACTAACTCTTGGAGTTGCTAGCATCTACTTGGCCAAGATAGCTACTAACAACGGAAAGCATGCAAGATCACAAATAACAAATACATGATAAAATCAATAATTAATCTGAAATAGCATCTCAATATCCATCGGATCCCCTCAAACACAACATGCAGAATTACAAATAAATGATCTTGATCATGAACGGAGCTCACAAGATCTAAACATGAAAGCACAAAGGAGGAGAAACCAGCCATCTAGCTACTACGTGGACCCGTAGTCCAAGGATGAACTACTCACGCATCACACCGGAGGCTTGCATGGTGATGAAGAAGGCCTCCAGGGTGAATTCCCCTCTCCGGCAGGGTGCCGGGAAGAGATTTAGATCCCTCCTGATCTAGGGATGGAGATGACGGCGGCTAGAGACTTTCGTGGATTTTTGATCGGGTACTTAGGGTTTTCGTCCCGAGGGAAATATATAGGCGGAAGGAGAGGCCGAGGGGGTGCCTGGGCTGGCCACACCACCCTCGGCAGGCCAAGCTCGACGCTGCCAGGTGGTGTGGCCACCCTCTGGCCCTTCTCCGTCTTGTATTCTGGCATCTGATGACTCCTGGAAAGATAGGCACTTTGGCGTTTGTCCCGTCCAATTCCGAGAATATTCATTTTCTGACTTTCATGGAACCAAAATAGTAGAAAACAGGCAGCTGACACTGTGGCTCTTGTTAATAGGTTAGTCCAAGAAATCATATGAAAAGTACTCCAAAGTTGGAACAAAACACAAGAAAGTGGATAAAACCAAGCATGGAACATCAAAAATTATAGGTACATTTGCAATGTATCAGCGGTGGGCTAGGACAGTGGGCGGTTCCCAGGCGGTCGTCACTGAGGTGTGCGTCCAGTGTGAGGTTGTTGGGAGAAGCGAGCGTTGCTGCGCGCATGCTGCCTCTATCGACGGCGAGTTTTGCGGCGGCCAGTGGGTACGGGGCACGGTCGAGGAAACGGGCATGTCCGTTAGCCTCCTGGGTCACTGGTGATCATGTAGGCGGGTGGCGGGAGCGAGGCAAGGTCTGGTTGAGTGGGGACAGCGCGTGAACTGCAGGCGACGTCGGCATGGCAGACACGGTCCGGGCGCGGCGGTCCTAGCTTCTCCTTGCTCTGTCCTTGAGCTGGGGCTGGCCTGGAGGGGAGAGTGGGGCACGGGCGACGCGCTAGACAAGGTGGGCGAGGCTGGCGGTGTTGGGGATCACAGCAGAAAACAAAAATTTTCCTATGATGGAACCCCAAAACTGTCTAGGATCTATCTATGTAGTAATATGGTAACGGCCGGAGCGTATAGAATACATACCCTTGTAGACTGTACGCGGTTAACGTTCCACAGGGAACGTGGTTAAAGTAGTCGTACTCGTAGCCGACCTCAAGGTCGTGAAGCTCCTTGCTGGTCACCCGTTGCTCCTTCTTCATCTTCATCGTGCAACAGCTCCGGCTCACGACATTTAAGCGCCCCAAGTGTTGCGCCTCGTGTCTTCGTACACATCCGGTGCACGATGAGACCTCCAGCTCCCCGATCCCACAGGGAGTGTGGAAGTTGATATCCGGCTAGGAATCCCTGCAGCACAACAGCGTACTGCAGGTGTGCCTCGATCGCACAGCTCATACTTGGGGCCATGGTCACAAGGTATAGAGAGAGGGAGGAAGGGAGAAAGTCAACCAAAGGACTTCTCAAATTGTGTGTTTAATCCCACCCATGGGCACCCCTTTATATAGGCAGAGGGGGTGTGCCCTCCCCATTGGGTTAGCCATGTGGGACTAATAGGCAAAGGAAAAATACAGGTATTTTCGTCCTGGCCGATTGGGCCGAATTTACTCAGCCCAATAGACAAAACAAAAAATAGCTATTAAAAAGAAAAAGGGGAGCAACAGCCTGAGAGGAGGGCGGCCGGGTGGGCCTTGGCATGGCCCACCATGCGCTCTCTCTCTCTGTCTTGGCGGCCTAACAAGCCGATTCGGGTGGGCAGTGCCCCCTCCGCTGCCCAGCTTCGCGCACCACCCGGGTGGGCCAGCTCGCCCCGGTGGCCCAGCTCCCTAGTGCCCGCGTGGGCCAGGTCGAGCAGGCCCGGCGGCTGTGGTCCGCCCCCGTGCAGCGGTTAATAAAAACCGCCCACGTGGGCTGTTTCTTTTTCTTTTCCCTTTATTTTTCTACAGCTTTTATTCTAGGCATTTTCCTTCCGGGATTTGGCCTAAAAAAGTTGTCTTTATAAATCTTAATATAAATATTATTTATAATATATTAATTCAGAATTAACATATAATAAATATATATTTAAGTTCCCATTTATTCGAAAACACTTTTCCGGTCTTTTCCTTTATTCATTCTCCGAACAACTTCGGATCTCTCCGCGGAACGATTCCGGCTTTCTCATTCTCTATTGTGATTCCGTCTTACGAATGATCGCTCTCATCGTACCGTTAAGTGTATCCTCTCACGGCTCGGGAATGCTCTAGACATGATCTGTATCAATGATCAACAGAGGGACCAGGGATGTCCATGTGACCCCTATGCATTCCTGATGACAATGCCGTTTGAACCGCTAAATGTAGCATCCTCTTCCTTTTGTTTCTCGATACAACTTATCCGAGATCCAATCATTGGTATCCCATACCTTGTTCAATCTTGTTCACAACAAGTTCTGTTTTCTTGTTACCGTGATATTACATCCCCGTGACCGAGTCACATGTTGCAACATTTATAGATGTAATCTCACCAAGCCGGCCGTATGTATCTTTACCCGTCATGTGGGTGAACAAATCCCGGTCTTGCAGTCACATGTCATCTACTGTTCCTTCGGAATACCCAACGTACAGCTTTATAACCACTGTATTACCAAGTGGCGCTTGATGCAGTCTAAGCAGCCTCGGGAAACAGCGAGTAATATGAGGTCATGGTCAAAGGACAAGGAGTCTAGGTATAGCTGTTGCAACAATGAACTATATGACTTGATCGTGTTGCAATCCTTCGAGGAATGTCCAATCACATCATTCTCCAATGATATGATCCCGTTATCAGTCGGCATAAATGCCCATGATCTTTAAACCCAGATCATCTTCGTGACCAACGAACTAGTATAAATAGAGGCTACTAGGGATTTGGTTGTTTCATACCACACCTGTACCAATGTTTCTACTTGGCACAGTTATAGCATAATATTGAAACTATTATAAACTAATTGAGATATGTCAATAAAAACCTATTTATTATTTGCCTCTAGGGCATATCTGCTTCAGTCTCCCATTTGCACTAGAGTACAAATAACCTAGCTCGCATTTTACTCATATAAACCATATACCATATGCGTTTACAGATTATGCATGCTCATGGGAAACGTCATGTCCATGTTCTGTTTTACTAGATCATTATGTCTTCTGCAAATCGTTAATGTCTTCCTAATTTTGACATTCACACCATTATCGTATAATGGGTCGAAGAATTTGTTTGGCAACAAAGTGAGACTTTTTTCTAGTGTTTATGATGACGGTCGTTTTCACCGTTGTCATCTAAACTTCGAAATACACTTTGCTATCCTTTGTGTATATACTATAGTCATGGAAGCAGAACGAGGCCGGATTCCATGAGTTACAGTGACGTTAGATCAACCTCGAGGGCTTTCTCATGGGCACTGGGCCCTGTGACACATCATTCTACGTTAAAAGCGAACTAGCCCCGCCATAACATTATACATCACATCAGATGTAGCCTTTATACTTCTATATCTACGTAGATCCTAGTGCATGAAATGCAACTATGGCACTTACATTGCTTCTTGCCATTTAAGTACAAACTTAATTCTGGTTCAGTGATCAACTCAAGAATCACTTAAAGCCATGTTCTTACAGTTAAGACTTTGTCCTTCCAACCAGAACTTCGGGTCACATTACGTCGAGTATACAACATGATTATATGGAAGAACCTATGACTGGGGCATAGGAGATGCAACACATCTCTTTCTTTCAACCATAGTTGCAATACTCAATGCTTCATACAGTAAGAACTTAATTCTTACCTTGTTCCATTCTGAACTTCTTCAGAATCTTGCTTAGGACATTCTAAACATCTTTCAGAATCAAGTCCAGGAAGCATTCGACATTCAGTGTTTATTAAACTCACCAATCTATCTCGATAGATCTTTTTGTTTAATAACTTCAACTTCATCCTAACTTAAATATTATTAACACCAATCATATCATTCACATATGTCGTCCACAAATCACAGAATGATTTCACGCTCCCACTCAAATATGACGTTCATGTTTGAGATCCAGGGATTTCACTTAGCTCCCACTCAAAACTAGGTCCTCTCGATAATCTTGGACTTTCCAAAATTCTTTGATCATTATCAATTTGAGAATTCCACTAACGAGATTTCAATGACTATTCATTTCTCGTACTTAGGTCCATCACTCTTCTTTGTATTTCATAGGTATGTCTTGTTCAAAACATGACAAGTGGATCAACTATAATTCCACAAACTTGTAGAATATATAGTTGAATCCTACTTTATTTAAGTAAAAGTATTTACTAAAACTTTATGATCATTATCATTGGTTTCTCCTCTATTTGCAGAGTTTGGATTCACGAAACAAATTCTGCTGCGCCACTCAACAATTCGGAGGCAAGGTCAAATACCTTGTTTTGATCTTTTACTTTTTTCCACTTGTATCTTCATCAAGACACATCAATTTTGGACAACAACAGGTTTGCCCCTTTTTGTGGAAGATGCATTCATAGCTTCCTAAGAATGCTATACAAAGACTTGTTTATTCGCCACGATTTCGACTTATCGAAATCTCCAGAAACTCGAACTTTCCATAATACTTATGGTGTTGTTTCCACGAATCTTTTAGATGTTCCTTTATATTTCAAATGAGTGTTTGCTTATTTTGATCTCTAACTCTAAACGACAACTATAACCCCGATAAGAGATAATACTATACCATATGTATCTTAATACATAATGATTATGATGTTTAGATATTTCAACAAAGTTTGAATTCATCCAATTATCATAATTTGTGAAACATCTTTCACAAGTCCCTTTTATGCTAAACTTAACTTGAATACTTTAGTCGTGTCGATCAAATCGAAGAGACTTCGTATTATTGTTAATTTCAATATCCTCTTTGTTGTGAACTCATTTGAACAATTCAAATCGTTTCAAACTTATGTTTCATTAAGTAAATATGCTTATTCACTTAAGTCCACAATTAACTAATGATTTCCACTATTTGTTGAAAATACGATACATCACTATGTATAAGATTCAACATTTCTTCGCATATCACCATTTTACTAGAATGCGGAGTTTTAGTCATTTTGCCCAAGAGGCATGGTTTTGCAAAGTCTCTAGATTAAGCATCTAGGACCCCGATCTTTCATAAAGAACCTGCAATAACCAAAATGACTTAAACTATAGTGTTATTTCATTATTAAACTTTGGATATCTTTAGCATTCTAATCCTTTATAAATGTTTAAACCATTATCATTAACATAGTGATGAGAATAACTTATTTATAATCGTAATGTGACCATAACAGTATCGTTCATAAGAATAGTACAAACTGGCTTGTAACTTGTTCATATGAATAATCGTCTCGCCAAAAGCAAGACACACAAACAAGGATTACAAATTATATTCAAGTCCACTAATCCAAATGACAAACTTTGAGGAAAGAAGTGATGTCGGACATCTACTTTTTTGCTTGCTGTCATCAAGTCACGTTGCCTCAAAGCCAACAATTCTCAAGCAGATCATCCTGTTTTCACAAAGCAGGACAAGTATCAAATACTTTGCAAACTACAACGAGTTTTGCAAGAACCACATTTATAACTTTGTATATCTTACATATACCCTTTTTTATTCAGGACCTCCTATTGCAATCAAGCCCTTCTAAGAGTTCTCAACTCTAATGCAAGATCACTAAGTGTGTTTCCAAACATCCCCGTGACCGAGTCACATGTTGCAACATTTATAGATGTAATCTCACCAAGCCGGCCGTATGTATCTTTACCCGTCATGTGGGTGAACAAATCCCGGTCTTGCAGTCACATGTCATCTATTGTTCCTTCGGAATACCCAACGTACACCTTTATAACCACTGTATTACCAAGTGGCGCTTGATGCAGTCTAAGCACCCTCGGGAAACAGTGAGTAATATGAGCTCACTGTCTAAAGAGAAGGAGTCTAGGTATAGCTGTTGCAACAATGAACTATATGACTTGATCATGTTACAATCCTTCGAGGAATGTCCAATCACATCATTCTCCAATGATATGATCCCATTGTCAGTCGACATAAATGCCCGTGATCTTGAAACCCAGATCATCTCTGTGACCAACGAACTAGTATAAATAGAGGCTACTAGGGACTTGGTTGTTTCATACCACACCTGTACCAATGTTTCTACTTGGCACAGTTATAGCATAATATGAAACTATTATAAACTAATTGAGATATGACAATAAAAACCTATTTATTATTTGCCTCTAGGCGGCACTAGGGACGTGCTGTCGACGGTGAGGGTGATCAATGTGCTCGGCCATGGTGGCCATGACCATTTTGTCGTGTGCATAGTGAGTGGCCGTGCTAGCAAAGGCTAGGGGGTGCACTGGGGGTGTTGTGGTTGCAAAATGGGAGACCACATTGGCCAGAACACTGCTTCCAATAGTGTTTGTGATTTTGCTCTAAGTTGTGCACACAAGGTGTTTGACAAAATGGCTGAAAGAAATCAACTTTGCAATTTTTGAATGAATTTTTTTGAGTGATCTCCACTGTTGCTTGGTAGTGTGTGGTTGCTGGGGATTGTCAACTTGAATTCATTTGCATGGTTTTTGAAAAAGTGTGATCTAGGTACATGCACTTGATTCCATTTTCAAATGTCATTTGAATTTAGAGTTTAAATGTTTTTGTAAGATCACAAGGTGGGCCTTGGTATATCTTTACTTGTACTATCAAGGGGTGCAAAGATCCATAATTGTTTCTGTTTGAAATTGAGTTCTAGGAACACCCAAAGTGGCCTAGTTGATTAAAATGGCAAAAGTGACCATTTCCATTTATTAATTCTATTTGATTTCTTTTTCTTTGGATTTTGCTTGGGAATGATCTAGATGAGGTGGAATTCATCTTAGAATCATTTTACAACCATTAGAACAAACAATCATGGCAATTCAAAACAATTCTATATTAATGCAACACTCATATGCATGCTTAATTATTTAAAAGAGAAAAAGTTTTTATTAACCCTAAATTGGGTGATTTGGATCTTGATATATTATATTAAAGTTTTGGGATGTTACAAACCTTCCCCCCTTAAACAAAATCTTGTACCAAGATTTAAGAAAGAAAACTAGGAACTAAAGAGATCTGGAAACTCAGTCCTAATGTAGTCTTCTTGCTCCCAAGTGGCTTCTTTTTCGGTATGGTTGCTCCATTGGATCTTGAGGAATTTGATACTCCGGGTCCTGGTGGTTCTATAAGCTTCCTCCAAGATACGGATGGGCACTTCATGATACGTCAGATCCTTGTTGATATCAATGGCTCGGTGATCGATGTTCTTGAAAACTTCGGTCTTCTCCGGCACTTCTAGGCATTTGCGAAGTAACGAGATATGGAACACACTGTGGATGGCAGACATCTCCTCTAGCAGTTCCAGTTGATATGATACTTCTCCTTGATGATTCAGAATCTTGAAGGGTCCGATATATATGGGGGCTAACTTCCCTTTCAGACTAAAACGTTGCGTTCCCTTCAACGGTGAAACTTTGAGATACACAAAATCTCCGACATTGAAAGTCAGGTCTCTACGTCTCTTGTTAGCATAACTCTTCTGTCTGGATTGGGCGGTCTTGAGGTGCTCACGGACTTTGTGAACCTTCTCTTTGGCTTCTCGTAGGATGTCGGGTCCGAAAATCTGACTCTCTCCTACTTGCGACCAATTCAAAGGGGTACGGCACTTTCTTCCATATAAGAACTCAAATGTGGCCATTTGCAACCTGGCTTGATAACTGTTGTTGTATGAGAATTCTGCGAAAGGCAGACAATCTAGCCATTTTGATCCATACTCTAACACACAAGCTCTAAACATATCTTCTAAGATGTGGTTGACTCTCTCAGTCTGTCCATCAGTTTGTGGGTGATAGGCTGTGCTAAAATTCAACTTGGTTCCTAATCCTTCTTGGACTTTCTGCCAAAATCTTGAGGTAAATTAGGTTCCTCGATCCGACACCATGGTCTTGGGGGTTCCATGCAAACTGACGATTCTAGCAATATACAACTCTGCTAGCTTCGAACTCTGGTAGGTTGTCTTGACAGGTATAGAATGGGCTACCTTGGACAGTCTATCAACGATGACCGAGATAGAGTCATTTCCCCTACTAGAAGTAGGCAAACCGGTGATAAAGTCCATTCCGACGGAATCCCATTTCCATTCCGGAATCTACAATGGTTGCAGCAGTCCCGAGGGTCTCTAATGTTCCGCTTTGACTCTTTGACAGATATCACATTTGGCGATGTAGCTTCCGATTTCTCTCTTCATCTTGTGCCACCAAAATTGCTCCTTCAAATCCTGATACATCTTCGTTCCTCCGGGGTGGATAGAATAAAGAGTATCATGAGCTTCTTGCATGATAACTTGCTTCAGCTCCGAATCTGCTAGCACACAGATATGTCCTTTGTACCACAGAACTCCTTCTTCGTCTTCGGTGAATCCAAGTACCTTTCCTGTACCAATACGATGCTTGATTCCGTAGATACTTGCATTTCCCTTTTGGGCTTACTTGATTTGGCTAATCAAATTGGGTTAAAGTTCAATGCTAGCTAAAAATCCTTTGCTAACTAGCTCAGTTCTAAACTGCTCCAAATCCTCATGCAAACTTGGCTGCTTCTCCTTGATCATGGTGTTTAACCTACACGGCAATCTGCTAAGAGCATCCGCTACCACATTGGCTTTGCCGGGTTGATAGTGAATGTCAAGGACATAATCCTTGATTAACTCTATCCATCTCCTTTGCCTCATATTCAGCTCCTTCTAAGTGAAAATATACTTCAAGCTCTTGTGATTTGAATAAATATCACAGCGATTACCCATAAGGTAATGACGCCATGTCTTCAAGGCTAAAACTACGGCTGCTAACTCAAGATCATGGGTGGGGTAGTTCTGCTCATGCTGCTTCAGTTGTCGAGACAGATATGCGATGACTTTGCCTTCTTGCATCAATACACATCCGAGACCAATCTTGGATGCATCACAATACAAATCAAATGGCTTCTTGATATCTGGCATGATCAATATTGGGTCTGAAATCAATCTCTTCTTGAGCTCTTGGAAACTTGCTTCACATTTGTCGGTCCATTCAAACTTCTTGTCCTTCTTCAACAATTGAGTCATGGGTCTGGCTATGCTCGAAAATCCTTCTACGAACTTGCGGTAATATCCCGCTAATCCGAGAAATGCACGGACTTGGGTTTGAGTGGTTGGGGCTTCCCATTCTTCGACATCTTTGATCTTGGCGGGGTCAACAGCGACTCCTCCGGCAGACACAATATGTCCTAGGAATCCTACTTATTTCAGCCAAAACTCACATTTGCTGAACTTGGCATACAACTGATGCTCTCTAAGGGTTTCAAGAATGATTCTCAGATGTTGCTCATGGTCTTCCTCTGACTTGGAGTAGATAAGAATATCGTCTATAAACACAATGACAAACTTATCAAGAAAATTCATAAAGATCTTATTCATGAGATTCATGAAATAAGCAGGAGCATTGGTTAATCCAAAGGACATGACCATATACTCATATAATCCATATCTAGTGGTAAAGGCGGTCTTTGGAATATCCGTTGCGTGAATCTTAAGTTGGTGATAACCAGTCCTAAGATCAATCTTAGAGAACACACTGGCACCAGTCAACTGATCAAATATATCCTCTATCTTTGGCAAAGGGTACTTGTTTTTGATTGTGACATCATTCAGCTTCCTGTAATCTATGCACAAACGGTTGCCTCCATCCTTCTTGTCGACGAATAACATAGGCGATCTCCATGGTGATGCTCTTGGTTGAATCAAGCCTTTCTCCAGCATAGCGTCCAATTACTTCTTCAGTTCCACTAACTCTAAGGGGTTCATGCTATAGGGTCTCTGAGCTATGGGGCCGGTTCCGGGGATTAGTTCAATAATGAACTCAATATCCCTATCCAGGGGCATACTGGGCAATTCATCTGGGAATATGTTGGGGTATTCACAGACTACTCTGACTTGGTCTATGGTGGGTAGGGCTAGACTCTTGTTGCACTTGAATTGACGGGGCAAGGTTTCAGATATATGCTCTACTAATACTCCAGAGCTACTGGTCATGGAGATGGCTTTCTTGGCATAGTCAATCAATCCCTTATGCTTTGACATCCAATCTATTCCTAGTACTACTTCCAAACCTTTGGTTCCAAGTACTATTAGATTGGCATAAAAATCTATCGCATGTATTCTGATAGGCACAACTTTGCAAATTTTTCTAGCTTTTGTGGTTGAACCAGGTATTTGAACTATCATGACATGCTTCAAGTTGGTTGGGTGAATCTTACTAGTGCATGCAAATTCTTCGTGACAAATGAGTGTGATGCTCCCGAATCAAACAACACTCCTGCTAAAACTGAGTTGATAGAAAACATACCCAGCACGACATCTGGCGCTTCTTGGGCTTCTTCAGCGTTCATGTGGAAGAGACGGCCGTTGCGGTTGTGGTGGTTCCCTGGGGCGAATCTTCTTCCGGGCTGAACACAATGCTGTTGTTGAGCTGGGGCATTCACATTGGCAGTGGCGACAATCTTCTTGGGACACTCATTGGAGTAGTGACCCTTCACTCCACACTCGAAACAAGTGATCTGAGACTAGTCTTTTTTAAGGAAATATGCCCTGAGAGGCAATAATAAAGTTGTTATTATGTATTCCTTGTATATGATAGATGTTTATTTTGCATGCTATAATTTTATTGATAGGAAACATCAATACATGTGTGTTTAATAAACAAAAAGGGTTCCTAGTCATGCCTCTCTTATAGACTAGCTTGTTGATTAACAAGATGATCAAGGTTTCCTGATCATGGACATTGGATGTTGTTAATAACAAGGTCACACCATTGGTGGAATGATGTGATGAACATTCATCCGAAGTATAGCATTACAATCAAGTCATTATGTTTATATTGCTATAACATCATACAAAGTAATCTTTATCCTTAGACCATGAGATCATGTTAATTGCTAACACCGGAAGAGTATCTTGATAACATCAAACGTCACACCGTAACAGGGTGACTATAAAGATGGGTTCGATTACTCTGAAGGTGTTATGTTGAGCTCATGGATCAAGAGTGGAATTTGTCAATCCAGATGACGGATAGATATACTCTGGGCCCTCTCGGTGATATCACATTAGGATAGCTTACAAGCAAGTGATGTGATCACTAGAATGTTATATCACGGGAACGAGAAAAGAGTGCATGTCGGTAACGAGATCAAACTAGGTATGGAGATACCGATGATCGAATCTTGGACATGTAATATATCGAGAGACAAAAGGATTTAGTTACAAGCGTTAAAGGTTCTCACGATCATAGGAGTCATCGTTGAATGTTTAGGAGTCGATCGGATCTCCGGTCCCGCTGATTATTGATCGGAGAAGGGTCTCGATCATACGCATTATTGAACCATAGGGTGGCACACTTAAGAGTTACGGACACCATTTTGGAGCACATATGTTTTAGACGAAAGAATTGCAAAGCGCAGGAATTGTTTCAATAGAAAGCGGAAATTGTTTCGTGAAATTGCGAAGGTGTTTACGCATGTGATATTGAAATATTGCAAGGGGCTATATGTGAATGTTTGTTAATTAAAGTAATTAACAAAATTCTGAATAAATTTAATATAAAGAGTTTTATTAAATGAGAGAGCATTAAATTTGGAGAAATTTAATGCATTTAAAGTGGAGACTTTAAAAGGGAATGTGAAGAGGCATTTTAATGTGGAGGAGTTACCACCACATGAATGGGGAGGTGAGGGTCACCCCCATGCGCCGCCATGGAGAGAGTGGGAACCCCCCTCCTCCTATAAAAGGCAACCCTTTCACTCATTGATCCTATCTCCTCCTTGTGAAGGATCTCTCTCCCCCTCTAGAATTTTTTCGCGATGGTCTCGGATTAGCGAGATACATGTTCCAGTGGCATTTAAATGCAGGAAGGAGTTCTCGCTTCCATTTGGATCATGGGCGAGGAGGTGGAGGTTGTCCGGTGGCTTGAACGTGTGTGCGAGTGCGGATGCGCTGCTGAGTTGCGGCGCTCGGACTTCCTCACGATCTTGAGATCGGCAAGTGCACGACTACATCAACCCCGAGTTCCTACTCGTTAACAAAGCTCGTTGTCTTCGAGGGTAAGTTCTCTATGGATATATGTCCACCTGTTTGCTTTGTACCTAGTAGATAGATCTTGGCATGTAGTTCACACCGTAGGAATTTTTTCTGTTTTCTATGCTGTGGACCCAACAGTGGTATCAGAGCCTGATCTATGCGTAGGTGCTTTGCACGGGTAGTACACATATGTTTATATGTGGGCGATGATGATCATGTTATTGCATCTTCTATGTACTTTGGATATTGGTGGCATATTGGGATGAAGCGGCCCGGACCAACCTTACATGTCATCGTACATGAGACCGGTTCCACAACTGACATGCAACTTGTTTTGCATAAGTGGCTGGCAGGTGTCTGTCTCTCCTACTATAGTCAATATCTGATTTACAACGAGTTGCTAATAACTTGGTTATCCTCGTTGTGGTTCATGTTCGTAGGTTAGAAAGGTTCTATCTCCGAAAGCCCTAAGCCACGTAAAACTTGCAATTGATAAATTAGAGGCGTCTAGTTTAGATCGTTGCTGGGCTAGTGTTTTGATATGGTATTGTTGTAAGTAGATGTATAATAGATACTCTTACAACTCACTTAACGTGTAAGTTCCATAGACCTTAGCCTTACACACAAAGGAATGATAGAGATCATACCACGATGCAAATGATAGAGATCAAATGCATGGACCATATCACCTCACTTCACACATTAGATGTTAGCATCTTATATTGCTAGTTTGGCGCGTTTGGTAGCATTATAAGATGATCCCTCATTTAGATATCAAGATAAAATGTGTTCTTCCTTAAGTATGCACCGTTTTGTGGATCGTGTTTTGAGGCATCACGTGATGATCGGATGTTTTCAACTCTACGCTTTCATACAACGGGTGTAGGACAGTTTTACACAGGCAAATACTAAGGTTCTTACTTGACGAGCCTAGCATGTACAGACATGGCCTCGGAACACGGACCGAAAGGTTAAGCATGAGTCATATAGTTGATATGATGCCCATATAGATGCTCGCCTTTGAAGCTACACCGACTCACGTGATGATCGGACTTGGTGTAGTGGATTTGGTTCATGTAATCACCAAAAGGACACGAGGGATGTCGTTTTTGAGTGGGAGTTCATTAGTAATTTTGATTAGTTGAACTCAATCTATCATAAACTTAGTCTAAATATACTTTACAAATTCTGTTGTAGATGGCACCACCTGCTTTTAATTTCAATGTGTTCATGGAGAAAGAGAAACTTGCTGCGAATGGTAGCAACTTCACAAACTGGGCTATGAATTTGAGGATTCTCCTCACCACGCAAAAAGCAATATGTGCTAGATGCGTGCTAGGCCCCCACCAGCTCTGATGCCCCGACGAGGAAAAGAACGTCTATATAACTCGTCAGGAGGACCACAACTTAGTTCATTGTGGCATACTGTATGGGCTAGAGCCAGAACTTCGAAAGCGTTTCGAAAATGGCAATGCCTTTGATACCATGGGAGAATTGAAAATGATTTTCGATACCCATGCTGCCGTAGAGAGTTATAATGCTACAGAAAAGTTCTTTAGCTGCATCATGGAGGAAAATAGCTCCGTTAGTGAGCACGTACTCAAAATGTCTGGGTACACCGATAAGCTTGTGTCCTTGGGAATAACGATTCCCATTGACTTAGGCATACATCGTGTTCTCCAATCTCTGCCACCTAGCTACAAGAGCTTCGTGATGAACTATAATATGCAGGGCATGAAGAAGTCTCTTCCCGAGCTTCTATCAATGCTTAAGACTGCAGACGTGGAGATTAGGAAATAACATCAAGTGTTGATGATCAATAGGACCACCGGTTTCAAGAAGGACAAGAAAGGAAAGCACAAGGGAAAGAAGGGTGGCAAGTCTGTTGCCACGCCTGAAAAGAAACCTCGAGCTGGCCCTAAGTCTGACACCGAGTGCTACTATTGCAAGGTGACTGGCCATTGGAAGCGTAACTGCCCCAAGTATTTGGCGGACAAGAAGTCCGGCAAGGCAAACAAAGGTATATGTGATATACATGTTATTGATGTGTACTTGACTAGTACTCGCAGTAGCACCTGGGTATTTGATACGGGATCGGTTGCTAATATATGTAACTCGGTTCAGGGGCTGCGGAACAAGCGACAACTAGCAAGGGATGAGGTCTCGATGCGAGTCGGCAATGGATCAAGAGTTGATGTGATCGCCATCGGAACGCTGCCTCTCCATATGCCATCGGGATTAGTTATAAACCTAAATAATTGTTATTTGGTGCCTACACTGAGCATGAACATTGTATCTGGATCGTGTTTGATGCAAAGTGGTTATTCGTTTAAGTCTGAAAACATTGGTTGTTCGATTTATATGAATAATATCTTTTCTGGTCATGCACCTATGTTGAATGGTTTATTTCTGTTGGATCTCGATAGTACGCAAATTCATAATGTTGATGCTAAAAGGATTAAACTTGATAATGATATATCTACATATATGTGGCACTGCCGTCTAGGTCATATTGGCATTAAACGCATGAAGAAACTCCATTCTGATGGACTTATGGAATCACTTGATTTTGAATCATTTGATACATGTGAGCCATGCCTTATGGGCAAGATGACTAGAACGCCATTTTCCGGTTCAATGGAACGGGCGACAGATCCATTGGAAATCATACATACTGATGTGTCTGGACCAATGAGTGTGTCGGCGCGAGGTGGATATCGTTATTTTGTTACTTTCACGGATGATTTGAGTAGATATGGGTATATCTATTTGATGAAACACAAGTCTGAAACTTTTGAAAAGTTCAAAGAATTTCAGAATGAAGTGGAAAATCATCATAACAGAAAGATCAAATTTCTGCGGTCCGACCGTGGAGGAGAGTATCTTAGTTACGAGTTTAGCACACATATGAAAGACTGTGGAATAGTTTCACAACTCACGCCTGCCGAAACACCACAACGTAATGGTGTGTCAGAACGTCGTAATCGTACTTTATTGGATATGGTTCGATCTATGATGTCTCTGACTGACTTGCCACTGTCATATTGGGGTTATGCACTGGAAACCGCTACATTCACTTTAAATAGGGCACCATCTAAATCCGTTGAAAATACACCGTATGAATTATGGTTTGGAAACAAACCTAAGCTGTCATTTCTTAAAGTTTGGGGATGCAATGTTTATGTGAAGAAACTTCAACCGGATAAACTCAAACCCAAAGCGGAAAAATGCGTCTTCATAGGATACCCTAAGGAAAGGATTGGGTATACCTTCTATCACAGATCCGAGGGCAAGGTCTTTGTTGCCAAGAATGGATCCTTTCTTGAGAAGGAGTTTCTCGCGAAAGGTGTGAGTAGTCGGAAGGTAGAACTCGAAGAGGTTATTGAACCTTCTCTTCATGAAATGGCGAGTAGCACAGCTCCAGAAGTTGTTTCGGAGTTGACTTCACCTAATGAAGAGAGACCTAATGATATTGATCATGAAACTTCGAAAGAGGACACTACCGAACCTCGCAGGTCAAGCAGGACACGTGCAGCTCCTGAACTGTACGGCAATCCTGTTATGAATTTCATGATTGATGAAATAGATGACCCTGCAACATATGAAGAAGCGACGATGAGCCCGGATTCCAACAAATGGCTGGAAGCCATGACATCCGAGATGGAATCCATGTACGAGAACCAAGTTTGGAACTTGGTGGACTTACCTCACGACCGAAAGGCCGTTGAGAATAAATGGATTTTCAAAAGAAAAACTGATGCTGATGGTAATGTGACCATATATAAGGCTTGACTTGTCGCAAAGGGGTTTCGACAAATTCAAGGAGTTGACTATGATGAGACATTCTCTCCCGTAGCGATGCTTAAGTCGGTTAGGATTATGTTAGCAATTGCTGCATATTTCGATTATGAAATATGGCAGATGGATGTCAAAACTGCGTTCCTCAATGGTAAGATTGAAGAAGAGTTGTATATGATACAACCTAAGGGTTTTGTCGATCCTAAGGATGCTAATAAGGTGTGCAAACTTCAGTGATCCATCTATGGACTGAAGCAAGCATCACGAAGTTGGAATCTTCGCTTTGATGAGGTGATCAAAGAGTTTGGATTTGTCCAAACTTAAGGAGAGGCTTGTATTTACAAGAAAGTGAGTGGGAGCAATGTGGCATTTCTGATATTATATGTGGATGACATATTATTGATTGGAAATGATTTAGATCTTTTAAACAGTGTTAAAAGTTATCTAAACAGCAAATTTTCGATGAAGGACCTTGGTGAAGCTTCATATATATTAGGCATTAAAATCTATAGAGATAGATCAAGACGCCTAATTGGGCTATCGCAGAGTACATACCTTGATAAGATATTAAAGAAGTTTAATATGGATGGAAGTAAGAAGGGGTTCTTACCTATGTTGCAAGGCAAGACATTGAGTAAGACTCAAAAGCCGGCTACGGCGGAAGAAAGAGAGATAATGGATAAGATCCCCTATGCCTCAGCCATAGGCTCTATAATGTATTCCATGCTATGTACAAGACCGGATGTGGCACATGCTATTAGTTTGACTAGTAGGTACCAATCTGATCCAGGTTGAACATCGATAACGATCAAGAATATCCTTAAGTACTTGAGAAGAACTAAGGATATGTTTCTTGTATATGGAGGTGAAGAAGAGCTAGTCGCTAAGTGTTATGTCGATGCTAGCTTTGACACTGATCCGGATGACTCTAAGTCTCAATCCAGATACGTATTTCTCTTGAACGGAGCAGCAGTTAGTTGGAGGAGATCCAAACAACCTGTGGTGGATGGATCAACAACGGAGGCGGAATATGTTGCTGCTTCAGAAGCAGCGCAGGAAGCGGTTTGGATGAAGGAGTTCATAACGAAATTGGGTGTGGTTCCTAGTGTGTTGGACCCGATGGTGATCTATTGAGACAACAAGGAGCCATAGCCAACGCAAAGGAACCAAGGTCTCACAAGAATTCCAAGCATATTAAGCACCGGTTTCACTCCATCCGCGAGCATGTCAAGGATGGAGATATAAAGATTTGTACAGTGCACACGGACCTGAATGTAGCAGATCCGTTGACTAAAGTACTCCCTAGGGAAAAACATGATCAACACCAGAACTCCATGGGTGTTAGATTTATCACTATGCAAACTAGATTATTGTCTCTAGTGCAAGTGGGAGACTGAAGGAAATATGCCCTAAGAGGCAATAATAAAGTTGTTATTATGTATTCCTTGTATATGATAGATGTTTATTTTGCATGCTATAATTGTATTGATAGGAAACATCAATACATGTGTGTTTAATAAACAAAAAGGGTTCCTAGTCATGCCTCTCTTATAGACTAGCTTGTTGATTAACAAGATGATCAAGGTTTCCTGATCATGGACATTGGATGTTGTTAATAACAAGGTCACACCATTGGTGGAATGATGTGATGAACATTCATCCGAAGTATAGCATTACAATCAAGTCATTATGTTTATATTGCTATAACATCATACGAAGTAATCTTTATCCTTAGACCATGAGATCATGTTAATTGCTAACACCGGAAGAGTATCTTGATAACATCAAACGTCACACCGTAACAGGGTGACTATAAAGATGGATTCAGTGCTACGAAGGTGTTATGTTGAGGCTCATGGATCAAGAGTTGAATTTGTCAATCCAGATGACGGATAGATATACTCTGGGCCCTCTCGGTGATATCACATTAGGATAGCTTGCAAGCAAGTGATGTGATCACTAGAATGTTATATCACGGGAACAAGAAAAGAGTGCATGTCGGTAACGAGATCAAACTAGGTATGGAGATACCGATGATCGAATCTCGGACATGTAATATATCGATGATCAAACTACGATGAGACTTTAAATGGGAATGTGAAGAGGCATTTTAATGTGGAGGAGTTACCACCACATGAATGGGGGAGGTGAGGGGTCACCCCCCATGCGCCGGCCATGGAGAGAGGGGGCACCCCCCTCCTCCTATAAAATTCCACCCATTCCCTCCTTCATCCACACACCTCCTTGTGAAGGATCTCTCTCCCCCTCTAGAATTATTTCCCCATGGTCTCGGATTAGCGAGATACATGTTACCGGTGGCATTTCGTCTGGAAGGAGTTACTGCTTCCGTTGGATCATTGGAGCAAGGAGGTGGAGGTTGTCCGGTGGCTTGAACGTGTGTGCGAGTGCGGATGCGCTGCTGAGTTGCGGCACTCGGACTTCCTCACGATCTTGAGATCGGCAAGTGTACGACTACATCAACCACGAGTTCCTACTCGTTAACAAAGCTCGTTGTCTTCGAGGGTAAGTTCTCTATGGATGTATGTCCACCCGTTTGCTTTGTACCTAGTAGATAGATCTTGGCGTGTAGTTCACACCGTAGGAATTTTTTTGTTTTCTATGCTGCGGACCCAACACTTTTGCTGCCATGGGCACATCATTGCTTCCAGTTCTAGGTGCAGTGTTGTTGTTGTTGTTGGACTTGGGAGGTGCACGGTTGAAATTGCTGGAGTTGCCGGGGTGGGTGTTGTTGTTTCCTCCGGACTTCACATTTCCTCAGCTACTGTTGGGGTAGCTTGGACGAGACATTGGGGGTCGATTGTTCCACGAGGCGTATCCGGCAGACGGGTTGGGGCGATACTTCTGGTGACTGTTGGATCCAGTTTGGTGCATCATCCGGCGTTTGCGGTTGTCGTTCGCTTGATTAATCTTCCCTTCCATCTGAATGGCAGAGTTGACTAGCTCTTCGAGATCCTCGAAACGGATGTTGACGAGTACAGTCTGCATCTCATCATGCAGTTCATTCAGGAATCTCTCCTTCTTCTTGGCCTCCGTGTTGATCTCATCAGGTGCATACCTAGCGAGGGACAAGAATCGGTCATGGTACTCCACTATAGTCATTCTGCCTTGCTTTAGTTTTCTGAATTCATCTCTCATTCTGGTGACTAGACCTTGCGGCACATGGGTGCGGCTGAACTTGACTTTGAAGGCTTCCCACGTCATCACTTGATCCTGGTTCATCGTGTGGGTGCTGTTCCACCATGCTCTTGCATATCCTGCCAGATAGTGGGTGGCAAACAGAACTTTCTTGTTTGCATCCACTCCTGCGACTTCTAAGTTATTCTCCATGGTCTGTAACCAATCATTAGCATCCAGCGGGTCTTTAGACTTGCTAAAGATTGGGGGATTGGTATTCTGGAAGTTTTTGAGTTTGGATCCATGATGATCCTGATTTCCATGGTTCTGATTGTTGTGAGCCATCTGGGCGATCTACTACAGGGTGGCTAGATTTGCTTGGCGCTCTGCCCTACTAGCTTCACGGTCTGCAATGAGCGTCTGCAGAATTTGCAGCATTGGGTCCTGCGATGAGCTGCTCCCTCCTTGGTTTCCACGAGTCATTTGAAGATTGAGATAAATAATGGGGTAAGAGGGAAAGTTCTAAGGTTTATGGTTTTGGTTTCAAAGCTAAAACTTTGAGTTTGACTCAGGTTTTGCAACTAACTTCTTTTCATTCATTCAAGCAAAGCACACGATACAAACACACACACACCACAACATGAAAGGAAAACAGATGGTTTTAAGAACTATTCTGTAAGCTAAGATACAATGAGACCGATACTTCTCACTCCTATGATAGTGCTCTAGTGCATCTACTCATCATCGATGAAGTCAGAGTCATCATCGTCGGTGTAGAAGTCCATGGCATCATCCTCCAAATAGTCATCATCATTGCTGAGGTACGGGTGAATATTCCCTTGGATGACTTCACCTTCCTCCTCTTCTTCTTTTGCTGCAAGCTGAGCTTCTTGCTCCTTGATGGTCTTCTCGAGGTCGGCCACCTTCTTGCAAAGACGGTCGATGGTGTGATCCTTCTTTGTGCGTTGACGACGAAGTGACTGACGATCCTTGACAAGCAGTGAGAACGTCTGGGCCTTCTAGGCGGCAATGGCAAGGTTTTGGTTGGCGAACTCTCTAGCATTGTCCAATTTCTTCTGTTTATCGTACAGCAGGAAGTCGAGGTTCTCCACTTGACGCTTCAACTCCGGGTGACTTGGCATCTCTAGCGGCATTCCCATAGAATCACGTCTTGCATAGTAAGCAAAGCGGGTTCCTTGGATCAAGTTGACATTCTGTGCATAGAGACGAGCGAGAGCTTCATGCATTGCCCTGGCTAATCCATCTAGCTAGTTGTTCTCTCTCACGGTGAATTGAATCTTCTCGGACATTGGTGCCTCTAACTTGCCTCGAAGGTCAGCAACTACTAGCCATTGTAAATCTCCTCCTGGGGGACCATTGAGTTGAGCTCCAAAGAATTCTGGATGCGGACACTCCAAGTACTCAGACAGTGCATCAAGATCCCTCTTGAAGATCAGTTGGCCTCCATTGCCCAACTGGTAGAACTTGCAGTACTGAACTTCCATCTATAAGAATTTAGGATGATAAAGTTAGTGAACTGATCAAGTGTGTCCAAATTTTATGTAGTAATGTAAGAATTTTTGAGGAACATGTATTTTTTAAGAGAAAGAATCCCATGGGTAAGAGAGGAAATATGTTTTCATAAATACTCACTTTGGTTTTGAAACTTAGTTTTTGTTCGGACATCCATTCTAACTAGGGTCTCCTATGGTCAGGATGGCTCTAATACCAACTTGTCAACACTCGGATTTTTAATCCCAGATGCCAGTTATGCCATACATCGCAATCCTAGGATTACCATTTTTGCGAGACATAACAGATTGGATATCACAGGACATCATCCATTACAAACCATAATAAGGTCTTACACAAATAAAGGATCTCATGATCTAGTCTTAGTACAAACAAGTAGCAAAATAATAAGCGTAGCGGTGGGCTCCATCTTCACTGTCACATGCAATGCTGATGATGGGAGATGATCCTAGTTGTCGTAGCCATCCTGCTGTCCTTCTTCCAGATAGTCCTCCTTATAGTCTGGCCACGGGAATATCCAGGGACAAAAGCCATGAGTACTCTTTAAGTACTCGCAAACTATCACTAACAAGTAAGGTAGTTCTAGTAGGAATGCTAAGTTCTAAGTTTATTTGCAAAGTTAAGTTTGAAACCTAAGCTGAGTTCGGAAACAAAGAAAGATAAAATAAAGTTTGAAAACACCTAAGTGGGAACTTAGTTGTCATAGTCACAACTCTGTTGTGGTCAAGTCATGTCACAATTCATTTCATAAGTCATTTTGAAAACATCTGACAACGGAACAGTATGGCCACTCCAACTGTCCATAATCATGAATGACTATTCGAATAGTTTGACACTCTGCAAAGGTGGTACACTTTCACCATAAAATTTGATACATCTGTCAGGGATAACCCTGAATCATCATACTTAGTATGCAGATAATCAAACATAACCTTTCCTTTACACACTCTAGTATAAGAACCTCTCCTATGAGCTTGGCCTCCCAGCCATGGCCATCTGCCATTCTGGGCACTGCATAGGTGGACAACATTGAGAGGTAGCCTCAGCTCAGACCTCTCCCGCGAGGGAACTAATACTAATGCATATAAATTTCCAGCTAAGCCTTACCCAATTCAGGTATTGTGGTTGTACGGTAAAATTGGAATGGTATCGCATCCGAACCCAACCATCAGTTTTTATAAAAGGGCTAAGGCTCATGCCTCAACATTTTCATCACCATAAACCATTTGTGTTTCTCAAAACATGTCAAAACATCTCAATAAAATGACTCATCATTCCAAGGTTTTCATAAGTCATTTTCACCAAGTATTCCCATCTAAAGTGATCAAGTTTTTTGTTTAGCTCTAATCACTAAGTTAAGAGTGTTCACTAATGTGGGATGCTAATCTCAATCTCATGCCGTAGAGTGACATCTAAATCTAACTAGATAGGCCAAGTTTTATACTCTTTATGCTATCTATAAACAAGTAAGGACTTTGGTAAAGTAAAAGAAGGTAAAGCTTGTAAATAAAACTTGGAGTAGGTATAAGTCAAAAGGTATAACCAAAGCATGCCTAATGCATCTTGCTTAGGTTATCTAGCTTGCAAGGGTTAGCTTGCATTATTAATGATGGCTTGCCTTGATTGGTGCAGTGGTTGAAATTCTCGTCGTCTTCTTCGGGGTAGAACTCCTCCTCCTCGTAGACTTGGTCGGTACTATCGTCTATAAATACATACGGAATACACAATCACCAAACAATACTTAACTAGTCTATTTAGCACACTAAGGCACACACTTGATGATCTAGTATCATAAGGTTTGAAGAACTAGTTTCCTTTATTTTATTTAAGAAAAGTAATTTCTACTCATTGAAAATAACTAAGATTTAATATTCTCCAATTAAAATATGGGATCATGTGGACACAGGTCATCACCACATATTCTAATACATGGGAATGTGATTTAAATGTTGGATCACATTTTAATAAGTTTAAGATTAATATTTAATGATTTAAAGTGACTAGAATTGCCTATATAGCATTATTTTGGTACTAGTCCAAAGTCAGTACATGCAAACCTTAATATTATTACATACTCAGCTAGTTATGGTCAAATGTGATTTTTGAGAGTTGGAATCAACTCAAAAGCTATTATGGTTGATTTTAGACAAATGTTTGAATGTGAAAAAGCTTCTGTCTTGTTATTTTGGCTAGGAGAGATCTCTAACTCTAATTGATTTAAATCCAACGGTCTTGGATAGAGATTTAAATTATATTTTCAACAAAATTGGAATCACTCAAATTGGTATCTTTTTGAAATGATTTTTGAACTAAAAGACAGAATCTAGATTAAGTCTAAATAGATAAATCTAAATTTGAATTACAGGGCTAGCGCGGGAACTAAATGGGCGGCCCACTGTGCTGCGCGCATCGCCCGGGCTGGCTTAAGTGATGGCCCCACCTGTCAGTGGGACAAGGGCTGCCGAACAGGTATGGGAGGATGGGGAACGTAGGATTAGATCCTGGATCAACGGCTCATAGCCATCATCCACACTGGAACAATGCACGACGGGGACGAACCCTAGAACGGTCGGTGAGGGTCTAGGGAGGCTTACTGGAGCTCCGGCGAGGGTCGGCGAGGCGGGAAAATGGATGAGTCGAGGACGGCGGTTCTCCTGGTACCGGCGGCGTCCCGGGAGATACAGCAAGCTAGAGGCGTGGGCGGTGGGCTAGAACGGTGGGCGGTTCCCTGGCGGTCGTCACTGAGGTGCGCGTGCAGTGCGAGGTGGTCGGGAAAAGCGAGCATTGCTATGCATGCTGCCTCTGTCGACGGCGAGTTTCACGGCAGCCGGCGGCTACGGGTCACGGTCGAGGAAACCAGCATGTTCGTTAGTCTCCTGGGTCACTGGTGATCGTGTAGGCGGGAGGCGGGAGCGAGGCGAGGTCTAGTTGAGCGTGGACAGCGCGTGAACTGCGGGCGGCGTTGGCATGGCAGACACGGTCCGGGCGCGGCGGTCCTGGCTTCTCCTCGCTCTGTCCTTGAGCTAGGGCTGGCCTGGAGGGGGGAGTGGGGCACATGCGACGCGCTAGACAAGGCGGGAGAGGCTGGCGGCGCTAGGGACGTGCTATCAACGGTGAGGGTCATCAATGTGCTCGGCCATGGTGGCCATGACCATTTGGTCGTGTGCACAGTGAGTGGTCGTGCTAGCAAAGGGTAGGGGGTGCACTGGGGGTGCTGTGGTTGCAAAATGGGAGACCACATTGGCCATAACACTGCTCCCAATAGTGTTTGTGATTTTGCTCTGATTTGTGCACACAAGGTGTTTGACAAAATGGCCGAAAGAAATCAACTTTGAAATTTTTGAATGAATTTTTTTGAGTGATCTCCACTGTTGCTTGGTAGTGTGTGGTTGCTAGGGATTGTCAACTTGAATTCATTTGCATGGTTTTTGAAAAAGTGTGATCTAGGTACATGCACTTGATTCCATTTTCAAATGTCATTTGAATTTAGAGTTTAAATGTTTTTGTAAGATCACAAGGTGGGCCTTGGTATATCTTTACTTGTACTATCAAGGGGTGCAAAGATCCATAATTGTTTCTGTTTGAAATTGAGTTCTAGGAACACCTAAAGTGGCCTAGTTGATTAAAATGGCAAAAGTGATCATTTCTATTTATTAATTCTATTTGATTTCTTTTTCTTTGGATTTTTCTTGGGAATGATCTAGATGATGTGGAATTCATCTTAGAATAATTTTACAACCATTAGAACAAACAATCATGGCAATTCAAAACAATTCCATATTAATGCAACACTCATATGCATGATTAATTATTTAAAAGAGAAAAAGTTTTTACTAACCCTAAACTGGGTGATTTGGATCTTGATATATTGGATTAAAGTTTTGGGATGTTACAGACAATAACGTTTTTTAGATGAATAAACGAAAGATCAAACAAAAAAGTGTCTGAGAGTTTAAAGACCAACTATACAGCCAGAATTTTTGCTCCAGTTGTATAGTTGTGACTGTATAGATACAAACACCGAAAATCAAAAGTGTCAGAGAGTTTAACGACCAACTATACGGCCGGAATTTTTACTCCGGTCGTATAGTTGCGACCGTATAGATATATACACCTAAAGCAAAACCATCAGAGAGTTTAACGACCAACTATACGGCTAGAATTTTTGGCTTCGGTCATATAGTTGCGACCGTATAGGCTCAGATAGCAAAAACAATTTCGTGAAGATGATACAGAGAGTTTAATGACCAACTATACGGCGGGAGCTTCCCCTCCGGTCATATATCTCCGCCCGTATAGTTGGTAAAACCCCTCTAAATCTCTAGAAAAACACAAGGAATTCAAAGACAGAATTTTCAGAAGTAAAAATTGTGAAAACAAATCACTTATTTGGGTAAGGACACTTACCTTGCACTTACCATTTTTTATTTGGGGATGAAAAGTTCCTCCCACAACAAAGACTTCTTCTCTTTTGGAGGAATTGACCTTAGTTCATTGAATAATTCCTATAAACAAAAATCACCAGGACTAAAGTTCCTCTCAATAAGATTGGTGTCTTGCAGGGCAATCATTAACACTGCATCCAACATCTTTATTTCTTGCCTCTGCATAATCTCCAACTTAAATTCTTGAAGTGAAAGAATCCAATGGATCAGTCTTGGCTTATGATCTTTCCTCTCAAGGAGTTCTTTTAAGCCATCACGATCTGTGTGAACTCTTACCTTTGCATCAACTATATAGGAATGAAATTTATCACAAAAGAAAAATACAGCAAAAAGTTCCTTTTCTTCCTTAGGGTAGTTCTTTTGAGCACCATTGAGAGTTCTACAAGCATGATGTATAATATTAAATCTATGACCAATATGTTGTCCTAGAGTTACTCCAACAACATCATCACTAGCTTCACATATTAAATCAAAGGTTGTATCCCAGATATGTGGTTTAATAATAGGAGCACGAGATAAAGCATTTTTGAGTCTATCAAAGGCTTCAAGACACTTATCATCAAAATTAAATCTCATTCCCTTTTGCAAGAGGTTTGTTAAAGGTTTAGATATTTCAGAGAAATTTCTAATGAACCTTCTATAAAAACCCACATGACCAAGAAAACTTCTTATACCTTTAATATCCCTAGGTTGTGGCATTCTCTCTATTGCTTCATCCTTAGCTCCATCAACTTCAATTCCCTTACCTAATACCTTGTGTCCAAGGACTATACCTTCCTTGACCATAAAATGACACTTCTCCCAGTTTAGAACAAGATTAGTTTCTTCACAACGCTGCAGAACTCTTTTAAGCTTATCCAAGCAACTAGTAAACGAAGTTCCATAGACAGAAAAGTCATCCATAAATACTTCCATTATGAGTTCTATAAAATTAGCAAAAATAGCAGTCATGAATCTTTGAAAAGTAGCTGGAGCATTACATAAACCAAAAGGCATACGTCGGTAAGCATGTAAACCATAACGACTAATGAAAGTTGTTTTAAGTTGGTCATCAGGAAGAACAACTATTTGAGAGAAACCAGAGTATCCGTCCAAGTAGCAAAAATGAGTATGGTTTGCTAACCTTTCTAAAGTTTGATCTATGAATGGTAATGGGTAGTGATCTTTCCTAGTATCTTTATTTAATTTCCTGAAGTCTATGCACATCTTATGCCCAACAACAGTTCTAGTAGGTATCAATTCATTGTTTTCATTAGGAATAGTAAAACCGCCTTCTTAGGGACACAATGAACATGACTTACCCATTCACTTTCTTTAACATGATAGATTATAACTGCGTCTAGTAGGCATACATTTTCTTTTCTTACCACTTCTTTCATTTCAGGCTTCAGTCTTCTATTAAATTCTGCAACTAGTTTAGCACCTTCTTCCATGAATATTCGATGGACAGCTATCATGGAACTGATGCCCTTCAAGTCATCCATTGAGTACCCAAAGTCCTGGCGATGCTCCTTAAGTATCTTCATGAGTTCTTGTTCTTCTCCTCCTGAAAGTTTAGCACTAATAATAACAGGGAATTTATTTGTATCATCTAAAAACCTGTATTTAAGATTTTCTGGTAGAGTCTTCAACTCTGGGGTGGTAATTCCTCATCCCCTCTCTTTTCTGGCTCTTCAAAAGCCTCATCGGTTGGAGGTCCCAAAATGGGAAGTGAATCGAATTCATCTTCTAGTTCTCCTAGGGACTTGTTCTCCATAACTATTTCTTCATAATTTGGATCTTCATCTATTTCTTCTTTTTGATTACTAAAAAAAGAGCTGCCATTTCCTCAATAGTTCTCTCTTTTTCTTCTTCTTGTATTTGTGGAGGCCTATCTTTAAATTTGGAAAAATGGAATTTATTTTCCGTTCCCCCAAGCTTAAGAGACACAATCTCCTTCTTAAAATTAACATAGGCACCTATATCACCCAAAAAGTTCCTTCCAAATAGAATTGGGAAAAGAGTGTCAGCTGGCATATCAACAAATACAAAATTGATAGGAAAGTTTTTGTTGCCAATTGTGACAGTTGCATCTTGAACTACTGCCATTGGAATTCTAAGGTTTTTATTGGCTAACATAATTGTCATATTAGTATTTTCAATTGAAGCCGGTTCTATTTCTTCTTTTATTTCTATGTAGAAGTCATAAGATATAACATTAACTTCGGTGCGAAGATCACATAAACCGTAATGCTAGGTTTCTTTAAATATGCAGGGAAGAATATGCTTACCCACATCTTTTACCTTTGTTTTACCTTCAACCAATAGAGAAGTCTCTTCATCAAGTTCAACTATGTTATAGTGTGAGTACATAGCCATAATTGCTTCCTTGGTTACCTCTTCATCTTTGGTTTCTTCCAGATGTTCCATGACTTCTGGCATACTTTCCTCTTCCTTCTTCTCCTATATTGCTTTGACATGTTCATATTCAAAAATATGTTTTTGTGCAGTGTTAGGGAAATGCATTTCATATATTGGTTCTACAGAGGCCAGTGTTGCTTTATCTTCTTTTTTCTTTTCAGGTTCGGGTGGTGGATTATAATCATGAATACAATCATGCTCTATTTCTGCGCCTCCTTCACTTCCTAGACCAAAATTCCATGAAACTCTACGATCATGAATTCTATTAAGTAAAGCCCAAGCTTTAGGTATAGGAAGATTCATGAAGGCTCCTTCCGTGAAAGAGTCTAGTTCAATTTTATTATGTTCAATTAAACCACCATAAAAGATATGTAGTAAATACCATTCAGGAAAATCATGATGAGGACATAGTCGTAGTAAATCTTTAAATCTAATATAAGCTATTATCAGTCCTTCATTAGAACAATTCTTCCAAGTCATTATAAGACGCCTGATTCCAAAAGATTTTGATAATGGATAATATTTTGATAGAAATTGATAGGCCAGATTATCCCAAATAGTAGTGGTGTCAGGGGGTAGAGATCTATACCATGAGAGAGATGTACTTGTCAAAGTCTGACTAAAAAGTTTAACCCTTACCTCATCAGCGGTATATCCCATCAATAGAAAAATGCCACATATGTCTTTAAAACATGCAATATGCTCATATGGATCAGGATCTTCTTCATCTCTAGTAAATTGCTTCTTATGTAGAATACTAAGTAGTAGAGGATTTATTTCAAACCCCCTTGTCTTCTCATTGGAGTTGTCTCTTTTATATGTATCATAGGGCTTCCCAAAGTGGTTGACTGGGGTAGCACTAGTAATATGCTCAAACTCCATCATGGTTGTGAAAATCTATAACTCAAAACAAAATTTAGCAAGACAAAAATAAATAACCAAAAACTTACAGACCTACAACGCTTAGCTCTTCGGCAACGGCGCCATAAAATAGCTTGATGACTGCAAGTGCACAAATCGTTTGTAGCTAGTTTCAAAATAAAGATATCGATCCCACAGGGAGCAGGCGTCTGAAGTCTAATAACTCTTGAAATAAGTATTATAATAGAAATGCTAGATAAAGTTCTAAGTGACAAGATAAAATGCGAGTATTGTGTAAAAAGGTGTTTTTGGGTTTTGGATATATGAGCAATAATAAAGTAAAGTAAAACAACTAAGTACAGAAAGTAAGTATCACGTATGTAAGAGAGATTGGAACTACAATAGGGAAAAAGCGTTCTCAGGGACTAGCGGATACACCACTAGTATTGTAAGGATCTAAGATAAAGATTATCATCATGAACATTCTCAACTGTGTATATATGGGAGGAACTCCGTAATTGGACAAATAGGCAGCAACCGCTACTCACATCATCCTCATAACCACAGCAGTCGGCAATCGACATCAATCGAATTACTGTGCTATTAAGGAACGTAATACCGTAGGACGTATCCCATGGCATGGATAGTGTTCCGTGAGTTTCCTCTTTCCCAACTTGATACATAAGGGGTGCCAACATCTTTATAGTCACTGTAAGTGCTAGCACACCTTCGTCTACCAACAAGTGGTTTCCTCCATCGAGTCCCCACGAGAGGCAAATATTGAGAGGTCAATGATACATTGCAAATGTATCTATAATTTTTGATGTTCCATGCTTGGTTTTATCTAGTTTCTTGTGTTTTATCCACACTTTGGAGTACTTTTCATATGATTTCTTGGACTAACCTATTAACAAGAGCCACAGTGCTAGTTGCCAATTTTCTGCTATTTTTTGGTTCTAGAAAACTCAGAAAATGAATATTCTCGAAATTGGACAGGACAAAAGCCAAAAATCCTATTTCACCAGAAGACTCCCGGAGCCAGAATATGAGACGGAGTGGGGCTGGGGCCTAGCCACACCACTTGGCCGCGCGGGCTGGGCCTCCCTCTTTGCCTATAAGATGCCTTCTGACCTAAAAACTTAGGGGGGTTCGATGTTTTTCCAAAAGGAGTTCCGCTTTGCTGCCACCACCAGATTCCACAAAACAACACCAGAAACTCCGTTCTGGCACCCTGCCGGGACGGGGAATTGGAGGAGATCATCACCATCGCTTCTCCATCGACCATCCATGTTTCCCCCATCTATGAGTGCGTAATCCCCCTCTGTAGGCTATGGGGATGGTAGGGATTGGATGAGATCGTTCATGTAATGGCATCAGATTGTTAGGGCATGGTGTCTAGTATCTTCTATTAGTGCTTTATGACTTTGTTGCGACTTTTTATGCTTAATGCTTGTCACTAGGGCCCGAGTGCCATGATTTAAGATCTGAACATGTTATTGATTCATTATGATAGTATTGTTTATGGTCTTACCTACAAGTTGTATACACACGTTGTTGTCCGGAACCAATGGCCCCGAAGTGACCGAAATCGGGATAATGGGAGGGAATGGCTTTGATGTGAGGATCACATGTGTTCATAGAGTGTTAATGCTTTGGTCCGGTGCTCTATTAAAAGGAGCACCTTAATTGCCAGTAGTTCCCTTGAGGCCCCGCTACAAACGGACTGGCAGGACAAAAGATGTTGTGCAAGTTCTCATTGCGAACACGTATGACTATATATGGAACACATGCCTAGGATTATCTAGTACTTGGATGCTTTATCTTATTTATCTGCAATTGCCCTATGTCCTGATTGCTATGTGAATTGTCTTGTCCATGCAACGCCCGTCCATCCATCTCTATGCCTACCGCACTTGAATCCTACTATTTACTGCTATTGTTACTATCGTCTTTAGTTTTACTACTGCTATTACTTTACTTTTGCTACTACAAAACTGTTTCTACTGATAAACTACTGTGAGCAAGACTGTTTCCAGGTCTAGCTGAATTGACAACTTAGTTGTTAAGGCTTATAAATATTCTTTGGCTCCCCTTGTGTTGAATCAATAAATTGGGTTTTACTTCCCTCGAAAATACCGCGATACACCCCCTATACTTGTGGGTCATCAAGACTATTTTCTGGCGCCGTTGCCGGGGAGCATAGCTTTATTTATCAAGTCCGCTTGGAATCACTATTGTTCAAGCTTAGTTTATTTCTGCCTTGTTTGGTTGTTTCTTTATCAAAAATACAAAAAAATTAGTTCCTACTCTAGTTGTTATTTTCGTTGGTATGTTATTGTCTTGTTTTATCATGATTACTATCAATGGTTGTTTTCTTTGAAACCGAATCTTATTGGCAAGGTGGGTTCACGGAAGATCAAAAATATTATTATAAGGAACACCGCTTGTCACAAAAAGGGAAACACTTAGGGGAACAAATTGATAAATTGTATACCATTGCTAGAAACGTGTGCTCTACTTATAATGTTACTTATTTCTTTGATAAATCTTGTTGCTATAAGAGGTATAAACACCTCCCTTTTCAATGTGAGTATAATGATAATGTTACCATATATTCTTATGTTAAAGGAAATTATGACTTTTATGATGTGGAACAAATTGAAGAATTTATTGCTTGGAAGGGTGCATTTGAACTTGCTAGTTTTCTTGAAAATATTGATTATTCACCTTATAAATATGAGGTTTATGGTATACTTAAAATTTGCTTTGATAATTACAAGGAAGAAAATGGCTATATTCTTGAATATATTAATAGATGCTTTCCACAAATGGAAGAGACTAATGCCTTGCAGGATCTTATGGAAGAAGAAATTGATGAACCTGAAAGTTCATTAGATGAAAAAGAGGAGGAGAGTTATGAACAAAGGGAGGAAGAATGGATTAGCTACCCATGCCTACCTTCTAATGAGAGTAACTCTTTATCCCTTACATTATTTGATTGCCCCCCATGCTTACCAAAGGAGGATGAATGTTATGCTCATGTTATATGTGATAATCCTTTATTTGTGCCTAACTTTGAGATGCATGGTACTAAAGAGTTTTTCTTAGAAATTGTTTATGATAAAGCTCTAGACGATGGTCCTATACTGAATGATTAGTCATCTTGTTATAGAATTGTTAAAAGTGGGATTGAAGGTTTTAATCCCAATATTTTTGAGCTTGATAAAAATTATGTTTTTGTAGAACATGAAAAGCATGCTTTATGTGATAGTTATATTGTTGAGTTTATTCATGAGGCTACTGAAAATTATTATGAGAGAGGAAAATATGGTTGTAGAAGTTTTCATGGTATTGAAACACCTCTCTATGTGCTGAAAGTTTGGAAGTTACTCTTGTTTTATCTTCCTATGCCTGTCACTTTGTTCTTTGCGAATTTATTTGCATACAAGATTCCTATGCATAGGAAGTGGGTTAGACTTAAATGTTTTTTTTGAATTTGCTTCTTGATGCTCTCTTTTACTTCAATTCATATTTCTTATGTAAGCATCCTCTCAAACTATCATGCCTAACTTGAAGGCGTTAAAGAAAAGTACTTATTGGAAGATAACCCAAAAATTTTAGATGAGTCTTGGAAGTTATTACTTCTGTAATAAACGCTCCTTATCCTTTTTATTTGCTTTTTGTGCCAAGAGTAACCTCTAATGAGAGAGAAGTACAGGTTGGAAAAGTTGCTGTCCCGAAACAGATTTCCGTGCTTCACTATAAAAATTCGTGTAAAATCTCTGTATGTCCTTTTGAGGCATGAATTTTTATTATTCTGACCCAGGTTGTTATCTAACTTTCATTAGTTCAACACTTTTCGATTTGAGCAACAGAAGGTCTTCGAAAAAATTCGTCTTTACCTGCTGGTCTGTTTTGACAGATTTCTGCCATTATTTGCATTTGCTTCTTGTTGGTTCCTTTTTGATTTCTTTTGGGGAATTGAGATTTTTGAGGGAAGTGCTGCAGTAGCTAGTGTTTTAATGGAAGTTTTATTGGTGTTGGAACTGAACCCAAAGACTTATTATCTTGAGTGCACTAATGTTGCTAATAAAGATTGTGTGAAGTTTTGTATGAAGGAAAAATTTCAGGTGTATGGGAGGAATGAGTAATGAGATGAAGGATGGACTAAATCTCAAGCTTGGGGATGCCACGCGTGTCACTCCAAGAAATATCCAAGAAGTACAAGCGTCAAAGCTTGGGGATGCCCATGGAATCCCCTTCTTCATCAATAAAACAATTCCAGGTTTCTTCCAAACACTTCATTTTTATTGTTTCATGCACAGTTGTGTTGTTCTTGGAGCGTCTTCTTTTTCATTTTCGTTTTGGTTTTTCGTTTGCTTGGTTTTCTTAGTTTGCTTAATAAATTGGTTGGATCTCCTCTTTCATACATTGGTTTTCAAATAGTTTGGTTTGGTTTGGAAAAGAGTAGGAAAGTTCATGCTTAAGTGGTAAAGAGCTTGTTTTTGACTGTGGACTATGCTTTGTCATGCCATGCTTGATATTGTTTTGGCTTTATGCTTAGTATTCTTTGCTGTAGCATGACTTGTTATAAACAATTGAGATTTCTTAATGTGCCTTGGATGAATCATGCGTTGTTTTACCATATTAAAGCATAGTATAGTGGCATTCTCCTTTGATGCTTTATTTGGGTTGACTTGGCGCATGCTCACACCATGTTATTACTATCCCAAGTAACCATAAGCCTTTATGATCCTTTAGGTTTCAACTTGTAGTATCACTTTATGCTTTGATCAATGATGTTTTGTCACTCTGCATGATTATGGCCATTATTGCTCAACTAGTTTGTCGCTCCCAGTCTTTTGCTAGCCTCCACAACCAAGTATGAGTTCCACTCATGCATCCAACTCCATAAACCAAGTTATTCCAAAGAGTACACAATACCTACCTACTAGCATATGCTATTCTAAGTATATTGATGCTTTTCTTTATCTTCCAAATTAAACTTGTTATGAGAAAACTAGTGATTAAAGCTCTCATGAACTTGATGGCACACTTTATTTTTCCTGCCCTTAATAAACTTGAACCATTGTGTCGTCTATGTTGTATATGCTTGGACTTATTTGTTGGGGATTAGCAGAACCATGCTATCATGGGGAACGCTTTCAACATTGCACTGGTACTTTGTACCTAGTTGATATCATGCTCTTTTATCTATGGATGTCGTCGGTGTGAAATGAAAGGGGAGCTTGTAAGTCCATGGAGTTATGTATATGTGTTAGAGAAACGCCTGGGCCGCTGGTCTAATCCATTGTGACATGGTGGAAACCTGCAGCGTAACCATAATGAGTTGTCTATGAAGCATTCTTCTTATAAAAAAAGAGTTCTATATTGAGAAAAAAAGAGAAAAAGAAAAAAAAGAGATTATGAAAAGAGGAAAGAGAGAAAAAAGCACCATATTCCCATGGTAAATAAGAAGATTGCTGAGATGCTCGTTGTCTGCTTGCCTTGTCATTTTGATATGGGGATTCTTCTATATCATCAGGCAAGGGGTACCCCGTTGGCGGTTCTCTATGATACGCATATACTTATGATGACAAGAACTTACCGGTGACTAAACTTGAGTAGCATGAGGAGCGGCCCTCGTATTCAAGGGACATGAGATTTCTAACTTATACTTCGTCAAGCATGTACACCATAGTTTGTTCACTTTAACCTTAATCACTTCAAGATGCTTATGATAGGGTCAATGAGAGCTGAAAGCTAATAAGTTCCATAATTTTTGGAAGCTCTTTATGAGACTTGAATCCCTACTTCCTTCTATGAAGGCCTTTCTTCCACTATATATATTGATTCTCCACCTTCTACCTTTATGCACTTATTTTGAGAGCATAGTGGCCATTCTTAGTTCTATGTGCATTGTCCCAAGACTTGTTGATTGATGCATACCTTGATATTGCTTGTTTTAAACTATTTGTATCTAGTCACTCTTATAAACTTTGAAGGTGTCCTATGCATTTATGTTTGCTACTCTATGAGGGACAAGCTGAATGCCACTATGCTATGTTTTCTTTATGTGAAACAAACAAACGTCTTGCAAAGCATTGTTATGCATGAATCTTTTGTTTGTGCCTTTTCATGTTGCAACATAGTTTCTTTGTCTTATTGCTAGAACTTTGTCTTTCATGTTATGATTGAAGTACTTTGATCCCAGCTTTGAATGTTTTACAAATACTTTGATCAAGTTTATAATGGTGCATGTCACCTCAAAAATTATTCTTTCTTTTTATCACTTAGCTACTCGAGGACGAGAAGGAGTTAAGCTTGGGGATGTTGATACATTGCAAATGTATCTTTAATTTTTGATGTTCCATGCTTGGTTTTATCTACTTTCTTGTGTTTTGTCCACACTTTGGAGTACTTTTCATATGATTTCTTGGACTAACCTATTAACAAGAGCCACAGTGCCAGTTGCCTGTTTTCTGCTGTTTTTGATTCGAGGAAAGTCAGAAAATGAATATTCTCGGAATTGGACAGGACAAAAGCCAAAAATCCTATTTCACCAGAAGACTCCCGGAGCCAGAATATGAGACGGAGTGGGGCTGGGGCCTAGCCACACCACCTGACCGCTGGCTGGGCTCAGCCACGCCAGGGGTGATCTGCCGCCTGTGCACCCTCGGTCTCCCTCTTCGCCTATAAGATGCCTTCTGACCTAAAAACTCAGGGGGGTCGATTTTCCAGAATGAGTTCCGCTCCGCCGCCACCACCATATTTCACGAAACAACACCAGAAACTCCGTTCTGGCACCCTGTCGGGATGGGAATTGGTGGAGATCAT
This sequence comes from Avena insularis, assembly GCA_023614405.1. NCBI lineage: Eukaryota > Viridiplantae > Streptophyta > Magnoliopsida > Poales > Poaceae > Avena > Avena insularis. The sequence continues at coordinate 516,283,676 of CM042694.1, forward strand.
CGCCATCATCATCACCATCTCTTCTCCATCGACCATCCATGTTTCCCCCATCTATGAGTGATTAATCCCCCGCTGTAGGCTATGGGGATGGTAGGGATTGGATGAGATCGTTCATGTAATGGCATCAGATTGTTAGGGCATGGTGCCTAGTATCTTCTATTAGTGCTTTATGACTTTGTTGCGACTTGTTATGCTTAATGCTTGTCACTAGGGCCCGAGTGCCATGATTTTAGATCTGAACGTGTTATTGATTCATTATGATAGTATTGTTTATGGTCTTATCTGCAAGTTGTATACACACGTTGTTGTCTGGAACCAATGGCCCCAGTGGCGATGAAATCGGGATAACCGGAGGGAATGGCTTTGATGTGAGGATCACATGTGTTCATGGAGTGTTAATGCTTTGCTCCGGTGCTCTATTAAAAGGAGTACCTTAATTGCCAGTAGTTCCCTTGAGGCCCCGCTGCAAACGGGCTGGCATGACAAAAGGTGTTGTGCAAGTTCTCATTGCGAGCACGTATGACTATATATGGAACACATGCCTAGGATTATCTAGTACTTGGATGCTTTATCTTATTTATCTACAATTGCCCTATGTTCTTATTGCTATGTGAATTGTCTTGTCCATGCAACGCCCGTCCATCCATCCCTATGCCTACTGCACTTGAATCCTATTGTTTATTGCTATTGTTACTATCGTCTTTACTTTTACTATTGCTATTACTTTACTTTTGCTACTACAAAACTGTTGCTACTGATAAACTGCTATGAGCAAGATTGTTTCCAGGTGCAGCTGAATTGACAACTCAGTTGTTAAGGCTTATAAATATTCTTTGGCTCCCCTTATATCGAATCAATAAATTAGGTTTCACTTCCCTCGAAAATACTGCGATACACCCCCTATACTTGTGGGTCATCAGTCAACTTCTCTCAACATCAAGATGTAGAAAATCTAACACATGGTCATAGCGATGAATATCATAATAGACTTTATCTTATTTCAATCTCATACTAGAGTTTCTCCATCTCCCCAAGAACTAATGATCTACTCAGACATGAAGGCAATCAACATCATAGCAATGGTAGTGGAAACAATCATAGATGAATAATACTTGTATAAATCCACAACGAGTATGGGAATTACAACAAGATCTAGACAAGATGTAGCTGGGATGGATGGAGATGGTGGTGATGCAGCGATGGATGATGAAGATCGATACCTTAGCCTCCCGGACCTGCGTAGGGCGAAGATGGATCCCTTGTGGATGAGTTCCCCCTCCAGATGCCTTCCGGAGGTTAGGTTTCTACGATTTCTAGGTGTTCTGTATGTCGTCTGCTCGAACCAATTGCACGGGGTGAAACTATTAAATGAGGCGGAGGCGGCGCCAACTATACGGCCGGAGCTATAGTTCCCGAGAAGTTGCTTCAGTCGTATAGTTGGTCATTGGACTCTCTGCCTCCCTTGTTCGCTTCTGGTTTTCTTCTGGTATCATTAATATTTCTCAAATAAGCGATTTATGTTGTTTTTGACTCCTTTTCTCCACAGTACAATTGCTCCAAGAATTGTATGCATTGGATCCATCATCTGTCCCGATCCTGATGAAAACAAACATAAAATGTGTGCGAGAGAGCCGAAAATACCAAGATCCTACATCTACAATGCAAAATAATAATGTAAAAGATGATGCAAATATGCACTCATCAGTCGACTCCGTCAAGTATGGAAAGATTTGGAGTCAATCACGTCACAAACTCTCGGAATCCCGAAACTACTTTTGTATCCTCAGTAATCTAGGACTAAAAGTCACGTACGGACTCCGTTTGAGGCAAATTTTATGTCTAGGATCATCATAGTAAAATTTCCACAACTTTCATGTTTTGATGTTTTTTATATGACGCCATATTCAGGTGCTTCTATGGAAATCTTCGAAAATTGTTCTGCAGGGACATATTTTAGGAAACTCTGAATTTCACCATAATGATCGGTTTCCTTCCAAATTCATGTATTTCCTACGCAACAAAGTGTGAAACAATAACTTGTGCACTTTTGAAACTATTAGTAATTTACTCCCAATAAATATAATAAAGTTTTAAGATAATGGGGATTTTGGCACAATAAACTACAAAGTTCATGGATGCATTTTACATGCATCAGCTATAGAGGTGTTCCATGGACATATGATAACAAGAAGGAATGAAATAGGAATGTCGAAGCTAGACTTGATCGTGTTGTAGCTTCACCAATCTAGTTGCCACACTTATCAGGTGCTAATATATCCCACCTTGTGTCTTCTCGTTCTGATCACTGTCCTATCTTAATTGATCTTGAAAAAATGTACACCAGAAGTAAACCAAGAAGTCTATGGAGATATGAAATTATGTGGGAAATATAGGACTCACTTGGTGGAGAAATTGAAGCCACCTAGTGGAGTAGTCCATGCGCTAGAAATATGAATGATGTTAAGATGAAGCTAGATTGTATGGGAGGATCCTTAAATAAACGGAAAAATAAACAATTCGGGTCTATTGATAAGGAGATAAAGAGTCTCAAAGATGAACTTGGAAAGCTTCTTATGAAAAATGATCCTCGTGGTTCCACGCCTAGAATAAAGGAAATCAACCGCAGACTGGATGAGCTGCTATTGAGGGAAGAAATCATGTGGAAACAAAGATCAAGATTGGATTGGCTACATGAGGGGGACCAAGGTACCAAGTACTTCCATAACTGAGCGACATGGAGAGCAAGGAAAAATAGGATCATTCTTCTAGAAAATGATCTTGGCCAGATCATTACAGATCAAGATGAAATGAAGACGATACCAAATGATTTATTTATAAATTTGTATGCTTAATATATAAATGTAGCCGGAGGTGTCCTAAATCTCATAATTTCTAAGGTATCCTATGCTATGAACAAGATTCTGACAAAGTAATTCTCGAACTCGGATATTGCTAATGCCCTTTTCCAAATTGGCCCTTTGAAAGCTCCTATCCCCGATGTCTTCCATGCAAGATTTTTTTCAAATAAATTGGATTGTTATCAAGGAAGATATAATGGTTGATGTCAAACAACATTTTGTGGATGGGGTGCTTTCCTGAAGGTTCAAATGACACAATCATCACACTCATCCCTAAAACAAAGAATGACGGGGAAATGAAAGAGTTCATGCCCATCTTCCTCTATAATGTGATCTATAAGATAATATCAAAATGCATGGTCAATAGTATGCGACCTCTTCTCAATATCCTTATTTCTGAATGCCAAAGTGCTTTTATCCCAGACCGCCTTATTACTAACAATGCACTTATTGAGTTTTAATGCTTCGATGAAATTCAAATATCAAGAGGAGGCCCTGATGAATTTTGTGCCCTCAAGCTTGATTTATCCAAAGCCTACGACCGCGTGGATTGGAGATATCTGGTGGGTGTTCTCGCCAAGATGGGTTTCAATAGAAAATGGATTAACTGGATAATGGAGTGTGTCACCTCTATTAGATACCAGGTAAAAGTTAATGGTGAGCTTTCTAAACTAATTATTCCCACCAGAGGTCTAAGACAGAGAGATCCTCTCTCCCCTATATTTTCCTATTTACTATAGACGGGCTCACTAATTATTCAAGATGCCATCATAGGTGGAGTTTAAAAAAATATATATATATACAAAAGAGCTCCCGAGATTTCTCACCTCCTTTTTGCAAATGATAGTCTCCTTTTCATGCAGGCCCACCCAGGGGTGGCACCTGGGCCACCATGGCCACCCATGGTCAGCGCTCATCCCTCCTGGGGCCAACACATGTGCCAGGGGTACCACCTTGACTTTCCTATTTTCGTGCATTGGTCAAATGGGAAGGTATCTAATTTGATCTCTATACATGGAAGGTTTTGATCGTATCTTATAAATAAAGAATATGATGATATTTGCATTATTTCCAAGATTGGGATCTTCTATATGGGGAAGGAGATGATCTCCAAATTGTAGGAGATCACGGACTTGCCAAAGGCCCACTTTGTCCGCCGCCCCTAGGGAGCACGCCTCCCTCCCCTCCTCCTATATAAAGGCCCCCAAGGCCTCTCCTCCAACACACACCACAACTCCTCGTGAGTCTCTCTCTCTTGTGTTACATCATAGTAGTTCTTCCATAAGGTTCCATGATGAGCACCATTAGCATCGAGCTCTGCAGGGTGGAGCACTGACGGATTAGAGGATTGGACATGTGCAATCCATGGAGGGATCGTCCGTTTGATCCTAACATCTAGTGTAAATTCTCCTTGTGGCTGGGAGGGATACACGTAGCTGCAAGGATCGACTCGTTCATCTTCAACATCTGCATTGACTGGCGCCCTCTTCCGCATCAACATCGGTATGAGATCAAGATATAATATCGTTAGTGTCTTCATGGTTAGATCTTGGTTGTTCGTGTAGGGAATTTTTTTGTTTGCTTGTGGCAAACCCCAACACATCCCTGGGGTAGAAGAGATCCAGCGAGATCCGTGGGGAGCAGCCAACGACCAGCAAGGTCCTTGAGGATCTGTACGTGTCTAGCGAGATCCTTGGGGTTCCGTACACTAGCGGCGAGGTTCCTGGGGAGCCGCACGCCTCCGGCTAGGACAACGAGGATACGCGGGACGATAGCAAGTTTCTCCCAAAGAAGAGACACACGAAGGTACAATGATCTTGGTTTTCATCTAGCAGCGATGCCCTTGGTTAAATCCCACTGGCCTTCATGGTAGACCTGTCCCTGATTTCACTCACCGTCCAAATGTGCCAGTGTTAAGTCGTAACTGGGAGATGCATTGTTAAAAATAGTGTTAATTCACTCATCTATTACTTAGAAATAGAATAATTAACTTCCACCACTTTTAGGGTTATACTTGCACCAGACACTAGATAGTAGTGGGTACAGCTAGCCAAAACCATTGTGTTTGTCAGAGTATATTGCTGTTATGGAAATATTCGGTAGATATAGGATTTGTATCTGTCTTATACTCCAAGTTGATCTCTTGTATGCATATATACTTGCCCATAACTCTCAGTAATACATCTATCATATTCCGTTAATCCCTCTCTCTATCGTTCTACAATTTTGGATATGTAACTATGTGTGCACTCAACTGCCATTGTTCGAAATTGCAAGCAAGCGATAGAATTCTTAGTAAAGCTAGTAAGCCTCCATATTTTCCAATTGTTTTTGTGTGGATTAGTTCCCAATTGCAGACTGCAATTTATTCCTGATTGTTATTTCATGTAATATTCAAGATCATGGAAACTTCTATGGTGAATCTTTCCCGATTTACTCGATGAACAATGGTTCATGTGTATCATTGCCTCCAGGATGAATCTTGAAATCTCTTATGTTGGCTATCGTTTTTTAAGACTACCCTGATGGGGCTGGCTCTTTAATTATTTTCTGCTACGAAGTACCAAGCTGATGGGGCTAGGACGCTGCGCTGCTCTATTCCGTGATCGCCTTCATGGCTAGCGGGATTAAACAGGAAGCCAGACGCCTCTCATGCATGCATGTATTTATTTGGACACAAGTGGGCATCCCACTTGTTTAAATGGGTACAAGACGGGCATCTGCCGGGCAACCGTGGGCATGCCCACTTACATGATGAAAAGGTTTGGTAGGGAACCTTTTAGATATTGGAGATCAATGTAAACATACTGGACAGTACTGAATTGATGCATTCCTGGTGGTTCGTGGAGAGGAGGCAGTTCAGGAAGGAGCAAAGGAGTTTTGATACGCTGACCATTCTAGTATGCTGGCATTTGTAGAAACAGCGCAATGCCTGGCATTTCAGAATCCTAGCAAGCATTACTCTTCTCAAGGCCTAGTGAATTAGATTATGGCAGATCGTAGCAGGGTTGGGATGGAGTAGCTCGTTTTCGAGAGTAGTTCATTAATAGTAGGTGTGCGTGTGGTTGATGTTTTGACACTTCTGGGCTGCAACGCTTGTTCAATTCTTGTACTCATTTCGGTTCATATTACTGGCCTCAATTTTATCTAGATACGAATGCATCTAGTCTAAATATTTAATAATTAGATATGTACGAATTTAAATAAAATTGAGATCATTAATATGAGCTAGATGGAGTATCTAAAAACTTCTATCATCTATAAAACTAAGGTAGGCTATTGCGTACTCTAAAAAAAACGATCACATCATGTATTCATAAAAACTTCTATCATCTATAAAACTAACTAAGGTACGCTATTGCGTACTCTAAAAAAAAGCGATCACATCATGTATTCATATTTTACTTGGTAACAAACAATAGACTGTGATTCAGTTTCAAAATAATGTGAGCGATGCTAGACCGCAAAACAATCAGTACAGAAGGGAACATGAGACAAGCGTGAGGTGGCGGCACTCACCCATCTAGGGTTCCATCCCATTTTCGGCGATGCCGTCGGTCCGTCCCACTTCCGCTGCCTTTCATGCCTTGGAGTTGTGATGGACCACAACCTCTCGTTGGCGGAGGGTTCTTGTTCCTTTTCTCGGTTTTAAGTGTTTTTTGGATTGGTAAGGCGGCGACTACATCTTAAAGTCGGAATAAGATCTTTTTCGTCCTATTCTTTGTTTTCGTGGTGCGTCTAATGCCGTCGGAGGGCGCGTGGAGTTGTGTGACCGAGATCCGGTCGTTTTTAGTATTCGTGGTGTGATTTGAGGCCGGTCTGTTTCGATCTATGGTTATCATTTTCGGCGATGGTTGTTGCACTGGTGTGCTAGTTCTTTGGGGCATTAGCATGACGACTTATGTCCATCTATTAAAAAAGTTCTACAACGACAAGCTTTTCCCGACTCCGGTAACGAGAGGTGAGGACGGCGGCATGCCTTTGGCTCGTGTTAGTGGTTGTAGTAGTGATAGCTGGTCCAATGACCTATTTATAATTGTTATTATTTTTAGAACTCTTTATACCCAGTTGATGAATTTGGGGAGAAAATATATGTTGTAAACATTGTGTTTCTTCTTCGCGTATTTTCCCAACACTTTTTTTCAGTTCAACTGGGCCGGGGAGCATTGGGAAGATGGGCTGGTTCTACCTCGGGTCTCGGCTCTCTGTCACTGCCGATATAAAAGCCACCTCCCGAACTCGCCGGAATCCCCAAATCCCAGAATCGAATCGAACCGAATCCATTTCCGTTTTCTTCGCCCCTCTGTTGGCCAGCCTGGCGTAACGGCCTCCACGCCGCAGCCCAACAACCCGGTGGCCATGGAGGCGAACGGCGGAGGCGGAGGGCTGGAGGACGAGGGAGACCACGCGCTGGCGAACGGAGGAGGCCATGGGCTGGCGGGCCACGCGCTGGCAAACGGAGGAGGCCAAGCCCCAGCCATGGAGGCGGGCGGAGCTGTCGGGATTGGGGGATTGCAAGTCATGGTGGCGCCCGATGGAGTGGTCCCTGGTCAGGCGGACCGGCCTGGCGCCCTCTACCAGGTCTTCCTCTACTTGCCGGCCCAGGAGATCGCCCGCTGCCGCAGGGTCTGCAGGCTGTGGCGCGACATCACTGCCACGGAGGCCTTCCGCCACGAGCACCACCACCACCTCTACCGTACGCCCATGCCGCTCTTCTTCTTCCAGGGCCCCGGTCCCTTCGACCTCCGCGCCGTCGACATCCGCGACCGCGTATCCCGGTCGGTCATCCGCTACCTCAGCCACCACGAGGTGTTGACGATCCACGGCTCCTGCGCCGGCATCCTCCTCCTCTCCTCCGGTGCCAGGCTCTACGCCTGCAACCCTTGCACGCGCCGCTGGGTGCACCTCCCGCCGCTCCACGTCGACCACCACATCATCGGCTTCTACGTGGATCGCTTCTTCGGAAATTTCGAGTGCAAGGTGCTGTACCACAACCGCCAGGAGCCTGATTGCGAGTACTGGATCTACGAACTGGGCCCGGCCGCGGTGGCTCGGCCCATTGGATGTCCGGGCCCCGGGGAAGACATCCTGCTTGATCTTGTGCTGGCCAACGGGATTGCTCCTTCTTACATGATCCCGCCCGTCTACATCCTCGGCTGCCTGCACTGGCCGCCGCGGGCTGCCCGTGACAACATCAACTGCGAGGTACTCATGTTCGACACGGGTGAAGAGTCCTTCGCCTTCATTCCTCCTCCAGGCAACCAAGTGGACGGCACCGTCGTGGGTGACCAGCTGTTCGAGATCGACCAACACCTCGCCATGGCCGTCCTCGACTCCGCGTCAAGAGTCGATGTCTGGGTCCGAAGCAACATTACCGAACTCTGGAGCCGCCTGTACAGCATCCGTCTGCCGATGTATGATATCAACCTTAACGGTGGCTACCATTTCACTGGCCGCTTAACCGCAGGCGTCTTGGCCGTGGCCCACGACCGAAATGACCTGGTGCAGTGCCCGGGCATCCTGCTGCAGTGCAACGCCCTGGGAGATGTGCTCCAGCGTTACCGGCTTCCTAACTACCGGACCTTTCTCTACAGACACACGATCCAAGAAAGCCTGCTTCTACACCCCGCCATTCTCCCGATGCAGGACACAGATGCCGTTGACGGTGACCCGCCTTTCTTCAGGAACCAATGAACCTGATGTCCAAAGTCCTATTGGGTGTAGATCAAAATTTCACGTGTTGCTTTTATCCAATTCAAGACAACACTGGTGTTGATCAGCAAGTAAGTACTATACTAGGGATAAGCAAAAGCTTGTGGTTACTTTCTCAGGTATATCTGTGTGTTTGTGATTACTTTCTCAGCTTAGGAAACTCTATTCTTCTTGTGGTAATCTCTCCATTCAATTTGTAAATGAACGGTGTTCTTTGTTACCTATGAGATGGCTTTCAATTGTGGATGAATAATATCAGGAATGGCAAATTTTGTTCAGTCATGTCGGCCTTATTATGGTACTGCTCCATCTGCTTCCCATGATGACCTGCGATTTTTGTCCTGCCATCAAGAATGATATTGCTCGATCTCACTCTGAATGCCGTGTTATGTATGTTGGAATATTAGGCAATTTCCCCATGAGATTAATTATCGAAATTAATATTATGTAAGCACTAGCAGATCTAAACACATGCAGCCAAACATGCACATCTAGTAGATTTGAAAATCTAGCAAGAACTAGTGCATACAAAGAGAAGAATAGCACGTACAGATTGACCGGAAGGATCGTCACCGCAGCAGAACCTTGGTCATTGTTGTTGTCGCCCATGGCGCTGATGAGGTCGTCGGTTGCTGAAGAAGAACACACGAACGGAGGCGAGCAGTCGCGTCGAGACGCTCCCCAAAAACCTTATCGCCCGTCTCCCAGTGCAGGATCTCAACGGACGGGGTTTCGGAGGCCTGCTCTCCCGGACAGCAGTGCACGCAGCCGCCGAGATGGGGAAGCCTAGAGAGCAGCGCAGCAAGAGGAACACACAGCGAGAGAGACTGAGAAAAGAACTGGATGCATCTAGATCTGTCTGTCTCTCGCTCTATAGCCTGGGAGGTGAGCCGACCGAGTCACCACGCGGTGAAAGACAAGGACACGTGTCAAACATGCACACGAATGTTGACACGTACCCAACAGCTGGTGCACCAAGCAAAAATTTAGTCTTCCACAAAATGAGTTTCTAACTCGAACTCGATTCACGAAACGCGACGCGCGTGCGGGCGAGGCGGGCGGCGGAGGAGGAGTAGTGCGCGTGGACTCCTGCTCTTCTCACTCACTTAGTGGGAGTGAAACAGCTCACCTTATAAGCTGGTCCAACTCTCTCCCAAGTAGCAATGTGGGACTAAACTTTGTCTCCCACAGAGCTCCCAAGCTGCCATAATAGATGGGCCTTGAGATTTCAGGATTTATTAGACTAGATGGGCTGCCTACATGGGCCACAGCCAATATAAATCTAACTGTCCCCCACCAGATCTCAGAGGCACATCATATGGCACATTAGTTCCAATCACTGTTTAATATACCTGCAGTTCAGTGGAGACTGTTAAGTTGAACTTCCACCTAGACAAAGAGATACGCTTACTACAACTGAACAATAGACTATGCCTTGAATTGCTAGTCTTGCGCAACAAGTTTCACTCAATGCCTTTACCGGTACTTGGCTGCCATAGGCTACCCCTCAGGTGGAGCTTATAAGTCACACTCCTCGGCCTTTCATGAGCTTCCTAGAGATTCACCCGAATCTCATACACTGTGACCAACATTGTAGCTCATATAGGTGTGTTCTTTCAAGATCGCTCTGTAGGATAGCGTCTTTGCTCCCAAGGAGACAGACAGAACACATTAAGATTTAATCAACCTTCCTTACAGTTTGCCATGAGAGAATTGCATCTGCAGCGAAGTGGGAGTATTAAAAGTTTCTCTCAACTCAGTTGTTTCGGTTTGTTTTCCCAGGTCCTAAATCACGGGATCTCTGATCACATAGGTTGGGTTACCCCCTTGATAACTCACGTGGGTCTCAAACCCATCTCCCTTGATGCATTTTCTATCAAGTTTCTTGATAGTCCTTTCATTTGGACATAATCCAATGCTATAACTCCGAAGTTTCTCAGCTTTCTGACAGACTCCAGTCTTCTCTTGACATGTCTTGAACTCTTCATATTGTCCTTAGAACTGTTCACTTTGACAATCACAGTTTGGTTGTCACGGTTCATAAGGATTGCCGGTATTGGTTTTTCAACCATAGGCAAATCTGTTAAGAGTTCACGAAGCCATTCTGCTTCGGCAGTCGCAATTTCTAATGCTGTGAGTTCTGCTTCCATAGTTGACCTCGTTAAGATGGTCTGCTTGCAAGACTTCCATGAAACAGCACCACCACCAAGAGTGAATATATATCCACTTGTGGCCTTTATCTCATCAGCATCTGATATCCAGTTTGAATCACTATACCCTTCAAGTACTCTTGGATACCCGGTATAATGAATTCCATAGCTCACGGTCCCCTTTAGATAGCGCATTACTCTTTCAAGAGCATGCCAGTGATCATCTCCCGGGTTGGCCACAAACCGGCTAAGTTTGCTCACAGCAAACAAGATGTCAAGCCTCGTAGCACAAGCTAAATACATAAGTGAGCCAATTATCTGAGAGTATCTCAATTGATCTCTAGCTACCTTTTGATTCTTTCGAAGCAAAACACTAGGATCATAAGGTGTAGGAGAGGATTTGCAGTCATCATATCCAAATCTACTCAACACGTTCTCCACATAACGTGATTGCACAAGTGTAATCCCATTATTCTCATCTCTCAGTAGCTTGATGTTTAGGATAACATCAGCTTCTCCAAGATTCTTCATCTCAAAACTTGGAGACAAGAATGTTTTGACCTCATTGGTTACTTTGAGACTTGTCCCAAAAATTAGTATGTCATCAACATAGAGACATAGGACAACTCCCTCACCCCCACCATGGCGATAGTATACACATTTGTCGGCTTCATTTACAACAAATCCCACAGATGTTAAAGTTCTTTCAAACTTGTCATGCCATTGCTTGGGAGCTTGTTTGAGGCCATACAAAGATTTGTTCAATTTACACACCTTTCTCTCTTGACCTTCTAGTACAAAACCATCAGGCTGTTACATGTAAATTTCCTCATCCAACTCTCCATTTAGGAAAGCCGTCTTAACGTCCATTTGATGAACAAGAAGACCGTGCGAGGCAGCCAGTGATAGTAGTACTCGAATTGTGGTCAATCTAGCCACAGGTGAGTAAGTATCAAAGAAATCTTCACCTTCCTTTTGGGTATAGACTTTAGCCACAAGCCGAGCTTTGTACTTTTCAATAGTACCATCAGCCCTAAGATTCTTTTTAAATACCCATTTACATCTTACAGGTTTACACCCATACGGACGTTCAGATATCTCCCACGTTCCATTAGCCAAGATGGAATCCATCTCACTTTGAACCGCTTCCTTCCAGTAGTCTGCATCCGGAGATGCGAAAGCTTCTGAAATGGTAGTGGGAGTGTCATCCACTAGGTACACAATGAATCATTACCAAAAGATCTTGCGATCCTTTGTCTCTTACTCCTTGTGGGAGCTTCATTGTCATCCTCATCTAAATCTGAACTCTCATCATTTGATTGTTCATCAGTCTCTATGGGAATTTTAGGTTCAGAAACAGGATCATATTCCTTATTAGATATGCTAGGCATATCTCTCATAGGAAATATATCCTCAAAGAATGTAGCATCTCTTGATTCAAAAATGGTACCGACACTCATGTCGTCCATTTCAGATTTCACCACAAGAAATCTGTAAGCAATGCTGTGAGAAGCATAGCCAAGAAAGACATAATCCATAGTTTTCGGTACAAGCTTACGCTTCTTGTTGATTGACACGTTGACCTTAGCCAAACAACCCCAAGTTCGTAAGTATGAGAGTGTCAACCTTTTCTTTTCCCATTCTTCAAATGGAGTAATATATTTATTCTTAGTTGGAACACGGTTTAGGACATGACACGAAGTCAATATAGCCTCCCCCCACCATTCCTTGGATAAACTGGCAGTGTCTAACATGGCGTTAACCAAATCTGTTAGAGTCCAATTTTTCCTGTCAGCAATCCCATTGGATTGAGGGGAATTGGGATGCGTCCTTTCATGTATAATACCATGTTCCGAACAGAATAAATTGAACTCATTAGAAAAGTACTCTCCACCACGATCAGACCGAATTCTTTTAATCTTTCTCTCAAGTTGATTTTCAACTTCTGCCTTATAGATTTTAAAGAAATCTAAGGCCTCGTCTTTAATTTTCAAGAGATATACATAACAGTACCTAGTAGAATCATCAATCAAAGTCATGAAATATTTCTTTCCACTAATTGTCAACACACCATTCATCTCACATAGATCTGAATGTATGAGCTCTAGAGGTGCCAAGTTTCTCTCCTCTGCAGGCTTATGAGGCTTCCGAGGCTGCTTTGCTTGCACACATGGCACTTAGAGCCTTTGACAATAGTAAATTTCGGAATTAAACTCATACCAACAAGCCACGATATACAACCAAAATTAATATGACAAAGTCGTGAATGCCAAACATTAGTTTCATTACTAGTACTGCAAACATGGTTCACTACTGTAACATCCCAATTTCAGCAACCCTGATTTGTTGTCTAGAATGCAAAAATCAGGGGAACAAAAACATATTGTTGTGCTTTGGTGCAGTGCTTGCTTGTTGTTTGTTTGCACTTGTGCTTATGCAAGTGTATCTTAGGATACTCCTTACCTCACCCTCAGTTGACAAAAGCTATTTACCCAAAACTATCCTGGCTCATTCTACATATTCTCAAACATTCTGGCATTTCAAAACATGAGCCAAGATGCCTATTTAACCAAAACTATTTTAGTAGCTTCTATTGACAAAACTATGGAGAGATATATAATACAATCTCCTTATGTTTTCAAGACAGATCACTCAACTAATCTTATCACTAGTTTTCCCAAAACCCTCTTTTCAAAGCATTTGAATTCTACTCTTGGTAGAGATACCAAGGACTCTCACCTTATTCAAAACTCAACCTCTTCAAATGCCCCAACCTTACCTCAAGATAAGCTTGATGGTAACCCTAGTAGTAGTTGGATAGTTTATAAGATGAGTTGCCTTGATCTGTTGTCTGATGAGTTGCTTTGATCGGCTGTTTGACTTGTTTGCTTAGGAGTAGTATGAGCTACTCTAGGAGCTCATCACTAGGATCAAGATGTTTCCAACTCATCAATCCCTAAGCAAGAATACAAACCTAGATATGATCCCTAGCCACTAGGTGATCATCTAAAGCCCTTAACCAGATCCATTCTGAAGATTTCCATTCTAGAAGTTTCCAAGTCCATAAGGACCAATATCAAACATGGATCCCTTCAACTTCATCTACACTTCAACATCACCCACTTGTTGATGCTCTGATACCTTGCAACTCCTCCAAGAATATTCCCTCACATACTCTAGTCAAAATCCTCAAAACTGCCAAATTTGACCAAGTCTGGAAACAGTTTCAACATCACCCTTTTGAATGCTTCCTTCTCTCAAACCATGTGCATTTTTGGAAATGCACCTGAAACATCCTCCAACCTACTTGTTCTTGATGGTTTTGCAGACAAGAAACTAACATTTCCTGCAAAACTAGTCATCATGCCTACTTGGGTAGAAGCTCCCACCCTCATACAACCTCCTATGGACCAACTCTCTACATGGTTGTGTTCTACTCATATAGGTCTACTAAAATATACCTCACTTGTCCCAAGTGGATCTCTATGCTGCTTAAACCCACTTGGTTTATAAGGCATCAGGACACCTTCTGCATGGCAGCCTTAATTTCAACAAAGTTTGCCATCATTCCTAGATCACCTCACATGCATTTAATTCAAACTCCTCCTACCATGATCATCTATATGACTTGGTATAACCATCCATCCAACCCTTGCATCAAGGTGAACTCTGAGCTCCAAGATGTAAGCATGTTTTGGTGGTATAAAAATAACATCACCCTAGATCCTCAATACCTTGTTCCTCCATCTAATTCAAGTTGGACATCCATTCCACAAGGATGAAAATGCTTTATAAACCTTGTCTATCTCATCTACTTTGATCATCAAGATTTCTCAAATATTATCCATAATTATTATGGCTCCAAATCTATTTAATTCCTTTAATAGTCAAAATCTCCAAAACTCCCTCCATAAAGGAAAGTTTGGTTTTCGCCAAAACACTTCTCTAATTTTTGGCTCAAGTGAGTTCCATATATCATACCCTATCTTTCCATCTCAAAAATAATTATTTTTGAGAAGCTTTATTATTTATTTTTGCCCATTTCCTTAAATGGCTGAATTGGAATAATCCTTGTTTTAAATACTTCTAGTCCCCAATAAATCTTGGGAAAATTCCCCTAAGTGTGTATTCACATTTGGGACCTTTCCACATCAAAAAACAACCTTGTCCAATGGAAACTTATCAAATGATCTTCTAGAATCCATTTCTGCCCTTTTTGATTAAATGGATTTAAATGGACTAAAACTCCTCTGAAAAATCTCAATTAAATCCTAGGAGTCTACCTTGACCTCATCTATCTACCAGCACCATTTCCTCCTCTGGTCCAATGCAAGTTTGTGGACTTCCTTCATAACCATCAATTGGATCAAAATGGCCAATTAAGCAAATCCATTACTCAAACCACTCTCAAATCTCATCCAAACTTGCTTATTACACCTCATCAGCACCAAACACAACCCTGGTCGACCAGCACTGTAGCACCACCTCAGCCCTTCCCATTTTGCCCTTGTACTAGTAGAAAGAGAGAGACAACAAAATCTTACAAGGATCTACTTCACTTAATTACCATAGCTACCACCACCTCCCTCTCTGATCCAGCATGATCAAATACAAATCCTACCCCTCCTGTTGGGTCTGCAGCATAGAAAACAAAAAATTTCCTGCGATGAGAACTATATGCCAAGATCTATCTACTAGATACAGAGCAACAGGTGGACATACATCCATGGAGAACTTACCCTCGAAGACAACGAGTTTTGTTAACGAGTAGGAACTCGTGGTTGATGTAGTCGTACGCTTGCCGATCTCAAGATCGTGTGGAAGTCCGAGCGCCACAAATCAGCAGCGCATCCGTCCTCGTACACACGTTCAAGCCACCGGAAAACCTCCACCTCCTTGCTCCAGCGAATCAGCGGAAGCAGCAACTCCTTCCAGACGCAAGGCCACCGGGAACATGTATCTCGCTAATCCGATACCATGGGGGAATATCTAGAGGGGGAGAGAGATCCTTCACGAGGTGTGGTTTGTGAGAGGGGAGAGGGGGGCTTTATATAGGAGGGAGGGAGACCCCTCCCCTCCCATTGCTGGCACATGAGGGGGGGGACTCCTCCCCTCCTTCATTCATGTGGTGAACCTCCACTCACATAAACATGGCCTCCACCCAAAATCCCACTCACATGTATTTAATTTCCACCAAATTAAATGCAACTCTCAATTAATAAAACTCTTTTATTTATTTTATTCAGAATTTTGTTAATTACTTTAATTAACAAACATTCACATAAAACCCCTTGCAACATTTCAATATCACATGCAGAACCACTTTCTGCAATTTCACCCGAAATAATTCCGGTTTCTATCGAAACAATTCCTGTTTCTATCAAAACAGTTCCTGCACTTTGCAAAACTTTTGTCTGGAACATATGTGCTCCTAAATGGTGTCCGGCAACCCTTAAGTGTGTCACCCTACGGTTCGCGAATAATGCAGACATGATTGAGACTCCTCTCAGATCAATAATCAGAAGCGGGACCTGGATATCCATACTGACTCCTGCATATTCAATGATGACTTCTGTGATCCTGAGAACCTTTAATGTCAGCAATTTAATCCCTTTTTCTCATGATATAATACATGTCCGAGATTCGATCATCAGTATCCAAATACCTAGTTTGATCTCGTTACCGACATGCACTCTTTTCTCGTTCCCGTGATATAACATTCTAGTGATCACATCACTTGCTTGCAAGCTATCTTAATGTGATATCACCGATAGGGACCAGAGTATATCTATCCGTCATCGGGATTGACAAATTCCACTCTTGATCCATGAGCCTCAAGATAACACCTTCATAGCACTGAACCCACCTTTATGGTCACCCTGTTACGGTGTGACGTTTGATGTTATCAAGATACTCTTCCGGTGTCAGCAATTAACATGATCTCATGGTCTAAGGACTAAGACTACTTTGTATGATGTTATAGCAACATAAACATAATGACTTGATCGTAATGCTATACTTCGGATGAATGTTCATCACATCATTTCACAAATTTTGTGACCTTGTTATTAACAACATCCAATGTCCATGATTAGGAAACCTTGATCATCTTGTTAATCAACAAGCTAGTCTATAAGAGAGGCATAACTAGGAACCCTTTTTTGTTTATTAAACACACATGTATTGATGTTTCGTATCAATACAATTATAGCATGCAAAATAAACATCTATCATATACAAGGAATGCATAATAACAACTTTATTATTGCCTCTCAGGGCATATTTCCTTCAGTCTCCCACTTGCACTAGAGACAATAATCTAGTTTATATAGTGATAAATCTAACACCCATGGAGTTCTGGTGTTGATCATGTTTTGCCCTAGGGAGTACTTTAGTCAACGGATCTGCTCCATTCAGGTCCGTGTGCACTTTACAAATCTTTATATCTCCATCCTTGACATGCTCGCGGATGGAGTGAAACCGGCGCTTAATATGCTTGGAATTCTTGTGAGACCTTGTTTCCTTGGCGTTGGCTATGGCTCCATTATTGTCACAATAGTTCACCATTGGGTCCAACGCACTAGGAACCACACCTAGTTCCGTTATGAACTCCTTCATCCAAACCACTTCTGCGCGCTTCAAGCAAAGAACATATTCCGCCTCCATCGTTGATCCAGCCACCACAGGTTGTTTGGAGCTCCTCCAACTAACTGCTGCTCCGTTCAAGAGAAATACGTATCCGGATTGAGACTTAGAGTCATCCGGATTAGTGTTAAAGCTAGCATCGACATAACACTTAGCGACTAGCTCTTCTTCACCTCTGTATACAAGAAACATATCCTTAGTTCTTCTCAAGTACTTAAGGATATTCTTGACCGCTATCTAGTGTTCCGAACCTGGATCATATTGGTACCTACTAGTCAAACTAATAGCATGTGCCACATCCGGTCTTGTACATAGCATGGCATACATTATAGAGCCTATGGCTGAGGCATAGGGGATATTATCCATTATCTCTCTTTCTTCCGCCGTAGCCAGACTTTGAGTCTTACTCAATGTCTTGCCTTGCAACATAGGTAAGTACCCCTTCTTACTTCCGTCCATATTAAACTTCTTTAATATCTTATCAAGGTATGTACTCTGCGATAACCCAATTAGGCGTCTTGATCTATCTCTATAGATTTTAATGCCTAATATATATGAAGCTTCACCAAGGTCCTTCATCGAAAATTTGCTGTTTAGATAACTTTTAACACTGTTTAAAAGATCTATATCATTTCCAATTAATAATATATCATCCACATATAATATCAGAAATGCCACATTCCTCCCACTCACTTTCTTGTAAATACAAGCCTCTCCATAAGTTTGGACAAATCCAAACTCTTCGATCACCTCATCAAAGCGGAGATTCCAACTTCGGGATGCTTGCTTCAGTCCATAGATGGATCGCTAAAGTTTGCACACCTTACCAGCATCCTTAGGATCGACAAAACCCTTAGGTTGTATCATATACAACTCTTCTTCAATATTACCATTGAGGAACGCAGTTTTGACATCCATCTGCCATATTTCATAATCGAAATATGCAGCAATTGCTAACATAATCCTAACCGACTTAAGCATCGCTACGGGAGAGAATGTCTCATCGTAGTTAACTCCTTGAATTTGTCGAAACCCCTTTGCGACAAGTTGAGCCTTATAGATGGTTACATTACCATCAGCATCAGTTTTTCTTTTGAAAACCCATTTATTCTCAACGGCCTTTCGATCGTGAGGTAAGTCCACCAAGGTCCAAACCTGGTTTTCGTACATGGATTCCATCTCGGATTTCATGGCTTCTAGCCATTTGTTGGAATCAGGGCTCATCATCGCTTCTTCATACGTCGCAGGGTCATCTATTTCATCAATCATGAAATTCATAATAGGATTGCCGTATAGTTCAGGAGCTGCACGTGTCCTGCTTGACCTGCGAGGTTTGGTAGTGTCCTCTTTCGGAGTTTCATGATCAATATCATTAGCTCTCTCTTCATTAGGTGAAGTCAACTCCGAAACAACTTTCGGTGCTGTGCTACTCGCCATTTCATGAAGAGAAGGTTCAATAACCTCTTCGAGTTCTACCTTCCGACTACTCACACCTTTCGCGAGAAACTCCTTCTCAAGAAAGGATCCATTCTTGGCAACAAAGACCTTGCCCTCGGATCTGTGATAGAAGGTATACCCAATCGTTTCCTTAGGGTATCCTATGAAGACGCATTTTTCCTCTTTGGGTTCAAGTTTATCCGGTTGAAGTTTCTTCACATAAACATCGCATCCCCAAACTTTAAGAAATGACAGCTTAGGTTTGTTTCCAAACCATAATTCATACGGTGTCTTTTCAACGGATTTAGATGGTGCCCTATTTAAAGTGAATGTAGCGGTTTCCAGTGCATAACGCCAAAATGACAGTGGCAAGTCAGTCAGAGACATCATAGATTGAACCATATCCAATAAAGTACAATTACGACGTTCTGACACACCATTACGTTGTGGTGTTCCGGCAGGCGTGAGTTGTGAAACTATTCCATAGTCTTTCATATGTGTGCTAAACTCGTAACTAAGATACTCTCCTCCATGGTCGGACCGCAGAAATTTGATCTTTCTGTTACGATGATTTTCCACTTCATTCTGAAATTCTTTGAACTTTTCAAAGGTTTTAGACTTATGTTTCATCAAATAGATATACCCGTATCTACTCAAATCATCCGTGAAAGTAACAAAATAACAATATCCACCTCGCGCCGACACACTCATTGGTCCACACACATCAGTATGTAGGATTTCCAATAAATCTGTCGCCCGTTCCATTGAACCGGAAAACGGCGTTCTAGTCATCTTGCCCATAAGGCATGGCTCACATGTACCAAATGATTCAAAATCAAGTGATTCCAAAAGTCCATCAGAATGGAGTTTCTTCATGCGTTTAACGCCAATATGACCTAGACGGCAGTGCCACATATATGCAGATATATCATTATCAAGTTTAATCCTTTTAGCATCAACATTATGAATATGCGAAATACTACTATCGAGATCCAACAGAAATAAATCATTCAACACAGGTGCATGACCATAAAAGATATTATTCATATAAATCGAACAACCATTGTTTTTAGACTTAAACGAATAACCACTTTGCATCAAACACGATCCGGATACAATGTTTATGCTCAGTGCAGGCACCAAATAACAATTATTCAGGTTTATAACTAATCCCGACGGCATATGGAGAGGCAGCGTTCTGATGGCGATCACATCAACTCTTGATCCATTGCCGACCCGCATCGTGACCTCATCCCTTGCTAGTTGTCGCTTGTTCCGCAGCCCCTGAACCGAGTTACATATATTAGCAACCGATCCCGTATCAAATACCTAGGTGCTACTGCGAGTACTAGTCAAGTACACGTCAATAACATGTATATCACATATACCTTTGTTTGCCTTGCCAGCCTTCTTGTCTGCCAAATACTTGGGCGATTGCTTCAATGGCGATCCTTGCAATAGTAGCACTCGGTGTCAGACTTAGGGCCAGCTCGGGGTTTCTTTTCAGGCGCAGCAACAGATTTGCCGCCCTTCTTTCCCTTCTGCTTGCCTTTCTTGTCCTTCTTGAAACCGGTGGTCTTATTGATCATCAACACTTGATGTTCTTTCCTAATCTCCACTTCGGTCTTAAGCATTGTGAAGCTCGGGAAGAGACTTCTTCATGCCCTGCATATTATAGTTCATCACGAAGCTCTTGTAGCTAGGTGGCAGAGATTGGAGAACACGATGTATGCCTAAGTCAATGGGAATCGTTATTCCCAAGGACACAAGCTTATCGGCGTGCCCAGACATTTTGAGTCGTGCTCACTAGCAATTTGTTCTCTTCCATCATGCAGCTAAAGAACTTTTCGAAGCATTACAACTCTCTCTGACATGGGTATCGAAAATCATTTTCAATTCTCCCATGGTATCAAAAGCATTGCCATTTTCAAAACGTTTTCGAAGTTCTGGCTCTAGCCCATACAGTATGCCGCAATGAACTAAGTTGTGGTCCTCCTGACGAGTTATATAGGCGTTCTTTTCCTCGTCAGGGGCATCAGGAGCTGGTGGGGGGCCTAGCGGCGCCTCTAGCACATATTGCTTTTGTGCAGCAGTGAGGAGAATCCTCAAATTCATAGCCCAGTTGGTGAAGTTGCTACCATTCGCAGCAAGCTTCTCTTTCTCCATGAACACATTGAAATTAAAAACAGGTGGTGCCATCTACAACAGAATTTGTAAAATATATTTAGACTAAGTTTATGATAGATTGAGTTCAACTAATCCAAATTACTAATGAACTCCCACTCAAAAACGACATCCCTCGTGTCCTTTTGGTGATTACATGAACCAAATCCACTACACCAAGTCCGATCATCACGTGAGTCGGTGTAGCTTCAAAGGCGAGCATCTATATGGGCATCATATCAACTATATGACTCATGCTTAACCTTTAGGTCCGTGTTCCAAGGCCATGTCTGTACATGCTAGGCTCGTCAAGTAAGAACCTTAGTATTCGCGTGTGTAAAACTGTCTTACACCCGTTGTATGAAAGCATAGAGTTGAGAACACCCGATCATCACGTGATGCCTCAAAACACGATCCACAAAATGGTGCATACTTAAGAAAGAACACATTTTATCTTGATATCTAAATGAGGGATCATCTTATAATGCTACCAAAAGCGCCAAACTAGCAATATAAGATGCTAACATCTAATGTGTGAAGTGAGGTGATATGGTCCATGCATTTGATCTCTATCATTTTCATCGTGGTATGATCTCTATCATTCCTTTGTGTGTAAGGCTAAGGTCTATGGAACTTACACGTTAAGTGAGTTGTAAGAGTATCTATCATACATCTACTTACAACAATACCATATCAAGACACTAGCCCAGCAACGATCTAAACTAGACGCCTCTAATTTATCAATTGCAAGTTTTACGTGGCTTAGGGCTTTCAGAGATAGAACCGGTCTTACCTACGAACATGAACCACAACGAGGATAACCAAGTTATTAGCAACTCGTTGTAAATCAGATATTGACTATAGTAGGAGAGATGACACCGCTAGCCACTTATGCAAAACTAGTTGCATGTCAGTCGTGGAACCGGTCTCATGTACGATGACATGTAAGGTTGGTCCGGGCCGCTTCATCCCACTATGCCACCAATATCCAAAGTACATAGAAGATGCAATAACATGATCATCATCGCCCACATATAAACATATGTGTACTACCCTTGCAAAGCACCTACGCATAGATCAGGCTCTGATACCATTGTTGGGTCCACAGCATAGAAAACAAAATTTTTCCTACGATGAGAACTATACGCCAAGATCTATCTACTAGATACAGAGCAACGGGTGGACGTACATCCATGGAGAACTTACCCTCAAAGACAACGAGTTTTGTTAATGAGTAGGAACTCGTGGTTGATGTAGTCGTACGCTTGCCAATCTCAAGATCGTGTGGAAGTCCGAGCCCCGCAAATCAGCAGAGCATCCGTCCTCGCACACACGTTCAAGCCACCGGACAACCTCCACCTCCTCGCTCCAGCGAATCAGCGGAAGCAACAACTCCTTCCAGACGCAAGGCCACCGGGAATATGTATCTCGCTAATCCGAGACCATGGGGGAATATCTAGAGGGGGAGAGAGATCCTTCACGAGGAGGTGTGGTTTGTGAGAGGGGAGAGGGGGGCTTTATATAGGAGGGAGGGATACCCCTCCCCTCCCATAGCCGGTGCATGAGGGGGGGAACTCCTCCCCTCATTCATTCATGTGGTGAACCTCCACTCACATAAACATGGCCTCCACCCAAAATCCCACTCACATGTATTTAATTTCCACCAAATTAAATGCAACTCTCAATTAATAAAACTCTTTTATTTATTTTATTCAGAATTTTGTTAATTATTTTAATTAACAAACATTCACATAAAACCCCTTGCAACATTTCAATATCACATGCAGAACCACTTTCTACAATTTCACCCGAAACAATTCTGGTTTCTATCGAAACAATTCCTGTTTCTATCGAAACATTTCCTGCGCTTTGCAAACCTTTTGTCTGGAACATATGTGCTCCTAAATGGTGTCCGGCAACCCTTAAGTGTGTCACCCTACGGTTCACGAATAATGCAGACATGATTGAGACTCCTCTCAGATCAATAATCAGAAGCGGGACTTGGAGATCCATACTGACTCCTGCATATTCAACGATGACTTCTATGATCGTGAGAACCTTTAACGTCAGCAATTTAATCCCTTTGTCTCATGATATAATACTTGTACGAGATTCGATCATCGGTATCCAAATACCGAGTTTGATCTCGGTACCGACATGCACTCTTTTCTCGTTCCCGTGATATAACATTCTAGTGATCACATCACTTGCTTGCAAGCTATCTTAATGTGATATCACCGAGAGGGCTCAGAGTATACCTATCCGTCATCGGGATTGACAAATTCCACTCTTGATCCATGAGCCTCAACATAACACCTTCACAGCACTGAACCCACCTTTATGTTCACCCTGTTACGGTGTGACGTTTGATGTTATCAAGATACTCTTCCGGTGTTAGCAATTAACATGATCTCATGGTCTAAGGACTAAGATTACTTTGCATGATGTTATAGCAATATAAAGATAATGACTTGGTCGTAATGCTATACTTCGGATGAATGTTCATCACATCATTTCACAAATGCTGTGACCTTGTTATTAACAACATCCAATGTCCATGATCATGAAACCTTGATCATCTTGTTAATCAACAAGCTAGTCTATAAGAGAGGCATAACTAGGAACCCTTTTTTGTTTATTAAACACACATGTATTGATGTTTCCTATCAATACAATTATAGCATGCAAAATAAACATCTATCATATACAAGGAATACATAATAACAACTTTATTGTTGCCTCTCAGGGCATATTTCCTTCACCTCCCGACCGTCCCTTGGACCAATCACTGGCCAGCAATCCTCTTCCCCTTGTCCAAATTGGTAATTTACTTCATCTACCCCTCCCTTCTTGGTATATAGGCCAGAGGCCTCCCCCAGCCCACCTCTGCCCCTCATTTGCTCCTCTCCCCTCCCACTTACCTCCCCCAGCACTCCCTCCCCCTCCTCTGCCCTGTGCTGCCCAGGAGAAGAAGAAGGAGAGCTCTCGGCCTTCTCACTGAATCGAGCAAGGATCCTTCTCCCCTGCTCCATTCCCTCTGCATGTCAGCTCATGTGTTCCCCTCCTCCTCCTCTACCTAACAGTACTTCTCTTTTGGCCCAGGACCTACTCCTCCGTCATCAGCGTTGAGCTCCGACGAGGTCGCTCTTGGCCGCCGTCACATGAGCTGCTTCCAGTGGGCCTCCGCCGTCATGCCGCCCCTCGATCTGCTCAGCATCGACGACCGTGTTGCCCTGCAGCCTCCTCGACCCTCCTCGAGACCTTAGGTGAGCTCCCCGCCCCGCGCTACCCTCTGCTAGGGTTAGATCACGTCACCGGAGAGCCCAGGTGGACGACGGCGCTGCGTCTTCCATCACCACTTAAACGGACGGCCAGGATCCGCCGGTACCGTTTCGGCCTCCCCCTCTAGCTGACTGCCGGGCCCCGCCTGGCAGGTTCAAGCCTTAGGCTCCCGCGTGCCGCGTCGCTGCCGTGGGCTGATTTACCCCTCTGCGGCACACTTCCCCTCTAGATCCGGCCCACTGAATCCCTTTTCTTTTCCTTTTAGCTGATCTATTATTCCAGAAAAGGTCCTACTAGGATTAAAAGCAAATAAAAATGGAAACCACCCTATCTTGCCAAGATCTAAATTTCTGGTTGTTCCCTGATGTTTTCTCAAACATGCAGAGGCAACCCCAAGCTCAAAATAATTTTCATAAATTGCTGGTAATTATTCTGCTGACAAGTATGCCTTACACTAATTAATTTCCTCAAAGAGTTTCACATCTCCATTTGAGATGAATCAAATCCCTACTGAGAGGTATTTGACATACCTATCATCCAGCATAGGTCCTATGCCAAGGTGAATAGTAGGTTGCCTTTAACAAAAATAACAAAAATAGCAACTTTCTGCCTTGGATAAATTCTCTAGGTCAAACCAAGTGTGGTATTGACCTAATTCCACCTCTCAGCCTATCCTAGCATCTTTATCTATCAAATCCTAGTAGCTCAGAATTTATTGAGCTCTAGTTAAATTTTAGTGATTTAAGTACTTCTGTAAGGGGTATTTTCACTAAATAAATCACTCTAGGAGTTTGACAACTCCAAACAGAGTGAATCCAATTCCTACAGAAAGGTATTTTAAATTCCTACCCCATGCCCTTGTAATCAAACCAATATCTTCTGTAGAATTAATCTGGTGAACAAGAGAAAAACTTTATAGAACTGCCTTTGGGATTTTCCTGAGGTCATTCCGGTAATTCTTTTTACCCGATTCCAACTCTAGGTGGTTAAGTACATAAAACACTACCTAACCATCCAAGGAAATAATTGTTGGAGCTCCAGAACTCTTCTGGTGAATTATTTCCTTAAACTAGAGTTTATTCCACTATAAAAATCATAATTAAATCTAGAAAATTGATATTCAAGTGAAACCACTTGTAATGGTTTTGTTTTGACAAGACCTATATGAGGAGATCACTTTTGCACTTTGGTAGCCCACTGACCACAGACCCCTAATCCAAGTCCATGATATCTAGCCTAGACAACTATCTTCCAAATGGAAAAACACTACAATGGCAATTTAGTAATTCCACTATCAATACCCAACTTTTCCAAAACCTCCCAAGTTCAGTAGTTTTCAGTATGGTTTGATGTTTGTATGCCTTGTATTGATTGTGGACTTGTCTGCTTGCATGCTTACCCGATGACGACGATAGTGTGAGTGTCTGACGACAAGAAGGAAGGGACTTCTTATAATTTGTTTATTGGGTATTCTGGTTATCTAAAGAAGTCCAGGAACTTATTGCTGACCACAGGCAAGCCACCACTCCTGAACTCTAATATCTGCCCTACTCTCTTTTACCTGTTTTGTATCCTCTTTATAAATTGCATTATCTACCGGCATGTCTTGTTTTACAAATACTGCGATAGTAACTTGGTTCCTCCAAGTTATGACTTTGTATCCTTCGAGGCACCACACCGATGTACCTACCATTTTATCCCTTTAGATCGAGAGTATGATGGATAGCATCCTACCTCGTTGGAAACCCCGGTTTTGAGAAAAATAAACTGTTTTGGGGATTTATCCCACTACAAATGTTTCTAAACTGTTTTGTAAAACCCTTGGAAAAAGGCATCGTTCCAAGCGGATGATTTAGCAAAAGAAATGGCGATGATGAGACATGAGGATGTGCTGGGATGTTCTACGCCTTTACCGAAACAATTTTTATCAGTGCAGCCACATTACCCCAGGTGCTGGGGCTTAACTTGTAGTTTGTCTGCATTAGTCGAGGCAACTTCTACCATGCTTATAGGGAGAGATCCTGAATTCCGCAGCGCTACGGATCTCTGGATCTGAAGCCTGTTGCTTGTTTCGGCAAGAGTGAGGCTGAACTGGCAGGAGGCCGGTGCAACAATTGGGTCTCCCGTGGATGGTATGACTTGGAGTACAGAAGGAAGTGGAGTCACCAGATTTAAGGTATACGCCAAGTTGCGGCTTGGGTATGCACGTGTACGGAAGGCAGGACTATGGCTGGGAGCCACATACTCATTGCCGGAGGGAACAAACCCAAAAGGAAGAGCATGCCTTTGCTAGGGTCGACAAGCGAAAGGTTAGGTTTGATTATCCGGACCCCCATCTACAGTGGTAGTGGGCCGTGGTTGTATCCCGGCGGATGTATTGATTCTTGTGGGGAAAGTGCGCAAACTCTGCTGAGTATAATCTATTCGAATAGCCGTGTCCACGGTCAAGGACGGTTGTAAAGGTGTTGGCTAGGAGTACCCAGACTGTGCTTGTTTGGGACACAAGTACTAAGAGGACGAAGGTTCCGAGGGAACCTGAGTTCGAAAGTTATGTTTTGACCCGAGGTGGTCGAGGAGGTTTAAAAAGGGTTTTTACTCCAAAAAGGTTTTCAAAACTCTTTTTCAACAAAGATATGGAGATGTCTTGATTTATAAAACAGAAGGCATGTTTTCAAACTCTTTTTCAAAAAAGATGTGGAGATGCCATAACTACAAGAGGTAGTCTAGGATTTTCAAAAACAACCCCAGATAAAGCTATCTCGCCACAGCCAGACTTGCGTTTCCTTATTTCCTATATCCTGGTGGTTTCCGAGTACATTCAATAGTACTCACGGCTGTGTCCCTGGCTATTTACTTGGCCAAACTTTCAGAGATTCGACTTCGGAAGATTCAGGTGACGTCCAGCAAGCTAGGCCGTCTTCCCAGTCAGTTGCCTATAGGTTGAGGCACAATTGGGCTCTGCGCATGATGATATTCCGCCGCTAAGGATGATGTAGCCATAATGGCATCTATGTAAGTCGTGTAATTCGTTATGTTTCGGATGTTGTAATGATACTTGTCGGTTATGTTCCACGGCTCACTGATCATGGGAACATGGAAATATGCATAACAGGGATTTCTCAGATGAATAATCCGGGGAGCCCACAACTACATTATTACAGAAGTCTAACAATGAAAAACGGAACATGCCTCCGCATTCATAGCCTTTTCCAACAAAGGTTCCATCCTTAGACAATACAACTTTATTGGACTCAAATACCAACTTAAACCCATCTTTCATAAGATGAGAACCACTAACGAGATTCTTCTTGATAGAAGGGACATGCTGGACGTTCTTCAATTGCACGATCTTGCCCGAAGTAAACTTCAGATCTACCGTGCCAGCACCAAGAATAGTAGCATGTAACCCATTCCCCATCATGACTGAGGAATCTCGAGCCTGATAAGAGGTGAACATGGAAATGTCAGCACACACATGAACATTGGCACCCGTATCAACCCACCATTCTGTGGGTTGAAATACTGAAAAAATAGTAGGTAATAAATTACCGTACCCAGAACCTGAAGTTCCTGCATCAGTATTGCCAATGACCATGTTGACAGATTTAGAACTCTATCCATCCTGACCCTTCTTGCCTTTCTTCTGTGGACAACGATGAGCCCAATGGCCAATCTCGCCACACACCCAGCAAGGTCCTTTCTTTTCCTTATTCTGCCCCTTCTTCTTCTTGAAGTTGGTAGTCTGGCAGACTTTGTTATTTCCTTTGGACTTGTGGGCATTTTTCTGTACCATATTGGCAGCAGAATGTCCCTCGGTTCCACTAGTGTGTTTGTCGTTTGCCCTCGCCTTCTCTTCAACATCTAGAGAACCAATAAGGTACTCAACAGAGAGCTCATGCCTCTGATGTTTCAGAGAAGTGGCAAAGTTTCTCCATGAAGGGGAAAGCTTAGCGACAATGCATCCCGCGACAAACTTGTCCAGAAGCACACACTTGAGGAGTTCGAGTTCCTTTGACATGATCTGTAGCTCATGAGCCTGTTCTACTACAGATTGGTTTTCAACCATCTTGTAGTCATTGAACTGCTCCATAGCATACAGTTCACCACCGGCATCACCAACACCGAACTTAGCGTCCAACGCATCCCACAGTTCCTTGGCATCATGAATATGCAAATATGCATCAACATACTTGTCTCCAAGCACACTGAGTACATAGCCAACAAAAAGTACAGTGGCCTCCCTGAACGCTCTCTCTTCCTCGAGAGTAAGCGGACCTCTGGGAGTGCCATCTGCAACTTTTTCTATGCCCATAGTAGTGATCCACAAGAGGGTTTTCCCTTGCCATCTCTTAAAATTTGCACCCGTAAAAGGGGTTGGTTTCAGCGAAGCAGCAAAGGCAGATGACGGAAATTGCCTAAATAAATAAGGTTTTTGGATTGTTGGAATATTAGGCAATTTCCCCATGAGATTAATTACCGAAACCAACATTATGTAAGCACTAGAAGATCTAAACACATGCAGCTAAACAACCACATCTAATAGATCTGAAAATCTAGCAAGAAATAGTGCATACAAAGAGAAGAATAACACATACAGGTTGACCAGAAAGGTCATCATCGCATCAGCACCTTGGTCATTGTTGTTGTCGCCCATGGTGCTGATGAGGTCGTCGATTGTTGAAGAAGAACACATGAACGGAGGCGAGCAGTCGTGCCGAGACGCTCCCCAAAAACCTTATCGCCCGTCTCCCGGTGCAGGATCGCAACAGACGGGGTTTCAGAGGCCTGCTCTCCCGACAACAGTGCACGCAGCCACCGGAATGGGGAAGCCTAGAGAGCAGCGCAGCAAGAGGAACACACAGCGAGAGAGACTGAGAAAAGAACTGGATGCATCTAGATCTGTCTCTCTCTCTCGCTCTATAGCCTGGGAGGTGAGCCGACCGAGTCGCCACACGGTGGAAGACAAGGACACGCGCCAAACATGCACACGAATGTTGACACGTACCCAACAGCTGGTGCACCAAGCAAAAATTTAGTCTTCCACAAAACGAGTTTCTAACTCGAACTCGATTCACGCAAGCGCCAGCGTCGTGGCGGCGGAGGAGGAGGAGTGCGCGTGGACTCCTTATCTTCTCACTCACTTAGTGGGAGTGAAACAGCTCACCTTATAAGCTGGTCCAACTCTCTCCCAACTAGCAATGTGAGACTAAACTTTGTCTCCCACAGAGCTCCCAAGCTGCCATAGTAGACGAGCCTTGAGATTTCAGGATTTATTAGACTAGATGGGCTGCCTACATGGGCCGCAGCCCATATAAATCTAACAGTCCCCCACTAGATCTCAGAGGCACATCATATAGCACATTAGTTCCAATCACTGTTTAATATACCTGCAGTTGAGTGGAGACTGTTAAGTTGAACTTCCACCTAGACAAAGAGATACGCTTACTACAACTGAACAATGGACTATGCCTTGAATTGCTAGTCTTGCGCAGCAAGTTTCACTCAATGCCGTTACCGGTACTTGGCTACCATAGGCTACCCCTCGGGTGGAGCTTATAAGTCACACTCCTCGGCCTTTCATGAGCTTCCTAGAGATTCACCCAAATCTCATACACTGTGACCACCAGTGTAGCTCATATAGGTGTGTTCTTTCAAGATCGCTCTATAGGACAACGTCTTTGCTCCCAAGGAGACAGACACAACACATTAAGATTTAATCAACCTTCCTTACAG
This sequence comes from Avena insularis, assembly GCA_023614405.1. NCBI lineage: Eukaryota > Viridiplantae > Streptophyta > Magnoliopsida > Poales > Poaceae > Avena > Avena insularis. The sequence goes on from CM042694.1 coordinate 516,313,656, forward strand.
TTTGCTATGAGAGAATTTCATCTGCAGCGGAGTGGGAGTATTAAAAGTTTCTCTCAACTCAATTGTTTCGGTTTGTTTTCCTAGGTCCTAATTCACGAGATCTCCGATCACATAGGTTGGGTTACCCCCTTGACAACTCACGTGGGTCTCAAACCAATCTCCCTCGATGCATTTTCTATCAAGTTTCTTGATAGTCCTTTTGTAAAAGGATCTGCTAGATTCTTAGCCATTTGGACATAATCCAATGCTATAACTCCAGAGTTTCTCAGCTTTTTGATAGACTTCAGTCTTCTCTTGACATGTCTTGAACTCTTCATATTGTCCTTAGAACTATTCACTTTGACAATCACAGTTTGGTTATCACAGTTCATAAGGATTGCCGGTATTGGTTTTTCAACCATAGGCAAATCTGTTAAGAGTTCATGAAGCCATTCTACTTCGACAGTCACAGTATCTAATGCTGTGAATTCTGCTGACCTTGTTAAGATGGTCTGCTTGCAAGACTTCCATGAAACAGCACCACCACCAAGAGTGAATATATATCCACTTGTGGCCTTTATCTCATCAGCATCTAATATCCAGTTTGAATCACTATACCCTTCAAGTACTCTTGGATACCCGGTATAATGAATTCCATAGCTCACGGTCCCCTTTAGATAGCGCATTACTCTTTCAAGAGCATGCCAGTGATCATCTCCTGTGTTGGCCACGAACCGGCTAAGTTTGCTCACAGCAAACGAGATGTTAGGCCTCGTAGCGCAAGCTAAATACATAAGTGAGCCAATTATCTGAGAGTATCTAAATTGATCTCTAGCTGCCTTTTGATTCTTTCGAAGCAAAACACTAGGATCATAAGGTGTAGGAGAGGATTTGCAATCATCATATCCAAGTCTACTCAACACCTTCTCCACATAATGTGATTGCACAAGTGTAACCCATTATTCTCATCTCTCAGTAGCTTGATGTTTAGGATAACATCAGCTTCTCCAAGATCCTTCATCTCAAAACTTTGAGACAAGAATGTTTTGACCTCATTGGTTACTTTGAGACTTGTCCCAAAAATTAGTATGTCATCAACATAGAGACATAGGACAACTCCATCACCCCCACCATGGCGATAGTATACACATTTGTCGGCTACATTTACAACAAAGCCCACAGATGTTAAAGTTCTTTCAAACTTCTCATGCCATTGCTTGGGAGATTGTTTGAGGCCATACAAAGATTTCTTCAATTTACACACCTTTCTCTCTTGACCTTCTAGTACAAAACCATCAGGCTGTTCCATGTAAATTTCCTCATCCAACTCTCCTTTTAGGAAAGCCGTCTTAACGTCCATTTGATGAATGAGAAGACCGTGCGAGGCAGCCAACGATAGTAGTACTCGAATTGTGGTCAATCTAGCCACAGGTGAGTAAGTATCAAAGAAATCTTCACCTTCCTTTTGGGTATAGCCTTTAGGCACAAGCCGAGCTTTGTACTTTTCAATAGTACCATCAGCCCTAAGCTTCTTTTTAAATACCCATTTACATCCTACAGGTTTACACCCATACAGACGTTCAGATATCTACCACATTCCATTAGCCAAGATGGAATCCATCTTACTTTGAACCGCTTCCTTCCAGTAGTCTGCATCCGGAGATGCGAAAGCTTCTGAAATGGTAGTGGGAGTGTCATCCACTAGGTACACAATGAAATCATTACCAAAAGATCTTGCGATCCTTTGTCTCTTACTCCTTGTGGGAGCTTAATTGTCATCATTATCTAAATCTGAACTCTCATCATCTGATTGTTCATCCGTCTCTATGGGAATTTTAGGTTCAGAAACTGGATCATATTCCTTATTAGATATGCTAGGCATATCTCTCATAGGAAATATATCCTCAAAGAATGTAGCATCTCTTGATTAAAAAATGGTATTGACACTCATGTCGTCCATTTCAGATTTCACCACAAGAAATCTGTAAGCAATGATGTGAGAAGCATAGCCAAGAAAGACACAATCCACAGTTTTCGGTCCAAGCTTACGCTTCTTGTTGATTAGCACGTTGACCTTTGCCAAACAACCCCAAGTTCGTAAGTATGAGAGTGTCAACCTTTTCTTTTCCCATTCTTCAAATGGAGTAATCTCTTTATTCTTAGTTGGAACACGGTTTAGGACATGACACGAAGTCAATATAGCCTCCCCCCATGATGGGGTCGAGGGGCATATGACTGAGCTACCTCGAACTCGAAACTAACTTTTGCCCCACTATTTATTTTTATTTTTTTGCGAACCCCGCCTTTTTTAGGGAAAACCACGGCTATATTATTAGTAGCAACCACATGACTGATACAAGTTTGTGCACTTGCGTTGCTCAGTTTCCCTCCTATAGATATCAAGTTTGTGCACTTATTCGTGTGATACAATCAATTGCTAGGTAAAATATTCCAGGTGGTAGAAGTCTGCCCTTTCTATGACATCAAGATCTAGAGTTCAAACATCGACCTGAAATTCCACAATCTACAACTACAAGTTTTGGTTTACTACCAGAAACATGCTAACAAATCACTCGCAACTGGCATATCATCATTAACAGATCTTAGAAGGAAAAAAAATTGAAAGATAAAAAACCACCGCAAGTTCGAATAAGATGATTGTTGTTGCCAAATATAGTCACATAAAGCCAGGTCCAATATATATGTCATAATAGTACATCAAATATATAGATTCGTGGACACCACACACCAGTAAAGCAAAAAAACAGTTATAGTACCTGACTTAACAAACAGTCATCCTCACAAGAGACCCAAACCCTTCAAAAATGAAAGTAGAGCGGTCAATATGGTTTATAGATTTCCTCATCTTTTGCAGGATCAGGACTGTATGGGCATGGAGAATCTCAAATTTCTATTAGGGTCTCATATGCTTCTAGAGCCAAATTGAAAAGATTGTCAGCTCGCTTTCCCACCTATTCCAAGATCCAGTCGTACACCTGGCCAATCAACTCGTCGCCATCCACATCAGGCAACTCGGGGACTAAGTTGTCAGCCATGAACTTTTGAAAATGAACAGCAGCAGCAGCATGAGCAACTGAAATTGATGTATTCCATCCCACAGTCAAATCAGCTATCCGCTTAGTGGATGTGGACACTTCTTCCTTCAGGCGCCTAATTTGTTCGTCCTAGTGTTTCAGTTTCTCTTGAAGGCACCAAATCATGTGCCTATGAGCTTTGTATTTCTCTCGGAGATGGGCAATTGTCAAATCCTTGTAGTGACCAGCACCATTACGCCATGAGCAATATGAGTAAGGTGGAAAGTGCAGATAACAAATCCAAAATTAAACCAGATTCTCATTTCAAAAAAAATAAATAAACCAAATTCTCGTTTCACAATCCAAATTCAGCTGCACACATCGGGCAAGCTCCATAGTGGTACCGCAAATGGCAAAGAACCATATAGGCATATTTCCCAAACATGGGAAACAGAACCGACATGAAAAGGGCCATACTTCTGGGTTTGCCTTCTTAGCTGGCACATGAGCAGTCCTGGCCTTAGTAATAAGTGGCAACAGATCAGAATGACTTTGTTTCTGCAAATCATGATGCAAAAAATGATCAGTATATTTTAGGGGACATTTTAAGTAATAAAGCGCTCTTTATCGAAAAAAATCTTTTCAGGGACAAAGCATATGTTACTGAAATTCCAGCAAAGCAGATGGATACAAAAAACCACTTGTCACTCGATAATGCCTCCTCCACGGGTGGGACATGCACATGATGCTAAATGAAATGTAGCAAAACCAGTAAATTTTAGGAAAGAACACATCAACTTCGCAATGCAAAGAAGGATACGTGCATTAATCTGATGCCAAGGATTGGGCATGTTTCCCTTTAACGAATAATATAATTTAAAGAACTTAGCAATGCAGGACACCAACAAACAACAATCTGTTTATGAACGATATGCAGCAAATTACATCTGCATTGTTCAGCAGAGGACCGTTCTATGAAATAAAGCCAGGGGCAAGCTTCCCATCCTCAAAGACTCTTCTTTGCAGCATATACTTGCCTATTTTCAGTGGACCTTATAACTAATTCCATGGATACATCCATGGTGATCCCAGATTTCTAATGTGGCATATAGATCTGCTATTTCAAATAAATAGAAATCACCTAAACAACCATCCGGATGTTTGCAGACTCACCGGAGATTGCACTAATGCGATGGAAAGGTGGACGCTGCTGGGTAAAGACGGTGCGCGACGGGGTGTAAGCAGAAACTCCAAAAGGGATGTAAGCAGACTGTCAACTACTCCCATATTAATTAACCTAGTGTAATTTAACATGGCATTACTATGAGATGGTGAGTACTAGTAAACAAAAGAGGATTACTTAATTATTAGTGGAATCTACAACCAGCCACCAAAAGCATCATGAGCATGCTGAATATCTAGATTGCAGACCATACTGGGTTAAGAACCTAATGTCCAGCTCTAATTACCCAAATCTAGGAGCATCTATCCTATTTATGACTGAGTGCAGTGAGTTAGAGACATTCGTTAACTCTACAGCCATCTCCTCGGCATGCATCTGATGGCGCTCCCGCTCCTCCTCTTCGAGGTCATCGTGGATCTCGAGCTGTAATCACAGCGACATCATCGCGCGCTGCAGTGAAAGTGAGTGCGGTAGATCTACATAGTGGATGAACATGCAGCGCTCACATTCGTAGTTGCAACCCAAGAACCTACGGCTGAAGTTCGTTCCCTCGAACTCGACGCGGCAACAGGGAACCAGGGTGCAGTCGCACCAGAGCCAGAGATCCGCATCGGTAACGATGTCGTACCACTCCGCGTCTACCATCCGTGCCGGCATCTGAACCCAGGAAACATCGTCGATCGAGATAGGCAGAATAGAGAAAAACCCCAAAAGGAGAGAACCCATAAGTTGAATCCGAGAAAATAAACCGAGACCGTGAACTCTGGCGTACTTACCCTAACCCGGCCGCCTTGCGCATCAAGATCCCCCATCATTCGCCGGACCGGCATGAATGAATCTGCCGACATTGCTCGAAAAAAGAGCGCGCCTTCAAAGCCTAGCATAGAGGCTTCGTGGAGAAGGAAGAGGTAGGGGAGCCGGTCCTCACATTCGCTGGCTACTACCCCGTATTGGATTTAACTCGACCACTGATAATTGGGGCCCGCGCTAGAGAGCCCGTGGGCCCCCAAACATCACTCACCTAGTTTGACTTGCATTACATGGAGTACTTTTGGCAAACAGATCAAAACTCAATAAATAAACCAAAGGCCCCCTGATACGTTGCTAACATATCCATAATTTTTGATGTTCCATGCTTGGTTTTATTTACTTTCTTATGTTTTGTCCACACTTTGGAGTATTTTTATACACTTTCTTGGACTAACCTATTAACAATATGCCACAGTGCTAGTTTCCTATTTTCTGCTATTTTTGGTTCCAGGAAAGTCAGAAAATCAATATTCACGGAATTGGACCGGACAAAAGCCAAAGTCGATATTTTACCGAAAGACTCACGAAGCCAGAAGATAAGACGGAGAGGGGCCACATGGTGGCCACACCATGTGGTGGTGTGGGCTAGCCCTGGCCGCGTCACCAGGTGGTGTGGGCCCCCTGGCCGCCCACCGACCTTGCCTCTTCGCCTATAAGATGCCTCCAGATGCAAAAACCCAAAATCATCAAGCCTCCAGCCACGAAAAGTTCCACAGCACCGCCACCACCGAAGAGGAGAATTGGGGGATAGAAAGTCTTTGTTCCGGCACCCTGCCGGGACGGGGAAGTGCCCTCGGAGCCATCTCCATCGATCTCCACCACCATCTCCATCGGTATTGCTGATTCCCATGCTGAGGAGGGAGTAATTCTCTCTTGAGGCCAAGGGTTCTACCGGTAGCTATGTGTTCATCTCTCTCTCTCTATGCATGATCATATTGTGATCATGAGCTTTGTAATCAAGTAGATCTACTTTGCTACTCAAGTGCTTTAATAGATCTCTGCTCTCCCCATGTGTGTGAAAGTGATAGCGTGCACACCAAGGTGGCACTTAGGCTAGAGATTACAATTACTTGTTATGAGTTATATTTGGAGTTGGATGTTTTTATGAAATTGTGGTGTTTGTTGGAACCATCTAGAGCTCAAGGTGACAGTGTGGGGTTATCTAGATGGGGAAGCGGACTTTGAGGAGTGCTGTTATAGCCCTACCATGGATTAGAGTGTCCAACCGGAGAGTAGTTAAGAGTAGTATCATAAAGATAAGATATTTATATGAGAGTGTTCACTAGTGAACGTATGATCCCTAGGCCTTGTTTCTAAACATTGAAAACACCATTTGCAACTAGATCTGTTACATGTTTGCTTGCTGCCATCTTTATTTTAGTTTGACTTTAGTCTCTTCCACGCCATCAAGCTATTTTCTAGCACCGTTGTCTTATATCCATACCACTTGTATTTCACTATCTCTTCGCCGAACTAGTGCACCTATACACCTGACAAGTGTATTGGGTGTGTTGGGGACACAAGAGACTTTTTGTACCTTGATTAAAGGGTTGCTTGAGAGGGATACCTTTGACCACTTCCTCCCTGTGGTCGATAAACCTTGGGTAATCCACTTAAGGGAAAACTTGCTGCTGTTCTACAAACCTCTGCACTTGGAGGCCCAACAACTGTCTACAAGAATAGAAGTGCGTAGACATCAAGCTATTTTATGGCGCCGTTGCCGGGGGAGGTAAGGTAAAAGGTACTCACATCCTCCGGTGTGAGTGCTCGAAGTTATTTCCTTTAGATTCTACAATATTGTCTTTTTGTTTCTTGTCTTCACTAGTTAGGCTTAATGGAAAACAACAAAAAAATTAGAGAGCTTTTTAGTATTTTTCCTAATGTAGAACATGAATTGTCTGAAAAGAAAATTAGAAAACCCATGGAATTTTTTTGCATGCTAATAGCAATGTTATTAGTATGAATCTTTTGAACACCTTTGTTACTAATGCTATGGAAACGGCTAAGCTTGTGGAAGTTAGTTTTTATGAAAATGATCTTTTTAGTTCCCCAACTTTAAAGAAGAAAATTTGCTCTGATGATACTTTATCTCCCATATGTGGTAATTCTAATGATACTTGTGATATTTTAAATCCACATACTGAAAGCATCTCTTTTAAAATACCTATAAAAATTGTTGAACGTGTTATGAACAACTGTTATTTGGGAGATGGAACTGTCCATCCTGGTGATCATTTACTCTTTATACACGAATTATGCGAGTTGTTCAAGTGTGCAAGTATTTCAATGAACCAAGTTAAGAGGAAGCTATTCCCTTTTTCACTCAAGGGCAAAGCAAGGGAGTGGTATGAGCTACTAGATGATCCTCAACATTTGGAGTGGAAGGAACTTGAATCTCTGTTTTACTCTAAAATTTATCCTCCTCATGAAATTCATAAAGATAGGAATTACATTTATAATTTTCATCCACATGATGGAGAAAGTATTGCCCAAGCATGGGGGAGATTGAAGTCACTAATTCTCAAATGTCCCATTCATGAGCTCCCAGCAATATTGTTATTAATAATTTCTATGCAAGGCTTTCAGGACATTACAAGGACTATCTAGATACTTGTTTAGATGGATCCTTCACAAGTAAGGAGGTCAAAGCTAAGTGGGATCTTCTTGAAACAATTCAAAGCAATACCGAAGATTGGGATAACAACAAAGGTAAAGAACCAGGTATAAACTATGTGTATGATTGCATTAAGTCTTTCGCTGAAACTGCTGATTTTCAAGAGCTTAGTGCTAAATATGGTCTTGATCCTCAAATTCTTATTGATTGTTATAGAACCTTTGCTTCTCATATTAATGCTCCTAAAGAAAAATGGTACATGTATCATGAGCCTTATAAAGACACTTGCATGGAAAATGAAATTGTTATTAATGATAGCAATAAACATGCTCAAACCTCTGAAAGTACTACTTCTTATAAGCATGTTAATTTTTGTGGAATACATAGACCTTGTGAGAATAATCAAATTGAAGAAGAATATTGTATCACCCACAGGAATGAAAAACCTAGAACGTGGTATAGGGCTCTAAATGATCTTGGTAAAAAAGTCTACGCCCTCTATCCTTTTATTTGTGAACTTTGCTTTGAAGTGGGTCATTTCAATTTTCAATGCTCAGGCCATAATAATAGACCTTCTAATCCAATGAGTACTGCAAGCTTGTATTGTGATGACATGATCACCCCTAATCAGCATGATCAACATACATTATTTTTGGGGTATGAAGAGTTATCAAGAAAAACCTCTTTGGTAGATATGAGTGCTTTTGATATGAATATAGTACTGCATGGTTGTCATCTTTATTGTGTTAATAATTGCCACGCAAATACTTACATAAAAACATCCTAAAAGATGAGATCTTACCAAAATATGACATGACTAATATGTGTTTTGGTCTTATTAATGAAAAGGAGGAATCCTCCAAAGTTTCTTCTATTGTCTCTAACAATGAACCAGGGTATATGGAGAAGCTTCCTTTCAAGACTCTCCCTCCTAAAGAGAAGAAGAAAAAGAAGAAGAGGAGGAGTAAAAGAAGAGAGGAAACGGTGTTTTCCCCTAAGCATGTTGCTCCTATTATAGTTTTTGATGAGTCTGAACTCGATAATGTTCCTATGCCTATTACCTATAGTAGTGATCATGATTGGGAAAAGCACACTACTTTTGATATTGAAAATCTTTTCGGTACCAATTCTGAAAATGATGATATTAATAATTACTATACTATTAGTGCTATCCATGTTCCTTCTAATGATGATATGTTTAAAAACGAACACACTTTGGAAGATAACTATTCTATTGCTTATGATGATACTATACCTCCAATATATGATGATTGCAATAATTAATATGATATTTTCAGTCCACCTACTATTAAGGAGAAAATTAATTATGATTACAATATGCCTCCTATATTTGATGATTATGGTGATGAGAATAATAATGATATCTATTTTGTTGAATTTGCTCCCACTACAATTAATAAGAATGACTATGTTTATGTGGGGAGTATTAGGCTCATGATAAGAATATTTCATGTGATTGTTATATTGTTAATTTTATTCATGATGCTACTGAAAGTTATTATGAGAGAGGGAAACATGGTTTTATGTGTCTAAACAATATTAAGTTTCCCCTCTTTATGTTAAATTTTTTGAAGTTGCACTTGTTTTGCTTTCCTATGCTTGTTGCTTTGTGCTTTCATGACTTGTTTCTTTACAAGATTATTTTGCATAGGAAGTGGGTTAGACTTAAATGTGTTTTGAATTTTCTTCCTGATGCTCTCTTTTACTTCAATTCATATTCCTTATGTAAGCATCTTCTCAAACTATCATGCCTAACTTAAAGGCATTAAAGAAAAGTACTTATTGGGAGATAACCCAAAAGTTTTAGTTGAGTCTTGGAAGTTATTGTTTCAGTAATAACCTCTCTTTATCCTTTTTATTTGCTTTTTGTGCCAAGAGTAACCTCTAATGAGAGAGAAGTAATGCTTGGGAAAGTTGCTGTCCCGAAACAGATTTTTGTGCTTCACCGTAAAAAATCGTGTAAAATCTCTGAAAGTCTTTTTGAGGCGTGAATTTTTTTGCTTCTGACCCAGTTTGTTATCTAACTTTCATTAGTTCAACACTTTTTTATTTGAGCAACATAAGGTCTTCGAAAAAATTCATATTTACCTGCTGGTCTGTTTTGACAGATTTCTGCCATTTTCTACATTTGCTTCTTGTTGGTTCCTTTTTGAGTTCTGTTGGGGAATTGAGCTTTTTGAGGGAAGTGATACAGTATCTAGTGTTGTAATGGAAGTTTATTTGGTGTTAGAACTGAACCTTAAGAATTATTTATCTTGAGTGCACTAATGTTGCTAATAAAAATTGTGTGAAGTTTTGTATGAAGGAAAAAATGACAGGTGTATGGAAGGAATGAGGAATGAGATGAAGGATGCACTAGAGCTCAAGCTTGGGGATGCCACGCGTGTCACCCCAAGAAATATCTAAGAAGTACAAGCGTCAAAGCTTGGGGATGCCCAAGGCATCCCCTTCTTCATCAATAAAAATCCCAGGTTTCTTCCAAACGCTTCATTTTTATTGTTTCATGCACAGTTATGTTGTTCTTGGAGCGTATTATTTTTTGTTTTCGTTTTGGTTTTTTATTTGCTTTGGTTTGCGTAGTTTTCTGGATAAATTGGTTGGACCCCCTCTTTCATACATTGGTTTGCAAATAGTTTGGTTTGGATTGGAAAAGAGTAGGAAAGTTCATGCTTAAGTGGTAAAGAGAGCTTGTTTTTGACTGTGGCCTATGCTTTGTCATGCCATGCTTGATATTGTTTTGGCTTTAGGCTTAGTATTCTTTGTTGTAGCATGGCATGTTATAAACAATTGAGATTTATTAATGTGCCTTTGAAGAATCATGCGTTGTTTTAGCATATTAAAGCATAGTATTGTGGTATTCTCCTTTGATGCTTTATTTGGGTTGACTTGGCGCATGCTCACACCATGTTATGACTATCCCAAGTAACCATAGCCTTGATTATCCTTTAGTTTTCAACTTGTAGTATCACTTTATGCTTTGATTAATGATGTTTTGTCGCTCTGCATGATTATGGCCATTATTGCTCTCTTAGTTGGTCGCTCCCAGTCTTTTGCTAGCCTCCATAACCAAGTATGAGTTCCACTCATGCATCCAACTCCTAAAACCAAGTTATTCCAAAGAGTCCACCATACCTACCTATTAGCTTATGCTATTCCAAGTATATTCATGTTTTTATCTACCTTCCGAATTAAACTTGTTATGAGAAAACTAGTGATTAAAGCTCTCACGAACTTGATGGCACACTTTACTTTTCTTGCCCTTAATAAACTTGAACCATTGTGTTGTCTATGTTGTATATTCTTGCACTTATTTGTTGGGGATTAGCAGAACCATGTTGTCATGGGGAACGCTTTCAACATTGCACTTGTACTTTGTACCTAGTTGATATCATGCTCTTTTGTCTATGGATGTCGTCGGTGTGAAATGAAAGGGGAGCTAGTAAGTCCATGGAGTTATGTATGTGTGTTAGAGAAACACCTGGGTTGCTGGTCTAATCCATGTTGTCATGGTGGAAACCTGCAGCGTAACCATAATGAGCTGTCTATGAAGCATTCTTCTTATAAAAAAGAGAGTCAGATATTGAGAAAAAAGAGAAAAAAGAAAAAATATGAGAAAAGAGGAAAGAGAGAAAAAAGCACCATATTCCCATGGTAAATAAGAAGATTGTTGAGATGCTTGTTGTCTGCTTGCCTTGTCATTTTGATATGGGGATTCTTCCGTATCATCGGGCATGGGGTACCCCGTTGGCGGTTCTCTATGATAAACATGTACTTACTATGACAAGAACTTACCGGTAACTAAACTTGAGTAGCATGAGGAGCGGCCCTCGTATTCAAGGGACATGAGATTTCCAACTTATACTTCGTCAAGCATATACACCATAGTTTGTTCACTTTAACCTTAATCACTTCAAGATGCTTATGATAGGGGCAATGAGAGCTGAAAGCTAATAAGTACCATAATTTTTGGAAGCTCTTTATGAAACTTGAATCCCTGCTTCCTTCCATGAAGGCCTTTCTTTTACTTTTATGTTGAGTCTCCAACTTCTATCTTTATGCACCTACTTTGAGAGCATAGTGGCCATTCTTAGTTCTATGTGCATTGTCCCAAGACTTGTTGATTGATGCATAGCTTTGATATTGCTTGTTTTAAACTATTTTTATCTAGTCACTCTTATGAACTTTGAAGGTGTCCTATGCATTTATGTGTGCTACTCTATGAGGGACAAGCTGAATGCCACTATGTTATGTTTTCTTTATGTGAAACAAACAAACGTCTTTCAAAGAATTTTTATTCATGAATCTTTTGTTTATGCCTTTTCATGTTGCAACTTAGTTGCTTTGTCTTATTGCTAGAACTTTGTCTTTCATGTTTTGATTGAAGTACTATGATCCCAGCTATCAATGTTTTACAAATACTTTGATCAAGTTTATGATGGTGCATGTCACCTCAAAAATTATTCTTTCTTTTTATCACTTACCTACTCGAGGACGAGCAGGAGTTAAGCTTGGGGATGTTGATACGTTGCTAATGTATCCATAATTTTTGATGTTCCATGCTTGGTTTTATTTACTTTCTGATGTTTTGTCCACACTTTGGAGCATTTTTATATACTTTCTTGGACTAACCTATTAACAAGATGCCACAGTGCCAATTGCCTGTTTTCTGCTGTTTTTGATTCCAGGAAAGTCAGAAAATAAATATTCACGGAATTGGACCGGACAAAAGCCCAAGTCGATATTTTACCGGAAGACTCACGGAGCCAGAAGACGAGACGGAGAGGGGCCACAGGATGGCCACACCATGTGGTGGCACGGGCACCAGGTGGTGTGGGCCCCCTGGCCGCCCACCGACCTTGCCTCTTCGCCTATAAGATGCCCCCCGATGCAAAAAACCAAAATCGTCAACCTCCAGCCACGAAAAGTTCTGCAGCGCCGCCGCCACCACCGAAGAGGAGAATCGGGGGACAGAAAGTCTCTGTTCCGGCACCCTGCCGGGACGGGGAAGTACCCTCGGAGCCACTCCATCGATCTCCACCACCATCTCCATCGCCGTTGCTGATTCCCATGATGAGGAGGGAGTAGTTCTCTCTTGAGGCCAATGGTTCTACCGGTAGCTATGTGTTCATCTCTCTCCATGCATGATCATATTGTGATCATGAGCTTTGTAATCAAGTAGATCTACTTTGCTACTCAAGTGCTTTAATAGATCTCTGCTCTCCCCATGTGTGTGAAAGTGATAGCGTGCACACCATGGTGGCACTTAGGCTAGGGATTACAATTACTTGTTATGAGTTATATTTGGAGTTGGATGTTTCTATGAAATTGTGGTGTTTGTTGGAACCATCTAGAGCTCAAGGTGATAGTGTGGGGTTATCTAGATGGGGAAGTGGACTTTGAGGAGTGCTTATATAGCCCTACCATGGATTAGAGTGTCCAACCGAAGAGTAGTTAAGAGTAGTATCATAAAGAGAAGATATTTATATGAGAGTGTTCACTAGTTAAAGTATGATCCCTAGGCCTTGTTTCTAAATATTGAAAACACCGTTTGCAACTAGATCTATTACATGTTTGCTTGCTGCCATCTTTATTTCAGTTTGCCTTTAGTCTCTTCCACGCCATCAAGCTATTTTCTAGCGCCATTGTCTTATATCCATACCACTTGTATTTCACTATCTCTTCGCCGAACTAGTGCACCTAAACACCTGACAAGTGTATTGGGTGTGTTGGGGACACAAGAGACTTCTTGTATCTTGATTGCAGGGTTGCTTGAGAGGGATACCTTTGACCACTTCCTCCCTGAGTTCGATAAACCTTGGGTAATCCACTTAAGGGAAAACTTGCTGCTATTCTACAAAACTCTACACTTGGAGGCCCAAAAACTGTCTACAAGAATAGAAGTGCGCAGACATCACTCCCTCTCTTTTTGCGAAAACCCATTACAAAACAGAGACGCTCACAAATGCGTACACACACTCACCCCTAGGAATGCAGGTACGCACACCCTACACCTATGAGCACTTCAGAAAGACTGGATCTTGACACTGATCCCGCGGGGCTTGAGCTTGACTAAGTCACCATAGGCACCTCACTATGTATTGATGGGAACGTCGCCTCTCACTACCCTCATAACCATCCTTCGAAGTCAAGCGCCGAGGCTTCATGGTGAAGGAAGTGCTAGGGGGTTGGAGGTCATATTCGTTGGCTGCTATGGGATGTAATTGAACCACTAATAATTTGGCCCTCGGTAGTGAGCCCATAGACCCTAGACACCAGTGACCATTACAATTACTTTGGGAACACCGAGCAAAACTTAATACAGACGGAAGGCCCATCTCTCTCATTTTTGCGAAAATCCACTACAAAACGCACACGCTCACAAATGCATATACACACTCACCCCTATGAACGCATGAACGCACAACCTACCCCTATGAGCACCTCCCAAAGATTGTGTCTTCAGACTGTCCGCTAGGGGGCTTGAGCTTGACGAAGTCACCATAGGCACCTACTTCCCTCGTAACCATCCTTCAAAGACGAGCGTCGATGCTTCATCGAGAAGGAAGAGCTAGAGGAGTCAGAGCTAACATTCGTTGGCTGCTATAGGATATAACTAGACCACTAACAACAATGGGGCCCCACAGTAGTGAGCCCATTGGACGCAAACATCAAAGCAAGCATAGTGTCAAGTCTTAAACATATATCTGAACGGTGGAGTGGGTAGTGCTAACAAAAAGATTCTTCAAGATGATTCTAGTGCTAGACTTATGTCTAAGAGAATCAATTTGGAGGGCCCACTATTTAGTAGATAACAGTCTGTTTTTCTTTTTAGCATGGTTGTGTGGACCCACTTCAGTTCTAAACGCTGGACCAAAAGTAGTTTTCATAACTACTTCTAGACACTGCACATGCCCTTACTATACGTAGCTTAGAAATTTACTAGCCCCGTGTCTAAGAAAATTGTAGGTTGCTTTGAAAGTTTTTCGAAAAAGCTTTTGGAGGTACCCATCGAGGGGTCAATTAATATATCACAAAACACCAAGAGTTTTGACAATAGGTTTAACTTCTTGCTAAGATAGATTTTGCATCTTGACAATTTAACGAAATTAGGTCAAACTTGAGCTACAAGTAAGCGCGATATAGATTGCTCTTGAATTAAATGTCTTTTTGGAGGTCTATAGGTGCATCTTGTTGTAGTAAACAATTACATCACTATGAGTTTCCTACTATCTCAAGAAATAACATTCTCAATATTCCGAGTGTGATTACGAGATTGTTCTTTCCCGTAAAGCAAGTCTGAAGAATATGGATCTGAATGACACATGAGGCAAGTTTTTAGACATATATTGTGGACCAACATGTTGTACTTACGATTTCCCATGTTTTATGAGTTCTCAAACTTCCTAGCTAACTTCGCCCACTTGATTGATTTTATGCTGATTTATCGAAATTATTAGGTACAAATTGAACTACCACAAGTAAATTGTAGGTTGCTTTGGAAGTTTATTGAAAGATCTCTCTTGGAGGTACCCATATATATCGGGGGAGGGGTCAATTAATATATGGGAAACCACCAAGAGTTTTTATGATATATAGGTACGGTTCAACTTCTTGCTAAGATTTTGCATCAATTTAATGAAATTAAGTTAGACTTGAGCTACAAGTAAGCATGATAGATTGCTCTTGAATTAAATGTCTTTTCAGAGGTAGATGGGTGCATCTTCTTTTAGTAAACAATGTCGTCGGTGTGAGTTTCCAACTACCAGGAAAGGACATTCTCAATTTTCCGAGTGATGTCATGATCATTCTCTCCCGTAAAGGAAGTCCGAAGAATATTGATCTAAATAAATGCCATAAGCCAAAGTTTTGACACGCACGCACAAACACACACAAGCACTGGCCACACTCGTATATACTGTATGAAATGTGATTTAACGAACATTAAGTTGTTATTAACCAATAGTCTTGTTAGAGAAAAAGTCATACATTAATTATATTAATAATAACTATCTAGAACATGGTGGAGTTTGCTCTACATACTGTTCAACACGAATCCAACTACTCTGAACCATTGGATCTAACAGCCCAACGATCATGATTGGTACTATGGATCCAATTCAAAACGGCCTACCTAACTCCACCCACTTGAATGACTTTATGTCGACTTATCGAAAATAGGTCAGATTTGAACTAGTATAAGTAAATTTTAGGTTACTGTGAAAGTTCTATGAAAAAGCTTTTGGACGTACCCATCGGGGGTCACAATTAATATATGAGAAACCATCCAAAGAGAGTTTTGATGACAAGTTGGATCAAGACTCAAAAATCCAAACATTTTGCTAACTGTTAGATATTCTTTTCCATTCCTAGCATCTAAAATGATTCTACTAATAGTCTTGATGTGAACGATGAATGCTAGTATGCGCAAACCTCAAAACACACACTTCATTGCTCAGTTTTAGGGTCCTTGTGCTAAATGCATGGACTTGGATGCAATTTTCATTTTTTATGAGGTCCTTGATATGTAACTTGTACTTCCACCGACCATGTTCACTCTCAAGCACATCGCACGTACTAGACCAACCATTTGATCGGCCATTCGTAGTACTTCTTATTATCTTATCTTTATCTTGTCCTATCTCTTACAATACTGTACCATACCACGCACTACATATAGTGTTCGGATTAACTTTGAACATTGACCGTTGGATCAAGACTGGCAAATCCAAACATTGCTAACCGTTGGATCTTCTTTTATATTCTTAGCATCTAGAAAGATTCTACTAATAGTCATTAGCACGATGACCGCTACTATACGTAAACCTCTAGCTCAAAACACACACTTCATTTCTTAGTTTCAGGGTCATCCTTGTGCTAAATGCATGGACTTGGACGCAATTTTCATTTTTTGAGGTCCTTGATGTAAATTGTAATTCTACCCATCGTGTTAACTCTCAAAGCACCTCGCTTCCTACGAGACCTACCATTATATCGGCCATTCGTAGTACTTCTTATCTTACCTTTATCTTTGTCTCTTACAATACCATGCATACCACCACTACATAGTGTAGGTATTAACTTATTTGAGCATTGACCGTTGGATCAAGACTGGCAAATCCAAACATTGCTAACCGTTGGATCTTCTTTTCCATTTTTAGCATCTAGAAAGATTCTACTAATAGTATTTAGCATGATGAACACTAGTATGCACAAACCTCAAAACACATAGTACTTCATTACTCGGTTTAAGGGTCCTTGTGCTAAATGCACGGACTTGTTGGATGCAATTTTCATTTTTATGAGGTCCTTAATGTAACTTGTACTTTCACCGACCGTGTTAACTCTCAAGCACCTCGCTCTTACGAGACCTACCATTAGATCGGCCATTCATAATACTTCTTATCTTATCTTTATCCTGTCTCTTATCTCTTACAATACCATACCACTACATATAGGTGGATCTAGACTGGCAAATCCAAATAGCATTGCTAACCGTTGGATCTTCTTTTCCATTCTTAGCATCTAGAAAGATTCTACTGATAGTATTTAGCATGCTGAACGCTAGTATGCGCAAACCTCAAAACACAGTACTTCATTGCTCAGTTTCAGGGTCCTTTGCTAAATGCATGCATGGACTTGGATGTAATTTTCATTCTTTATGAGATCCTTGATGTAACTTGTACGTACTTCCACCGACCGTGTTAACTCTCAAGCACCTCGCTCCTACGAGACCTACCAAGGTTAAAAGATAATGCAACCACCCCAATTATCACACAAACTGGACCACAGTTTCTTATATGTAATACCCAAGTTTTTAGTACTAGGATTCCTAGCTAACTTCGTGCACTTTGGTGACTTCTTGTCAATTTAACAAAATTAAGTCGAACTTTAGCTACAAGTAAGTGTGATAGATTTCTCTTGAATTAATTGTATGTTCGGAGGTAGATGTGTGCATCTTCTTGTAGTAAACAATGTCGTTGGTGTGAGTTTCCAACAATCAGGAAAGAAAATTCTCAATTTTCTGAGTGATGACGAGATGATTCTTTTCCATAAAGAAAGTCCGAAGAATATGGATCTCAATGCAACAAGCCAAGATTCTAGACATATTATCTAGGTGGACCAATGTGTTTTACTTACGATTCCCATGTTTTATGAGTTTTCAAGGTTCCTAGCTGACCCCGTCCACTTGTTGAATGACTTTATGTCGATGTATCGAAATAAAAGGTCAAATTTGAACTACAAGCAATAAATTGTAGCTTGGTTTGAAAGTTTTATGTAAAAAGCTTTTGGGGGTACCCATCGAGCGGTCAATTAATATATCAGTTGAGACTGTTCGACTTCTAGCTACTAAGATTTTGCCTCTTGAAAATTTTGAACTCCTTTTGAAAACGATCACATGAAATAAGGAGAGAGGGGAAATGATTTTTCTATTCTCTATGGTCAACACACAAGCTTGAGGTGCACCTTAGGGTTAAAGATACTTTATAGTTTCCACTATATATAAGGTGAACCTTAGAGGATGCCACATACTAGTCCTTATTAAGGTGTGCTTTTTATCTATATATCTACTACTATAATGGAGCAGTCTTGAATTGAATCCATATATAGCACCAATCTTGACCATTGGGCTGTTAGGTCCAATGGCTTAGAGCAGCTGGATTCGTGTTGAATAGTACCTAGAGCAAACTCCACCATGTTCTAGAACCATCATGTCACCAACCCCAAAATTTCAAAGCACAGTAGGTTGTATTTCTCAATATCTGTAGATAGTTATTATTAATAGACTTAATTTGTGCATTTTGGGGGTGGTGACATGATGGTTCTAGAACATGGTGGAGTTTTCTCTAGGTCTATACTCCCTCGCTCCGTCCCAAAATATAAGGCGCCTAAGGGTTGGTCAAAAGTCAAACCTTACTAACTTTGATCAAATATTTAGAAAAAATATCTACATCTACAATATTGAATGGACATATTAAGAAAATATACTTTATGGTGAATCTACTGATATTAATTTAGTATTGTAAATTTTTATATTTTTGTGTATAATCATGGTCAAACTTAAAAAATGTTGACTTTTGACTAATCCTTAGGCGCCTTATATTTTGGCGGAGGGAGTACTATTCAACACGAATCCAGTTGCTCTGAACCATTGGATCTAACAGCCCAACGGTCATGATTAGTGCTATGGATCCAATTCAAAACTGCTCCACTATAGTAGTATAAGTAGAGAGAATACAGTCTATTGTGCTATGAAATTTTGGGGGTGGTCACATGATGGTTCTAGAACATGCATGGTGGAGTTTGCTCTAGGTACTATTCAACACGAATCCAGCTTCTCTGAACCATTGGATCCAACAACCCAACGGTCAGGGTTGGTGCTATGGATCCAATTCAAAACTGATCCACTATAGTAGTAGAGATAGAGATATCTTATATTATCTTATCTTACGACTATATAGTGTACGAATAACTTTGAATATTTACCGTTCGATCAAGACTCGTGAATCCCAACATTTCCAGCCGTTGGATCTTCTTTTCCATTCTAGCATCTAGAAAATTCTATTGATAGTCTTCAGCATAATGAATGCTATGCACAAACCTCAAACAACACTTCTCCATCATACTAGAATCTTCTCCCTCGTAGCTAATAATCGTTGACTTCTACATGATCTTATCTTATCTTATCTTATCTTATCTTACCACTATATAGTGTATGGATAACTTTGAATGTTGACCGTTGGATCAAGACTCGTGAACCCTAGCATTTCTAGCCATTGGATCTTCTTTTCCATTCTAGCATCTAGAAGATTCTATTGATAGTCTTAAACACAATGAATGCACTATGCATAAACCTCTTAAAACACACTTCTCCATCATACTAGAATCTTCTCCCTCGTTTCTCTAGACCATGTTACCAAAAATTTCAAGTGTTAGGTAGCTAATAATATTTGACTTCTACACATGATTGAAATGGATTGTATGGGAACCTAGAGGGGGGGTGAATACGTGCTACTTCAAATTTTAATGCATTTTCAATTTTAGGCTTGACACAAAAGGTAAATTCACATAATATACTATTATGTAGAATTTCCCTATATGCAAACCTAACTACTAGCGAGTAAAGACGAGTGAGATAGAGGAACGAGTAAACCGTAGTGGAGCATGCAGAGACACATGATTTGTTTTACTGTAGTTCCTTCCTTGTTAAGGGAATTACACCTGCGTTGGAGGGGTGGGCGGTACTAAGACCACCACGCCACAATAGGCCTCACCCTGTTCTCCGATGGATCCCACCACCAAAGGCCTGATCCACCTTTCCACTATAGGAACCCTTCGAGGCGGGAACCAACGCCTTTACACAACTAGCGGGGCACAACTCCACAACCAAATTGGAGGCTCCCGTAATGACAACAAGCTTCCACAAGAACAAGTTATCAATAACAAAACACAAGATCTAGATATTAACGAGAATACTAGATCGGGGATTTCTCCAAGTGAATGGAGAGGAGTTGATGCGCTTGATTCGTGATGACGATGTAGGTTGTCTCCTCCTTCAATTCCCCCAAAGATCAAAGCCTTCGGGTGGTTGAAGTGGGAGATCTAGAGAGAGAGCTCTTACAACAGGCCTGGTCTTTTTCGAATGAACCAAGAGTTCTGACCGAAGGGGATGATGGGGCTTTTATACCCCCTGTCCCAACTAGGCCATTGGAGCCTTTGGGGCAAGGATTATCCGGCCCATGTGAGGGCCGGATTATCTGGCCAGGGGAAAACTCTGCCCTAGACTCGGATTATCCAGCAGATAATCCGCCTTCGAATAGAAGCTCACGCAGGGCAGTCCTTGGCATCTTCTCCTGGGGACCAGATTATCCGGCCCTAGGGAAGGGCCGGATTATCTGGCTGGAGGGGAAAATCCGCCCTAGCACAGATTGTCCGGGGGAAAATCCGCCCCCAGACAGAAGCATGCGCAGACGATCCCTTGGGCAATTTCCCTATCTGGCCCTAGAGGAAGGCCGGATTATCCGGCCCTGGGAGAAAATCCTCCCTAGAGCCGGACTATCCGGGGGAAAATCCGCCCCCCAGACAGAAGCTCGCGCGCAGCCAG
Source organism: Avena insularis (assembly GCA_023614405.1). Lineage (NCBI taxonomy): Eukaryota > Viridiplantae > Streptophyta > Magnoliopsida > Poales > Poaceae > Avena > Avena insularis. Next base: position 516,334,400 of record CM042694.1, read on the forward strand.
CCCTGGCGAAGATGGTTAGGCCGGATTATCTGACCCATGATGGGGGCGGATAATCCGGCCCCCCAAACACCCAAGAGCTTCCCTGCAATACTTAGTGCACATTAGAAACTCCACGTTATTGTTATCTAACACAGAAAATATAGGGAACCATAAAATTTTCTTTCAATCTCCCCCTTTTTGGTGTTAGATGACAATATTAGGATTTGCAAGAAAGCTCACATGACCACCAACATTAAATACTTGAAAAAGACTCCCCCTCAATGCGTGCATACTAAAAATTTGCATTTGAATACAAATGCGCACAAATAGGTACGAGTCTATTTCATTGGAATATAAACAACATAATCATACCACCGAGAGAGAGGCGTCCTCAAGATATCTAGTATAACCAATGTGATAACCATTATAAACGCCTTCCTCGAGATAGATATCCAATATGATAGAATATGATAGATGAATCCATAGGAGTAATCCAAGAGATAAGTCCAGAGCCACACAAACACATAGTTTCATACAAAGCAAATCACAAATGAAGGTTCAACGCTAAATGGGCACAAGTGAGAAAACGACAAATAGATAAAGTCCAAATGCTTGCGCCCGACCCATGCAAATCCTCGGAGACCTAATAGAACTACTTATCCCCCTTTGGCATCAAGATGCCAAAAAGGAAGAAGGGCGATGCTAACGCCCCAAGGGATCACTCATACTACTCATCCTCGTCCTCATCCCCGTCCTCATCCTCGTCCTCATCCTCAAGCTCCTCGGTGTCATCCTCCTCATCATCAGAAGTGGCCGCAGAAGGGAACAGGTGACACTCAAGCTCTCCATAGTTAATCCCAGAAGAAGAATTCCACCGAGCATATGGTGTGGGAGTAGTAGGAGTAGGGGGATCGCCTGAGGCTCCGGAGACATGGTGGAGAATGAGCTGCTGAGTGTGAGCCATCTCATGGCGCTGCTTGTACGCCTCATACTGTACCTTGCGAGTGTCCACCCCATGCAAAGAATGTTCCGCTGGAACCAATTCAGCTGCTTGATCTCACGAGCAATAGGAGGCCCTAGGGGCCTGCAAGCATTGGCACGAGCATCCCCCATGAGACTCTCAAGAGCAGAAGATGGGTGAGAGGTCTTCCTAACCTTGGTGTAGATATTCTTCGCCTTGTGCTCAACATCAATGTTAAATTCTTTAGAGGGAAGCAGGTGCTTGATCAACATCATAATGTAGGGTGCAAATGGGATGGATAGCCTATTGAACATGGCATCAATCAACTCATGGTAAATAAAGTCCATGACATCCAACTTGTAATTAACGGACTCATCCTCACACGATGCAACCTCATGAGAAAAGGCTAGGAGCTAGACCAGGTGGTCACGGATACTATCATTGTTGCCTCCACTTGGGGTGATAGAATCACGGAAGAGACCCACCAAGCTAGCATAGACAGGAGCAAGACTAGCAAAGGTGCCCACAATACCATTGTCACTTGTGCACGGAGAGAGGACTGCATCTTTATTGGGCTTGAGTTGGGTGATGATACGGTGGCCACTAGCACGATCCCTGCTACGGAAGGAATAACCAAGAACCCCAACAAAAACACGAAAATCAGCTTGCATAGGCCTGTCACGAGTCATCCACTTCATGGTGTGATGCTCATCACTACAAATAACCAAGGTGGAGAAGAACTGCTTCACAATCTTAGAACCATAGGAGCATTGGAGAGCCATGAGATGGTGTAGCCCCATCCTCTCAGACACATACATAGCATCAACAAGGTGAGGCTTCTCCATGGCCTCAACAATAATCAGAGGATGCATAGGCCTAATCTTCTACCGAGCATAAACATCTTCATAGTTACCCTTTTTTCAGCACACGAAAAACGAGGATCACCCAGCTCAGTATCATGTGCTAACTTAGCAAACAGATCACGTTGACGAATGGAAGAGTAAGTAACAGGATCCATCTTCGTATAGTCAATCTTGGGCTCTTTGCCCTTCCTCTTGGACACACCCTTCTGGGTGCTATCCCTCTTTTCCTGCATAGCCATGCGTTCAGCCTATTTCTTTCTTCTCCTCAGTTCAACCTCGTCCATAGTATGACCCTCACTATCTTCCCTGAAATAGAGACCATGAGGATGGCACTTGTAGGTCTTGGGAACACTGGAACCACTTGTGAAACGAGAAGGAAGCAAAGCATGGGGATAAGCACACAAACAAGCCCAACACAGAATGTAGAAATAGTAGGCAAATACTCCATAGTCCAATCAAACACTATGCACAAAATCCATTCGAAACTAGAGCCGTTTTTACTCTGTCAGGCCAGATTATCTGGCCTAGCCAGGGCCGGAAAATCCGGCCCTGGCAGAAAGTTTTAGAATCTCCTAGATTGGATGCAACAACATAGATCGGGCCTAGAGGCTGCAAGACTACAATCTCTACACGAAACAACAACCTTCTAGACAATGTTTCACCCAACAAGTGACACATCAAGCCAAAGATGGGGAGATAGGGAGTTACCCTCACTCATTGGAGGAAGAACGCGTAGGAGAAGGTACCCGGAGGCACGGAGAAGAAGATCCGGTGAGGCCTGGAGAATGCGGCGGCCGGAGAGGCTCCGGGGAGGGTGGGGGGAAGTAGGCGGCGGCTGGGGAGATGGAGAGGGTCAGGGGAGAAGTGCTGCTCATTATGATCCCTTCCCCCGATCCCAGACCTTAAAGACTGCAGCCGCTAGGGCTGGATTATCTGGCCTACACTTGGGCCGGATTATCCGGCCTAAAATCTGAGATTCTGTTACACACAGATTCAGGCCCGCGCATCCCCAAACAACACACCCACAAGGTGTACAAGGGACTTGTGTGCAAGAAAAGATGGCTTAGGGGTAGGGAAAGGCTTGGGATTAAGAGAACCAAACTGAGATGGTACTACACACTCAAAATTGCAAGAATCAAATCAACTAAAGGACAAAATTGAGTGTGATTCCATAAAAACATGAGATGGGCAAGAACCACCAAAAAGATCCACATAAATCCAACTCTTCTCATGGAAGAGGGCGGTGGCCGAGGCGACCTTGTTGGAGTGCATGGTATGACACCATGAAGATATATCTTGGGTTCATGACCAATACTCATCAATAAGATCACATATCACAAAATGATATAAAGAGAAATGATTTGACTTGCTTTCGGCATTATGGGAGGAGGGTTAGCCCAATCAATTAGGACCACACTCCCCCTATATCCATGCCCACACCTAGGCCAAATAAGGATGAGATGTAAGAGTGAGTGCATGGGTAATCAAGACACGCTCCTTTAATCAATGATATTTAGCTCATTCCTCAAGTAACAAAACCGTGCTTCATCAAGTGGCTTGGTGAAAATATCAGCAAGTTGGTTCATCATGCTCACAAAAGATAGATCAATATCGCCTCGAGCTACATGGTCCCGACTAAAATGATTCTGAATCTCAATATGCTTATTCCTTATGCGTTGTACCGGATTATAAACAATTTTGATTGAACTTTCACTATCACATAAAAGAGGCACTTTGTCATAATTGACACCGTATTCCTTTAAAGTTTGCCTCATCCATAATAATTGAGTACATGCACTAGCAGCAGCCACATATTTAGCTTCGACGGTGGAGAGAGATATACAATTCTGCTTTTTAGAAGACCAACATGCTAGAGACCTTCCCAAGAATTGACAAGCTCCAGAAGGTTATTTCTGATCATCCTTATCACCAGCACAATCTGAGTCAGTATAGCCACATAGAAAGAAGTTGGAGTCCTTGGGATACTGTGGCGTTCTGCTAAAACCACTACTAGAAAATCGTTGTGTTTTTGTGCATTGCATCATCATGACCGCATGCTCATGTCATCATGCCACATTGCATTTGAGCATCGCCATCATCATGCATGGTTTTGTCTAAAACTATTTTCGAAAAACCTGGTTTTGTTTTCTAAATGCCCCGTCTTTATTTCAAACCAAAACCCGGGCTTGGCCGGAATATTTTGTTTCGTCTACAATCGAATTTCAAAAGCCCCGTTTTAAACAGATAAAATATTTATATTATTTTAGGGGGGCAACCAAACCAGGCCCGAACCAGCCCAGTCGGCCACCCCCAAAACAACCAAAAACCTGGCTAACCCTCTCCCAAACCCTAGACCCTCTCCCGCTCCACACCCCACCTCACACCCCGCCGCCACCTGGGCGCATCTCCCCACCACCATCTCCCGCCCAACTACCGCCTGCGCCAGCCTGCCAGCTCCCTCCCACTACACCGCACCACCCCGCCATGTTGCCTGTCACACACACATCGCACACACCCGCGCGCAGCTAGCCGCCACACATGCATATGAACGCGCAACGCGCGCCTGCCTCCGCTCACGCGGGCCCTTGTCTCCTTGGGCTCTCCTCCACCAACACCGGCGCCGCGCTGTCTCGCGTCGGCTTTCTCTCTGCAGCGAAGGCGGATGCCCAACAAGGTGTCGCCGACCACTGCTTCTAACGTAGGGGCCCCCGCGTCCTCTGCCCGTACCATGCAGCACCGCCACCCTCTGCGGTGGACCTCGTCGAGCTCCTCGTGCCGCCCCGTGCTGGTCGGTCTCTGTGTTCTCCCGAGGGGATTTGTATCTGTGTCCACAGGAAAGCAACCTCTGGATATTCTTCGTGTCGTCATGTCAACATATAATTTCCCAAGTTCAAGATCGACCCCGACCTCAGACCGCACCGAACCACCAATGCTGATCCAAGTCCGCCACCAACCTCTAGTGCAAGTTCTGCTTCACAAAACGCCAAGATCTTCTGGCGCCGAGACCCGAGACCGACGCCGACAATCGAAACCATGGAAACGACAAGTTCGCCTACACGGACACCGAGCGACAAGATCTCCTTCACGGAAAACCGCAAGACCTCCTTCTCAGACCCGAAGACCACGAATGCGACAAGATCTACTTCTGTTGTCCGAGAACGATCCCGCCGAACCGATCTCGCTGACCCCGTCGAACCCTGAGATTGAACTCGAACCCCCGGAATCCTAGATCTTCCGAACCCAGATGTGTGACCCTAAGCCGCTATTTTTATAATATGACATATACCTGTCGCATAATTAAATCATCATGCTTGCATACATGTCATCTGGTGGATTGGGTTAAGTAGTCAATTCACCTAAATTAAATATGGAGACCATATGCGGGCTATTCTAGTCTTATATGAACTCCATTTAAATTTGTGTAGCAAACTAATGCCATGTGCCTTGTTAAGACAACATTTAAATTGCGGGGTATCTAAACAAGATAAACCATCTAATTCATTGTCGGGGCCCTGGTTCCGCTTAATATTGCCTAGTTGCATCGCATGTTTGCCATGTCATGCATCATATCATAATCATGGCGGATCTTCTGTCGTAGTATTAAATAGTGTATCCGGTGTTTCTTTTAGTGTTTGCTTCTTCACGGATTAGGCCGTTGAGTGGATGCGAGTATTGACAAGTTCTTCGGAGATGATCCTTCGGCAGTGTTTCCCAGGCGAGCATTCTCCCCCCTTCTACCTATTTTGCATTTCTAGTCTTTACTCCCTCCTGTTGATCTATTGCTATCCTTATTGCGATGCTTTAGTTTCTGTGTACCATTTATATTCCCTGCAGCCTCTATATTTCCTTGGACACATCCTATTGCCTATTGTTTGATAGATAGTCAGCCTTGCGAGTCGTAGTTGTTTGCTCAGGTGCTGCTTCGCGTCGTTGTTGTTCCACCATTATTTGAAGGTTGGCATATGCTTAATGGTGGAGATGCTTAATGGTGGAGATGATCATGAATTTAAATGCAACTGTTAAAATGCTGGGAATAGATATAACTAATGCAGAGGGATCGGTGGGCAATAGATGTTATTTGGTTCTTTCACGTTCACTTGTGTCTCGTAGGACCCCGAGTACTTGATACCCGTTCCTTGACTATCACACTATCCGCATATGGGACCATGAATCCCTTAGCCAGAGCTTGATTCATTTCTTATTTCTTGGGGCCACAAACTAGTTTGGGGTTTTATTACTATCCTGTACTTATGCTATGTTTTACTGCTTTATTTACGATTGTGCGTGGAGCACCTGTACTATTTTGGAACGTGGAATGTTTTCGTGGTATCGACAAGCCCAGTCACACTTTCGGGTTCCCAGTCGTTTACAGCCATTGTCACAAACCCTGGGTCCGTCTCGGAGCCGGCCAACTTTGTTGCGGGTAGCTTAGTGGGGTGGCCCCCTAAAATATTTTATGAATCCTGTGATTGCTTTGTCGTGAAAGCCTCGTTGGGTTTTGATTTGGTTTTTCCGAGGTTGATAGTGTGTGTGTTGCTATTTGTGCACCCCTGCAGGGTAAATCTTTCTGAAAGCCGTGTCCGCGGTTATGGACCACTTGGAGCACAATATCTCGATCATAGACAAGCATAACTAAAGTAGTGCTATAAATTTGACTTAATATGTGACTAGTAATCAGCTTCACTATCATGGAATGGATAATAAAAGTGCCAACAACTGGTGGAATTGGGGTGTATCGTGTCATGTTATACCTGCCTAGTAAGTATCGCAACTCCAATGGAATGGAATAAAAGTGCCAACAACTGCTGGGTTTGGGATGTCACATGCTAATTGTATCTGACTAGTAAGTACTTCAACTACCACTGCATGGTTAACTAAAACTGCCCACTACTTACGCTATCAGGATGACTCATGCTATCTATATCTGATTAGTAAGAGCTTCAACCATAATAGAATGAATAAAACTGCCAACTGTGTGAGTTCCTCGGTTTGACTTCCTCGTTTGGTCTCGAGGGGGAAACGCCAGGATGGGTATGATTGGTGTTAGTATCAGGTGGTTCTGAATAGGTCTTTCTTATCTCTCTCTAATAGCCGACAGTTGTATTGAGTCTCTATAGGTTGTTTAGTGCTGCTGCGCTACCGCTTCAGTCCACCATACCTATGTAGGCGAGAGCCGCCGAATTCTAGCCTCGCCGTGTCGCCTCGATCGACGCCCTCTTTTCCTTTGCCCTTTGTCGGCACCCCCTTTTGTTTTAGCAGGTTTGAGATCGACGTCGTTAGCAGGGTTACCCTTCCGGCTTGGTCTGGGCAGGGTTATGGACGCCATTGGTTATTCTTCAGGGCTCTTAGCCCCATTTGCATCTTGTCCGTATTCGGACGCTGTAGCAATTTCAAGGTGATTTGGATCTTTGTACTGTATATCGGTATTCTTGACTCATGGAGTCGTGTTGTATATATATCTGTTTTGTGGGTCCCATCGAGGATTGTTGTGTAATGGTATTACTTCGTTTTCCACCCGCACGAAAGTGCCTGGTGGGCATCCTTGAATCGTTTCTATGCGGGTTTGGTGGAAAAGGGCTAAAACTTGCATAGGGCCGATTCGAGGGTGTTATAGATACCATAGACCGAAATTAGGGGAATGAACCAAATATCGGAAGATCCTCTTGACCGCCACTAAGTGGCTTTCTTTAGGAGCTGCTTGATACCTTGCACACACCCCTACACTCAACACAATATCGGGTCTAGACGCGCAGAGGTAAAGGAGAGAGCTGATCATGGACCGGTATAACATTTGGTCCACATCTTTACCATGGGAATTAAGTTCAAGATGACATTTTGTTTGCATCAGAGTTGCGACGCCATTAGGATCCGTCATCTTGAATCTATTGAGCATGTATTGGATGTATTTTGCTTGATTGATGAAGGTTCCTTCTCTAAGTTGCTTGATCTCAAATCCAAGAAAGAACCGTAACTCTCCCATCATAGACATCTCAAACCTGTTAGTCATAAGCTTTGAAAATCCATCATTAAAAGCTTTATTAGTAGAGCCAAAGATAATGTCATCTACATATAGTTGGCATACGAAAAGCTCCCCCTTAACCTTCTTAGTAAAAACAGTGGGATCGATTTGCCCAATTTCGAAGCCACGGTCTAACAAAAGCTCTTTAAGGTGCTCATACTACGCACGTGGGGCTTGTTTAAGGCCATAGAGTGCCTTATCGAGTTTATAGACATGGTTCAGAAAGTTACGATGTTCAAATCCCAGGGGTTGCTTTACATATACCAACTCATGTAGAGGACCATTAAGAAAAGCACTCTTAACGTCCATTTGTTGTAATTTAAAATTATTATGAGCAGCATAAGAAAGAAGGATACGGATGGACTCAAGACGAGCCACTGGAGCATAAGTCTCACCGAAGTCGATGCCCTCCACTTGGGAATAGCCTTGTGCCACGAGTCTTGCCTTGTTCCTTACAATAATGCCATTTTCATCTTGCTTATTCTTGAAGATCCACTTTGTGCCGATAACATTGCGGAAATCCTTGGGCTTCTCTACTAATTTCCAAACCTTGTTGTGCTCAAAGTTATTCAACTCTTCACGCATAGCAACAACCCAGTCCGGATCTTCAAGAGCTTCAAACACCTTCTTGGGTTGCACCATTGAGATGTGAGCTTGATGTTCACTGAAACTTGCCAACTCCCTTCTTATGGATACCCTTCGACGAAGATCACCTACAACTTTGTCAAGAGTGTGACCCCTTAATTCAAGGTTCCTATCCGCACGAGCTTTGCATCGAAGTTTAATCAACTTGTTGTCTCTTGGGGGAATAACTTCATCATTTGAGTCTTTGTTGGAATCATTGGCTTGACCTTGATCTTCAGCTTGATTAGAAGGAATAGGAGATGTTGAATCTTGCCGTTGATGTTGGACAACAGCCGTAACAGGAGGCTACTGTTCTTCAGGATTTTTAGGGCCGGATAATCCGACCGAGGGAGGGGCTAGATAATCTGGCCTGGGGGAACCTGAAGCACCTTCACAGTCTTGACTAGTTCTTGCTCGAACTGGAGAGTGGTCGGATAATCTGGGGTTAGCCGGAAAATCCGCTCTGGGACTTGCAGCTATTTCTTCGATAGGTTGCCCATTTCTGCAAGTTGAGGAGGGAAGGCCGGATAATCCAGTGTCCACTGAATAATCTGGCCTGGAGCTTTCAGGAGCATTTCGATCTTTAGCATTTTGTGTGGTTGGTGTAGAAGTTTCTCCGATGGTTGGAGCATGTTGAGCTTGTGTCGATGAGGGCTCCACTTGAGTAGAGCATTGTCCTTCCTGATCCACCACAAGGGTTCCTCAATGGGGTGGAAAAATCCCACGCCCATTCTTCTTATGGCATCTTGGGGTATTTCAACATCTGCATCACAAACATCAACTTGCCTCACATGGGAGCCATCATTTTCCTCGAACACCACAGTACAAGATTCTACAACAGTTCCAGAGAGCTTATTGTAGACTCTATAAGTGTGGGATTTGGCACCATAACCAACAAAAATGCCTTCTAAAGCCTTAGAACCAAATTTAGATAAACGGACTCCTTTAGTGAGAAAGAAACACTTACAACCAAATACCGGGAAGTAGGAGATGTTTGGCTTGTTACCAGTAAGTATTTCATATGGAGTCTTGTCGAAGATTTTGCATAGATAGAGCTGGTTGGATGAATGACATGCGGTAGAGATTGCTTCAGCCCAGAAGTTATAAGGAGACTTAAATTCAGCTAGCATAGATCTGTCCATATCCATTATGGTCCGGTTCTTCCTCTCGGCAACACCATTTTGTTGAGGGGTGTATGCAGCAGAATATTGATGTCTTATCCCCTCTTCACTTAGGAATTCATTTAAGGTGTAGTTCTTGAACTCGGAGTCGTTATCACTTCTTATTGCCAGTATAGGGACATTGTGTTGATGTTAGACCTCATTGGCAAAGTCGATGAGAGTTTGTTGAGTCTCCCTCTTCAACTTGAAGAAATAGACCATGTATATCTTAAGTAATCATCAACAATTACGAGGAAATATTTCTTCCCGCCGAGACTTGCATGAGATGGAGGACCAAAGAGGTCCACATGGAGAAGCCCCAAAATCCTCTTTGATGAAATAATGGTCTTCCTTCGATGGGAGAATCATGCATTTTTCCTTCAACACAAGCCCTACAACACGATCTTTGGCAAAGGAAACATTTTCTTTTAGTCCAAGGATGTGGCCACCCTTGTGGAGACTTTGCAAAGTTCTCATGTTGACGTGGGCTAGTCGGCGATGCCATAGCCAACCTGCGTCGGCCTTTCCGAAAAGACACATTGGGCCTATAGTGGTTTTCCCCGAAAGTCCACCACGTACATGTCATTTTCGACATATGCCACGAAAGCGACCTTTAGAGACTTGCTCCCCAAGAGTACTACCAAATCAGCATCAATAAAAACTGCAAAGCCCATCTTACCAAGGGAACGAATAGAAAGTAAATTGTAACTGAGGGTCTCAACAAGCATGACGTCCACGAGAGAGATATCGTGAGCAACCACAACTTTTCGAAGACCCAATACCTCAGATTTTGACTTGTCACCATAGGAGAAGGTTATGTGATCATGGTTTGGTCCCATCTCCGAGATGATCTCCTTGCTTCCGGTCATATGACTAGTGAACCCACTATCAAGTACCCATTTAGACCCACCGGAAGCATAGCCCTGCAAGAAAGTTACTTCTTGGTTTTAGGTACCCATTTTTCAATGGGTCCTCTCATGTTAGTGACAAGGGTCTTGGGAACCTAAATAGACCAAGAAATGTAACTATCATAAGGACCTACATAGCTAGCATAAACATCACCATAATAATCACAAAATAACACATAATTAGGATTATTAGCCCCTGCAAAACCATCATAGTTAGTCTTGTCATTGGAGGTGGTGCTTGTCTTTGGTTGAGAAACTTTGCTCTTCTTCCTCTTCTTGTTCTTCTTCTTCTTTGTCTTGGGGACAAAACCAAGACCTTCTTTCCCATTGTTTGTCCTTTGCTTGATAGGCACCTCATCTAGGACCTTTCTACCTTTATGTTGAGATCCCTTTACAAGTTCTTCTTTTAACCTTGCATTTTCCTCAACAATGTCTTTGTGTCCACAAGATAGAGTGGAGGTGCTGGGCATATCATACTTGTCCAATTGAGTTTGGAGCTGATCATGAGACTCATTTAGAGTAGAATGTTCACTCTCCAATGCCTTGTGAGAAATGTCAAGTTTCTCAAACTTCTCTGAGAGTCTAGCATGAGCAACCCCAAATTCAACCTTTGTTTCTTTAGTTTCTTTACCTTAGCAAGAGCATTGTCACGTTCTTTCATGAGCTGGGCAACAACCTCTTAATGGGATTCTTCAATTGACTCGAGTTTCTCCTCCAAGGATACTCGAGCCTCCTCTTCTTCTTCTAAGGCATTCTCCAAGGAAGTTATCTCCAAGGCGTCTTCTCTTTCAATTCTACCCTTTTCTTCGAGAAGAGCTTCAGAATGAGCAAGTTGACTCATAAGAGCATCAAAGTGAAGTTTGTGCTCACCTTGCAAGCTGGTGAAAAAATTGTCCAAAGAAATAACTTCTTCTTTTATCTTAAGACTAGTATGATCATCCATATCCATATTTATGTTAGTCTTAGGGAATGAAGAAATAGAAGATGATACCTCAGACCCTCTTGCCATAAGGCAAGTGACGTTGTTGTTGATGATGTTTTTGTTTGGAGAGTCAAAGAGTGATGACAATGTAGATGTGGTGGATATAGCAGCCACCTCACGAGAACCATCTTTATCCTCTTCGTCTTCACTTGTAGAGGAATATTCTTCTTGTGCCACCAAGACAATCTTGGGTTGCTTCTTGTAAGGACAATTCTTTTTGATAAATGGCTTCTTTCGAGGTGCGTTGGACTTTTCTTTAAGGATGAGCCTACCACCATTGTCTTCTCTATTTTGATATGGACATTCAGCCACAAAGTCTAACCTATATCCACAATTGTAGCATGTTCTCAGTTTTGGGCCATTCTCTCTTCTTCCACTTGACCCATTCTTGCGCTCGAGTTCCGACTTGGACTTGGCTGGATCCTTCCAAAAATCCCTTGCATAGAAATCCATGTACTCACCATGAGCACGCTTGACTTACTCGGGATAGCCCATGGAGACACCCCCGTATCCTCTTTCATCCTCATCTTGTTCAACAACATTTGCCTTTAGAGCAACATTGACTCCTTTTTGCATTCCAATAGCCCGGGCATTGGCATCTTCAGCTTTCTTAGCTGTAACCTTGAACGACACCATTTCTTGCATGAATTCATTGGAAGTCATTTGATGGTAGTTGTGTCTACCTTGCAAGCTCTTGAAGTCTGTTGGCTCAAATGGCATTAGAGCACTCACATATTTCCTTTTTATCCAAGCATCATCAATGTGAGTGGATCCATGCTTTCTAAATGTTGTTGCAATGCCATTGAGCCTTCTATACATATCTTCATGGTCTTCACCATCCAACATGTAGAATCCTTCAGCTTCATTGCTAAGGGCATCATACCTATTTCTTCTCATGCTTTCATTTCCAATAAATAGATCGGTGAGTGCATCCCAAGCTTCTTTGGCGGTGTTGAAGTGCTCAATGTGGGGCATGTCCTTGGGACCCACTCCGAGCTGAATCATGTGGAGAGCCGTTGCATTTAGTTGACTATCCACAACTTATCTCCTAGTTAAGTTGGTGGGGTCTCCAATATGAAGACCATCTTCGATAATCCTCCAAAGCTCAATAGACGAACTGCATACATGAGATTTCATTAAGAATTGCCATTGATTAAATGAAGATGTAGTAAGCTTGGGTGGATCACCCATATTGTTTATATGAGGATGAGGGATAGGTGGGTCAGGAGAATATAGATGAGGAACCTCACTATAGTCCTCCTTACCACTTCCCTTCTTGGAGGCGGAACCATTATGTTTTTCACCTATCACTTCATCTTCCTTAGATCCGGCATGAGCCTTATCCTTGGATAGAGGAGTGGTGGCCTCAGAGGAAGATGGAGATGGGGCTGTAGATGATGTGAGGCGAGCAATCATTTGTTGCATCTCCTCCATCTTGGTTTCAAAGGATTTCAACAAGGTTGTTTCCAACATCTTGAGGTCATCCATTGTGACCTTGTCCACAGCCTCATTTCCATTTTCCTTAGTACCCATACTTCTCGTAGGCGGTTAAGCCCCAATAAAGAGCCGGGTATCTGATACCAATTGAAATGGATCGTATGGGCACCTAGAGGGGAGGGTGAATAGGTGCTACTTCAAATCTTAATGCTTTTTCAATTTTAGGCTTGACACAAAAGATAAATTTTCTAGATATACTATTATGTAGAATTTCCCTATATGCAAACCTAACTACTAGCGAGTAAAGGCGAGTGAGATAGAGGAACGAGTAAACCGTAGTGGAGCACGCGGAGACACATGATTTGTTTTACCACAGTTCCTTCCTTGTTAAGGGAAGTACATCTGTGTTGGAGGGGTGGGTAGTACTAAGACCACCACGCCACAATAGGCCTCACCCTGTTCTCCGATGGATCCCGCCACCAAAGGCCTGATCCACCTTTCCACTATAGGAACCCTTCGAGGCGGGAACCAGCACCTTTACACAACTAGAGGGGCACAACTCCACATCCAAATTGGAGGCTCCCGTAATGATAACAAGCTACCACAAGAACAAGTTATCAATAACAAAACATAAGATCTAAATATTAACGAGAATAGTAGATTGGGGATTTCTCCAAGTGAATGGAGAGGAGTTGATGCGCTTGATTCATGATGACGATGTAGGTTGTATCCTCCTTCAATTACCCCAAAGATCAAAGCCTTCTGGTGGTTGAAGTGGGAGATCTAGAGAGAGAGCTATTGCAATAGGTCTGGTCTTTTTCGAATGAACCAAGAGTTCTGACCGAAGAGGATGATGGGGCTTTTATACCCCCTATCCCAATTGAGCCGTTGGAGCCTTTGGGGAGCGAATTATCCGGCCCAAGTGAGGGCCGGATTATCCGGCCTGGGGAAACTCCACCCTAGACTCGGATTATCCGGCAGATAATCCGCCTTCGAACAGAAGCTCGCGCAGGGCGGTCCTTGGTACCTTCTCCTAGGGACCGGATTATCCGGCCCTAGGAGAGGGCCGAATTATCCGGATGGGGGAAAAATCTGCCCCAACACAGATTGTTCAGGGGAAAATCCGACCCTAGATAGAAGCACGCGCAGACGCACCCTTGGGCAATTTCCCTGGGGCCAGATTATCCGGCCCTAGAGGAAGGATGGATTATCCGGCCCTGGGAGAAAATCCGCCCCAGAGCCGGACTATCCGGGGGAAAATCCGCCCCCAAACAGAAGCGCTCGCGTGCACCCAGCCCTGGCCAAGATGGTCAGGCCAGATTATCCGGCCCATGATGGGGGCGGATAATCCGGCCCCCCAAACACCCAAGAGCTTCCCTGCAACACTTAGTGCACATTAGAAACTCCACGGTATTGTTATCTAACACACAAAACATAGGGAACCATAAAATGTTCTTTCAATAATGATACAAAGTACAAGGACCAAATATACACCCATACTTTATAGATGTTGATCAAATTTATAATTTTCTGTGCTTTACCGATTATAATTTTATATAGTGATGATATGTCATACGTTTACTATCTGAGCCTTATTAAGGTGTGATTTTTTACACAATGCGGGAGTAGTATATTTCTTTGCTTAGACATATGGTCACCTCTGTCCATGCGATGTACATGCTAAGAGAATAAAACGTTGGCAGGGGAAGAGGGCAGCAGTGAAGAGAAGTTGAAGGCGGTTCCATGTCAGAGCAAAGTTATGATGGGTTTCTGACACGAGGTACTCCTGCGGCCTTACAGTGTGCACTCTACTTGTAGTAAATTTCAGGACCTATGCACGTAAAACAAATCATGTATTTCCTCTCTCCTTCCCTATGCTCCATCTCTCCTGCCGTTTCCCCTCGTGCACCGGTCTGGCTGATCTCTCTCCCCTCGCCCACAGTGTGGCGCTGCGCACGTGTGCCTTGGTACGGTGGCTCTGTGTCTCTGGCATGTTCGCCAGCCGCGCATTGGTGTGGATTAGGGACGAGGAGTACATAGAAAGGAAACCACTTTGGTCCTTGGCGGCACAAAAATTCAAAGTTTTCCGGTTTTCGAAATTTTCAATTACTTCTAAAACATCGGAGGGAAGGTTATCCAAAAGATCGGCCAAACATCGGGAGGGAAGGCAATTTTGAACATGTATTGAAAATTGATCGTTGGATCAAGACTGGCAAATCCAAACTTTGAACATTGACCGTTGGATCAAGTCTCACAAATCCAAACTTTGCTAACCGTTGGGTCTTCTTTTCCATTATTAGCATCTAGAAAGATTCTACCGATAGTATTTAGCACAATGGACGCTAGTATGCACAAAACTCAAAACACACACTTCATTGCTCAGTTTCAGGATCCTTGTGCTAAATGCATGCATGGACTTGGATGCAATTTTCATTTTTATGAGGTCCTTGATGTAACTTGTACTTCCACTGACCATCTTAACTCTCAAGCACCTCGCTCCTATAAGACCAACCATTAGATCGGCCATTCGTGGTACTTCTTATCTTATCTTTATCTTGTCTTATCTCTTACAATACCATACCACCATTGTATAGTGTATGAATTAACTTCGAACATTGACCGCTGGATCAAGACTGGCAAATCCAAACATTGCTAACCGTTAGATCTTCTATTTTCCCTTAGCATCAAGAAAAATTCTATTTATAGTATTTAGCACGATGAATTCTAGTGTGCACAAACCACAAAACACACACACTTCATTCTTCAGTTTTAGGGTCATTGTGTTAAATGGATGGACTTGGATGCAATTTTCATTTTTTATGAGGTCCTTGATGTAACTTGTACTTCCATCAATCATGTTAACTCTCAAGCACCTCTCTCCTACGAGACCTACCATAGTTAAAAGAAAATGCAACCACCCCAATTATCACACAAACTGGACCAACGGTTTCTTATACGTAATTCCTAAGTTTTTAGTACTAGGATTTTTCAAGCTTCCTAGCAAACTTTGCACAATTTACTGACTTCTTGTCGATTTAACAAAATTAGATCAAACTTGAGCTACAAGTAAGCACGATAGATTGCTCTTGAATTAAATGTATTTTCATAGGTAGATGGGTGCATCTTCTTCTAGTAAACAATGTCATCGGTGTGAGTTTCTAACTATGAGGAAAGAAAATCCTCAGTTTTCCAAGTGATGACGAGATGGTTCTTTTATGTAAAGAAAGTCCGAAGAATATGGATCTCAATGCCATAAGCCAAGCTTTTAGACATATTAAGTGGACCAATGTGTTTTACTTATGATTCCCATGTTTTATGAGTTTTCAAACTCCCTATGTAGATAATTAACTTTGCGCCACTTGAATTACTTCATGCCTATATTTATCAAAATTTGGTCAAACTTGAACTACAACAACTAAATTATTGTAGGTTGCTTCTAAAGAATTACAAAAAACTTTTGGAGGTGTACCTATTGGGGGCTCGGTTAATATATCAGAAAACAACTGAGAGTTTTGACAATAGGGTTTTAACTCCTTTCTAATTAAGATTTTGCATCTTGACATTTAATGAAAAATTAGCTCAAACTTGACCTACAAGTAAGCGCGATAGAATTTTCTTTAATTAAATGTCTCTTTGGACGTAGATGGATGCATCTTCTTGTAGTAATCAGTACCGCCGGTGTGAGTTTCCAACTATAAGGAAACAACATTCTCAATTTTCCGAGTGATGATGAGATTATTGTTTGTTTTCGTAAACAAAGACCGAAGGATATGGACCTGAACGCCACAAGCCAAGCTTTCAGACATATATAGTGGACCCTCATGTTGTACTTATGATTCCCGTGTTTTATGAGTTTTCAAACTTATTCCTATAGCTAACTTTTCCCACTTGAAATTGATTTTATGTCGATTTATTTAAACTAGTTCAATTTTGAACTACAAATAAATTGTAGGTTGCATTGAAAGTTTTACGTTTTTTGGAGGTAACCATTGGGGGCTGATTTAATATATCACAAACCACCACCGATAGTTTTTACAACAAGTTCAACTTCTTGCTAAGATTTTTCATCTTGACAATTTAACATAATTAGATCAAACTTGAGCTAGGAGTAAATGTGATAGATTGCACTTGAGTTAATTGTGTTTTCGGAGGTAGTCGGGTGCATCTTCTTGTAGTAAACAATGTCGTCGATGTGAGTTTCCAAATATCAAGAAATATCATTCTTAATTTTCTGAGTGACGACGAGATTGTTTCTTTCTGTAAAGATAGTCTGAAGAGTATGGATCTTAATGCCACAAGCCATGTTTTTAGACATCTTATCTTACCACTATATAGTATACGAATAACTTTGAATATTGACCATTGGATCGGGACTCGTGAATCCGAACATTTCCAGCCATTGGTTCTTCTTTTCCATTCTAGCATCTAGAAGATTCTATTGATAGTCTTGAACACAATGAATGCACTATGCATAAACCTCTCAAAGCACACGTCTCCATCATACTAGAATCTTCTCCCTCGTTTCTCTAGACCATGTTACCAAAACTTTCAATTGTTAGGTAGCTAATAATCTTTGACTTCTACACATGATGATACAAAGTAGAAGAACCAAATATACACCCATACTTTATAGATGTTGATCAAATTTATATTTTTTCCACTTTACCTATTATAATTTTATGTAGTGATGATAGGCCAGACATCTATTATCTGAGCCTCATGTGCAGGGCACGTGCAACTTACTAGTATCTTATCTTATCTTATCTTACCACTATATAGTGTATGAATAACTTTGAATATTGACCGCTGGATCAAGACTCACGAATCCCTGCATTTCTAGCCGTTGGATCTTATTTTCCATTCTAGCATCTGGAAGATTCTATTGATAGTCTTCAGCATAATGAATGCTATGCACAAACCTCAAAAAACCTTCTCCATCATACTAGAAGCTTCTCCCTTGTTTCTCTAGACCATGTTATCAGAAAAAATCATGTGTTAGGTAGCTAATATTCTTTGACTTCTACATGATGATACAAAGTACAAGACCAAATGTACACCCATACTTTATAGACGTTGATCAAATTTATAATTTTTTGTGCTTTACCAATTATAATTATAATTATATATAGTGATGATATGTCATATGTCTACCATCTGAGTCTCACGTGCAACTTACTAGTAGCTAATAATCGTTGACTTCTACATGATCTTGCCACTATATAGTGTATAAACAACTTTGAATATTGACTGTTGGATCAAGACTCGCAAATCCCAAAATTTCTAGTCGCTGGATCTTCTTTTCCATTCTAGCATCTTGAAGATTCTATTGATAGTCTTCATTACAAACCACTATATAGTGTACGAATAACTTCGAATGTTGACCGTTGGATCAAGACTCGTGAGTTCCAGCATTTCTAGCCGTTGGATCTTCTTTTCCATTCTAGCATCTAGAAGATTCTATTGATAGACTTGAACACAATGAATGCACTATGCATAAACCTCTCAAAACACACTTCTCGAATATACTAGAATCTTCTCCCTCGTTTCTCTAGACCATGTTACCAAAAATTTCAAGTGTTAGGTAGCTAATAATATTTGACTTCTACACATGATGATAGAAAGTACAAGGACCAAATATACACCCATACTTTATAGATGTTGATCAAATTTATAATTTTTTGTGCTTTACCAATTATAATTTTATATAGTGATGATATGTCATGCCATTACTATCTGAGCCTTATTAAGGTGTGCTTTTTTACACAATGTGGGAGTAGTATATGTCTTTGCTTAGACTTATGGTCACCTCTGTCCATGCGCTGTACATGCTAAGAGAATAAAACGTTGGCAGGGGAAGAGTGCAGCGGCAAAGAGAAGTTGAAGGCGGTTCCATGTCAGAGCAAAGTTATGATGGGTTTATAACACGAGGTACTCTTGCGGCCTTACAGTGTACACTCTACTAGTAGTAAATTTCAGGACCTATGCACGTAAAACAAATTGTGTGGTTTCTCTCTCCTTCCATATGCTCCATCTCTCCTCCCCTTTCCCCTCGTGCACCGGTCCGGCTGATCTCTCTCCCCTCGTCCATAGCGTGGCGCTGCGCACGTGTGCCTTGGTATGGCGGCTCTATGTCTGGCGTGTTCGGCAGCCGCGCGTTGGTGTGGAGTAGGATTGAGGAGTACATAGGAAGTAAACCACTTTGGTCCTTGGCGACACAACAATTCAAAGTTTTCTGGTTTTCGAAATTTTCACTTGCTTCCCAAACATCGGGAGGGAAGGTTATCCAAAAGATCGGCCAAACATCGAGAGGGAAGGTAATTTTGAACCCTTGAACCTGTTTTGAACATTGATCACATTGAATAAACGAAAAATAAAAAACAAAAGTTTTACTCATGATGTCCTATCATGTCTTGTGCACCACGTGCCATGAAAACTGTAATCATGGGATTAGATAAGTTTTGGAAAAATAGCTTCACAATATTGTCCTACCATGTGTATGGACACTATCGAGTTTATTTCAACCCGAACAACCAAGGTCATCAAGGCCATATTGACATCATAGTTTACAATTTGATAGAGTTCCCACGATAGTTTGGTAGATGGGTGCATCTTGGCGTAGTAAGCATTGTTGCATCTGGGAGTTTCCAACAATTAGGAAAAAAGAATTTCAATTTTCCCAGGGAGGACGGTGATGTTTTTTTGTGAAGAAAGTCCAAATAATATGGTTTAGAATGCCACAAGCCAATGGTTTCACACATATTGTAGTTGATCATGGTTCCTATCTAAATTCAGCTAAAAGTTTACATATTACGATGGGTCGTGACACGCGGTACTAGTACACATACTACTACATAGTAGATTTTCTCTCTCCTTCGCCCCCTCTCACCATCCATCCACTATCCTCTCCATTTCTCCTTGCTTCCCATGTAAGCTTTCACACAATGATTATACTTCTAGTCTGAGATGCAGCGGTGCAGAAAAATATGAGGCCCACACCATACCACCATCAATCAAGTTCGGTGATGCAACTTTGTGAAGAGTATACGTATACTAGTAGTACTGTAGCTAGATAAGTATGTACTACTATAGACACTTAATTTTTAACGGAGGAAGTAAGAGACACCGAGTAATTCAGCATGATCTGCATGATTCTCTTCGATTTTGAATAAAGCGGGGCGCCTCCTGAATTCTCTAGGCCGAGAAAAATCAAGAACCGACAAGTCTGGTATAATCCTTTTTTTGTTGGCGGGACGAGTCTGGTACAATCTATTTATGATATTTTGGGATAGTTTTCAGGGTATTAACATAAGCACGACTATAAATATACATTATAAATTGCAACAGTACGCACCCCTACTTTCACCCAAAACACCCAACCCATCGTTGCTTAGAACTCGATCTCTCTCTATTTCCTTCCAAAATGTCGTATGACAACTCTCTCTAGAACACGTCGATTGACCTGACAAATGGGAAAGGCCCCGAAACTCCACCTGGAAGCCCACACTTAGTCGACGGGCCATGGCTGCCGCTGCTGTGTGACTCCTCTGATGAAGAAGATAGCCACTGGCAGCGCTTTTTCGAAGGGACACCACCACCAACACAGAGCGACTCCGGTAAGACAAAAGATGAGACTGAGGAAGAGGAGGAGTCTGAGGTCAACCTTGAGGAGGAGGCCGAAGACGACGATATGGAGGAGGCCGAGGACGATGACGGGGAGGAGGCCGAGGATGACGACGAGGGGTCTCTTCCCGCCCCCCACCGAAGAACCGTGCCCGCGTGAAAAATTAAACGGCGTCTAGAGAAGAGGCCGGCAGTGTACTATATCTCGTTCTACGAAGCATCTTGGCTTTGGTAAATAATGTTGTCAATGAGAGTTCCCAACTTTTAGGAAAATTCTTTTTAATTTCCAAGTGATAGGATTTGTTTTTAGTAATTAAGTATGTCAGGATAATTTGGCTTAGAGTGCACTCACTGTATTCTAGCAAAATATAGATAGTTTCTACCGCATGTTAGTACTATATGAAAATACTTATTTCAATGTGTGTCATGATACATAGTTTTTTTGCGGGAGGGGGTGGTAATGATAGATAGTTGAAACTTAAATGGTGTCCTCTTATATTTGTGCTTGTTTGGGCAAAAACTACAAACATGGATTTGGAAAACTTTCAAAAAACTTGCTACACAATATGGTCATAACCATATATGAATATTGTTCACATTTTAAGCCAAGTTACCAATGCCAAAGTCATATATGCATCACTCGTCCCATTTATTGGGTAAATTAAAGAAAAGTAAAGAAAACAATAAAAAATGTTAAGCACTTATGTATGGTGTCCTCTTCCGTAAATGATAAACATGAATTTTGACAAGGTTTAAAAACACTTCTTCACAATATGACCAGCGATGTGTTAACATATACTTGGGTTTCAAGTTAAATAATGACAAAGATCGTGTCCATTTTGGGTAGACGGGGTGCATCTTGGCATGGCATACTAATGTTGTTAATTGGACTTTTCAACTTTTATGTATAAAATTTTGTTAAATTATTTTAGAAGTGCCACATATAATTATTTTTTAAAGAAAAGGCAAAGAGTATGGCTCCGAATGCCACAACACACTAAATTTCACACAACATAGAGTATGTTTCATGGTTAACAAGTTTCATGAATTTTTAGACCTTCTAGCTAATTTCGCATAATTAAATGACATTTTGTCAATAAAACCAAAGTAGGTAAATTTTTAACTACAAGTGCATGATAGATTGCTTGTAAATTTGTCAGAAATTCATATAGTACTAATTATTGTACCCACACAGTCATACTGAAAACCGACTATTGTTTTGAAAGATACAACTTATTTGTATGAATTTTCACGCTAACACATCTGACCATGTTTCAAAAAAGTGAAAGAAAATAAGGAAAAATGCACACAACCTTTTAGTAGTACTCCTATTAAAAATTCATACTTGTAAAACAGTAAAGACGACGCTGTTGAAGTTTCAATACAAGGGACCTGGGCACCTTCACTGGCCCTCTACAATTAACCTTTCTTCCTCTTAGACTTTGCAGCTATGGCTCCGAAGACTGGAGCTCCCCGTGGGAAGAAGAAGACCTAGGTGGCAGCGACAAAGGCCGTGGAGAAAAATAAGACATGTCGCCGGCTTCCGAATCCTGCTCTGGCCACTCCAAGTCGTAGTCTCGCACTAGGCAGCCGCAGGAAGAAGCAGGTGTCGAGGTCCGTCAAGGATGGGCTGCATTTCCCCGTCGGCCGGATTGGGTGCTACCTCAAGGAGGGTCGATACTCCCAGTGCATAGGCTTCGGGGATCCCGTCTACCTCGCGGCCGTTCTCAAGTACCTCACTGCTGAGGTGCTGGAGCTTACCGGGCAAGCCGCGAAAGACAGCAAGAAGATCTGCATCATCTTGAGGCACGTGATGCTCGGCGTCATGCATGACGAGGAGCTCAGCAAGCTGCTGGCCGGTGTTACCATCACGCACAACAGCGTGCTGACCAGCATCCACGAGTCCCTGATTGGCGATGGTACCATGGAGGACGTAGCCAAGTTGCCCACGAAGGATGTTGCCAGGTCGCCTGAGAAGACCACGGAGTCCCCCTAGAAGTCGTTAAGTTGTACTACTACTACTACTCCGTATGTATTTGGGTTTGCTCTGTTTGCAGTTTGGTTAATCATTAGTGTCAATGTAATATTCAGGTCTGTGATGCTAAGAAAAAGCTTGTGAGGGTTCTAAAAAATGCTGTTTTCCTAATCTTATCCTATACTCCATTTATTTAATACTCCCTCTATTCAAAAATATAAGACGTTTTAGCTTTGTGAAATGAATGTATCTAGACGCCTTTTAGTGTATAGGTTCACTCTAAACCTCTACGAACCCATACACTAAAAGACGTCTAGATACATTCGATTCACAAAGCTAAAACGTCTTATATTTCTAAATGGAGGGAGTATTACTCAGCATATTAGGTTTAGTCAAAGTCAACCATTACAAAGTTTGACCAACTATATATAGTATTAAATAGTATACTCATTGAAAAAAATCAATATACACTAAACAATGTCATCGGTGTGAGTTTCGAACTATCAGGAAAGAACATTCAGTTCTCAATTTTCCGAGAGATGACAAGCGAGGTTGTTATTTTTCGTCAAGAAAGTCCGAAGAATATGGATCTGAATGCCACAATCCAGGTTTTCAGACATATATATAGTGGACCGACATGTTGTACTGATGATACCCATGTTTTATGTGCTTTCAAACTTCCTATCTAACTCTGCCAACTTGAATGACTTTATCCCGATTTATCGAAATTATATTAGGTCGAATTTGAACTACAAGTAAATTGTAGGTTGCTTTAAAAGTTTCATGAAAAAGCTTTTGGAGGTACCCTTCGGGGGAGGGGTGAATTAATATATCGGAAACCATTATGAGCTTTGATGATAGGTTGAACTTCTTTCTAAGATTTTGTATCTTGACAATTTAACAAAATTAAGTCAGAATTGAGCTACATGTAAGTGCGATAGATTGCTCTTGAATTAAATATATTTTTGGAGGTAGATGGGTGCATCTTCTTGTAGTAAACAATGTCGTCGGTGTGAGTTTCCAATTATCAGGAAAGACCATTCTCAATTTTCTGAGTGATGTCAAGATTATTCTCTCCCGTAAAGGAAATTCGAAGAGTATCGATCTAAATGCCAGAAGCCAAGTTTTCACACACATATATATATATATAGTGGACCAACATATTGTACTTATGATTTCCTGTGTTTTATGAATTCTCAAACTCACTAACTAACTTCACCCACTTGAATGACCTTATGTCGATTTATCAAAATTAGGTCAAATTTGAACTACTACAAGGAAATTGTAGGTTACTGTGAAAGTTTTACGAAAAATCTTTTGAAGGTACCCATCGGGGGTTCACAATTAATATATGAGAAACCATCCAACAAGATTTTTGACGACAAATTCAACTTCTTTCTAAGATTTTGCATCTTGCCAGTTTAACAAAACTAGGCCAAACTTTAGCTACAAGTAAGTGCAATAGATTCCTCTTGATTTAAAAGTCTTTTCGGAGGTAGATATAGGTGCATCTTCTTGTAGTAGACAATGCCGCCAGTGTGAGTTTCCAACTATCTTAGGAAAGAACATTCTTAATTTTTCGAGTGATGACTAGATTGTTCTTTCCCCTAAAGAAAGTCCAAAGACTATGGATCTGAATGCCCCAAGCCAAGTTTTCACACATATATAGTAGACCAACACGATGCACTTACGATTTCCCATGTTTTATCAGTTCTCAAATGTCCTAGCTAACTTCACCCACTTGAATGATTTTATGTCGATTTATCGAAATTAGGTAAAATTTGGACTACTACAGGTAAATTATAGGTTGCTTTGAAAGTTTTACATAAAAGCTCTTGGAGGTACCCATCGGGGGGAAGGGTCAATTAATATATATCAGAAACCACCAAGAGTTTTGACAACAGGTTCATCTTCTTGCTAAAATTTTGCATCCTAACAATTTAATGAAATTAAGTCAAACTTTGCTCACTATTTCATGAAATTAGGTCAAACTTTGCTAACCCGTTAACTTTGAACATTGACCGTTGGATCAAGACTGGCAAATCCAAACATTGCTAACCGATGGATATTATTTTCCATTCTGAGCATCTAGAAAGATTCTACTGATAGTCTTTAGCACGATGAACACTATTATGCACAAACCTCAAAACACACAGTACTTCATTATTACTCGGTTTCAGGGTCCTTGTGCCAAATGCACAGACTTGGATGGAATTTTCATTTTTATGAGGTCCTTGATGTAACTTGTACTTCCACCAACCACTCGAGCACCTCGCTCTTACGAGACCTACCATTAGATTGGCCATTCGCAGTACTTCTTATCTTTATCTTGTCTCTTATCTCTTACAATACCATATATACCACCACTACATAGTGTAGGGATTAACTTATTTTGAACATTGACCGTTGGATCTCAAGGCTGGCAAATCCAAACATTGCTAACCGTTGGATCTTATTTTCCATTCTTAGCATTTATAAAGATTCTATTGATAGTCTTTAGCATGATGAACACTAGTATGCGTAAACCTCAAAACACACAGTACTTCGTTACTCGGTTTCAGGGTCCTTGTGATAAATGCATGGACTTGGATGGAATTTTCATTTTTTATGAGGTCCTTGATGTAAATTGTAATTCTACCCACCGTGTTAACTCTCAAGCACCTCGCTCTTACTAGACCTACCATTAGATCGGCTATTCGTAGTACTTCTTATCTTATCTTTTATCTTGTCTCATATCTCTCACAATACCATACCACTACATAGTGTAGGGATTAACTTTGAACATATTAACCGTTGGATCAAGACTGGCAATCTAGACATTGCTAACCGTTGGATCTTTTTTCCATTCTTAGCATCGAGAAAGATTTGATCTATTAATAGTGTTATCATGATGAATGCTAGTATGCGCAAACCTAAAAACACAGAGTATTTAATTGCTTAGTGTGAGGGTCCTTGTGCTAAAATGCATGGACTTGGATGTAATTTTCATTTTTTATGAGGTTCTTGATGTAACTTGTACTTCCACCGACGGTGTTAACTCTCAATCACCTTGCTCCTACGAGACCTACCATTAAATCGGCCATTCGCAATACTTGTTATCTTACCTTTATCTTGTCTCTTATCTCTTACAATAACATGCATACCACCACTAAATAGTGTAGGGATTAACTTATTTGAACATTGACCGTTGGATCAAGACTGGCAAATCCAAACATTGCTAACCGTTGGATCTTCTTTTCCATTCTTAGCATCTAGAAAGATTCTACTGATAGTCTTTAGCACGATGAACACTAGTATGCGCAAACCTCAAAACACATAGTACTTCATTACTCGGTTTAAGGGTCGTTATGCTAAATGCACGGACTTGTTGGATGCAATTTTCATTTTTTGTGAGGTCCTTAATGTAACTTGTACTTACACCGACCATGTTAACTCTCAAGCACCTCGCTCTTACGAGACCTACCATTAGATCGGCCATTCACAGTACTTCAATCTTATCTTTATCTTGTCTCTTATCTCTTACAATATATACCATACCATTACATATAGTGTAGAGATTAACTTTGAACATTAACAGTTGGATCAAGATTGGCAAATCCAAACATCATTGCTAACCGTTGGATCTTCTTTTCCATTCTAGCATCTAGGTCTGTACTCCCTCGCTCCATCGGAAAATATAAGGCGCCAATTGGTTAAAAGTCAAACCTTACTAACTTCGACCAAATATTTATAAAAAATATCTACATCTACAATATTGAATGGACATAATAAGAAAATATACTTTATGGTGAATCTATCGATATTAATTTAGTATTCTAATTTTTTATATTTTTGTGTATAATCATGGTCAAACTTAAAAAATGTTGACTTTTGACTAATCCTTAGGCGCCGTATATTTTGGCGGAGAGAGTACTATTCAACACGAATCCAGTTGCTCTGAACCATTGTTTCTCACAGCCCAACGGTCCTGATTAGTGCTATGGATCCAATTCAAAACTGCTCCACTATAGTAGTATAAGTAGAGAGGATACAATCTATTGTGCTATGAAATTTTGGGGGTGGTGACATGATAGTTCTAGAACATGCATGGTGGAGTTTGCTCTAGGTACTAGTCAACACGAATCCAGCTTCTTTGAACCATTGGATCCAATAGCCCAACGGTCATGATTGGTGGTATGGATCCAATTCAAAACTGCTCCACTATAGTAGTAGAGATAGAGATATCTTATCTTATCTTACGACTATATAGTGTATGAATAACTTTGAATATTGACCGTTGGATCAAGACTCGTGAATCCCAACATTTCTAGCTGTTGGATCTTCTTTTCCATTCTAGCATCTAGAAGATTCTATTGATAGTCTTCAGCATAATGAATGCTATGCACAAACCTCAAAACACACTTCTCCATCATACTAGAATCTTCTCCCTCATATCTAATAATCATTGACTTCTACATGATCTTATCTTATCTTTTCTTAGCACTATATAGTGTACGGATAACTTTGAATGTTGACCATTGGATCAAGACTCACGCATCCCAGCATTTCTAGCCATCGGATCTTCTTTTCCATTCTAGCATCTAGAAGATTCTATTGATAGTCTTGAACACAATGAATGCACTATGCATAAATCTCTCAAAACACACTTCTCCATCATACTAGAATCTTCTCCCTCGTTTCTCTAGACCATGTTACCAAAAATTTCAAGTGTTAGGTAGCTAATAATCTTTGACTTCTACACATGATGATACAAAGTACAAGGACCAAATATACACCCATACTTTATAGATGTTGATCAAATTTATAATTTTGTGTGCTTTACCAATTATAATTTTATATAGTGATGATATGTCATGCCATTACTATCTGAGCCTTATTAAGGTGTTCTTTTTTACACAATGCGGGAGTAGTATATTTATTTTCTTAGACATATGGTCACCTCTGTCCACGCGCTGTACATGCTGAGAGAATAAAACGTTGGCAGGGCAAGAGGGTAGCATCAAAGAGAAGTTGAAGGCGGTTCCATGTCAGAGCAAAGTTATGATGGGTTTCTCACACGAGGTACTCCTGCGACCTTATAGTGTACACTCTACTAGTAGTAAATTTCAGGACCTATGCACGTAAAACAAATCGTGTGTTTTCTCTCTCCTTCCCTATGCTCCATCTCTCCTCCCCTTTCCCCTCGCAAGACGGTCCGGATCTCTCTCCCTCGCCCACAGATGGCTCACAAGACGCAGTGCCTTGGTACGGCGGCTCTGTGTCTCTGGCATGTTCGACAGCCGCGCGTTGGTGTGGAGTAGGGACAAGGAGTACATAGGAAGGAAACCACTTTGGTCCTTGGCGGCACAAAAATTCAAAGTTTTTTGGTTTTCGGAATTTTCACTTTCTTCCCTAACATCGGGAGGGAAGGTTATCCAAAAGATCGGCCAAACATTGGGAGGGAAGGAAATTTTGAACCTGTTTTGAACATTGACCGTTGGATCAAGACTAGCAAATCCAAAGTTTGAACATTGACCGTTGGATCAAGTATCGCAAATCCAAACATTGTTAAGCATTGGATCTTCTTTTCCATTATTAGAATCTAGAAACATCCTACCGATAGTCTTTAGCACAATGGACGCTAGTATGCGTAAACCTCAAAACACGCACTTCATTGCTTAGTTTCGGGGTCCTTGTGGTAAATGCATGCATGGACTTGGATGCAATTTCCATTTTTTATGAAGTCCTACGAGACCAACCATTAGATCAGCCATTCGCAGTACTTATTGTCTTATGTTTATCTTGTATTATCTCTTACAATACCATACCACCATTGTATAGTGTACGAATTAACTTCGAACATTGACCGCTGGATCAAGACTGGCAAATACAAACATTGCTAACCGTTAGATCTTCTATTTTCCCTTAGCATCGAGACAGATTCTATTGATAGTCTTTAGCACGATGAACGCTAGTATGCGCAAACCACAAAACACACACACTTCATTATTCAGTTTTAGGGTCATTGTGTTAAATGGATGGACTTGGATGCAATTTTCATTTTTATGAGGTCCTTGATGTAAGTTGTACTTCCTTCGATCGTGTTAACTCTCAAGTACCTCTCTCCTACGAGACCTACCATAGTTAAAAGAAAATTTAACCACCCCAATTATGACATAAACTGGACCAACGGTTTCTTATACATAATGACCAAGTTTTTAGTACTAGGATTTTTCAAGCTTCCTAGCAAACTTTGCACACTTCAGTGACTTCTTGTCGATTTAACAAAGTTAGATACAACTTGAGCTACAAGTAAGCATGATAGATTGCTCTTGAATTAAATGTATTTTTGTAGGTAGATGATAGCTCAATGTCGGCGCCAGAAAAGTGTTGGTGCGATGTTGATGTAGAGCTCGTTGGGAACCCCAAGAGGAAGGTATGATGAGCAAAGTAGCAAGTTTCCCTCAGTTATGAAACCAAAGTTTAATCGAACCAGTAGGAGCAAGGAAACACCCCAAAGGTGTTGCTAGCTGAGCCTTGGTAGGGCGCACTACCGGTGCTAGTAGCAACATGGAGACTTGCACAACACAACCACAGAACTTTGTCCCCAACTTGCGATGAGGTTGTCAATCTCACCGTGTTTTGTGGAAAACAAAGGATTAAACGTATCGAATGGAAGGAAGTAGTAGTTTGTAGAAAGTAAACACAAAGCAGTAAAAGATTGTAGATTGAATGTAAAAGACAAGGACCGGGATCCATAGTTCACTAGAGGTGGCTCTCCTTAAGATAGATAACATGTTGGGTGAAAAAATTACAGTGGGGCAATTGACAACATCGAGAAAGCAATACATGCATATACTAATCATCTTGACTCCTTTGGAACTTGATTGGGCATTACAACATTATACATAGACCGCCATCCAACCACATCTATGACTAATAATCCACCTTCAGGTATCATCCGAACCCCCTCCAGTATTAAGTTGCAAGCAATAGATTATTGCTTTACGAACTGCATGTAAAGTAAACAATACGATTGTTTTATGAACAAAAGATTGTTGTTTTCTCCCTAGTAGCAACAGCACATCTAGTACCTTAGAGATTTCTGTCACTTCCCCAGATTACCAGAGGCATGAACCCATTATCGAGCATAAATACTAACTCTTGGAGTTGCTAGCATCTACTTGGCCAAGATAGCTACTAACAACAGAAAGCATGCAAGATCACAAATAACAAAGACATGATAGAATGAATAATCAATCTGAAATAGCATCTCAATATCCATCGGATCCCCGCAAACACAACATGCATAATTACAAATAGATGATCTTGATCATGAACGGAGCTCACAAGATCTAAACATGAAAGCACAAAGGAGGAGAACCAGCCATCTAGCTACTACATGGATCCGTAGTCCAAGGATGAACTACTCACGCATCACACCGAGGCTTGCATGGTGATGAAGAAGGCCTCCAGGGTGAATTCCCCTCTCCGGCAGGGTGCCGGGAAGAGCTTCAGATCCCTCCCGATATAGGGATGGAGATGACGGCGGCTACAGATTCTTTCGTGGATTTTTGATCAGGTACTTAGAGTTTTCGTCCCGAGGGTAATATATAGGCGGAAGGAGAGGTCGAGGGGGTGCCTGGGCTGGCCACACCACCCCCTGGCACGGGCCAAGCCTGGCTGCGCGGCCAGGTGGTGTGGCCGCCCTTTGGCCCCTCTCCGTCTCGTATTCTGGCATCTGATGATTTCCGGAAAAATATGCACTTTGGCTTTTGTCCCGTCCAATTCCGAGAATATTCATTTTCTGACTTTCCTGGAACCAAAAACAGCAGAAAACAGGTAGCTGACACTGTGGCTCTTGTTAATAGGTTAGTCCCAGAAATCATATGAAAAATACTCCAAAGTGTGGACAAAACACAAGAAAGTGGATAAAACCAAGCATGGAACATCAAAAACTATAGATACATTTGCAATGTATCAACATCCCCAAGCTTAACTCCTGCTCGTCCTCGAGTAGGTAAGTGATAAAAAGAAAGAATAATTTTTGAGGTGACATGCACCATCAAAGACTTGATCAAAGTATTTGTAAAACATTCAAAGCTGGGATCATAGTACTTCAATCATAACATGAAAGACAAAGTTCTAGCAATAAGACAAAGAAACTATGAAGCAACATGAAAAGGCACAAACAAAAGTTTCATGAATAACAATGCTTTGCAAGACGTTTGTTTGTTTCACATAAAGAAAACATAGCATAATAGCATTCTGTTTGTCCCTCATAGAGTAGCAAATATAAAATGCATAGGACACCTTCAAAGTTCATAAGAGTGACTAGATACAAATAGTTTAAAACAAGCAATATCAAGTTATGCATCAATCAACTAGTCTTGGGACAATGCACATAGAACTAAGAATGGCCACTATGCTCTCAAAGTAGGTGCATAAAGGTAGAAGGTGGAGACTCAATATGTAATGGTGGAAGAAAGGCCTTCATAAAAGGAAGTAGGGATTCAAGTCTCATAAAGAGCTTCCAAAAATTATGGTACTTATATCTTTCAGCTCTCATTGCCCCTATCATAAGCGTCTTGAAGTGATTAAGGTTAAAGTGAACAAACTATGGTGTACATGCTTGACGAAGTATAAGTTAGAAATCTCATGTCCCATGTATACGAGGGCCTCTCCTCATGCTACTCAAGTTTAGTCACCGGTAGGTTCTTGTCATTGTAAGTACATGTGTATCATAGAGAACCATCAACAGGGTACCCCTTGCTCGATGATACGGAAGAATCCCCATATCAAAATGACAAGGCAAGCAGACAACGAGCATTTCAGCAATCTTCTTATTTACCATGGGAATATGGTTCTTTTTTTCTCTTTCCTATTTTCATAATCTCATTTTTTTTCTCTTTTTCTTTTTTTCTCAATATAGGACTCTTTTTTATAAGAAGAATGCTTCATAGACAGCTCATTATGTTTACGCTGCAGGTTTCCACCATGTTAGCATGGATTAGACCAGCGGCCCAAGCGTTTCTCTAACACATATACATAACTCCATGGACTTACAAGCTCCCCTTTCATTTCACACCGACGACATCCATATACAAAAGAGCATGATATCAACTAGGTACAAGTACCAAGTGCAATGTTGAAAGCGTTCCCCATGAAAGCATGGTTCTGCTAATGCCCAACAAATAAGTGCAAGCATATACAACATAGACGACACAATGGTTCAAGTTTATTAAGGGCAAGAAAAGTAAAGTGTGCCATCAAGTTCGTGAGAGCTTTAATCACTAGTTTTCTCATAACAAGTTTAACTTGGAAGGTAAACAAAAGCATGAATATACTTGGAATAGAATAAGCTAGTAGGTAGGTATGGTGGACTCTTTGGAATAACTTGGTTTAGGGAGTTGGATGCATGAGTGGAACTCATACTTTGTTGTGGAGGTTAGCAAAAGACTGAGAGCGACAAACTAAGAGAGCAATAATGGCCATAATCATGCAGAGCAACAAAACATCATTGATAAAAGCATAAAGTGATACTACAAGTTGAAAACTAAAGGATCATAAAGGCTATGGTGGCTTGAGATAGTCATAACATGGTGTGAGCATGCGCCAAGTCAACCCAAATAAAGCATCAAAGGAGAATACCACTATACTATGCTTTAATATGCTAAAACAACGCATGATGCATCCAAGGAACATTAAGAAATCTCAATTGTTTATAACAAGTCATGCTACAGCAAAGAATACTAAGCATAAAGAAAAAACAATATCAAGCATGGCATGACAAAGCATAGGCCACAGTCAAAAACGAGCTCTTTTTACCACATAAGCATGAACTTTCCTACTCTTTTCCAAACCAAACCAAACTATTTGCAAACCAATGTATGAAAGAGGGGGTCCAACCAATTTATTCAGCAAACTACGCAAACCAAAGCAAACGAAAAACCAAAACAAAAACGAAAAATAATACGCTCCAAGAACAACATAACTGTGCATGAAACAATAAAAATGAAGCGTTTGGAAGAAACCTGGGATTTTTATTGATGAAGAAGGGGATGCCTTGGGCATCCCCAAGCTTTGACGCTTGTACTTCTTAGATATTTCTTGGGATGACACGCGTGGCATCCCCAAGCTTGAGCTTTAGTGCATCCTTCATCTCATTCCTCATTCCTTCCATACACCTGTCATTTTTTCCTTCATACAAAACTTCACACAATTTTTATTAGCAACATTAGTGCACTCAAGATAAATAATTCTTAAGGTTCAGTTCTAACACCAAATAAACTTCCATTACAAGACTAGATACTGTATCACTTCCCTCAAAAAGCTCAATTCCCCAACAGAACTCAAAAAGGAACCAACAAGAAGCAAATGTAGAAAATGGCAGAAATATGTCAAAACAGACCAGCAGGTAAAGACGAATTTTTTCTAAGACCTTATGTTGCTCAAATCAAAAAGTGTTGAACTAATGAAAGTTAGATAACAAACTGGGGCAGAAGCAAAAAAATTCACGCCTCAAAAAGACTTTCAGAGATTTTACACGATTTTTTATGGTGAAGCACAAAAATCTGTTTCGGGACAGCAACTTTCCCAATCATTACTTCTCTCTCATTAGAGGTTACTCTTGGCACAAAAAGCAAATAAAAATGATAAGGAGCGGTTATTACTGAAGTAATAACTTCCAAGACTTATCTAAAACTTTTGGGTTATCTCCCAATAAGTACTTTTCTTTAATGCCTTTAAGTTAGGCATAAGAAGTAAGAAAAAATCAAGTGTTCTCAAATGAAGAAGCATTAAAACCAAATTTTGTTTTCATAGGAGAAGCAAAAGAAATCTTCTCTCTCTTCTTAGGGAAGTTTTCTATACCTTTCTTGAGTGGGAGTTGATATTTAATGGTGCCTTCTTTCATATCAATGATGGCACCAACAGTTATAAGAAAAGATCTTCCCAAAGTAATAGGACAAGAAGCATTGTATTCAACATTCAAAACATACAAATCAGCGGGAACATAGGCATTGTTAACCATAATAAGAACATCATTAAGACTCCCCATGAGTTTTGTTTTAGCATTATCATCAAGTGGGACATTCAAATAACAATCTTCAAGTGGAGACAAATCAAGCATATCAGAAATCCTTCTAGGCATAATAGAAACACTACTATCAAGATCACATAAAGCTTTGAAATCAAAGTCATTCACTTTCATATTAATGATGGGTTCCCAACCATCTTCTTGTTTTATAGGAATAGAAGCTTTATGTTTCATCTTTTCTTCTTTAATCTTTATGAGAGCATCAGTAATGTGTTTTGTAAAGGCCATGTTCATAGCACTAGCATTAGGACTTTTAGCAAGCTTTTGTATGAACTTAATAACTTCAGAGATATTGCAATCATCAAGATCTAAATCAAATTTATCATCTAGAGTAGTAGAATTATTACTAGCCTCAACACTAGTGGTGGTGATAGTAGAAACACTAATGTTTCTAGCAATTTCATCCTCTCTCTCCCACTTAGCATGTAATTCAGCTAATAGTCTAACATTTTCATCAATTCTTACTTGTATAGCATTGGTAGCTGCAAAGGGATTATCATTAGTTTCAGGTTTAGCAGCTATTTTATTCAAAGAAGATTGAGCTTCAGCCAAAGATGTTATATTTCTTTCAGCATTAGAGAGTTTTTCCTCAATAGTTTTATTGAAAGCAGTTTGTTTACTAATAAACTCTTTAAGCATAACTTCAAGTTCAGAGGGTGCACTTCTATTATTGTTGTAAGAATTTCCATAAGCATGACCATTGTTGGGAGGATATGGCTTATAATTGTTGTTACCAAAATTACTCCTATAAGCATTATTGCCAAAGTTGTTATTTCTTATGAAGTTCACATCAACTTGCTCTTCTTGAGCAACCAAGGAGGCCAAAGGAACACTATTTGGATCAATATGGGCTTTCCCATTAACAAGCATAGACATAATAATATCAATCTTATCACTCAAGGAGGAGGTTTCCTCATCATAATTTACCTTCTTACCGTGTGGAGCTCTCTTAGTATGCCATTCAGAATAATTAACCATCATATTGTCCAATTTTTTTGTTGCAGCACCCAAAGTGATGGTCATAAAGGTACCTCCAGCAGCAAAATCCAATAGGTTCCTTGAAGAATAGTTCAATCCTGCATAAAAAGTTTGGATGATCATCCAAGCAGTTAGTCCATGAGTGGGACAATTCTTTACCAAAGATTTCATTCTTTCCCAAGCTTGAGCAACATGTTCATTATCAAGTTGTTTAAACTTCATTATTTCACTTCTCATAGATATAATCTTAGCAGGGGGATAGTATTTTCCAATGAAAGCATCTTTGCACTTAGTCCAAGAATCAATACTATTCCTAGTTAAGGAATTCAACCATTCTTTACCTTTTCCTCTCAAAGAGAAAGGAAACAATTTAAGCTTAATAATATCACCATCTATATCTCTATGCTTTTGCATCTCACAAAGTTCAACAAAGTTATTTAGATGGGAAGCAGCATCTTCATTACCAATACCTGAAAATTGTTCTCTCATAACAAGATTGAGTAAAGCAGGTTTTATCTCAAAGAAGGTATCTTCAGGCACAGGTGGAGCAATAGGTGTGCTCATAAAACCATTGTTGTTCGTGCTAGTGAAGTCACACAACTTAGTGTTTTCAAGAGTAGTCATTTTTTTGTGTTTTTTGAATAAGAAAGCAAACTAGTAAAACTAATTTTTTTGTGTTTTTGATAAAGAAACAAGCAAACAAAGCAAAAAGAAACTAAGCAAAACAAAAATAACAAATTAAAGAGATTGGTTATGAGGGACTCCCCTTGTGAAGATGTCCTTGATTCCCCGGCAACGGCGCCAGAAAAATGTACTTTTGATGGCGCGTGGTTGACGTGGGAGTTTCTTCTTCTTCGTTCCACGGCAACAGCGCCAGAAAAATGCTTGATGGCTCAGTGTCGGCGCTAGAAAAGTGCTGGTGCGGTGTTGATGTAGAGCTCGTTGGGAACCCCAAGACGAAGGTATGATGAGCACAGCAACAAGTTTCCCTCAGTTATGAAACCAAGGTTTAATCGAACCAGTAGGAGCAAGGAAACACCCCAAAGGTGTTGCTAGCTGAGCCTTGGTAGGCCGCACTACCGGTGCTAGTAGCAACGTGGAGACCTGCACAACACAACCACAGAACTTTGTCCCCAACTTGCGATGAGGTTGTCAATCTCACCGTGTTTTGTAGAAAACGAAGGATTAAACGTATCGAATGGAAGGAAGTAGTAGTTTGTAGAAAGTAAACACAAAACAGTAAAAGATTGTAGATTGAATGTAAAAGACAAGGACCGGGATCCATAGTTCACTAGAGGTGGCTCTCCTTAAGATAGATAACATGTTGGGTGAACAAATTATAGCGGGGCAATTGACAACATCGAGAAAGCAATACATGCATATACTAATCATCTTGACTCCTTTGGAACTTGATTGGGCATTACAACATTATACATAGACCGCCATCCAACTGCATCTATGACTAATAATCCACATTCAGGTTATCATCCCAACCCCCTCTAGTATTAAGTTGCAAGCAACAGATTATTGCTTTACAAATTACGTTTAAAGTAAACAATACGATTGTTCTATAAACAAAAGATTGTTGTTTTCTCCCTAGAAGCAACAACACATCTAGTACCTTAGAGATTTCTGTCACTTCCCCAGATTACCAGAGGCATGAACCCACTATCGAGCATAAATACTAACTCTTAGAATTGCTAGCATCTACTTGGCCAAGATAGCTACTAACAACGGAAAGCATGCAAGATCCCAAATAACAAAGACATGATAGAATCAATAATCAATCTGAAATAGCATCTCAATATCCATCGGATCCCCGCAAACACAACATGCAGAATTACAAATAGATGATCTTGATCATGAACGGAGCTCACAAGATCTAAATATGAAAGCACAAAGGAGGAGAACCAGCCATCTAGCTACTACATCGATCCGTAGACTCACGCATCACATCGGAGGCTTGCATGGTGATGAAGAAGGCCTCCAGGGTGAATTCCCCTCTCCGGCAGGGTGCCGGGAAGAGCTTTAGATGGATATTGTACGAATAGTGTGTACGAATAACTTTGAATGTTGACCATTGGATCAAGACTCACGAATCCCTGCATTTGTAGCCGTTCGGTCTTCTTTTCCATTCTAGCATCTAGGAGATTCTATTGATAGTCTTCGACATAATGAATATTATGCACAGAGCTCAAAACACACTTCTACGTCATACTAGAAGCTTCTCCCTGGTTTCTCTAGACCATGCATGTGATCAAAAATTTCATGTGTTAGGTAGCTAATAATCTTAGACTTCTACATGATGATACAAAGTACAAGGACTAAATATACACCCATACTTTATAAATGTTGCTCAAATTTATTATTTTTTGTGCTTTACCAATTACAATTGTATATAGTGATGATATGGCATACGTCTACTATCTGAGTCTCACATGCAAATTACTAGTAGCTAATAATCGTTGACTTCTACATGATCTTACCACTACATAGTGTACAAACAACTTTGAATATTGACCGTTGGATCAAGACTCGCGAATCCCAACATTTCTAGTCGTTGGATCTTCTTTTCCATTCTAGCATCTTGAAGATTCTATTGATAGTCTTCATTACAAACCACTATGTAGTGTATGGATAACTTTGAATGTTGACCGTTGGATCAAGACTCGCGAATCCTAGTATTTCTAGCCGTTGGATCTTCTTTTCCATTCTAGCGTCTAGAAGATTCTATTGATAATATTCGGCATAATGAATGCTATGCACAAACCTCAAAACACACTTCTCCACCATACTAGAATCTTCTCCCTTGTTTCTCTAGACCATGTTATCAAAAATTTCATGTGTTAGGTAGGTAATAATCTTTGACTTCTACATGATGATACAAAGTACAAGGATCAAATATACACCCATACTTTATAGATTTTGATCAAATTTATAATTTTTGTGCTTTACCAATTATAATTTTATCTAGTGATGATATTTCATACGTCTACTATCTGAGTATCCTATGCACTTACTAGTAGCTAATAATCGTTAACTTTACCACTATATAGTGTACAAACAACTTACTGAATATTGACCATTGGATCAAGAGTCGCGAATCCCAACATTTCCAGTCGTTGGGATCTTCTTTTCCATTCTAGCATCCTGAAGATTCTATTGAGAGTCCTCATTACAAACCACTATATAGTGTACGAATAACTTTTAATGTTGTCTGTTGGATCAAGACTCGTGAATTTCAGCATTTCTAGTTGTTGGATCTTCTTTTCCATTCTAGCATCTAGAAGATTCTATTGATAGTCTTCGGCATAATGAATGCTATGCACAAACCTCAAAACACACTTCTCCATCATACTAGAATCTTCTCCCTTGTTTCTCTACACTATGTTATCAAAAATTTCATGTGTTAGGTAGCTAATAATCTTTGACTTCTACACATGATGATATAAAGTACAAGGACCAAATATACACCCATACTTTATATATGTTGATCAAATTTATAATTTTTTGTGCTTTACAAATTATAATTTTATATAGTGATGATATGTCACACGTCTACTATCTGAGTCTCATGTGCAACTTACTAGTAGCTAATAATCGTTAACCTCTACATGATCTTACCACTATATAGTGTACAACCAACTTTGAATATTGACCGTTGGATCAAGACTCGCGAATCCAAACATTTCTAGTCGTTGGATCTTCTTTTCTATTCTAGCATCTTGAAGATTCTTCTATTGATATTCTTCATTACAAACCACTATATAGTGTACGAATAACTTTGAATGTTGACCATTGGATCAAGACTCACGCATCCCAGCATTTCTAGCCGTCGGATCTTCTTTTCCATTCTAGCATCTAGAAGATTCTATTGATAGTCTTGAACACAATGAATGCACTATGCATAAACCTCTTAAAACACACTTCTCCATCATACTAGAATCTTCTCCCTTGTTTCTCTAGACCATGTTATCAAAAATTTCATGTGTTAGGTAGCTAATAATCTTTGACTTCTACATGATGATACAAAGTACAAGGACCAAATATACACCCATACTTTATAGATGTTGATCGAATTTATAATTTTTTTTGCTTTACCAATTATAATTGTATATAGTGATGATATGTCATACGTCTACTATCTGAGTCTGACGTGCAAGGCACATGCAACTTACTAGTATATATAGTGGACCAACATGTTGTACTAACGATTCCTATGTTTTATGAGTTTTCAAACTTCCGAGCTAACTCCGCCGCTTGAATGACTCTATGTAGATTCATCAGAATTAGGTAAAATTTGAACTACAAGTAAATTGTAGGTTTCTTTAAAAGTTGTAAGAAAAAGCTTTTGGAGGCACCCATCGGATAGTCAATTAATATACTTCGTATCAGAAACCACATAGAGTTTTGACAAGAGGTTCAATTTCTCTAGTAGTGTTCTTCCTAGGATTTTGCATCTTGACAAACTTGAACTACGAGTATGCGTAGATACTTGTCTCGAATTAAATGTATTTTTAGAGTTAATTAATAAAAAAAGAAAGTGACGTAATAACTTAGCTAGTTACGATAACATCACACATACCAGGACTAGTAATATATGATTCTACTCCCTCTGTTCAGAAATATAAGGCGCTTTAGCTTTGTGAGATGAATGTATATAGACGCCTTTTAATGTATATGTTCACTCTTAACCTCTACGAAACCATACACTAAAAGACATCTAGATACATTCGATTCACAAAGCTAAAACGTCTTATATTTCTAAATGAAGGGAGTACAACCTAATTAATTAGGCCTTTGCATGACACTACACACATGTTGTTACCCACTATGATGAAGGTACATGTGCAAGTTACTGGAGTAGTCTAGCACTATGTGACCATCATAAATCAGAACGGAGGTGTACGTACTGTATGCCTTAAAGGCACTTGTTCCGCTGCGCTTCAAGTTGTTCACCACTCATGTCGGCTCTCACTGGTCAGACGGATAAAGCCACTGACTTGTTGATTTGGTACTGTATATCGTCGATCTTCTTCCATCACTGACAGAGAATAAATTCTTCTGCCACTTCTAGGCGCGTGCTTTCATGGAGCTACAACCAGTAGCTCAGACGACTACTACTCATGCGCGGCGCTCGAGCAATTGTGACCGTCCATCCATAATGAACAGGAAGCATTAGACAATGGATTTTCTTTTGGTGGATGGTTGGTTTTTTTTTGAGAGAATGTCGACTGTTTTTCTTTATTGAACTGAGAGATGTTCGATTTTGGATCCGGTAACGGGGCGTAGAGGCCGACAAGGGAGAGGAAATTGGCGGTGTGGCAGGCAAGCTTATTTGAGGTGGCAGCGTGTGGGTGTACAGATGGTACTGCCATACTGGTAGCCCATTTTGTGAGCATTTTGTTGTTGTACTACACAAGAGTTCGAGAGTAGTAGTATTCTAGTTTTGGTTCCTTAATTACCAGTGGAACCTTTATGTGTTTATTAGATATAGTAGTAGTAGTACAGTAGTACTTGTTCCAAATGTGACTGCACAAGATGATGAATGTAGAAGATCCAAGGATTATTACGTTCGGCAAGAGGAGCTCCGAGTATACTCCAAACCGTCTCTCTGCCATGACAATTTATTTGAGAGGAACACTGTAACATCCCAAAACTTCAATCCAAGCTTATCATGATCAAATCATCCAAAAATGGGGTTAACAAAAACTTTTCCAAATTTAAAATGAAAGCATTCATATATGTGTGCATTTAAAATAGGAGTTGTTTGGAATTGCCATGATTGTGTGATCCTTTGCTTCTAAAATGTTTCTTAGGTGATTTAAACATCATCTACATCATTCCCAAACTTTTCCTAAAAGAATTAAAATGAAGGAAATGGTCATTTGGACAAATTTAACTCTCATGCCTACTTTGGCTATTCCTAGTACTCAATTCTTAACAGAAACAATTCTTGATCTTTACACCCCTTGCTAGTACACATAATGAGGTACCAAGGCCCACCTTTTCATCTACTAAAAACCTTCTGTAAACTATTTTAAATGACAGTTTAAAATTGAATCTAATGCATATGCATAGATCACCCCTATTTCAAAAACCATGTAATTGAGCTCCATTTTCAAAACCCTTGCAACCAGAGACTACCTAGCACTAGTGGAGATCACCCAAAAATTTTGAACTCAAAATTCAAAACTTTTTCTCTTGCGGCCATTTCATCAAACACTTGGCAGGAAGAATCATAACTCTAATCCTAGCTCACTGTTTGGAACAGGGTTTTGCCCCCATTTGATCTCCATTTAATCCCTCTATCCCCCCGTGATCATACCATGCCAATTGCAGCCCATCCCCTACACCCTAGTGGCAATGCCAAGCCATGCCGAGCACCACCCTGGCCGGCCAACCTTGCAACCGTCATAGCCAACCACTCCCCCTTCCCTCGCCATGTCTAGGAGGTAGCCAACGCCGCACCGCCCCTCTCTGTCCCTTGCCCGAGCCAAGAGCAGCCGTGGACCACCGAGGAGAAACTGCGCCCAGTGCCACCAGACCATGCCGACGCTGCCCGCAGAGCGCGCTCTGTCCCCGCATACACAAGCCTCCGCTCGACACCAGCCCACGCCCACCGCTTCGCCTCGACCTAGAGAACACCCCAGACACCTCTGTTCGCCGCCCAAAGCCCCACAGCCACCGCTCGCCGTGGACACAGCCGCTTCGGCCGTGCAGAGCGCCACCTCACCCCGACCACATACCACCGCCCCTACGGCCGCATTGAAGCGCTAGAGCACCGCCAGGGGACCGCCCATCGATCGCCATCCCCAGCCATGCCGCTAGCTCGTCGTAGCCATGTTGCCACCGTCGACCGCCCATCCCGCTCGGTCTCACCGTCGAGCCTATAAAAGGAGGCCTCCCCAGCACCAAAGACTCATACCATTCCACTCCCCTCACCTCTCTGAACCTCAACCACCCCTCGCCGGAGCAAGTGGAGCAGCAGCTCGCCGGAATTGGAGTCGGAGCCGCCGCCTCTGGAGAAGAAGGGTGTCGTTGATTCCGGCCACCCCAAGCTCCGCCGCGACCACGCCTCGCCTCGCTGTCGTCTTCCACTTTGTTCGCCTGCATCGCCGACCCCGCTAGAGCCCTGGTACGCCCCCAGTAGACCCCCACCGAGCCGCTAGGGTTCGAGCTCGCTGGCGACCCGTCCGTCGTCGACGACGACCCTCAGCCGTAGATCTAGCCTCTAATCTCACGGCCCACAGCGCGCATACCGTTTCGCGTTTTAAGTGCCACTGAACAGTAGGACCCCCATGTCAGCTGAGCCCCGTGCCGCGCAGCGCCACTGGGCCGGCCCATTTCCTTTCCCGCGCAAGCTCGTAGATTCAAATCTAGGTTTTTCTTTTTAGTTAGAATATAGTTTCTGTCCAGTGTTTCAAAATTCAACTATGTGAGTTTGACAAATCCAAATTGCATGAAACTAATTTTTTCTGGAAGGTATTGAAATGTTCTATCTAAGCCCGTTGGATTTAATTCATTTAGAGTTATAGATTTCTCCTAATAAAAATAAGAAGACAGAAGCTTTTGCAACTTGAAACATTTTTATAAAATCAACCAAGTTAGCTTTTGAGTTGATTCCAACTCTCAAAAATCACATTTCATCATATCTATCCAAATATGTAATAATATTAAGGTTTACAGGCAGTGACTTTGGACTAGTACCAAAATAATGCTATATAGGCATTTCTAGTCACTTTAAATCATTAAATAATAAACTTAAACCAAAGTAATATTGATCCAACCTTTAAATCTCATTCCAACATGTTAGAATATGTGGTGAGGACATGTGTCCACATGATCCCATATTTTGGTGGTGAATATTAAATTATAGTTAATTTTTCAATGAGTAGAAATTACTTTTCCAAAATAAAAAGGTTGAAACTATTGAATTAAAACTTATGATGTTTGGGATGATAATAGATCATCAATTGTGTGGTTTAGAATACTACTTAGCCCAAGTTAAGTATTGTTTGGTGATTGTGCACTCCCTATGTATTTCTAGACGCTAGTACCGACCAAGCCTTCGAGGAGGAGGAGTTCTACCAAGAAGAAGAAGAAGAAGAAGAAAACTTCAACCACTGCACCAACCAAGGCAAGCTATTAGTGGCAAGCTAACCCTTGCAAACATTCTTTAGTAAGCTATTGTAGCAAGCTAGAATAAAACTAGATAGTTTAGTAAAGATACCTTAAGCATACCTTGATCACACCCCTTTAGCTTACACAAAGTTCTTTAATTAATTTTTGAAGGTAGCATAAAGAGTATAAAACTTGACCTAATTAGAAACCCTTAGATGTCATGCTATGGCATGAGATTGATCCCACCTTTCCACCTTAGTGAACACTCTTAACCTAGTGTTTTAGAATAGATCAAACTTGAGTCATTTTAGATGGGAACACTTGGTGAAAATGAGTTATGAAAACCTTGGAATGATGAGTCATTCTATTGAGATGTTTTGACATGTGTTGAGAAACACAATTGGTTCATGATGATGAAAATGATGAGGCATGAGCCTTAACCCTTTTTATAAAACTGATGGTTGGATTCGGATGCGATACCATTCCAAATTTACCTGCATAAACCACATTACCTGAATTGGGTAAGGCTTAGCTGGAAATTTATATTCATTAGTATTAGTTCCCTCACGAGAGAGGTTTGAGCTGAGGCTACCTCTCAATGATGTCCACCTATGCAGTGCCCAAGATGACTGATGGTCATGGTTGGGAGGCCATGCTCATAGGAGAGGTGCTTATACTAGGGTGTGTAAAGGGAAGGTTATGTTTGATTATCTGCATACTAAGTATGATGATTCAGGGTTATCCCTGACAGATGTATGAAATCTTGTGGTGAAAGTGTACCACCTCTGCAGAGTGTCAAACTATTCGAATAGCCGCGTCCGCGGTTATGGACAGTTGGAATGGCCATACTGTTTCGTTGTCAGATGTTTTCTAAATAACTTGAAATGAATGATGAACCTTGACTTGACCACAACAGGGTTGTGTAGATGAAAATAGCTTCCCAACTTAAGTGATTCTAGA
Organism: Avena insularis; assembly: GCA_023614405.1. Classification (NCBI taxonomy): domain Eukaryota; kingdom Viridiplantae; phylum Streptophyta; class Magnoliopsida; order Poales; family Poaceae; genus Avena; species Avena insularis. The sequence continues at coordinate 516,378,067 of CM042694.1, forward strand.
CTTTTATTTTATCTTTTCTTGTTTCAGAACTCAGCTTAGGTTTCAAACTTAACTTGATAGTTATTCTTTAAATCCCGTACTTTAACTTAAGATTATAACCGTTGCTAGTAGTAGTTTGCGAGTACTTAAAGAGTACTCATGGCTTTTGTCTCTGGCTATTATCATGGCCAGATTATGAAGGAGAGTATCAAGATGATAGTCAGCAGGACGACTATGATAACTAGGACTATCTGCCTTCGTCAGCATTGCCTGTGCCCCTGAAGATGGACCCCACCGCTACGCTATCATTTATTTCCGCTGCTTGTTGTATTAAAGACTGGATCATGAGATCCTTATTTGTGTAAAACCTTATGTATGGTTTGTAATGGATGATGTACTATGATATCCAATCCGTTATGTCTCGCAAAAATGGTAATCCTGGGATTCCGAGGTATGGCATAACGGGCATCTGGGATTAAAAATCCAGGTGTTGACAAACACAGCTCCATCCTGTGCTAGGCTAGCTTATGATGTACTACTCCTAGAAAGGCCTGACCTATTTACTCGATAGGCACCAGGAAACATAGAGAAGAGAGAAAAACCATGCTCGATAGGCGGTACGTTTTCAATCGATTTACTCTATTTTCCTTTGCTCTCCATCCTCTTCCTCTCCATCTTCTTGCTGATCCCCACTCGCCCACCTTTAGCACATGCCAACGCCGCCATGCCGCTTTCAAAGCATCTCCATAGCCTAGTTCGATAGGCACTGCAGATTTAGTAGAGAGAAAGAAGGCACACTTGGGTTTTATTTCATTCTGTATTTCTCTTTGCCTTGATCTCCATCCTCACTTCACCTCCAGCGTCCCAGTGACAGCCATTACCACTCGCACACCAATACATACATATGCGAACATTGCCATGCCGCTTTAGGATCATCTCCGGCGCCCAGTTTGATAGACTGTTTTCCATCTGCTTTCCATTGCTCGCTCTCCAAAACCCCCAATCAAAACCAAATGCCATCGCCCCCACCTGCTCGAGCTCTTCCTCAGGATGGCCCAATTGATCGATGATAGTGACACTTCTAGGGTGTTTTCCGATGCCCCCCTTGAAGAAATATCTGCTAGATGCAACGTCATCACCGCCGCGAGCCTCGCTGCCTGCTGCAAACATTATCTTTACTCAGCAACACATAGTGCATCCCTATCGAAATCTCATCCATTTGGTCTCCCATGTGTTATTCACTCTCACTCAACTGAGGTACCGCGTGAGTACAATGTCTTCTACCGCGACAATCGCATGAAGCAGTTCTACAGGGGCAGCTACTATTGCGGGAGGGGCAAGCAAAAACCGCAGAAGAAGTTCGGGTGGACCTTGTGTGAGCTGATGCCGCCGGACAGGTCCTCCTCCGATGCTGTGATGCCACATTTTGAGGGTAAGAAGTGGGCAGGCGCCCATGGAGATTGGATCGCCACTATTGGCCTCGCCTGGAACTGGAAGCTTATGAATGTGTAAACTTGTCGCCATATTCCTCTACCAGCGATCTTCGATTTTGAGGCCACGTCCAAGGTACTTAAGTTTATCGCGGTTGGTTAGCCTGCTAATCTACTGAAGATAGCCATTTGCCGAGTTTCCACAGCTACTGGGAACTATATGGATTTCTCTGTCCTGGCCATCTTCGACACGGTAATTGCCTTCCTTGATGGTTCTCATGGTATGTGGATGGTTCTTGAGAACCAGTTCAGCATGTTCAGCTACCACGATGCAATTATCCACAATGGAGTTGCCTATACTGTAACTCAGATTGGCAATGTTTATGCATGGGATCCTCGGGCATGGGGTAAATTTTCCATCCTAAACTTTCAAGCTTCATCATTCAAATTTGGCCCAGCTGACCTCTAAATGTGCTTTCCTTGCAAGGTCATGTGTGTCTTCCGGGGCCACCTGAATTAGACGGTAATTATGAGTACAGTCCTGATCTGTAGTGGTTAGCAAGATCTCCTGATGGTGGTAGCCTTAGTCTGATCAATACTGTGGGTGTTAGTGCTAGGCGATATAATACTACTTATCCTGTGGCTGAAAATGTTGGTTATCATCATGGCCGCAATATTGACACCTATTCTACTGGGTTTTGCTGCCATGTGTTCTCGATTGACACTAGTAGGTTACTTCCATCGAGGCAATGGCGGAGGATTTTAGACCTTGGAGCATTTTCTATCTTTCTTGGATTGAACTATTCAATTACCATTCCAGTTGGTGCGGTAGGACTTGGCCCTGGAGATCTAACGAGGAGCAACTGTGTATACACCTCGCCGCATGCAGTTAGTCTCGGTGGATTTAATATTTATCCTACAATATGCCGCATCAGTATGAATGCTCAAGACGTTGCTGTTGGTTTCTCAACCAACATTGGCTGGAATTTCCCTAAAAAAACATTGGCTGGAATTGGCGGCAGACTCCGTTGTGGTTCATCCCAAGCTTGGCCAACACGAAGGATTGGAACCGTATAATTAACGGTTCAAGGGAGATCATATGGAATAGGGATTTGCGTATCTTGAATTATTTCCTTCGCCTTATTTGTATCATATGGCCTCAGCCATTAACTTGCTGTACTCTAACACTCATTTCGCTACAATGTAGTGCAAGGCCTGCTATTTGATCAAACTCCTTCTGTATGCAAGCCATAGTTTTAGTCAGTGCGGGTTGAATATTCTGCAACTCGTTACACCCGCACCCCTTTATTATTTGTTGCACTTTCGAGTTCTCAAAATATGTGAAATAAATCCGGAACATTAGCTATGTTGTATCTTGTGCATCTACAATATTCGGTCCCACAATAAGATCTTATGTGACCTGTGTTAATGAAAAAGAAAAAACCTAAGTGAACAATATCTTGTGTTCATTTGTTCATTTTGTGGTGGCCAGGCCATGTACTAGTAATATTTTTAGGATGGAAATTTATAGATGAACTATATAAATATGATCTATGTTCATGATTTATTTCACATTTTCTGAAAACTTGGAAGTGACACATGCAACGACTTGTTGCCGGTGCAGCTAGTTGCAAATTGTAATTTCCATCGTGGACGTACCTAGTGGGTCCAAGCACATGATGCATGCAGATTCTCACTAGCAGGTGGAGCCGACCTTAACAGGGCCCACATGTCAGTGAATCAGAGCCACACAAAGTCATGCATGTTGCCTGACTTGAGCGAAATATGGTGTCCTTGCATGTATCTCATTTTGCTGCACGGTTGCATGTTGTACACGTGTAATTCCATGTACCTTGTACTAGAACATATATGAACATATGCAACATGCCAAAAATACCACGGACACACCCGTATTGTGCATTATATCTAGTGTATATATTTTCGGTTCTGCGCTACGAGTTCTGCATGTAGGGGAACAAGATGAAAGTACATGTGTCCATGTCGCGGCTACTACTACTAGTAGTAGTTCGTCCTCCTATTTTCCATTGAAAATACTAGTACACTATTTTGAAATGAAAGCTGTAAAAGAAAACCCTCTGGTCAAACTGATGTGACTAGACAATACTGCATGTTTGATACGTAGTAAGTAGGAGTATTGTCAAATTACTAGCTGCGTGGCGTGCTAGTCTAACATACAGTGAAGTCTAGATGGCGGTATCCTCAATGTTGCAGTTGACTAGACAGAGCAAGCAAGTAAAATCTCCTCCCTTGTTTTTTTTTCTTTGCCTCTCCATCTTCTTCCCCAGTCCCCACTCCGCCCACGATCTCCCCCACGCTCTCTCTTCTAACGCTCCCCTCCTTCTGCATAAAACCCCAGCCGCACTTGGCATCCGCCTAAATCCGTCCGGCTGTGATAGCCAATTCAAAGCTCAGCGGGCGATGCAAGTGGGATCAACTCAGCACGGACGATGTCGACCTCATCGTTCAGCGTCTGGACATTTCCGGCCTAGCGCATCTTTGTCAAGCTGCTGTACGATCATATCGCCAACAACAAAGGTACAAAATGGACTGTTCACCATTGGAATGAACCCTTCCTACTGATGCCTCAGCCTGCTTATTGGTTCGACGAGCACTATGATGGTACGAGGGTACATCTTCTGCACAACACGGTGTACGACGTGGTGCCCCTCAACCATCCTCGGCGCACCGCCATCCTGCCCTTCATGCACGAAAAATTCTGGGTTGGCATGAACGGCGACTGGCTTGCCACGGTGGACCAGCGCCGAGTCAGGTGCCTAGGAAACATCTACACCTATCGAGTAATCGACATTCCATCGATGGATACTTGTGATATTGCGGCCGCCTCACATCCACAATATAACCTGTAATGCTACTAGCTAGCTAGGGTTCCCCAGTTACATGTAGTCATTTCTAAACTCATTCACATTTCAAAAGTTTTCTTTTTGGCGAATCCGCAGGTATGGAGAAAATTTCAATAAGTTGTGGGATGGATCTCTTGAGTTGTTGAAGATCGTAATCTACAGAGTGCCCATAGAAGCTAGGGGTTACACAGACTATAAGCTCCTCGTGTTGTTCGACGGTGAAATCGCCTACCTGGAAGGTGGTAGCCAAGTTTGGAGATGTCTGGAGCAATCAGGTATTGGAAGACGATAGTATTATGATTCCATTGAACACGGTGGCCTCATTTTTGCGGTCACAAGTCAAGGCTGCACCTAATGCTGGGATCCCACATCGGAAGGTAATTCTAGTTCAATGATGATACATTGCGAGTGATTCAGTGAAGTTGTTCTTCAACTACCTTGTTTATGTTTTACCTTTCGTATGACTGAATGAGCACACGCTTTATGTCCTAAAAAATGAATGAACCATTACCAGTAATGAATTAGTACCAGTAATATGCCTTCCAAAAATATAGTGTATGACGGCGTCCCTGCACTACTAAGTTCGTTCATTGTCAAAATATGAAAGGTATTATTAACCAGCATCTCAATTGTGAGCGCAACACAGTGAAGACGGGTTTATTTATCTATTTGTACTTTCAGGCCCTCCTCGGATTGTAGGAATCACATAGGATTTTTGTAGGACACCAATCTTTCCTATTTGGATTTTGCCTTGGGATTCAGAGGAATTGTGTAGGATTTGGATCCTTAGGAATTTTTTTCTATAAAATGTTGTTTGATCCTAAAGAGTATAATCCTTAGGAATTCCTTCAAAGGATTCCTTTGCACTCTATTTTGGAGTAAAATTTCCATCCAATCCAACCTATTTGTACAATTCCTTTGGTTTTCCTGTGCAATCAAACACCACTTGATCCAAAATACTACAGGCATCTAATCCTATAGGATTCAAGTGGACATACCTGTATATAAAAAAGTAGCGCTTCCTCTTTTGAAACTTATAACAACTAGGAAACTAAGATAAGCAAGAAATCCAAATATTCGAAATAGCAGAGTAAGAAATGCAATTCCTAATGTTGTTAATTTATTGAGTAATATTATTGTCAGGTTTTTCCTAATCACACTGTTAGCATGAAAAATGAAGAATGCTGGTGTTAGAATATGTATTCTAGTAATGAACTTTTTGTCTCGAATTCGGATGTTGCAGGAAACAAGGAGCTTTCGTTTATAATCCCAGCACCTATTCTGAATGATCGGCTAGGCATGTGGTTCCTCGCTCAATCGGCTGATGGTGAATGCTTGATGATCGTAATTACAACATATAGCATGGGGGTTGGCCATGGCGAAGAGGGTGAAATCATTCATCATGCTCAAAATAGGACCTATATCCTGCCTCTCGTGTCTGCATTTTTGAAGAGGATCCTAGCTCTGCTGGACCTCCAGGGGTCATCGTTTGGAGGCAAGTTAACAGCCTGGGGACAACTCTCTGTTTCTTGGTCTCAATTATCCAATCATTGACAAGATGATGAAGAAACATGGATGCAAGGATGCTGATGGCACATTGTTCCCATTCATGAGGAAAAACTGTGTGTACACAACATACAGGAGATTTCACAGAATACAGTTCCCTCAGATTAAATGTTGCAACCTGCAGCTAACTAAAGGTGAGCCTGTGGCAGTTATCAGCCTTCCCAAAGATGGTTGGAACTCTATGCGACAGGCGACAATTTGGTTTAGGCCTAGTTTAGGTTTGGTATGCTCGTTGTGCTGTCCCTAGACTGAGTTGTGGATCTTTCTGGTGTATCATTGTGTCATCTTTTTTTCCATCGTGGTTCAACAGTTGACAGTTAGTACACTGGTTTTAGTGGCCAGCTTGAATCGGTTTATATGAGCCCTGCCGTGCTTTTGTATTTAGTATTGCCTTCCACGGTATAATCCATGTAGCCGTGCTTATTTCGTAGCGTGATTTCTGTACTATAGTTTTCAGTACTGTTACTGGCTTGTATATACGCGACTCGTGCATTTTTTTTGAACCATCGCACCTCGTGCAGCTTTGTGTTTTGAGAGGAATATTCCTTCTTTCCTCTTAACGAATAGGGAAAAGTAGGTCACTGCTTCTTATAGGGCCACGAAACAGGCCTTAACTAGGCCATAATTGATCTTGGCTCGGTACGCTAGAGCAGGCCGAGACACCCTAGGATGATAGCCGCAAATGTTTATGCCGATATTCTAAAAAAAGAGAGTTAATGCACACCCTTCCAAAAAAGAAAAAATGTTTACGCAGACCCCAAATTGTCTCTGATACATGGCATACTTTTGGCGCTACCGTGAAATTACTTGTTCAATACACTATATATCCTTGCTCATTCTTTTGTATGTGAAATGAACAACTCAAGCTCTGATGTGACATGAACAAGTCAAGCTCTGATGTGCTGACATTGTACTGTCCGTGCTAGTGTACAAACTGGTTGTACTATTGTGTTCGAAACTGTGAACTAAATGTGTGAATTCTGAGCCTTTTTTTCATGATGATAATGCCACATGTTGGCGCTAATTTTAGCATGTACTAATTTCATCGTACGAAAGTATACAACTTTGAGTGATCAGTTTAAGCTGGTTCTTACCCGGGCAAGTCAAGGCCACCGTGTGTCTATCGCCAACAGTTTATATTACAAGGTTTTTAGTACATCAAATCGATTGGGAACTTAGGCCGATTCAAAGCCACCCAAACCATCTCGAAATACATCCTTTGCTGAATAGATGATTGCGCGCTGTAAGACTTGATATGACAAGATTTTATGTCAATCAATCAAACTCCCTCCAGTACTTTCCATGTTCGAATCCTGCGATTCCCAAGTTCTACGCTCTGTTCGCTATGTATAATAAGGTGCAATATCGGTCACTTTTCTTCATTTCCAACTACATTCTTTCAGATTCCGCGTAGGTACAGCCAGGTTAGGTGGACCATCGACCTTCAGTACAATATATTTTTACTACCCAGTCTATGAAAACAAATATTTCAACCCCACTTCGGACAAAAAACTTCCCATATTCTTGTTTCAAAAGAAAAACCATTAATTAGCCTTTCATGGTGAGCAGAGTATATATTTTTTAGGGTACCAACTGCATTTTTTTGGAGGATGGGGTACGAACTACATTAAATTTTCACTAAGGACCTAGTGAAATGATTGCACATTCGACCCAACACTGGCCCAAAACCTTGCAAATTTAGCCTGCCGGGTCAGGTGGACTGCCGACCCCTGACATATTGAGCATATTGAATTTTCAGTGAGGAGGTTATTATAAAATAGTACTACATTCTACCCAACTGTGGCCCAAAACCTCGCTAATTTATCCTTCCGGGTTCAGGTTGGCTGTGGGCCGCCAACCCTCAACACATTATTACTTGGTTTTTTGAGCTTGAACCACACTAGAAAGTTTTGGTAAGGAGCCCACGATAAGAAGCACACTGGTTCACAAGATTGGACCCAAGTTATTTTTTTATTGCCCAAAATCGTCTTAATTTAGAATTTCGTGCCATTCTGATAAAGTATAGGACAAGATTCTCCTACCAATGTTGTATTTGTACAAATCATTTAGCTTTTTTATGGCAAGTCGTCAGGGTCGCTGCCTTTTCATTTTAAGTGATTTCAACATTTCTAAATGTAATGTTTTCTAGTAGTGGCATAGATGGTTCTGGTGTAGTGGAAGCACACACGGATCCCATTTGTTGAAGTCTTGAGTTTGATTCCTAGTTTTTTTAATATAAATATATAATATATAGTATAATCTTTGTCGTTCTTTTACATTTTTTCCAGCATACACACCTTTCTTACACAGAGAAGGCTGACATCAGGGACCTAGCAATGTTGCCAAGGTCAAAACAGTGGAGTCCATCATACACACTTTGCATTTGCAGAGATGCTGACATGTTGGACCCAGCAGAGACCTTATACAGATGTTGCATCGAGCAATCAATGTTTCATTTATAGAGAGGCTAATATGTGGGACCCAGCAGCGCGACCTTATAGAGATGCTGCATTGAGCAACGTTGCCAGTTCAAAACAGGGAGGCGCGAGCAAGAAAAAAGTTCAGCATGCATACGTTTCTTTATAATGAGAGGCTGAAATGGGGGACCCATCAGTGTGAGCAAACTGCAGATTTATCGAGCAACGATATCTAGTTCGAAACACGGTAGCACTAGAGAAGAAGAAAATTTCATCATACCCATGATTCTTCTAATGTGAGGCTGACATAAGGGACCCACCAGCCTGAATAAACGGCTGATGCAGCAAGAAACACTATCAAGTTTGGAACACGAAGGCGCGAAAGAGGGTAAACAATCCATCATACACACGTTTCTTCTAATGAGAGGATGACATCTGGGGCCTAGCATTGTGATTAAACGGTAGATGCATCAAACAGCGCTATCAAGTTTGGAACAGGGTAGCGCGAGCGAAGGAAAAATCCATCATACACACGTTTCTTCTAATGAGAGGATGACATGTGGGGCTCAGGAGGTAGATTAAATGGTAGATGCGTCGAGCAGCGCTATCAAGTCGGAACATGGTAGCGCCAGTGAAGGAAAAAATTACATCATACACACGTTTCTTCTAATGAGAGGATGACATGTGGGTCCTAGGAGGTTGATTAGACGGTAGATGCATCGAGCAGCGCTATCAACTTCAGAACAGGGTAGCGCGAGCGAGGGAAAAAAATTCCATCATACACATGATCCTTCTAATGAGAGGCTGACATGTGGGACCTAGCAGCCTGACTAAACGGCAGACGCCTCGAGCTACGTTATCGAGTTCAAATCCGGGAGGCATGATCAAAAAGTATGGTCCGCTAGAGATACTAACATCCGGGACCCATACGCCTCAAAAGACTTCGGCGAGTTAGCATCGCGCGAGGAAACGAAAATTATGCTTCTGCCATGCGTTGGCCGAGCTTCCTCCATGTTTTTAGCAGGTCCTTCATAGTAGAGGGCCACGAAACCGGAAAAAAAATTCCATCGGCCACGAAACGAAAATCATGCTTCTGCCACGCGCTGGTCGAGCCGAGAATTTCTTCGCGGAATACACGCCTTATACGACGACCGTCGGGCCAATTTGTTGCGGAAGGAAACTTTTCTTGTAGTGACATGTTATGAACATGGGGTTGGACTGACCCATCTTGAGACTGGCAATAATACTTGCAACTCTCTTTATACAACGTGTACATTTTGTCCTTAGACCTGAGTTTGTCGCATGTACTTGAGATGTGGATCGACCTACTTTGGGGCTATCAAATACTACTCCGTAACTGGGTAGTTAAAAAGGTAGCTTTCAGGTTTTTCCTGATACATGCTACATGGCATCGGTCAATCAAGATGGGATTTGCCCCTCTCTACTTGAGAGAGATATCTCTGGGCCCCTCGAGTGATCGGATTGAGAAATACATGGTCGTGCTACATATGGTTAAGAGTTAACCTAGTAAACGGATTCTGAATCACAGTATCGAGAAAGAGAGGTCAGCTTACAGCTAGACCAAATATCATAGGGCAAAGGGAAATACATGTATTCAACCTTGTGATGGTTCGTCCGAATGATCTTTATATGTGTTTAGGAGTTGGCACGTCTTGCTAGAGGCCGCTACCAACTATTGACAGAGTAAGTGTACTCTTGTCATGTCTATACGTGTATGAACCTATAGGGTCACACACTTTAGGGGCCAGAAGCCTAATGAGGATCGGATCCAAATTAGACTAGTGTTAGGCTGCTAATGGGCTGGTAATGTAGAAGCCCACCAGGGATGCCTATATAAGAGAGAGTGAGGCGAGCTGAAGATGGTAGAGCATTCCTCCCAGCCGCCACTCCTCTTACACCTGTGTTGCACGAGCAGACCTAGCAGTCTGGCGTGTGACGGCTTCCACTCCGAACGTGTGGATACCTCGGAGGTGCTGCAGCTGTAGCACTTATACGAGCAACGCAAAGGGGAGCTTCTCGTGGGACGAGGATGAGGAGGAGATGTAGAACATCTACACTGCCACGATGTGCTTCACCGAGTTCCGCAACTACGTGTCTAGTGGTAATCTCGTGATCTATGACATTAGTATTCCTAGTTGACACGATAGAAATTTTTTATTTACGCTAGTGTAGCCTACCCGTTACCGTACACATCATACATAACATTCCATGTCATCGACCGTAAAACCTTTGGGTTGTAAATTAAAAAGAACACGATATACACAAAATGTGACATGACAATAATCAATAGTTGGTCAGAACATTGACATATAACATAAATCATATGCTAACAAAAGATCTCTAATCAAAACTTCCCATTGATTACGATTTAACTAGAGAAACTCAAATCACATGATGAACAATAAGATCAGATGCTAAACTAATAGCTAACATTAAAATAATCATAACATTAATGTAACACATTGTGTCATTACACCTATGGATTCTAAGATCATCAATAATCATTTTGTCATCAAAATTTGACACCATAGTTTAAAAAATATCAAGCTAATATGTCAAAGTTTATCATTAAGACTTTGAAAACATGGTACAAAATACCATTCATCATGAATATATGTATCATCACTATTACACATGTCATTTCGTCTAGTAAACATTAGACATACATTCTCAACAAAAATGACATAAATATTCTCCAAATATAGTTTGGTCATTAAATACGTGAATGTTCACCAAAGTCTAACCATTGTTAAACCATAATTGTCAAATAAAGAACAATATATGACCATGATATCAAATATCAGATTAAAATTCTCACAAAAAAACATTCTTGAGGGAATAATCATCATTATTAGCCTTCATAACTTTAGTCTATGCATGTCAAAAGACAAAAAAATGCACTGACACAACAGTTCACTATAATGGTTCAATATTATTAGGCCACATAGTACAGTGTAAAAAACTGAACCACGCGACCATAGAAATTTTTCTTAAGGCAACCTTGGAACATTAGTGATGATCACATCATGAAGAAATGCCATAATAATGACATCAACATCAACATAAAGAAAAACATTCCAGTGGTAAGTATAATTTTTACAACATTGAACATCAAAATGATAATCTATAAAATAGGATCATCAATAAGAATTACATCAACATTAATCACACGAATCAATTTCCATATGAAAACCAACCTTTATTGTGCTCATAATACATACACATTATCTCATCATAACTTTTGGCCATTTCATGAATTTAATGGTGCATATAACATTATTTGAAAGCTTTAAAGTGCACCAGAAATTAATAAAAAATGCCTAAAACCTTTATCATGAATATGAGCTATATCATTCTCATGTTAAATATCAACTTCACAACATTATTTCTTAAAATGAATTGATATTTATAACGATAGTTAACATCAAATGTCATGAAAAAATTAACAACGTATCAAAAATTCTGAATAATTTTTCTCATCTATTTCATTCTTCAGAAATATTTTTAATAGTATATTTTTCTTAATTTCAGCCATTTTTTACTTAAACAGCATTCCAACAATGTGGTAATAGTGCAAACATTGTTATATATACACTATAAATAGAAAAAAAACTCAATCTTCAATTAGGCCCAAGGCCCATGAGCCCATCAAAAAATTCCACCCGAGCGGGTGTTAGACAAACCTTGGCAACGAGCCAAGCTAACCTGGGCTTTAGCCCATGGTTGAAATAGGACTCTCAACTCCTACATGCCAACCACCATGCCCGTGCCATGCTCAGTCATTGGATCGGATCCAACGGTTGTCATTGCTTGCGGTGGGAACAAAAGGACCTGTCAACTTGGAAACCCTAGATCAGTTCCTCCTCTCTCCCCATTTTCCCACTCATGTGGGTGAAAAGCAACGGTGGCAGCGACGCTCCATGCTCCCCCTTCTCCATGCTAACATGGTGGAAGTACTTACCAGAAGAGCGTGTGTTGGACCAGTTCCCATATGCTCTTTCGCCGAGCATGGCTGCCACCATCGGTTTTGTGCGGGCGGCGAGGGAATGATACAACAGGTGTGTGTCATTCCGGCACGGTGGCTCTTCTTGTCGACGCCGATGTTTTGTGGTTGTCGCAACACATTGTTCCATCAAATAGGACATGCGGTGTTGTGTGCACATACCCATGAGGGGTAGAGCCGCAGTCGCCATCTCCATGTTCGTGTGAGGTGGACATCTTTCGTAGAGCACAGCCGTTCGATGGCGGCCACCATCATGGAGGCCGGCGACCCCTTCTTCCATTCCTCGCCAAGGCGCATCCTCCCGCTCGTCCTCTCCATCTGGAGAAGGAAGAGTCGCTGCATCATAAGTGAGTGCCCAATCCACTTTTCATTTTCTAAATCCTTTCAATTTTGGGATCTATGATTTCACATAATTATAGGTTATTTTACACGATTCCCTCCTAATTGCTAATTGAACCAGAGAAACACTAATACATGAACAATTAATTAACTAAGATATAACCATGAGCATGTTAGATCACCATTGGCTAATTAAAACCTTAAGCATATTCATTAGCACTGATTTGTAGGAGGTTAGAAGTAAAACATGATCATTAAGATGCCAAGTATTTAGGCCAAAACCTAACAAGATCTCCTAATCAAAATAGGACTCTAAGATGATCAAATCTTTCTCTGATACCATTGTTGTATTTTAACATTTCTCGATAGAGTGTAAACAACATCAACTAATCATATAGAGCACCTAAGAATGTTTAGACATCATTAGGAGATATACTTACAAGTAACTTAAGTATTACCTATATCTTCCAGAAGCAGGTATGATCTAGCCCATGGCATGGTTGATGGATATAGCAGCAAGTCAAAGACCTGGAGATGCTGGAACACCACCGGCACTACCCTCTTGCTGGCTGACGATGGTCATCGGTCACCTCTTTCAGCACCTGTTAGGATCGGCATTTTGTTTAGGATATTTCTTATAGTGTGTGTTCGTCAACCCACACAGGAGTACCTCCTTTTCCTCTTTATATTGGGGGTTGTAGAGATGGGACCGAAACCAACATTGAGTTTGGGTGCCTCCCGATCAGGGCATGTACACGGGGTTGACTCCCCTTTTATCTCGGTTTGTTACAACAATTGTAGATCAATTCCAACATGTACAACTTACTCTTCTCATCCCATTCATAGTTTGGCATGAGATAGAAGTTCTACCTTGCAAGATGGCAAAACTCCAAGTATATTTCTCGTGTTGGGAAGAGTTGGGAGTACTCCATGCGTGTTAGATCCAAGAACACAGTAACCTATTAGGAGGGTCAATCTAACTCAACCACTTTGAGAGGTTTGCGCTTGTATGCTTGTTGTGGAACTTTCAACAGGTTGTTGCGCCTGCTGCAAGAACACCTTGCTCGTGTGATGGGTAAGCTTGTGTAGAAGTACATCAATAATATGCTTAGTTGTTTGCTCATGGTCTACGTCATCATTGGTGGATGATAGTACCTTGTAACACCCTGTCCACCAGGCCCCGGGGGTGTCACTCCTGGAAGTTTATTAGGATCTCTAGACTAGCCCCACAGACCAACGCTTGTCTTTTCTACGCACTTTTTCCACACTCGTGCGCACCGGAGAACAACTTTCCGGTCGGTCACCTATCGTCAAATTGCTCCAGGACAAGCATGCTTAACCTTCTAGTTCTTTCCAGATGAGCTTCCGAAAAATAAGTTGCAACTTATTGGTATATGTATTCTACCAATCATATTAAGCCACGTGCTAGAATCTCATAGGCCTCTTGTACTTTCCCCCATGTCATGACTGAAACGCACCAGAGGAAGTAAACGATAACTCTGTATCTTGTGCCTTTCCTCTGATTCTTGGTATTGATCACAGGACCACTCGACCATGAGGCTATATACGGAATCTTCAGAATGTACCAGTAGATCCATACTTGAAAAGATGGCTTTGATCCCAAGAAGGGGCATGTTCATCAATTCAACAACAATAGGGTACCTGCATTTATATAATCATGACTTGAGTATACACTTCATGCAAGATTGTGAAAAAAATGTCTACACCTTTTCTAGTTTGAGAAAATATCTGCATTTCCTCAAAAATAAAAAATAAGGCGACATCATGGAGAAAATATCAGATGGTGATCACTCACTTGATCAAAACCTTGTATATGTTGGCAATGAATTCCTTGGCTGCATTTCTCAAACACTAAACCTCAATGACTAATGAAATGGAGCATGGATGGTCTAGGTAGTGTAGTGCAGATTTTGTGGTTATATGCAAGCTTGTGAGAAACTGACTACAATCCTTCATGCAAGAAAGAACCTCAAACTTCTCAGCCACCATCAAGATTCCAAGCAGAAGGGTGGGATCCCTTGCAACTTTCCACTTTAAACCTTAAACCCCCACATCGAGTTTGATATTTGAAATAATAAGAACTCAATTTTGCATCCAGGAGGACTTGAACCTGGGCGGATGAGTTATACAAGTGAGATAGGCTCACTTCTTATCTCATTAGATTCTTTCATGATATGTGAGAGAATCTAAGAAGCATGAAAGAATTACTATTAGAAATCATGAGACAACTATAGAATAGATGCATTCCAAAAGGTTATCAGAACTATACCTTGATAAAGAAAGAACTTTTTTGTAGCAAGAATAGCGGAATTGAAAAAACTGGTCTTTACTCATAAAATAGGTGTACCCATAATAGTTGAAGATTTAATACTTTGTTCTTTATCACCTACAAAATACCAAGATTAGTTAAAATTGTGCAAATGTTAAAGCTATATAATAGAATATAAAAAGGATTTCAGCTGTTAAAATACTTGGAACACTCTGTTCTCGAACGGGTATAGATTCATGTGATCAATCTCTAGAAATATGGTAAATGTATAAATAACATCCATCAATCTAAACATGCTTGTAGGTGTCTGAGTAAAGCAACTATAGTTTTTATAGAAATGATGATGTATTGGGTCACATGGTAGGAATACTAACATCCTTAAAACAACCAAAACATGGTCAGCCTGCCACGACGTCCTCCACTGATCAACTATATCTTTCTCACCATATCATCAAGCTGGTAAAGTAAGCACAGTTACCCCCCAAGAATCCCACTAGAACTTCCTATAATTTCGTTCACACAAAATGTTATACTATTATTCAATGAATTATTGTATCTATTACCACACAAGCAACTAGTAGCAGAAGAAAGTTCAACTAGCTAAACATGATAAAGTCAACTAACAGTTGGTGGGTATCTTGCCAACATTGGCATAACGAGGCGTGTAGGATAAAACATGCAACAAATGGCTACCCTTGTTACCAAATTGTTGCAGTACCCATGGATGGACCTAGCGTCCCTACATGCTGGGCGGCCACCCAGTCTTGCCAACAATGCAATGCTTTGAATTTGTGGTTTTCTATAGAGATTTTGTCTAAAATTTACCAGCTTAACCTCGTTTGCCGAGGCTTCTGAAACTTTATGGGTCCTCCACTAGCAGTACCATACTTAACTATATACAGAAGGAAGGCGAACATGTGGATGCCATGGATATCGAGAGAGACATGGCGCTATGCATGCATGCGTCGGGGATGACAACCTTGTATGATAGGGTGCTATGCCAGAGAGGAGGTAGAGCAGTGAGCATGGTGCGATGGAAACAAAGTGATCAGGTTGGGGCTCGGGTGCACCTCTTGTGCTTACGTGCAGGAGGGGAAGTTAGGTGTGGCGGTGTTGGGGAGCCGCTGGCGATAGAGAGTGATAGAAAGCCTCTAGGAGAAACTGATTGAGGTTTTTCCCAATAGCGTAGGGGTTTTTATGCAGAGAAGCGGTGGCGGCTGGGGGTTTTCTGTAGAGGTTATAGGGGTTGGGTAGATGGGATAGGGTTTTGATTAGGTGGGTTTGGGATAAAAGGGGAGGAAGGAGCCGTCAGGGCTGGGGTTTGGTCCATGCCTAGCCAGGATGGCTCCTGGGGGTTGGACTGATCTCTCTCCCTCTTTGTTTTTTGAGAAGTCCTCTTTGTTTTATTTGTCTTCACATCATGCTCTTGTGGACTCACCATGTCATTAGGTACTTCTGCCTTCTTTCCTTAAAAAGTGTACTTCAACTTTTGTTGGGGATATGCATAATGGGTGTCACTGTAGCATATCTCTAATTGGGATAACTCGGGTGGCCCACAAGTGTATCATGGCCTATGTCCTACTGGGCAGCCCAGTTAGAAGGATCCAGAAGGGAGGCCCATGCCAGAATAATAGGGAGGCAACGACACCAAGACATACACGAAGTTGTAGCCTTGGAGTGCAAGACAAGAAGACTAGTTAGTGTTAGTGTAGGCCTTTGAAACCTATCCGGTATGGACTTTACCCCATAACCCTAGGTTATAGCGCCTTTATAAGACAGACATGTGGGAGATCTTAGGGCACAACTTAGTAGACAACTTCGCACATTGAACCCTACAATCTCTATAACCCGGTGTATTGCCATTATAGTGATTGGAAGCAAGAGTAGGATTCCACCACCGTCGTGGGATCTGAACCTAGGTAAACTATGTTACCTCATACCCACCAACTCGCTACCTTACCCCACCTCTCTCTCAACGCTCTGTGAGGACCCCTCCATGGCATACTCATCGGCAATACCACAACAGTTTGTGCCCACCATGGGGCAAGAGGCGCTTATATCTCTACAACGGGTGAGGACCAATATCTTCACGGGAACTGGTGACACCATCACCATTGGGAATGTTCTATTCCGTGCCAATGTTTCGATTGCCCCTCCGGATGAGTTCTGGATCCCGACAAAGATGAACCCCACTCGCTTCTACATTGTATCGATCGTGGACATACACATCTTCATCGATGAAACCCACTCGGATCTAACTCCTAGGAAGTCGGACAAGCGTCAAGGCCCACATGGAATGCCTTTGGGCTGGATATGATCATGGAAGAACGATCAAGCTTGTATCTCTCTTTGGAGTTTGATAGCTTACATCTGGAAAAATCAAGGCTCGCCCACACAGCCCCTGTGCAGAATATAAAGGTTGAAGACCAAAGCGGATCTGGTTGGCTTAGCCAGGTATTAGAGAAGCATCGGTCGCACTTCCTCGATGTTCTTAGCATTTTAGATCTCTCATGCTGCATCCAGAAGCCAGATGAAACCCCAAATGAGTACCTAGACAAATGTCTTAGGTTGCGAAACTCCATTGAGGGAATTTCCAAGCGGACTGCGGTGTTCTGTTTCATCGAAGGACTCACAAAGGGAACATTACTCCAACATACGCTAATGTGCCCAGAGGCCTCAGGAACCCTCAGATTCTACCAGGTGATCAATATTGTTAAAAATTTCTCCACTGCTGATACGGTTAAACTAGGATCTCCCAAAGAGGTTGCCAGCAACAACCACATCATCAGTTACATTGCTTCAGGTTCAGGTTCTACCTCCAAACCGGCCCACAAAAAATCTGAATCAATCCTAGATGCTCTTTATGTCGAGATCGGTGATGTGGATCTCGGAACTGATCCATCCAACTCAGAAAAACTTGAAGCTGCCATGAAGGAGATGGAGGCGGCCCTCGAACTCGATGAATGCAATAATCAAGCTCCCACTTCTCATCAGGTTTCTATTTCCATTGAGAATGTGTTCAAAGGAGACACGGTAGGGACGCGACCACAGTTAAGGATGTTCCAGATCCCATGGAGGCAGCCAAGACCATGCCCCCTCCGGTCTTACCTTAGCATCAAGTGCATGAGCTATACGCTAGACCTAGCGGCACCAGTCAATCAAACATGCATTCTCCTCCGCCACCTCCATTAACATCGAAGGCGGGTGACCCCTTTGTTAATCCTACTAACTAGGTTATCTACGGGTAAGCCCTCATAAAGCTCTTAACTCTGGATCATATCTAGAATGCTACCAGGCTCAATGAGAAGCACAAATAAGTCCTTGTAGACGCCAAGCACATCATAGAGAAAAGCGATAAGATCAACAGAGATCTCACAAGGGCAAAGGACACCTTTAAGGTGGGAAAAGCAACAAAAACATAGTACAAGAAGCTACTTGCTAAATAAAAGGCAATACACATCCCAACTCACATTGTCCAGGATCTAGGAGTCAAGCAAAACCTGGGATGGGCTTCGACAAGGATAGAGAAACCTATGGATACCCCTTATTACGATAAGGCCGGGAAGCATGTCATGCCAATTCCTGCCTGAACATAGCCATCACCAAAACACTGCTGGAACAAGATAGATCACCAGCTACAATGGAACATGTCTATGATCTAGTCGCCAAGGCTATCAATGTTAACACACGGATTTTAATCCTAGATGCCTATTATGCCATACATCACAATCCCAGGATTACGATTTTTGCGAGACATAACAGATTGGTATCACAGTACATCATCCATTACAAACCATAATAAATCTCTTACCAATAAAGGATATCATGATCCAGTCTTAATACAATCAAAGCAGCGGAAAGTAAACGTAGTAGGGGCTCCATCTTCAGAGTCACAGGCAATGCTGACGATGGGAGATGATCATAGTTGTCATAGACCTCCTGCTATCCATCTTCCTGGTAGTCCTCCTCATAGTCTGGCCACGGGAATGGTCAGGGACAAAGCCATGAGTACTCTTTAAGTACTCGCAAACTATCACTGACAAGTAAGGTAGTTCTAGTGGGAATCTTAAGCTCTAGGTTTATTTGCAAAAAGCCAGGTTTATTTCATACTGAGTTAAGAAGTAAATAAAACTAATTTAATGTTCTACGTCACCTAAGTGGGAACCTAGTTTTCATATCCACAACCCTGTTGTGGTCAAGTCAAATTCATAGTTCACTTCACAAGTCATTTTGAAAACATCTGACAACAGAACAGTATGGCCACTCCAACTATCCATGACCGCAGACGCGGCTATTAGAATAGTTTGACACTCTGTAGAGGTGGTAAACTTTCACCACAAATTCGATACATCCATCAGGGATAACCCTGAATCATCATACTTAGTATGCGGATAATCAATCATAACCTTTCAATTACACACTCTAGTATAGGCACCTCTCCTATGAGCTTGGCCTCCTAGCCATGGCCATCTGCCATCCTGGGCACTACATAGGTGGACATTCACACTCACGAGGTAGCCTCAACTCAACCTCTTCTACGAGGGAACCCATACTAAGGCATATAAACTACTAGTTAATCCCTACCCAATTCAGGTATTGTGGTTGTACAGTAAAAATTGGAATGGTAATGCATCCGAACCCAACCATCAGTTTTTATAAAGGGCTAAGGCTCATGCCTTAACATTTTCATCATCAAAACATTTTCTGTCCATAACACATGTCAAAACATTTCAATAGAATGAATCCTCATTCCAAGGTTTTCATAATCATTTTCACCAAGTATTCCCATCTAAAGCGATCAACTTTTATGCTTAGCACTAGCTACTAAAGTTGAGGGTATTCACTAATGAGGGGTGCTAATCAAGTGTCACTATCCAACTCTAGTTTCATGCCTTTTGCTGACATCTAAGTATAACTACTTAGGCCTAGTTTTATACTCTTTATGGTATCTATACTATTTTTCAATACTCACAAAGCAATAACTAAAAGTAAAGAACGTTGGTAAGAATAAAATAATAAAGCTTGCAAGTAAAACTTGGGATTGGTATAATCAAAGTTGCATAACCAAGCATGCCTAAGGCATCGTGCATAGGTTATCTTGCAAGGATGGCTTGCATAGGTATGATACTTGCAAGTGTTAGCTTGCCTTGAGTAGTGTAGTGGTTGAAGTTCTCTTCTTCTTCTTGGCAGTACTCCTCCTCCTCATATCCCGGGTCGGTACTATCGTCTATAAATGAATATGAGGTACACAATCACCAAACAATACTTAACTACTTCTATTTAGCACACAAAGTTTCACACTAGATGATCTAGCATCATCATAATCATCACATGAAATAACGACCTAGTCTTATTTTAGAAAAGTAATTTCTACACATTGAAAATACTTAAGATTTAATATTCTCCAATGAAAATAGGGGATCATGTTGACACATGTTATCACCACATATTCTAATACTTGGGAATGTGATTTAAAGTGGTGGTCATATTTTATAAAGTGTAAGATTATTATTGAATACAATTAAAGTGACTAGAAATGCCCATATAGCATTCTTTTATTACTAGTCCAATGTCACTGCATGTAAACCTAAATATTTTTACATATTCAGATAGATCTTGTTAAATGTGATTTTTGAGAGATGGAATCAACTCAAAAGCATTTATGGTTGATTTTTGAAAAATGTTTGAAGGTGGAAATGTCTCTGTCTTGTTATTTTTACTATAGGTGATCTATAATTTCAAATGGTTTAAATCTAACGGGCTTGGATAGATATTTTGAATACCTTTCTAACAAAATTGGAATCATGCAATTTGGTTAAGTAAATCTCTTTGTTGATTTTTGAATCTACTGAAAGAATCTAGTTTTAACTAAATTGGAAAAAGATTATTTGAATGGATGGGCTCTGCACGGGAAACCAAGTGGGCCAGCCCAACAGATCATGCAAGGCGCAGTGTCGCTAATCGGGGTCCCACTAGTCAGTGGCTCATTTAACCCGAAACGGTATATTTCAATCTAGGTCGTGCGACTAGACTAGGATCTAACGGCTGAGGTTCATCTTCTACGTCAAACGGTGCCGGCGAGACTGAACCCTAACAGCGACGGTGGGGGTACGTGGGGGCTCACCTAGGCTCCAGCTAGAGTCATCGATGGGGGCAAACGATGTTGTAGATGATGGCGGTTCGAATGGTGGTCACGGCGGCTCCTGGGGTGGCTCCAATCAATGGCTCCACTTCTCCTCTACAGCGGCGGACTCCGGACAAATTCTAGTGATGTGGTGCTCGCCTTGCTCCGAGGAGAGGTGTGGGAGGTTCTGTGAGGAGTGGGGAGTGAGGTGCGGAGAATAGAGGCTGAGGTGGCCTCTATTTATACACCGGTGATAGGGATAGAGCGGGGTGGCTCGGGCTCGTTGGTGATAGCAATACAGGGGGCTATAGGCATGGCTGTGGGTAGGGTTCGGCGCGGTCCTTCCTGGCGGTCGTCGCACGCTTAAAGGCTCAGCACGGGGCGGTCTAGAACGGTGGGGACTGGTCGGTGCTCTGCGCAGGAGCGTCGGTGTTCGAGACGACGTACAGGGGCTACGGGTCGCGCGGCGGCGAACGGGCATGTCTGGGAGGTAGCTAGGGTCACAGCGAGTGCGAGCACGCACGGTGAGGGCGAGGGGCGACATGTGTGCACGTGTCGGCTGCGGCACTCTGGCGCGCTCTCGGCATGGCAGTAGAGAAATGGGTGCGGTGTTTCTCGGGTGGTCCACGGCTTGCCTGCGGTCGAGGGGTGGATAGAGGGTGGCGGTGGACGGTCGCCTATCTCCTGGTCATCGTGGGAGAGGGCGGCGCTGCGTGCTTTGAGATTTCCATGGTCGATTGGCGTGGTGAGCATCGGGCAGCGTGGCACTGGCGCAACGTCAATGCAGGGAGTGTGTCTTGCGCTTGCTGGGCACTAGGGTGAGTGAGTGGAGTGTAGAGGGGACAAAGGGGTGAGTGATCACTGCTCAAAACAGTGTAAGTTAGGTAGTGGTTTATGTGTGTCTGCAATGTGTTCAACCAAATGGCCGCATGAAAATAAGTTTTGAATTTTTGAATGAAATTTGGTGAGTGTATTTGTCACATGCTTGAATGTCTATGGTTGCTGGGAAAAGTCAAGTGGAATTGATTTGAGTGGTTTTGGAAAAGTGGTGATCTTAGCATATGAACTTGATTCAATTTTGAATTGTCCTTTAAATAGATTTGGAATTTGTTTCTATTGGTTTGTAAAGTGGGCTTGGGTTTACTTTTTCTTGGTCTAGCAAGGGGTGAAAAGAATTGGAAAAATTTATATTAGAAATCTTTTACTAGAAACACCCAAAGTGGTCTAGTGGTTGATTTTGGTCAAAATGACCATTAGATCATATGATTCATATTTGATTTCTTTTTCTTTTGAATTTGTTTGTAATTGGCCTAGATTATGTAGTATTCATCTTTAAACCATTCTTTATCATTTGTAGAAATCAAACATGGAAATTTCAATCATCCATACACTAATGCAATTCACACATACACTCATATTGGATTTAATAATAAAAGTTTTTGTTAACCCTAAACTTGGGTGGTTAGAACTTGATAATCTTGATTGGTATTTTTGGGGTGTTATAAACCTTCCCTACTTAAACAAAATCTCATCCTAAGATTTAATTAAAACTAGGAACTAAAGAGATTTGGAAACTCAGTCCTAATGTAATCTTCTCGCTCCCAAGTAGCTTCTTCTTGAGTATGGTTGCTCCACTGGATCTTGAGAAATTTGATACTCCAAGTCCTCGTGGTTCTGAAGGCTTCTTCCAAAATACGAATGGGTACTTCACGATATGTCAGATCCTTGTTGATATATATTGCTTGGTGATCTATGTTCTTGAACACTTCGGTCTTCTCCGAAACTTCTAGGAATTTGCGAAGTCACGAGATATGGAACACATCATGTATGGCTAACATCTCCTTCGGCAGTTCCAGTTGATAAGATACTTCTCCTCGTCGATTCAAAATCTTGAAGGGTCCAATATATCTAGGGGCTAACTTCCCTTTCAGTTGAAAACGTTGCATTCCTTTCAAGGGTGATACTTTGAGATACACAAAATCTCCGACATTGAAGGTCAGGTCTTGACGTCTCTTGTCCGCATAACTCTTCTGTCTAGATTGGGCGGTCTTGTGGTGTTCACGGACTTTGTGAACCTTCTCTTCGGCTTCTTGTAGGATGCCGGGTTCGAAAATCTTACTCTCTCCTACTTGCGACCAATTCAGGGGAGTACGACACTTCCTTCCATATAGAAATTAAAAGGGGGCCATTTGCAAACTGGCTTGATAAGTATTGTTGTATGAGAATTCTATGAAAGGTAGATAATCTTCCCATTTTGATCCATATTCTAGCACACAAGCTCTCAACATATCTTCCAAAATTTGGTTGACTCTTTCAGTTTGTCCATAGGTTTGCGGGTGATAAGCTGTGCTCAAGTTCAGCTTGGTTCCTAATCCTTCTTGGACTTTCTGCCAAAATCTTGAGGTAAACTGGGTTCCTCGATCCGATACTATGGTCTTAGGGGTTCCATGCAAACTGACGATTCTAGCAATGTACATCTCTGCTAGCTTCGAACTCTGGTAGGTGGTCTTGATAGGTATAAAATGGGCTACCTTGGATAGTCTATCCACTATGACCCAAATAGAGTCATTTCCCCTACTAGATGTAGGCAAACCGGTTATAAAATCAATTCCGATAGAATCCCATTTCCATTCCGGAATCTGCAATGGTTGCAAAAGTCCTGCGGGTCTATGATGTTCTACTTTGACTCTCTGACAGATATCACACTTGGCTATGTAGCTTCTGATCTCTCTCTTCATCTTGTGCCACCAAAATTGCTCCTTCAAATCCTGATATATCTTCGTTCCTCCGGGATGGATAGAATAAAGAGTATCGTGATCTTCCTACACAAAAACTTGTTTCAACTCAGAATCTGCTGGCACACATATACGTCCTTTGTACCACAAAACTCCTTCTTCATCTTCGGTAAATCCGGGTACCTTCCCTGTATCGATACGACGCTTGATTCTGTCGATACTTGTATTTCCTTTATGTGCTTCCTTGATCTGACTGATCAAAGTGGGTTGAAGTTCTATGCTAATAAAAATCCTTTGCTAACTAGCTCCGTTCTAAACTGCTCCAACTCTTCATGCAAACTTGGTTGGGCTTCTTTTATCATGGTGTTTAATCTACACGACAATCTTCTAAGAGCATCCGCTACCACATTGGCCTTGTCGTGGTGATAGTGAATGTCAAGGTCATAATCCTTGATTAACTCTATCAATCTCCTTTGCCTCATATTCAGCTCCTTCTGGGTGAAATTATACTTCAGACTCTTGTGATCTAAATAAATGTCACAGCGGTTACCCATAAGGTAATGACGCCATTTCTTCAAAGCTAAAACTACAACTGCCAATTCTAAGTCATGGGTAGGGTAGTTTTGCTCATGCTGCTTCAGTTGTCGGGACAGATATGATATGACATTGCCTTCTTGCATCAACACACATCCGAGACCAATCTTGGATGCATCACAATATACATCAAAAGGCTTCTTGATATCTGGCATAATCAAGATTGGGGCTGAAATCAATCTCTTCTTGAGCTCTTGAAACTTGCTTCACATTTGTCTGTCCATTCAAACTTCTTATCTTTTTTCAACAACTGGGTCATTGGTCTTGCGATGCTCAAAAATCCTTCAACAAACTTGCGTTAATATCCCGCTAATCTGAGAAATGCACGGATTTGGGTTTGAGTGGTTGGGGCTATCCATTCTTCAACATCTTTAATCTTGGCAGGATCAACAGTGACTCCTCCTGACGACACAATATGTCCGAGGAATCCTACCTCCTTCAACCAGAACTCACATTTTCTAAACTTGGAATACAACTGATGCTCTCAAAGGGTTTCAAGGATGGTTCTTAGGTGTAGCTCATGGTCTTCTTCTGACTTGGAATAGATCAGAATATCATCGATAAAAACAACGACAAACTTATCCAGGAAGTTCATAAAAATCTTATTCATGAGATTCATGAAATAAGAGGGGGCATTGGTTAATCCAAAAGACATGACAGTGTACTCATACAATCCATATCTGGTGGTAAAGGCGGTCTTTGGGATATTTGTTACATGAATCTTGAGTTGATGATAACCAGTTCTAAGATCAATCTTAGAAAACACTCTGGCACCGGTCAACTGGTTAAACAGATCCTCTATCTTTGGTAGTGGGTACTTGTTCTTGATGGTGACATCATTCATCTTCCGGTAATCCGTACACAAACGGTTACCTCCATCTTTCTTATCCACAAACAAAACAGGCGATCTCCATGCGACGCACTTGGTTGAATCAAACCTTTTTCCTGCATAGCATCAAGTTGCTTCTTCAGTTCCACTAATTCTCATGGGTTCATACTATAAGGTCTCTAAGCTATGGGTCCGGTTCCAGGAACTAGTTCAATGATGAACTAGATATTACGATCTGGGGGCATACTAGGCAATTCATCTGGGAACACGTCGGGGTATTCACAGACTACTCTGACGTGGTCTAGGGTTGGTTGGGCTAGACTCTTGTTGCATTTGAATTGACGGGGCAATGTCTCAGATACATGCTCTACTGACTCTCTAGTGCTACTGGTCATGGTTATGGCTTTCTTGGCACAGTCGATTAATCCTTTATATTTCGACATCCAATCCATTCCTAGTACTACTTCCAAACCTTTGGTTCCAAGTACTATTAGATTAGCATAAAAATCTATTCCATGGATTCTAATAGGTACAACCTTGCAAATTTTTCTAGCATTGGTGGTTGAACCAGGTATTTGAACTATCATAACATGCTTCAATTTGTTGGTTGAATCTTACTAGTGCATACAAATTCTTCTGTAACAAATGAGTGCGATGCTCCAGAATCAAAAAACACTCTTGCAAGTACTGAGTTAATAGAAAACGTACCCAGGATGACATCTGGCGCTTCCTGAGCTTCTTCAGCATTCATGTGGAACAGACGGCCGTTGCGGTTGAGCAAATTCCCTAGGGCAAATCTCCTTCCAGACTAAACATGGCATTGCTGCTAAGCGGGTGCATTCACATTGGTGGCTGCTGCAAGCTTCTTGGGGGCACTCGTTGGAGTAGTGACCCTTGACTCCGCATTCCAAGTAAGTAATCTGGGACTTGTCTTTTCCTGCGATAGGCACCACATTGCTTCCAGTCCTTGGGGCAGTATTGTCATTGTTGTTGTTGGACTTGGGCGGTGCATGGTTGAAGTTATTGGAGTTGGCGGGGTTATTGTTATGGTTTCCTCCAGACCTTGGGTTTCCTCCTCCACAGCTGGGATAGCTTGGACAGGACATAGGGGGTCTGTTGTTTCTTGGGGCATATCTTGCATACGGGTTGGGGCGATACTTCTAGGTATGGTGGGATCTAGGCTGGTGCATCATGCGACGTTTGCAGTTGTCATTGGCTTGGTTGATCTTCCCTTCCATATGGATGGCAGAGTACACTAAAGCTTCAATATCATCAAAGGGAATGTTGACTAGCATGGTTTGCATCTCATCATGCAGTCCGTTCAGGAATCTCTTTTTCTTCTTTGCTTCTGTGTCAATCTCATCAGGGGCATATATGGCTAGTGATAGAAATATGTCACGGTATTCCACCACAGTCATTCTCCCTTGCTTCAGTTCCCTGAACTCATCCCTCATCCTCTTAATCAGACCTAGGGGCACATGAGTCCTGCTGAACTTGAGTTTGAACTCCTCCCAAGTCATCATTTCACCTCCGTTCATGGTATGAATGCTATTCGACCAGGCTATTGCATCACCTGCCAGATAATGGGTGGCCAATAGTACTTTCTCATTGGCCTCAACTCCTGCGACCTCTAAGTTGTTCTCCATGGTTTGTAGCCTGTCATCAGCATCTAAGGGCTCTTCAGACTTACTAAAGATAGGTGGGTTAGTATTCTGAAAGTTCTTGAGCTTGGATCCATGGTTATCCTAGTTTCCATGACCTTGATTATTGTGGGCCATCTGAGCTATCTGTTGGAGAGTGGCTAAGTTGACTTGACATTCGGCTCTACTATCTTCACGGTCAGAAACTAGCATTTGCAGAATCTGTAGCATTGGGTCCTGAGATGAACTGCTTCCACCAGGATTTCCATGAGTCATCTGAAGATTGAGATAGACAATGAGATAAGAGGGAAATCTCTAAGGTTCATGGTTTTGTTTCAAAAAGCTTTAACTTTGAGTTTTGACTCAGGTTTTGTAAAGTAACAACTTCCTCTCATTCATTCATTCATTCAAAAAACACAATGTAAACACACACCACAACACAAATAGAAAACATATGGTTTTAGGAACCATTCTGTGAAACTAAGATACAGTGGGAACGGGTACAACTCATTTCTATGGTAGTGCTCAAGTGCATATAATCATCATCAATGAAGTCGGAATCATCATCATCAATGTGGAACTCCATGGCATCGTCTTCCACGTAGTCATCATCATCACTAAGGTAAGAGTAGAGATCTCCAGGATATCTTCCCCTTCCTCCTCCTTCGCTTCAACTTGGATCTCTTATTCACTGATGGTCTTCTCGAGAGTGGCCACCTTCTTGCGAAGACGATCGATGATGCGATCCTTCTTGTCACATTGACGACAAAGTGATTGGTGCTCCCTGGCGAGGATGGCTAGGGTCTGGTCTTTCTTGACTGCAATGGCATGGTTGTGATTAGCGTAGGCACGGGCGTTGTCCAACTCTTGTTGTCTATCATACAACATGAAGTCGAGATTATCCACTTGATGCTTCAACTCCTGGTGTCCTTGCATCTCCAAGGGCATTCCCATAGAATCACGCCTTGCATAGTGAGAAAAGCGAGTTCCCTGGATCTGGTTAATGTTTTGCCCACACAGACGGGCAAGAGCTTCTTGCATAGCCCTGGCTAATCCATCTAGCCAGCTGTTCTCCCAAACACTGAATTGGATCCTCTCCGAAGTGGGTGCTTCCATTTTGCCTCGGAGATCTGCAATTATCAGCCACGATATCTGTCCTCCTTGATGATCATTGAGTTGGGCACCAAAGAATTCTGGGTGCGGGCGCTCAAGATACTCTTCGAGTGCATCTAGATCCCTCTCAAAGATCAGGTGACCTCCATTTCCCAGCGGGTAGAACTTGCTATACTTTACCTCCATCTATAAGAATTTAGGGTGAGCAAGTTAGTGGGGTGATCAAGTGTGTCAAACTTTTATGTATGATTGCAAGAATTTTTGGAGGAACATGATTTTTTTTGAAAGAATCTCAAGGATAAGAGTGGGAATATGTTTTCATAAATATTTACTTCTTTTGTTTTGAAACTAAGTTTTTGTTCAGACGTCCATTCTAACTAGGGTCTCCTATGGTCAGGATGGCTCTGATACCAACTTGTCAACACCCGGATTTTTAATCCCAGATGCCTATTATGCCATACATTGCAATCCTAGGATTACCATTTTTGCGAGACATAATAGATTGGTATCACAGTACATCATCCATTACAAACCATAATAAAGGTCTTACAAATAAAGGATCTCATGATCCAGTCTTAATACAATCAAAGCAGCGGAAAGTAAACGTAGTAGGGGCTCCATCTTCAAAGTCACAGGCAATGCTGACGATGGGATATGATCCTAGTTGTCATAGACCTCCTGCTGTCCATCTTCCTAGTAGTCCTCCTCATAGTCTGTCCACGGGAATAGCTAGGGACAAAGCCATGACTACTCTTTAAGTACTCGCCAACTATCACTGACAATTAAGGTAGTTCTAGTGGGAATCTTAAGCTCTAGGTTTATTTGCAAAAAGCCAGGTTTATTTCATACTGAGTTAAGAAGTAAATAAAACTAATTTAATGTTCTACGTCACCTAAGTGGGAACCTAGTTTTCATATCCACAACCCTGTTGTGGTCAAGTCAAAGTCATAGTTCACTTCACAAGTCATTTTGAAAACATCTGACAACGGAACAGTATGGCCACTCCAACTATCCATGACCGCAGACGCGGCTATTAGAATAGTTTGACACTCTGTAGAGGTGGTAAACTTTCACCACAAATTCGATACATCCATCAGGGATAACCCTGAATCATCATACTTAGTATGCGAATAATCAATCATAACCTTTCAATTACACACTCTAGTATAAGCACCTCCCCTATGAGCTTGGCCTCCCATCCATGGCCATCTGCCATCCTAGGCACTGCATAGGTGGACATTCACACTCACGAGGTAGCCTCAGCTCAACCTCTTCCGCGAGGAAACCCATACTAAGGCATATAAACTTCCAGTTAAGCCCTACCCAATTCAGGTATTGTGTTTGTACGGTAAAAATTGGAATGGTATCGCATCCGAACCCAACCATCGGTTTTTATAAAGGGATAAGGCTCATGCCTCAATATTTTCATCATCAAATCATTTTGTGTCCATAACACATGTCAAAACATTTCAATAGAATGAATCCTCATTCCAAGGTTTTCATAATCATTTTCACCAAGTATTCCCATCTAAAGTTCTTTAAAAAAAGTATTCCCATCTAAAGTGATCAACTTTTATGCTTAGCACTAGCTACTAAAGTTTAGGGTATTCACTAATGAGGGGTGCTAATAAAGTGTAACTATCCAACTCTAGTTTCATGCCTTTTGCTGACATCTAAGTATAACTACTTAAGGCTAGTTTTATACTCTTTATGGTATCTATATTATTTTTCCAATACTCACAAAGCACTAACTAAAAGTAAAGAACTTTGGTAAGAATAAAACAATAGAGCTTGCAAGTAAAACTTGGGATTGGTATAATCAAAGTTGCATAACAAGCATTCCTAAGGCATCTTGCATAGGTTATCTTGCAAGGATGGCTTGCATAGGTATGAGACTTGCAAGTGTTAGCTTGCCTTGAGTAGTGCAGTGGTTGAAGTTCTCTTCTTCTTCTTGGTAGTACTCCTCCTCCTCATATCCCGGGTCGGTACTATCGTCTATAAATGAATACGAGGTACACAATCACCAAACAATACTTAACTACTTATATTTAGCACACAAAGTTTCACACTAGATGATCTAGCATCATCACATGAAATAAAGACCTAGTCTTATTTATCTTATTTTAGAAAAGTAATTTCTACTCATTGAAAATACTTAAGATTTAATATTCTCCAATTAAAATATGGGATCATGTTAACACATGTCATCACCACATATTCTAATACTTGGAAATGTTATTGAAAGTGGTGGTCATATTTTATAAAGTTTAAGATTATTATTTAATACAATTAAAGTGACTAGAAATGCCCATATAGCATTCTTTTATTACTAGTCCAACGTCACTGCATGTAAACCGAAATATTTTAACATATTGAGATAGATCTTGTTAAATGTGATTTTTGAGAGTTGGAATCAACTCAAAAGCATCTATGGTTGATTTTTGAAAAATGTTTGAAGGTGGAAAAGTCTTTGTCTTGTCATTTTTACTATAGGTGATATATAATTTCAAATGGTTTAAATCCAACGGGCTTGGATAGATATTTTGAATACCTTTCTAACAAAATTTGAATCATGCAATTTGGTTTAGTAAATCTCTTTGAATTGATTTGTGAATCTACTGACAGAATCTAGTTTTAACTAAATTGGAAAAAGTTTATTTGAATGGATGGGCTCTGCCCGGGAAACCAAATGGGCCAGCCCAGCTACACTGCACAGGCACAGCGGGCTGCTGACAGGGGGTTCCCACTATTCAGTGGCTCATTTAACCTGAAACGGTATCTTTCAATCTAGGCCATGCAATTAGACTAAGATCTAACGGCTGAGGTTCATCTTCTACGTCGAACAGCTCCGGTGAGACTAAACCCTAACAACGATGGTGAGGGTACGTGGGGGCTCACCTAGGCTCTAGCTAGGGTCAGCAATGTGGGCGAACGACGTTGTAGACGACGGCGGTTCGAATGGTGGTCGTGGCGGCTCCTGGGGTGGCTCCAATCAACGGCTCCTCTTCTCCTCTATAGCGGCAGACTCCGGCCAAATTCGGGCGATGTGGTGCTCGCCTTGCTCCGGAGAGAGGTGTGGGAGGTTTTGTGAGGAGTGGGGAGTGAGATGGTGTGGAGAATAGAGGTTGAGGTGGCCTCTATTTATACACCAGCGATGGGGACAGAGCATGGTGGCTCGGGCTCGTCGGTGACAGTGATACAGGGGCTATAGGCATGGCTGCGAGTAGGGTTCGGCGCGGTGCTTCCTGGCGGTCATCGGACGCTTAAAGGCGCAGCACGCGGCGGTCTAGAATGGTCGAGACTGGTCGGTGCACTGCGCGGGAGCACCGGTGTTCGAGACGGCGTACAGGGGCTACGGGTCACGTGGTGGTGAATGGGCATGTCTGGGAGCTAGCTAGGGTCACGATGAGTGCGGGCATGCACGGTGAGGGCGAGGGCGGCGTGTGTGCGCGTGTCGGCTGTGGCGCTCTGGTGCGCTCTCGGCATGGCAGCAGAGAAATGGGCGCGGCGTTTCTCGGGTTGTCCACGGCTTGCCTGAGGTCGAGGGGTGGACAGAAGGTGGCGGTGGACGGTCGCCTGTCTCCTGGTCATCGTGGGAGAGGGCGGTGCTGCGTGCTGCGAGTTGTCCATGGTCGACCGGCACGGTGAGCGTCGGACAGCGTGGCACTGGCGCAACGGCAAAGAAGGGAGTGTGTCTTGCACTTGCTGGGCACTGGGGTGAGTGAGTGGAGTGTATAGGGGACAAAGGGGTGAGTGATCACTGCTCAAAATAGTGTAAGTTAGGCAGTAGTTTATCTATGTCTGCAATGTGTTCGACCAAATGGCCGCATGAAAATAAGTTTTGAACTTTTGAATAAAATTTGGTGAGTGTGTTTGTCACATGCTTGAGTGTCTATTTGTTGCTGGGAAAATTCAAGTGGAATTGATTTGAGTGGTTTTGGAAAAGTGGTGATCTTACCATATGAACTTGATTCAATTTTGAATTGTCCTTTAAATAGATTTGGAATTTGTTTCTGTTGGTTTGTAAAGTGGGCTTGGGTTTACTTTTACTTGGTCTAGAAAGGGGTGGAAAGAATTGGAAAATTTTGTATGAGAAATCTTTTACTAGAAACACCCAAAGTGGTCTAGTGGTTAATTTTGGTCAAAATGACCATTGGATCATATGATTCATATTTGATTTATTTTTCTTTTGAATTTGGTTGTAATTGGCCTAGATGATGTAGTATTCATCTTTAAACCATTCTTTATCATTTGTAGCAATCAAACATGGCAATTTCAATCATTCATACACTAATGCAATTCACACATACACTCATATTTGATTTAATAATAAAAGATTTTGTTAACGCTAAACTTGGGTGATTAGAACTTGATAATATTTATTGGTATTTTTGGGGTGTTACAATCAAGCAACAAGAAAGGATACCCATTAGAGGTTCGAGAGCAGTCTGAAGTTGTGCTAGTATAGCACCCACAATCAGCGCAGGGCTAGGTCCCTAGCACAATAGATTCATGACATGCCTCAAGATGTCGGATCACGGACGTGTTCTACGGAGCGAAGATATCGGGATGCCCGGAATACACTGATGCAATCCCTATCTCCTACGAACATGGCAGAAAGGATCCACGTACTTAGGCCCCGGTAACCCCACGGTGTTCCTGACATTATGAAGAGGAGCAACCATGTCAATGCACTAGAATGCCACCTCCGAGATGCCCTCAGGGTGGGATTGTCGTTCGTGATAACGGAGAATAGTAGGGGCACCACGACAGTCACCTAGTGCCAATGAAGGATGAAGGAGCAACAAACATCAAGAATCTCCATGACTGCCAAGCAACCGCGATATGAACAGTGGATCCCAGGTTGGATAAAGCAAGAATGATAATATAGTGAACTTGGATCGATAAAGATCCTAAGTCCCCGTGATTAACATGCTAGTACCTGGATCATTAGCTAGAACTCATAGTCAATGAAATATCATGTAAAACACAAATATTTGTAACATGGATCAAATAATCTAGAGTTTACTTATTACAATAGGAAGCAAAATAAATACAACTTGAGTCCCATCAATGCTATAGGCTGGTTGAGTGTAGACTCACGAATCCTACTACCTTTTATCAATCTTCACTCTGCACATTAAACATGCAGCCAAACAAGTTACTCAATACTTTGAATGTGTTGGCAAATTACACCAAGGAAAACACTTGTCATATCTCTACATGCAAGGCTAAGAGAAGGCTTTATGGTTTATTTTGTGTAAATCCAATTTTCAATAAGGAAAAGAGAAGTAGAGAAAAAATATTTTATCCTACTTTTGCAAACTTTTTAATAAGTAACATAAGGTCAAGTGGCTCGCACTAGGTCATCCATACTACCATACCCCAAACACATGGCACCCAAAATCCCACTAAATCTGAGCCTACAGAGCCCTTAAGATGTAACTCATGAACTTAGGTTTGCAAACATTTATTTTTTTAAAGAAATGGAGGAAACCCTTCAGAGGATCCATCCTTCAGATGCTCAAAGTTGTTCTTTTCAGTGAACATGGCTGATCGATATGATTATTTACTCTAGGGAGTTTGTGCACTTTATCCACAATCCACGATCAAGTCCTTTTACAAACAAGACCATGGAGAAGCTTTCCTTTAGTAGCCCCTCTACCTTTTCTAGATCCATCCATGCTAGAAATCCTCCAAGTGATGGTACCCAAGTGAGGTTTCCCACTAAGTACTACGCAAGACATAGCCCATATGTATTGTGATTGCACTGGAAGCTCCTAACTTTTGAAGCATGTTAGACTTCTTTGATTCTAGACGACGGTCCTCCACCAAAACCTGAGCATCCGTAGAGGCCCTTAGGTTGCTGCCCTTGTAGACATTCCCGACATACCATTTCATCCAGAAGAAAACTTTGTTTTCTTTTCAAGTAGACTTGAGAGGAAAATCTTTGCTCAAAAGAGATTTTATACTTAGAAAAGTTTCAGTCTTTGAAATCCCCCCAACGGTATTTACATATATAGCATAGCACAATCATTACACTTAGAATAATTTAGGAAAAACCTATTAGGAGTGGAGATAATCCTAAGTATAGAATGACTCATGGCATACTAGAAAATGACATCACACTTGTAAAATATTTCTAAGTACTTCTACTAAAAACATTCTGCACATGCATTCTATTATTTTGAAGATCAAAACAAGCATAGTAGCAAAACTGGGACAAAAATATGAACAAAGGTGTAAGTTGCCTTATGATAGTACGAGGTGTGTTGATTGTATTCCTCTGTAGTAAACACACACTCCGGAAAATCTAATGTAAAGACAAAGTAGTTCCAATCAAAACCATAAGTAAAAGTAAACCCAAGCCCACTTTACAAAGTAGTTGATAAAGTAGTTCCAATCCAAACAAAGATATCCCACATCATATGCATGCAAACATGTTATATGCCAAAACACTTTTAACTTCAACCAAAAACAACATGAATGTTTTATAATGTGTTCATGATGTCATAGAGATCAATTACCAACTATAATTACTTGATTTCGATTTTTATTGCACCAATTATGTCTATAATGTGATTTATACGTACAATTTATGACAAGACATATATATGACTCCTAAATAGATTATTCCAACTCCAAAATATAGATACCATAAATACGAACCCACCACACCAAGAATTAACTAATACGGAGTTGTAGATATTTTTCTAGAATTAAAATAGTAAGATATAGATTTAAATACTCCAAAAATATATACTCCAAAATATACTTTGTAGAGTATTGGGAAAGTGCATATTTTAGTGCATAATAATTTTCTTAATCCAGCGGTATATTATTTGTGTTTTTTGGACTTATATTTATTTTTCTATGAATTTTACAAGATCTGACAATTTTTTGGCTATTATAAATATATAAAGAAAACAATTAACTAACACTCAGTGGATGGTGATTAGGCTGCCGACTCGGTGAGAAAGGTGACATGGCTCTGACCTTGCAATGTCGAGGCGTGTGACCTGGCGCTGACTTGGTTGGTCGGGCGGTGGATTATTACTAGACGGTATCCCTTCTAGTGGGTGATCTACTCTGAATCACCCACATCAGATAAAACGGACCAGACGAGTCCTACGTTCTCTCACTGTGGTGGATGGCAGTGAGAAGCGGCGAACGGCTTAGGCGGCAGTGTCAGGAAGTGTTCCGACGAGCATCGGACTTTCTGAAGAGTTCGACGAGATGCGGAAGGTCACTATGAGTTTGATGGCATGATCGTCGGCGTCTACTGCCTCCTCTGTTGGTGGCTATGAGCAAACAGTGTCGTCAGGTTCGGGCGCAACTCCAGTGAGGAATCCCGTCCACTTCGGTGTTCCTGAGAGAGGGTAAAAACATTAGAGAGACATAGTTGGGGATGGGGAATGAAGGGAATATGCCGTGAGAGGCAATAATAAAGTTGTTATTATCGTATTCCAAGTATATGATAGATTTTATTTTGCATGCTATAATTGTAATAATAGGAAGTTAATACATATGTGTTTAATAAACAAAATAAAGAGTTCCTAGTTATGCCTCTCATATAAACTATCTCGTTGATTAGCAAGATGATCAAGGTTTCCTGATCATGGACATTAGATGTTGTTAATAACAAGGTCACAACATTGATTGAATGGTGTGATGAACATTCATCCGAAGTATAGCAATACGATCAAAGTAATTGTGTTTAAATTGCTATAACATCATATGAAGTAACTTTAGTCCTTAGACCATGAGATCATGTCAATCACTAACACCAGAAGAGTAACTTGATAACATCAAACATCACACCATAACAGGGTGAAAATAAAGGTGGGTTCAGATACTCCGAAGGTGTTATGTAGAGGCTCATGGATGATGAGTTGGATTTGTCCATCCCAATGACAGACATATATACTCTAGGCCCTCTCGATGATATCACATTGATGTAGCTTGCAAGCAAGTGATAAGATCACTAGAATGTTATATCATGAGAACGATAAAAGAGTACTTGTTGGTAATGAGATCAAACTAGGTATGAGGATACTAATGATCGAATATCGGACATGTAATATATCGTGAGAGAAAGAGATTTAGTTACAAACATTAAAGGTTCACGGGATCACTTGAGTCATCATTGAATGTGTGGGAGTCCGTACGGATCTCCAGGTCCCGCTGCTGATTATTGATCGGAGAGGGGTCTCGATCATGTCTGCATTATTCGCGAACCGTAGGGTGGCACACTTAAGGGATACCGACACTATTTAGAGCAAATATGTTTCAGATAAAGATTAAGAAAGCACTAGAATCATTTCGATGGAAACCAAAATTGTTTCGGGTGAAATTGCTGAAACTGGATCTGTATGTGATATTGAAATGTTGCAGGGGTTTTATGTGAATGTTTATTAATTAAAGTAATTAAAAAATTCTGAATAAAATAAATAAAAGAGTTTTATTTAATGAGAGTTGCATTAATTTTGGTGGAAAATTAATACATGTGAGTGGAAGTGTGAGTGGAGGCATGTTTATGTGAGTGGAGCATCCACCCACATGAATGAAGGAAGAGGTGGGGGAACCTCCATGGCCATAGGACATGGGAGGGGGAACCCCCCTCACCCTATAAAAGGCCCCCTCTCCTCCTCTCACTTCACACCTCCTCGTGAAGGATCTCTCTCCCCTCTAGTTTATTCCCCGATGGTCTCGGATTAGGAAGATACATGTTCCTAGTTGCTTTATCCGAAAGGAGTTGTTGATTCTGCTGCATCATTGGAGCAAGGATGCGGAGGTTGTCGAAGGACCGAATGTGTGTGCGATCACGGATGTGCCGCTGAGTTGTGGTGCTGGACTTCCTCACGATCTTGAGACCGGCAAGCGAACAACTACATCATCCATGAGTCCAACCTCGTTACACTTTATTGCTATTCAAGGGTATGTTCTCTATGGATATATATACACCCGTTGATTGTATCTAGGTCGATAGATCTTGGTGGTTAGTAGTTCACATCATAGGAATTTTTTTGTTTTCTATGATGCAAACCCAAAAGGGAACACAATCATCAGAAGGATATGGATAAGGAGTGACGAGAACCTTCTGTTCCTGAGCTTGGTCGAGCTCGAATGGCGGCGGAATGGATGATATCGAGATTTAGGCAGCCTAGGGTCTAGTTTCTTAGAGTTTTTCGTGAGGCGGTCGAGGGATATATAGGCAAAGAAACATGGACAAGGGGGCAACTAGATTCGACCGAATCAGGGATTTTCCATTCGGGATCGACCAAACATTGAGAATTCGGTCTCTGGCCAGAGAAGTGAGATGACAAGTGGGTCCCACTTGTCGGTGAGCAAATAAGGGAAAAATGAGGGAGGAAGGAATCTCTCTAGGTAGGATGCATCACTTCTAATTTTAAGTCGGCTCGTTTGCTGTTGTGCGTCGCTCGCTCAATGCTGCACACGGTAGATTAGTTGCGGGCTAGCTCCCTCTGGCCCGTTGGGTAGGTTCAGTTCTTTTTTTAATTCCTTTGTTTTATTTTTTCTCATTTCTTCTAGCCCTCATAACTTTTTCATATGAAGTGTAATTGCTTAGATTTTTGTTTCTAAATTCTTATAAAAACCAGGGTATGATTATAGGATGATATTTATCACTACTTACTGATTTAAAAGTAATGTATTTTATAAATCCTTGTATATTTTCTTATAGGAACCTTTTGAAAAAATTCAAAATGCAAAATAGGGTTAGGGTTTTTCTTATTCAAATTTTGAAAATTTCACATGAATGAAGTGAAATGCTCATGAATAACATGCAAATGAATTTCTTTGAAGTCCCAAATTTTCAAACCTTGGGATGTTACAACTAATCCTTCGCCACCTCCGTGACCTTCGCCCCCAGGCAGTCACCATAATGAAGGTTCTCGTGGGTCTCACGGCCCACAACAACTCTCCACCTCGTGGTGACAATCAGCAGGGAAAATAACTAGCACCATACGATGCACAGGATCTCCTCGATAGGATCCATGAAGCCCGAAATGAACCCTACCCAGGGTCGTGATGCTTCAGACTATTTATTTGATCCACGAAATACGTTGTGGGCCTCCAGATTGAGCAAACTATCAAGGCTTACGATGGCACCGCCCGTCCAGCTACATGGTTGTAGGACTACTATGCAACGATTAAAATCATAGGGGGAAACCCCAATGTAGCTGTAAGATACGTCCCACTTATTCTCACCAGCATGGCTCACCAATGGATCAACGAACTGCTAGATAAATCCATCTGCAATTGGTTGGGCATGCATGAAGCATTCACCAAAAAATTCGAGGGTATGTACAAACATCCATGTACTGTTGGCTACTTACATTGGTGTGTATAGCAAAATGATGAAACATCCTAGAACTATCTATCCTGATGGCTAGACATGAAGAATTCCTACTCGGTAGTGCACGATCAAACCGCTATGGCCGCCTTCATCGATGGCTTGGAAAGGGGATCAATGCTCCAGCATACGCTGAAGCACGTCCAGGACAAGGGTGAAATGTCAACTCGATGATCACCACTGCTAGTGAATTCGTAGCTGCCGAAGATGCCACTTGTTGTGCCCTACTTGCTGTGGGTACTCCCAACTAATATAAGAAGAACAATAATAATAAGTGGAAAACCCGCCTAAAGAAAAACCATTCGCCGACATGGTCGCCATGACATTCGCTAGCAGAGGCAATGGTGGACCGTGTGGACATGGTCGGGGGGCT
This sequence comes from Avena insularis, assembly GCA_023614405.1. Taxonomy (NCBI): domain Eukaryota; kingdom Viridiplantae; phylum Streptophyta; class Magnoliopsida; order Poales; family Poaceae; genus Avena; species Avena insularis. The sequence continues at coordinate 516,416,777 of CM042694.1, forward strand.
GGTCGTGGGCAGCAACATGATGGCTGTGAAATACCACCTCTTTTAGCCATATAAGTTGTGCCATTTATCTCTCATATCATGTTTCTTCCAGCTATAGTTATGCCTTATATGCATGATTTCTATTTCTCATTTACTTTCATATGAGGTTTTCAGATTTAGTAGTTTAGGTAGAATTTTATCATTTTCCTTGTCTATGACATGTGTGTAGGTGTTGATTATGATTATGGATAAAACAAAGGCAAAAGAGAGCATAGTATGGAGGAGCTGCAGGGACCAGACTTAGCCATTTGAGGTGTTGGAAAAGTGAATTTTTCCAAATTCTTAAAATAAATATCCAAGACCATAAGGTTGTAGACCTCGATGATACAAACTCAACGAGCCCAAGAACAGCCAAAACGGAGTTCGTATGAAAAAATGGCGACCAAAATACTAAAGGGGACAGACGGTTTGACGAGCAACTATACGGCCGAAGCTATTTTTCTGGTCATATAGTTCCACCCGTATAGTTGCTAAAAAGGTCATCAACGACGGGATTTCACCCTAGAAAAGCTCCAGAACTTTCCCTAAGTCATATGACGGTATTGGGGGAACCCTAGGGCACCCCCAAGGCCTATATAAAGGAGGGAGGGCCCAAGAGAGAGCCACCAAGCCATATCCTCCACCACGGCGGAGCCCTGCCACCGTGCCACCACCATAGCCACCTCCAAACAGATCTACACCATCACCATCACACAAGAGGAGAAGGGACTAGGATCTTGAAGGCCTCCACATTGATCTACATCGCCATGTACATCAACAACGTCTCCATCATCGATCCCCTTTGTTTACTTGTTGTAATTCTAGATTAAATCTTGGATTTGCACTTGTCTTCAATTGTATCATCATACTTCATCCATATGCTATCCATGATGTTTATTGCCTACATGTGTGAGTAGTTTCCTTTGTTCTTGGGGAGATGGAGAAACCCTAGTATGAGATTGAATTGAGATAAAGATTATTATGTGATATTGTTCATTATGTGTATGTGTTAATTGTCTTCGTCTTGATGTTGGGAGTTGTGCACCTCCTTAATATTTGCCTCCTATGGGGACTCGATGAAGGGGATTAGTTGTTGGTAGACAGAGGGATGATAACACTTACTATGACTATAAAGCTGTTGTCATTCTTTACGTAATAACTTGGGGGTATCAAGGAGAACTCACAAGTCTGAATTGGTGTCAAATTATTTTCTTCATAATCCCTGCAATCTTAAATATGATCATACAAGTATTCACAAGATTGCACTGAGTCCACTTCCTAACCACGTATATCTTGTTAGCAAATAAATCATAAGCCCAATTAAGTGTCGAAAGTTTAGCTAGGAAAGTGAGACAAATTCTTTTGGTGCCTCTCTTTATAGAGAGATGAAAAGTTTTTATTCTTGTTTGTTTAACCATTAGGAGTACTCAAGTTGGCATCAAAGCATGTAATTTAAGAACAACTCATCTATCCCATGTTAAAATTTCAAGACTATCAAAGCACCTCTTTCTTTTCTTTTGCCTTTCAAAAACTTTAGCTCTTTCATAGAGAAATCATGCCACTATTTTTATCATGTTTAATTAGGGTTGTGTTGTGCACTCGTGACCATGCTAATAAATAATTGTTGAGCAATAATGGGCCAGAGGAGTACTACAACTTCAGTTGGAACGTGAAACCATGAGGAGACTAAAAAATTACCTGTCATAGCATTGCTGCTACAGACGTTTACATAACTCAATAGCCGAAATCAAGTGGTCTCCCACATTTAGATCGTTCGTTGGCCAGCGGAGTTAATAGTTCCCCATGGAGCATAACGGAGTTGTAATGACACGCGTAAAGCAATATCTTATGGTAATTATTAGAAAAAGTAGTGGCATAATTTCTACGACTTCGAAGCATCCATTTTATCAAACAATTTCAATCAAGGGTACTTATGAAGTCTATTTATATTAAGCTCAAATGGGATGGAGTAGTTCTAAAATTAAATTCTTTGGGACAAACATGGACTCAAGTAATCTTCAAATGCTTTTTCTTGGTGTAAAAATGTAGGAAGTATTTTTAACCAAGTTCTTTGCTCATTGTTTCAAAGCTAAAAAAGGAGACACTAGCAAAGGAATAGAATTTATAGGATAACAAACTAAGTGGGGAGCAATCTCAGTGCAAGCGAGTAAATAATTGTAGCGTCAATTTAAGGTTGCAGAAAGGAATGTGATACCTCTTCTAACTTGCTTCATTCTTGTATTTGAGTCGAACCTCCTCTATGCTTCCCTATTGCCAAGTCACCTGAAATTAAGAAATCTACGAGAGAAACAAAGAAACGAACTTGCGAATAAAGTTACAACTATTTTTTTTGTATTTTTGGTATAGAAATGCAAAGCTAGAAATAAACATGCAAATTTGAAGAAATAAAATAAATCAAAAGAAGAAATGAAAATATGAATGCAAAGTTTGGAGGTTTTCAAACCTCCCCCAAGCTTAGGCAATTGCCAGGCTCAGTTGTTGTCGTCATTTGGCGGATCGTGCGGATACTGCTGGTAGTAGTCGGGGAAGTGGGTCATGAAGGGACTGAAGTTATGAATCAAAGTATTCACATCTTCATTCACATACTGAAGAGTGTGATCGATCTCCCCAACACGCTGGTTGAGCTGACGGAACTCCTGATAGGGACATAGATGTACCCCTGTTATGGCTGGTTGGTCCACGGGTCCCAAGCTCCTCCTTGTTCTTGCTATTGTCCCTCCCAAGCAGGGTTGTGTCCCTGCTCTTCTTCCTACTCCTGCTCCTCAGCATCCTGTTGCCCTTCATCTTCCTCTTCCTCGGGCTGGAGCTCGGCCAAGATCTCCGTCACTTGGTCCTTGGTGAGGATCCAAGTGTTCTTCTCCACAATCAAGAAGGCTTGGGGGCAGGGCAATTGAACCTGCTCACCCTGTGCATCATGAAGATAACTGAATTGATATGCTCGGAGCCTCTGGTTAGCATGGTAAACACCAAGGAAGCCGCAAGCAGTCAAATATTTGACGTCCATGAGTTTGGAGCCATCAAAAGGTTCCATAACAGGTAGTAAAATGTTCAATGCATAGGCAAGGTGGGTTACCAATCCACCAATGCGAATATCACCTTTGATCTTGTTGCTTTGGTGGAAGTTCTAGATGAGTAGAGCTATAGGACTGGGGCTTTGCGGTGAAGTGGGGAAGAGGGCCTTGGTGATCATTGGCCATGGAGCCTATGTCACCTCTTCCGAGTAGTGTGTTGGCGAGGAACAAAGCGTAGTAGCGGATGGTTGGGTTCTGAATGGTGGACATCTTCTTATGATAAAAATATCTGCCACCATTAACAGAAATAACCTCCCAAGTCTCTACACTTGTGATGCTATAGAGGTTAGTAACATTGGGCTCCCCGGTATGAGGGAAGCTGAAAGCATTGCAAAATTGTTCGAAACTTACGTCATAGTGCTGCCGGTTCATGGTGAAGCTTATCATGCACAAATTACCTTTCTCCCTGTGGTCGTCATTGAAGGAGCAAGAACTCATGGGTAAGCTCGGTGTAGGTATCATGGCTTGCGAAGCCAAGTACCGCCAACCCCTCCCTGCTGCACATGAGGTTGAAATCCTCCTTCACCCCTGCCGCGGTGAGGAAGTTGTGGTCGACCCATCGTGTGGGCAGCACCCTCCTCTATGAGACAATGTCCAACTTGGAGTTGCACGGGGCTCGGGACCCCGAGCTCGAGCCCTCACCCCGTTGGCGCTTGCTCGAACGAAAAAGGTTACCAATTTTGTTCATCGTGATGCACTAAAAAATTTCACCATAAAACCTTAGGAATATAGTTTCTATATGATATATGAATGATTCTACGTGGAAGAATTCAATCCTAATGTGAGAAATTAATAGAAAAAACAAAATAAGCTTGAGTTCATCCACTAGATCAATATGAGAGTTTCAACCATGGAAATCTGAAAATAAAGCATGGATAGGGAGAGAAACATACCGATTTGTTGATTCCCCAACTCAAACAAACAAAATCCACGAAGAATCAAGAGTTCTAGGTGGATTTTGAGAGGTTTGGAGAGAGAATATGAGAGAAATAATGAGGATAGGAGGAAGACCTAGCCGCCCTGGTGCGATTTTGTGGTTGCACCGAACTATACGTCTGGAACTATACGGGCGGGTGATGTTGTTCTACCCGTATAGTTGCAGCATCGCCGCCAACTAGGGTTTCTTTATGTAGAAAATAGCTATACAGACGCAACTATACGGCTGGATCGCAACGATCCCGCCATATAGTTGGTTGTTAAATCATCTGTCTCTCGAGATAAATTTCTAAAACTAGCATCGATATCTATACGACCAGAACTATACAGCCAGAATTTTTATTCCCGCCATATAGTTGGTCGTTAAACTCTCAGTACCTTTGGGGTGAATTTTTATGAAGGCATCGATATCTATACGACCGGAGTTATACGCCCGGAATTTTTATTCCCGCCATATAGTTGGTTGTTAAACTGTTAGTACCTTTCAGAAATTTTTGTACGAAGGCATCGATATCTATACGACCGGAGCTATACGGCCGGAATTTTTATTCCCGCCATATAGTTGGTCGTTAAACTCTCTGTGTCTTCGAAGAAAATTTGTTGATGACAAAGATAACTATATGACCGGAACTATATGGCCGGAATTTTTATTCCTGCCATATAGTTGGTTGTTAAACCATCAGTCATCATCAAAAAAAATCTATTTCTTCGAGGGTACCTTCTTATCCCAAAACTTAACGAAATACCTTGTTTTTAACAGAAAATTGATAGTAAAAACTGTCGACCAACATTACCATTTTAAAAGCAAAATTTTATCTTCTATAAATAGAAAATTCAAACTTTTATTCTTATTATTATTCTCTACTCATTCAATTGACGTTTCTACTACTTTTTGACAGCTGCATCTTCACGGGCGCTCTTCCGCAAGAATGTCTATGAAAAAGTGGTAGGAATGTGTTGAACTTCTTATTTTCTAATCTATTTAATTGACAGGATGGGTTTACTCCCATTAAGCATTTATTAAGAATGCTTGATTAAATCAACCTCTTCTCTCTTCTCGAATTCTTAACTTGGGTTGGCCCTTATCAAAGGCACTTACCACATGAACTCGTTTTGCCGGTGGAACATATCTTTCTCCTGCTTCAATCTTCTTTGGAAAATACCGGATGATTTTAGCATCATAAACATTGAAGATTATCTTTCCTTCAGCATAATCTACTGATGCACCTGTAGTACTGAGAAAAGGTCTTCCAAGTATTATAGATAATCTTTCATCTTCTGGCATTTCAAGGATAATAAAATCAGTGGGAATAGCATGCTCATCTATCCAATCATACCAATGGTTTGTTTAGTGGACTTGTCAGCCATCTGTAAAGTGATAGTAGTAGGAGAATACTCCCCTAATCCTAACCTTTTATAGAGGGAGTATGGCATTACACTAACTCATGCTCCTAAATCACACAAGGAATTGTGAATGTCATTTTTACCTATTGAGCATGAAATAGTTGGTATTCCGGGATCTCCAGACTTAGACAACAGCTTCCCATTAGCAGGATAGCTAGTTACCATGGCAACAATTTCAGTTATTTCTTTCTTTCTACTAAGATCATGAAGGAATTTACCATAAGTAGGAACTTTGATTCCATCCGCAAATGGGAATTCCAGACGAAGGTCACTAAGTGACTTTGTAAAAGAATTATAAATTACCTGATCCGGTGCTTTCTTTTTTATCTGGGTAAGGAAGCTTTTTCTCATCTGACTTACTCTTGTCTTTTACCTTTTGTGGGGGTCGGGCTCTTTTGTTGTTGCTTATTGCTTTTCTTCTTTCCTATTACAACAACTTCATCTTCCTTGCTTATTTCTTTATCTTCTCTTGGATCAACCGTCTCTGCATCAGAGTCATAATGGTCATCTTGTGCATCATTTTGGTCCTCCTTGGTTTGCTCTTGTGTCTCAGTTTCATCTTGAGGATCCACCAACATATCATCTTCTTGGCTTGCTTCGAGCAAGGATTTTTCCTTTTGCTCTTTTTCAGTTTCGTATTCTGGTGGTCCTAAGGGTCCTCTAACAACTGCACCCCTTCTTGTGACAACATTAGTAGAAACAGGAATATCTTTATCTTCACAAAGAAAAATTTACTAACTAGATGCTATTTGTTCACATTGGGTTTCAATCTTACTAAGATACTTGTGAAATAATTTTATTTCTTGTCCAATATCATCATAATTTTCCATGAGTTCCGCCAAAATCTTTTTCTGTTTTTGTAAATGCTTATGCAAGTTATTATGAGATTTTACTTGTCGATGTTTTAATTCTTGAAAAACTTTTCTAGTTTTATCTTCTTCAGTTAAAACTTGTAACAAATCTACTTTGTTTTACTTAACAAGTTCAAAAGGAATACCTTTTTCTTTTGTAGTTTTGCGTACCTCAGGCATAAGATCAGGAGTTATCCAAAGTATCACTTTTTTGGCTTATAGCCAAAATCAGGATTATATAAAGAATCATTCTTAGCCCTAGTACACATTAATTCCAAACATTCTTTAATAGTTAAAGTATTTATTGATCCTTCTATTGAGAAGTCAAGCAACTCTCTACATTGAGTATTGAGACCATGGTAAAAAAAATGACAAATTGTTAGTTCGGAATATCCATGATTAGGAATACTATTGATCATTCCAAAGAATCTTTCCCAAGCTTGTGGGTAGTTTTCTCCCACATTCTGACTAAAGTTGTCTATGTTATTTCTTAGTTCAGTTACCTTTTTAAAAGGAATAAACCTTTTTATAAATATAGTAATGCAGTTTTCCCAACATTTAATGTAATGGCGAGGGAGAGTGTCAACACCGGATTTTTAATCCTAGATGCCTGTTATGCCATACATCGCAATCCCAGGATTACCATTTTTGCGAGACATAACAGATTGGATATCATAGTACACCATCCATTACAAACCATAATAAGTTCTTACACAAATAAAGGATCTCATGATCCAGTCTTAATACAATCAAGTAGCGGAATAAATAGCATAGCGGTGGGGTCCATCTTTAGTGTCACAGGCAATGCTGACGACGGGAGATGATCATAGTTGTCGTAGCCATCCTGTTGTCCTCCTTCAGGGTAGTCCTCCTCATAGTCTAGCCACGGGAATAGCCAGGGACAAAAGCCATGAGTACTCTTTAAGTACTCGCAAACTATCACTAACAAGTAAGATAGTTCTAGTAGGAATGCTAAGTTCTAAGTTTATTTGTAAAGCTAAGTTTGAAACCTAAGCTGAGTTTAGAAACAAAGAAAGGTAAAATAAAGTTGAAAATCACCTAAGTGGGAACTTAGTTGTCATAGTCACAACTCTATTATGGTCAAGTCATGTCACAATTCATTTCTTAAGTCATTTTGAAAACATCTGACAACGGAACAATATGGCCACTCCAACTTTCCATAACCGCGGATGCGGATATTCGAATAGTTTGACACTCTACAGAGGTGGTACACTTTCACCACAAAATTCGATACATCTGTCAGGGATAACCCTGAATCATCATACTTAGTACGCAGATAATCAAACATAACATTTCCTTTACACACTCTAGTATAAGCACCTCTCCTATGAGTTTGGCCTCCCAGCCATGACCATCTATCATCCTGGGCACTGCATAGGTGGACAACATTGAGAGGTAGCCTCAGCTCAAACCTCTCCCGCGAGGGAACTAATACTAATGCATATAAACTTCCGGCTAAGCCTTACCCAATTCAGGTAGTATGGTTGTACGGTAAAATTGGAATGGTATCGCATCCGAACCCAACCATCAGTTTTTATAAAAGGGCCAAGGCTCATGCCTCAACATTTTCATCATCATCATAAACCATTTGTGTTTCTCAACACATGTCAAAACATCTCAATAGAATGACTCATCATTCCAAGGTTTTCACAAGTCATTTTCACCAAGTATTCCCATCTAAAGTGGTCAAGTTTTTGTTTTAGCTCTAAACTACCAAGCTAAGAGTGTTCAATAAGGTGGGATGCTAAGATCAATCTCATGCCATAGAATGACATCTAAGTCTAACAAGATAGGTCAAGTTTTATACTCTTTATGATATCTATAAACCAAGAAAGGACTTTGGTAAAGTAAAAGGAACTAAAGCTTGCCAATAATAGCTTGTATAGTTAAGACACTTGCAAGTGTTATCTTGTCTTGGTTGGTGCAGTGGTTGAAATTCTCTTCCTCCTCCTCTTGGTAGAACTCCTCCTCCTCGTAGACTTGGTCGGTACTATCGTCTATAAATACATACAGAATACATAATCACCAAACAATACTTAACTAGTCTAATTAGCACACTAAGTCACACATTTGATGATCTATTATCATCACAAACATCACAATGTTTAATGAACTAGTTTTATTCTTGTTATTTGAGAAAAGTAATTTCTACTCATTGAAATTAACTAAGATTTAATATTCTTCAATTAAAATATGGGATCATGTGGACACATGTCCTCACCACATATTCTAATGCATGGGAATGTGATTTAAATGTTGGATCACATTTTAATAAGTTTAAGTTTATTACCTAATGATTTAAAGTGACTAGAAATGCCTATATAGCATTATTTTGGTACTAGTCCAAAGTCACGGCATGCAAACCTTAATATTATTACATATTTATATAGGTATGGTTAAATGTGATTTTTGAGAGTTGGAATCAACTCAAAAGCTATTATGATTGATTTTATAAAAATGTTTGAATGTGCAAAAGCTTCTGTCTTGTTATTTTTACTAGGAGAGATCTCTAACTCTAAATGATTTAAATCAAACGGGCTTGGATATATATTTTTATTAGCTTTCCAACAAAATTATAATCACTCAATTTGGATTTGTATAACTCTTTGAATTGATTTTCAAACTAAGGGACAAAACTAAGTCTAAGTCTAAAAAGAAAAATCCTAATTTGAATCACAGGGCTAGCGCGGGAAACTAATTGGGCCGGCCCATGTACACTCCATGGCGCAGAGGATTGCTGACAGGAGGGGTCCATATGTCAGCGGTACATCTCACGCGAAGCAGTACGAGGCGATATGGACCGCGGGATTAGAACTAGATCAACGGCTCACGGTCCTCGTCGATGACGAACACATCGCCGGCGAGACAGAAACTTAGCTACGTGGTGGGGAGCAGTGGGGTCGTACCAGGGCTTCAGCGAGTGCAGCGAGACGGGCAAACAAACGAGGAGATGATGGCGAGCTCAGGAGAAGTCGCGACAGAGGCTAGGGTGGACGAAATCGATGGCAGCGTCTCCTCCTCTGCTACGGCTGCCTCCGGTGAAATTCTGGCGGTTGGCTGCTCGAGCTGCTCCGGCGAGAGGTGGGGAAGGACTGGTGGTGAGAGGGGAGTTGAATGGTGTGGCGATTGAGGCTGGGGAAGGCCTCCTTATATAGGCTCGAGGAGGGGACCGAGGGGCGACGGCGAGCTCGTCGGTGACGACGATACAGGGTGCTATCGGCATTGGCAGCGTAGGCGGACGGTGGCTTGCCTCCTGGCGGTCCTCTATGGCTTTAAGGCGATGCTAGGGGCGGTGGCTAATGGTCAGGAGCGTCGCGCGCTCTGGGAGACAGGGGCGGTGCTCGACGCGGTTCCCGGCGAGTGTGGGTCGAGCGGCTGGGTATGGCTGTGTCTAGCGGGGTGAGGTGGTCAAGGCGGAGCGGCGCGCGCGGTCTGGTGTCAAGGCGCGGTGTGTGGCGTGCTGGCGGTGATGGCGCTCTGGCGTGCTCTAGCGCGGCGCATAGAGGATAGTGCGGGGCCTGTCCTCGGTAGTCCAGGGCGTGGCAGTGGTCGTGGGGTGGACCGTGGACGGCGGTGAGGTTACGCCTTGCTTCCTGGAGCGGCGAAGAGGGGATGGTGGTCTGCTGCGGGCTGTGCATGTTTGGTCGGCGAGCATGGCGTCAGGGTGGCGTTCCACTGCTGCTAGGGACTAGGGGATGGGTTGGTTTCGTCCTGGTTAGAGCTAGGAGGGACAGAGAGATTAAATGGGGTGCAAATGGGTGGCAATCCCCTGTAGAAACAGTGAAGTGACTAGTGTGTTGGTTCTATGCCCGCCAGGTGTTCGACCAAATGGTCGAAAGAATTCAAATTTGGAATTTTGAAATGAATTTTGGTGGAGTGATTTGTCACATGCTTAAGCATATGTGGTTTCTAGGATTTGTCAAATGGAATTCATTTGAGTGGTTTCTGAAAAAGTGTGATCTAGACATATGAACTAGATTCCATTTTCAAGTGTTATTTAAAATTTGAGTTTGAATGATTTTGGCAGATCACAAAGTGGGCCTTGGTACATCACTACTTGTACTAGCAAGGGGTGCAAAGATCCACAATTGTTTCTGTTGGAATTTGAGTGCTAGGAACACCCAAAGTGGGCTAGTTGATTAAAATGGCAAAAGTGACCATTTCCTTTTATTAATTCTTTTGTGATTTCTTTTTCTTTGGTTTTTGCTTGGGAATGATCTAGATGATGTGTCATTCATCTTAGAATCATTTTACAACCATTAGAACAAACAATCATGGCATTTCAAAATAACTCCTATTTAATGCAACACTCATATGCATGCTTAAAGATTTTAAATGGAAAATGTTTTTGTTAACCCTAAATTGGGTGGTTTGGATCTTAATATATTGGATTAAAGTTTTGAGAGGGAGTTCCCAAAAAGCTAGGAGAGGGTCGCGTTTCAGTTTAAAGTGCAATTTGAGTGTTTTGGCAGGGATATATGGGGTTGAGCCCGTTCAAACCCGGACTGCAAAATAGCTTCGATAGGATTTTCGGGAATCTCGGGGTTGACCCGCAAACACTCCGTAAAACACCATAAAACCGGTCTGCAAAACAAGGCCTTAGGAAGATTCTCCAGAGATGGATTGTGGAGGCCGGGAGCATTCATGGAACAAAGGGGCCTAGGCTATTGCTGTTGTGCGCGCAGCAGCGTCTGTGGTGGCGCGGGCTGTGGTGCTATGTAGGCACTAGCCCCGCTAGACGCAAGCCGGGATCGAAGCCGGAAAAGGGGCAATGGTGAGCGTGGCGCATCGTCGGTGAACAGAAGACGGCATGCGTTGTTGTGCCCGTCTATGGCAAGGAACTGAAGGAAGCGTCGCGTCCAACGTCTCCTCCTCACTCCTGGTACTGCACCGTGTTGCCAAAGATGGAGAGTAGCTCGTCGGCTATCTGCTGAGATGACGGAGGCTGCGACAAATGTAGTGGCAAGGAACGGTGGCGCTAGGGCTTTAGGTGGCCATGGCTGATGTTGCTTGGCAAGGGGGAAGATGCCCTGCCATATTTTAAACTAGGAGTGGCTGGGAAGGATGAGGTGGAGGCTATCCTTTTGCTGCTGCTTTACGCAGGACAGAGGGGATGCACGACAGCATACTGGCGATCACGTGCTGACCCTAGGGAAGAAAAACAGGAGCACCACTACCGCGTGGCGTGGACCCTCGTTATTCAAAGACTAGTGTCGAGCTGGACTAGGGGAGGGGTCTGATCGATGCATGATTGTGTAGCTGGCCAGCGGCCAAGATAGAGATCTCAAGGATGGTCGGGTTGGTTAGGGTTTAGGTGGTGTACATGGTCACGGTAGGATAGATAAGAGGGATTTAGATGGCTTAGCTAGATAGCTAGGAGGGATTTAGATAGAGTTTATACATCGAATAATTAGGCAATCGTGTAGTGTAGGAACAGAACTAGATGCCATTATTTCATGTGAGAAGGAAACAATAGGACAAGATCACATGTTTGAGGAAATAGAAAAGGCATATTGTGACATATTTATGTAGAAGAAAAAGAAGAGGTGGTATGGTGGCATGTGGATCATTGGTGTGGCACTAGAGTAGGAGTAAGGAGTAAGGAGGAAAGGAATATGGAAAGGTTCAAATGATCATAAAAGAAAGGTGGATGGTTGATTATACAACAACTAGGTTTAGAATATAGATAGAGAATAAGAGTGTCTAGTGGAAACAAGAAATAGAGATCAACAATAAGAAATAGAAGAAGATCATTCACAATAAGAATATAGATAGAATAGAAGGAGTAGAGAGGAGGTGATCACATTATGATAAATATGCACACATTCAGGTGGGCATGATTGAAATTCAAACAAAGTTCAAGGAACCCATATGGTACCATATGTGGTGTAAAAGGAGGAGATCAAAATAAAAGAATTGTTGGCATATTAGAGATTGAAATGAATTGAAAATATATGTCCGCAACTCAATTTGGGAATTATGAATACAAGTATGAAGAACCAACTACATGATATCAAGCAGCAAATACATTTAGTAAGGCAACTGTAATGAAGAAGAATCAAATGAAAGGGGCTTAATATGATGCTCAAATGCAATGTGGCATGGTGACATGACCATGATATTATGATGATCCAATTATGAAAAGTATATGGTAGCATTAATCTTTATTTATTAGGTAGCACTACAATGTTAGACATTTGGGATGTTACACTTTTCGCGATGTCAACAATTACTGCCAAGAGAACATGACCTTTGAGGTGGTACGTTTCAAGAGCGTGCATCATGTCATCTTTAGACGTGCCATCTTCTACACTTTCCACACTAGGCCATGTCACTTCTACAACAAGCTCAAGATGCTGGGCCCAAAGGGCATCATCATCGTCCATGGAAGCTTAAATAAGGCACGGGATTGTGAGCTAGGAGAAGCCGCCTATTGTGAGATCCAGGCACATGGCTTAATAGGATTGATAGGATACCCATATAAACAAGTTGCAACTTTTTTTCTGGAAGCTCATTCGAAAAGAACTCTAAGATTAAGCGTGCTTGGCCTAGAGCAATTTTAGGATGGGTGACCGACCGGGAAGTGGGTACCGGGTGCGCACGACAGTGAGGACAAAGTGCGCAGAAAAGACTAGTGTTGGTCTGTGGGGCCAGTCTAGATATCCTATTAAGCTGCCAGGAGTGACACCCCCGGAGCCTAGTGGACGGGGTGTTACAAGTGGTATCAGAGCCAATCCTCACGGTTAAACGGGTGTGTGCGGGTTAGTGGCGGGACATGTGGAGCATGGCGCGTGTGGCCCAGAGTGGACACGACATGGCACATGTGCCGGCACTGGACGCACAGATCCGTGCCAAGAGGGGACGTTATGTGCCTATGCTTGATCGATGAGGGCATCGATCTTCTAAGGGTAGGTGTATGTGAGATCTAGGCACATGGCTTAATAGGATTGATAGGATACCCATATAAACAAGTTGCAACTTCTTTTCCGAAAGCTCATTCAAAAAGAACTCTAAGATTAAGCGTGCTTGGCCTAGAGCAATTCTAGGATAGGTGACCGACCGGGAAGTGGGTACCGGGTGCGCACGAGTGAGGGCAAAGTGCACAGAAAAGACTAGTGTTGGTCTGTGGGGCTAGTCTAGATATCCTATTAAGCTGCCAGGAGTGACACCCCTGGGGCCTAGTGGACGAGGTGTTACACCTATGTCGAAGCCGTACTATATGGCGAAGAATTCAAGGAGATCCAGAGTTAGATCGATGCCTCAGAGATGCCATCTTCGAAGAAACAGATTTCTGATTTTGAACCCACCTTCAAGGCCTCCATTGAAACCAATAAAGTGGAATTTTCTGGTAGGTGATGCCTCTAAGAACACCGCCATGGAAACGAAACTGGATCCCAAATAGGAAATCACGCTCATCGAGTTCCTCCGTGAGAAAAAGGAAATCTTTGCATGGCAACCTGTCGACATTAAAGGTGTTCGTATGGAACTTGGCGAGCATAGCTTATACATCGATCCTAAAGCAAAACCAGTGAAACAACCTCTACAATGCTTCGGAGACGAAAAGCGGTGTGCCATTAGCAAGGAGCTAGCTAGGCTACTTAAGGATAATTTTTTTCGAGAAGAGATCCACACCAAATGGGTGGCTAATCATGTACTTGTACCCAAGAAAGAGACCAAAGTTTTAAGGATGTGTGTTGATTATACCGGCTTAAACAAAGTGTGCCCGAAAGATCTATTTGCTTTGCCTCGCATTGACCAAGTCATTGACTCGACGACTGTATTAATACTTTTTTATTTCTTGGATGCGTACTCCGGATACCACCAGATCAAGATGCATGATGGTTGTGACAATAGCCATTTTTATCCGTGTTTAAACTTCATTTTTAGCATGTAATTGACCAAGAATCTCCCCAGCCTTGATACTAATGATTAACTATTGCAAAGATGTGCAATCCCTTGCTTTGAATTGTGTTGTGCAGGAAATCATGCTTTTAAGGAGAAATTAGGAGCTATTAATGAAGATTTTGAGGAAGTCTACACGACCAAGCAATCCTGGAGTAAAAACCAGTCGACAGAGCCTTTAACAACCACTGGTACAGGCAAGGCCTTCCCGTACGGTCCACCCGTACCATGTGACATTGGCTTCGTCTCGTCAAACCCTACGACTTTCATGAAGGCACCTATATATTTCGAGGTCCCAGCCTCCGCGCAGAGGGCTGCCATTCTCAGATTGCAACACAACACCACCAAAGGAGATCCACCACTATAGTTCATCCTCTCCATCCTCCATCCTCTCCATATCCATAGATATTTTGTACTTGAGATCTCCTTATGATTCGGCGACCATTATAAGAATATTTCATTTCAATCTAAGTATTTTGCACAATGTTTTCTATCCTTGATCTATTGTTTTGAGTGAGTGATGGCACTGAAATATAGCCATATAACATCCACATTTAAACTGGATATTAATCATATTCTTGATGAAATATCTCTCTAAACCTTGCCACTAATGCTAATATTCAGAGGGGTATGCAATCCTTTCTTTTGTATTTTTCCTGTGCAGATGATGTCATTTCAAGGAGGGAATCACTACATTAAAGTCAAAGATACGAGATTTCCAACAACCATAAGAAACCAGGAGCCTTACAACAGAGGCAGATGCTTTAACGACCAACTATACGGCCGGAGCAAAAAATTTGACCGTATAGCTCCAGTCGTATAGTTGGCGCCGCCACCATTAGGTCAAACAGAACAACTTTCATGAAGGGACCCCTATATAAAGAAGCCTCAAGCGACGGGAAAACGAGAGACGCTCTGCCCCGAAGAAGCCAGACTCCGCCAAAAGCCGCCTACAGATCTCCAAACCCTTCTCCATCTCCATAGCCATACTCCACCACTTGTAATAGTAGATCTATTCTCCGATTGGTGACATTGTAAGACTATTGCTATCAATCTTATGATTTTTATTATAATGTTTGTGATTGTTGATATCATCTCTATGTGTGAGTAATTCTCCTTGGGCTAAGGGGTTCGGCCTAGCCATGTAGCAATTGTGCATATGAATTATCATAGATGGGATCGTGTATTAGTTTGCATGACATGATGATTATTGCATCCTCTCTTGCCTCAATCCAAGGACTTGTCAGGTACCCAAGACCCCGAGGGTTGAGCCAGGTATAGGGAGTATGAATGATGACTGATCTGCAGGTTGGGAACCCCAGTGACAGAAGGGGTAGTATGGCTGTATGTGAGGGATTTGATTGGGATTAACGGTGACATAACTATGCATATCATTAGTTCTCTTTCTTCTATGGATGAGACTTGTAGGTATTGCTATAGGCGGTTTCAGAGGCAATAGCAATTATGGATGCAGTGCCCACATATAATTTATCTTGCTCTAACAAGTATACGCATACTTTATTTCTATATTTTATTTCCATAAGATGTTTTGCACATCTACAGGTGAAACCGAACGCCCTAGGCCCTCTCTCTCCATAATCGACAACAACAAAAAGACGCAAGCTATTGGTCCGGTAAAAACACAAAAGGAATTCTAAAACTCCCGAAGGTCCATTAAAGTAACTTCACTACGCATTTGCCTTCGGAGGATTCGATAACCTAGGTCTACTAGGGAAAAAGAAGCTATACTACATCCGTAATCCGGATTGAAGGTATTAACCCTTTTTCTGGCGCTGTTGCCAGGGAAGCAATAGCTACCCTAGTGAGGTTATTAGGAACCTTGCTAGTTTTAATTCTTGTTTTTAATTTTGTTAGTTTGATTTTAGTCTTTATTTGATAAACCAAAAAAATAGTTAGTCTTTAAATTCTTGTTTTTACTGTTATAATTCTTCATCTAAGAAAACCCAAAAACATAGGAAGTATGGCTGAAAAGAAGCTTGGGGAGTTTGCTACTCCCAATAATGATTATTTGCGTACTCCTATTACTCAGCTAGCAATCGTTGCTGATGACTATGAAATTAAGCCCCATTACTTAAGTTTTGTTCAATAGAATCAATTTGGAGGCTCTGCTATTGAAGACGCAGGTATGCACTTGAATACTTTGACTGAAATATGTGATATGATGCGTATAAAAGACGTTGACCCTGATGCGGTCAAATTGCATCTATTTCCTTTCTCTATAAGACAGAGAGCTAAAGAATGGTTACTATCTTTGCCTAAAAATACCATTACATCATGGGTGGGATGTACTTCTTTATTTATGACTAAATTTTTCCCACCTGCAAAGACTATGCAACTTCGATCTAATATTACTGGCTTTAGACAGGAAGAGCGTGAGCCACTAGCGCTTGCGTGGGAGAGGATGAAAGAATGTCTAAGAAACTGTTCTAGTCATGGAATGGAAGATTGGTTAATCCTCCATTTATTTTACAATGCTATTAATCCTATGTCTAAGTCTATGCTTGATACTGCAGCTGGAGGAACAATTATGGGTAAATATATTACCGAAGCAAAGCAGCTGCTAGACAATATGCAAGACAACCATGCCCAATGGCATGTGGAAAGATCAAACACGAAGAAGGTGAACTCGGTCTCACCACAAGAGTACGAAGATCTCAATGCTAAGTTGGATGAGCTCATACTAGTCATAAAAGGTAAGGAAACTCAGGTAAGATCCACCTACGAAACAAATATTGAAGAAATAGACTTCGTAGCTCGTAATGATTATAACCCTGCATGGAAGAAGAGTTACAATCCTAATTTTCAGAAACATTACGCTAGTCTTGCAGGTAACTCTAATAATAATATGGGAACTAGTAATGGTAGTCTCCAAGAAATGCTTAGTCTTTCATAGACTCGCAAAATGAACAAAACAATATTTTAGTTAAAATTATGGAGAACCATGATGCTATGCTTGGTAAATTATCTAACCAAGTTGTTAGTTTGAGAAATGATTTGCAGGCCCTTCAAGAAAGAACAAGGACCGTTGAGCCACAGCTACGTAAGATAATCAAGAGTCAAACTCTCATTCTAGCTAAATTTGCAGGTAAAGCTGAGCCCAATCCTATTGAGGAACTCAAAATGATGAGGATCCAAAGGGAGGAGCCTGAAGAACTTGATTATAGTAATGCTCCTTCAACAAGTTACACCGTTGAAGATCTCATAAAAAGGATCAACGTCAAGACTCTGGTAAGTGAAGGTAGTGAGGAAGCTATGTACCAACATTTTGTCAATCAAGTAGCAATAAAGATACGTAAGCTTGAAGAAGAATACAAGCAAATTGCTAAAAAATTACATGTTAAACTAGATGACATATTTGAGCCTACTATTAAGATTAAAATTGGAACCAATGAGATAGCTACACTTTGTGATCTAGGTGCAAGCATCTCAAAAATTCCAAAGAGTCTTTTTAACAAGTTAAATCTTGGCTCCTTTGAAATTACTGAGTTAAAAATTGCATCTAGCAGATTCTACCTACAAACAAGTTGTAGGGATTAAGGAGAACACTTTAGTATATATTAAAGGTTGTCCTGCTCTCATTGATTTTATTATAGTTGACATGCCTGAAGATGTTACTGCTTCTATTATATTAGGCCATCCTTTCTTAAGAACTATTAAGGCTTTGATTAATCTGCATGAAGGGAATGTGAAGCTGCAATTGCCTTCGCGGGATCCTTTTGTTATTCATTTCCCTAGGAAGAAGAAAGCCAAGCATGATGAAAAGGAGGCCATCACTTTGAAGGCCAATTACTTTGGAGTGGGTGTTCCACTCATCTGGCCCAAGTGAGTATTATCAAGGTCAATCTATTGACCATAAAAGAGTTCTCTATGGGATCCAACCCATGTGAAATAAAGGTTTGAGTTAAGTTTTTAGTTTTAGTTTAAATTTATGTTTAATAAAGAGTGCTAGAAAAATCCATTCGAGGAGAAGAAGTCCGGTAGTACTTGAAATTTTGCTTTATTCATGTTATTGTTGGTCAACAATATTTACTGTCAGTTTTATGTCAAAACAAGGTATATCACTAAGGTACAGGAAAAGAAATAGTTTAAGAAGAAACAAAAAAAAATTGACGCACATAGAGAGTTTAACGATCAACTATACAGCGGGAATAAAAATTCGTGCCGTATAGCTCCGTTCGTATAGATATCTTTGCCATTGAAAATTATTCTGCATTATGTACTGAGAGTTTAAAGACCAACTATACAGCGGGAATAAAAATTCTGGCCGTATAGCTCCGATCGTATAGATATTAATGCCTCCGTACAATTTTTTTTCATATGTATTGAGAATTTAACAACCAACTATACAGCAGGAATAAAAATTCCGGCTGTATAGTTCCAGTCGTATAGATATCGATGCGTTTGCACAATTTATTTTCATATGTACTGAGAGTATAACGACCAACTATACGGCAGGAATAAAAATTCCGGCCGTATAGTTCCGGTCGTATAGATATCGATGCCTTTGCAAATTTCTTTCATAGGAACAGACAGTTTAACGACCAACTATACGGCTGGAACATTTTGTTCCGCCCGTATAGCTGCGTCCGTATAGTTGCGCCGCCAGGAGGAAAACCTAAATTTTTGACAAAAGGCCAACTATACGGCCGGAACACGTTGTTCCAACCGTATAGTTCCGCCTGTATAGTTGCACCCGACCACAAAATCGCACGGGAAGGTACTCCCAACTCCAAAACTTCAATCCTTTTTCTTTCTTCTACCTCCAAACTCTCTCAAAACCTCAAGAGATCTCCATCACTACTCAATTTCGTTCGATTTCCTCACACACAAGTGATCTATAGTATGTTTCTCCTCCAATCCTCCAATTACTTTTTGAAAATTCATCTTCGATCTATTGTCATTGTCAATCTAGGGTGAGGCCTACTATGAACTAATCGCCATGATTTTCTTGCCTAGATTATTATTTTGGGAGAACTCTTTAGTGTGCTACGATGAGGAATATGATGCACTTACTATTGTTGGATCAAAAAGTTTTGTTTTTTCCTTTCTTCAATGTTTTAGATGATGAACACAAGGAGCCAAACTCGTGCTCGTGCCACCGCTAGCGCTTCTCGGGCTCCCGCTCAGGAACACATGGGGATACGGTTCAGGAATGAGGCCCATCATGATCGCTTCAATAGGATCAAGAACCACGAAGTGAAGCCACCAAGTGGGCTTGCCCCATCATATTGAACCAACTCGGTATTGCTGATGACTTCAATTTACTTTGCAATAGAGTTGGCTTGCAAAACTTTGTGTACAATGATGTACCTACTTATTGCTGCTTAACCATTGAATTTCTTAGTTCATTGCAAAGCGCCATTAAACAATGGCAAGGAGAGGATACTATTTATTTCTATCTGATGAGCAACAATTACACTTTAACATTAGATGAATGGTGCGCATGTTTTAATTTGCCAAACAATGATATTCATGCTTTACGCGCATCCTTTACTGGCCTAGAACCTACCCCGGAACAATACTATAATGGAATTAGTTTCACTACTAGAATAAACAAGCGGAAGAATATTCAACATCCTGCAATTTGCTATTTGTTCTATGTTATTGCTAACACCTTGCGGGAATATAATGAGTTCACGAGACTCAATGAGGAGGACATCCTAGTCCTTGCAAAGGCTGCTTACATCAACTGCAGCTTGTCACTCAACTTGGGCGCCCCTTGTGCGCTACTTGGAGCACCAAGCCTCCCAAAGCCAAGGACCAATTACAGGGGGAGGCGTCATCACCGTACCTACCACTGCCCTAGGACTCGACCTAGGTGAGCGGCAACATGTACTAGGTGAGACACGTGTTGGTTTCTCCACCTTGAGAGCCTATGGAATGCTCACTATGAGAGGTGGTGCTTATTACCTGCATATTGCTGGAGTTGGGTGTATCTACCACGCTCCTATGCCTAATGGTCTTTTCTCTATCGAGGAAGGATGTTTGCTATATGATTTGCAGGTTGAGCAACACCAACCCGAGGAAGATATTTTGGAGGAGGATGAGGACCAAGAGGATGAGCAAGAAGTTCCTTATCAAGAGGAGCAGCCACAAACCCGGTTCGCCACATACCAAGATTTCCAAGGACTTGGAGGGACTGTGGAGAGGATGCATAGCCTCTCTTTGAACCTCCGAGAATCAACAAGTAACCTCTCGACTCAATTCGCGAACTAGAGTAATGACTTTTTCCCGCCACCACAATGATTTGAAGGGCTTGCAAAAGCCTAAGCTTGGGAAGTTTATTTGCTTTTATTTGGCGTTATTTTCTTTTATTTAGAGGTTGTGTTTTTATTTGAGTTTATAAGCACTCGTGTTGGTTTCCCCAACACTTTATATTTAGTTATTTTCTATTTTTCTTTCAAATTTTCTAGCCGAGCTTTGCCGCCAATTTTCTATTCTTTAAAGTTCCTCTCTTAAAAACCACAAAAAGATTTCTCCATTTTCCCCTATTTTACCTCTTTCTTTGCTTTCCGCCTCGAGGCCTTCATATATTTGCAGGAGAGTGGTCGACTTCAAGTTTCCAAGAAACAAGTAAAAAAGGAAGAGAGAAGTGGAACCAAACACGAGAGGTATGCCTTATGACTCCCCACTTTTGAAGTTTGAGAAACCCATGCTAGCTAGTAGTAAATGTTGATATTATATTGGTGGAGTGAGTCTTTGTATCGTCGTAAGATTTTTGTTTGCATGGGTATTTAATTGGGTATGTTTTGTTCCAGCTCTCGTAATTAACCAAGTTTTGCCTAAAAATTGCTAAATAATTGTAATAAGAAAAAGTCTCACAATTGAAGGCTTGGGTGTTGTAGTGTTTAGTCTTAAAGGCTTATTTCTAGAGATACTCAACACCACTAAAAATGTTGATTGATTTGATAGCTCTCTTTGAAAGGATTTGTTCGATTGAATTAATGTTTAGCGTTTTTGTGAGCATGCCAAAGTTTGACGTGTTAATCATAAGAATGATATAGCATTATGTGTGTCAAACTTCATGGGATGCCAACAACTCCGCTGGCCTACGAACGATCTTCATGGAGGAAACTCCTAGATTTTGGCTATGAGTTGATTAAACACTTGTAGCAGCAATGCTATAGTGGGTAAGATTCTTGGCACTCCCGGGTAGCTATAATCATGATGGAATCACTCATATGGCTGTGATGAGAAATCATTATGCAAAAGGAACAAAAACCTTAGTGATGCCACGAGTGTCCATCACATCCCGATAAACTAAATAATTTTTTTGGCATGCTCTTAATTACTTAAAAACTAAAATTCTTGAAGGACACTGAATAGAAAAGTAGTGCTTGAAAAGTCTTGATTTATTGATGTGGGAGAATTGAGATACTCTAGCGTATATGCTTTTCATGAAAACTCTCACACTCTTAATTTACATGATTATACTTTACTATTCAAAGGCAAGCCTATGAGTTGATTACTTGACATGGAATAAAGTTTACTCATTTGAATCATCCATGTTTACAATAATTTTGCAGCAATATAAGGATGTACGAAACCCGCATGATATGCTTTCCATTACTCTATCTATGCTGAAGTTTTTCAGATTTATAAAGTGGAGGAAACATGAGACTACTAATCATGAGTAAGATCACCATCTCGTTATTTTAGTTTAAATGCTGAGTTCCTTTTTGATTTTGGTTTTCTTACTCAGGATGATCAAGTTTAAGCTTGGGGAGGTTGATGGCTCTAAAAATATAGCCATCTAACCTCCATATTTAAACTAGATATTAATAATATTCTTGATGAAATATCTCTCTAAACCCTACCACTAATGCTAATATTCAGAGGGGTATGCAATCCTTTCTTTTGTATTTTTCCTGCGCAGATAATGTCATTTAAAGGAGGGAATCACTACATTAAAGTCAAAGATACGAGATTTCCAACAACCAGAATAAACAAGGAGCCTTACAATGGAGGCAGATGCTTTAATGACCAACTATACAGCCAGAGCAAAAATTCCAACCGTATAGCTCCAGTCGTATAGTTGGCGCCACCATCGTTAGGTCAAACAGAACAACTTTCGTGAAGGGGCCCCTATATAAAGAAGCCTCGGGCAACGGGAAAACGAGAGACGCTCCACCCCGAAGAAGCCAGACTCCGCCAAAAGTCGCCTCCAGATCTCCAAACCCTTCTCCATCTCCATAGCCATACTCTACCACTTGTAATAGTAGATCTCTTCTCCGATTGGCGACATTGTAAGACTATTGCTATCAATCTTATGATTTTATTACAATGTTTGTGATTGTTGATCTCATCTCTATGTGTGAGTAATTCTCCTTGGGCTAAGGGCTTTGGCCTATCCATGTAGCAATTGTGCATATGAATTATCATAGATGGGATCGTGTATTAGTTTGTATGACATGATGATTATTGTATCCTCTCTTGCCTCAATCCAAGGACCTATCAGGTACCCAAGACCCCGAGGGTTGAGCCAGGTATAGGGAGTATGAGTGATGACTGATCTGCAGGTTGGGAACCCCAGTGGCAGAAGGGGTAGTACGGCTGTATGTGAGGGATTTGCTTGGGATTAACGGTGACATCACTATGCATATCATTAGTTCTCTTTCTTCTGTGGATGAGACTAGTAGGTTATTGCTATAAGAGGTTGCAGAGGCATTAGCAATTATGGATGCACTCCCCACATATAATTTATCTTGCTCTAACAAGTACACACATACTTTATTTCTATCTTTTATTTCCATCAGATGTTTTGCACAGCTACACGTGAAACCGAACGCCCTAGGCCCTCTCTCTCCATCATCGACAAGAACAAAAAGACGCAAGCTATTGGTCCAGTAAAAACACAAAAGGAATTCTAAAACTCCCGAAGGTCCGTTAAAGTAACTTCACTACGCATTCGCTTCCCAAGGATTCGATAACCTATGTCTACTAGGGAAAAATAAGCTATACTACATACGTAATCCGGATCAAGGGTATCAGTGAGTAGTCCTCACGAGTTGTAGGTTGGGGTGAAACCTTGCAAAAATTATGTGCATCTAATCCATGGGAGTACTGTGAATTGATTTTGAATAGATATTTGTAGATTTTTTCTTTATCTCTTGTCTCGATCTATGGATTGGTAGGTATCCAATATCCCAGATATTGAAAAAGGTTTGAGGTAAGATACTTCATGAGTGGTGATCTTGTAGGAAACCGAGTGAGAGAAAGGGGATTACGGTCTTCTTTTAGCGATCCATTTCAGAACTACAACAATGTCACTTTTTAAGGCTTTGATCTGTGATTTCACTTAATAATTGTTGTAGCCCGGTACTTCGCGGTTGCAATGGTTGGATTAAAAGACTATCGGTATGCATGTGACTTGCCGGGGCTCTAGTATATCAGGATGTGCTGCCCACAAATTTTATCTTTGTTAAATCATTACACATGAATATGCGTATTACTATCTTTATCCCATGTGATGTGCAGCTGCAGGTGAATCTTCAACCCTAGCCTATCTCCATCCATCAAAACAACCCACGTTCTAAAGTAAACTAGAAAGGTCTAGTAAACGAATGTAAAATGAACAAACAAGTCTTGTAGATTGTTTCCCAAGGTTCGGTTAAACCTAGGTCTACTAGGGAAAAAGCTACTATACTGCATCCATGAATCCGGATCAAAGGTATCAATGCACGAGTCGGACCAACTGGCCACTTAGTTCAGCACTCCCTATGGCACGTACTGCTATGCCACAATTCCCTTTAGGTTAAAAAACACCGGTGCAACGTATCAGAGGACGATGCAACATTTTCTACATGATCAAATTGGTCAGAAATACACGCTTACATGGACAATATTATGGTTATGTCAAAGAAAGGAAATGATCTTATCATTGATTTATAGGAAACCTTTGATAACCTCTGGAAATACAACATGATGCTTAAACGTATGAAGTGTGTATTCGCGGTACCGGGTGGAAAATTGTTGGGCTTCATTGTATCACATCATGGAATTGAGGTGAAACCGGAGAAAATCAAAGCTATCCTCAACATCAAAAGTCCCACGTGCTCAAAGGACATCCAATGGCTCATAGGCTGCGTTGCAACTGTAAGAAGGTTCATATGCAGACTTGGTGATAAGGCCATGCCGCTCTACAAGTTGCTCAAGAAGGCGTACAAATTCGTCTAGACGGATGAGGCAGATGTTGCATTGCAAGAGTTGAAGAGATTACTCTCCTCTACGCCAATCCTCGCAACACCGGACTCAATGGAACCAATGTTAGTTTACATGGCGGCAACCAACCGGGTCATCAACATCGTCATCATGTTGGAGAGTAAATAAGCAAAGCACGAACATGGAGTTCAACGACCCATTTACTACATAAGTGAGGTCTTGACGGAATCTAAGCAGCACTACCCACACTACCAAAAATTATCTTATGGATTTTTCCTTGCTTCTAGGAAACTGAGGCACTATTTCTAGGACCACCCAATCACAGTAGTGAGCAAAGCTCTTCTTTACTACATCATCAACAATGGTGAGGCCACAGGAAGGGTGGCGAAGTGGACATAGAACTTTCTTCCTTCAAAATCATCTATAAGAGGTGTGATGCTATCAAATCTCAAGAATTGGCAGATTTCATTGCAGATTGGACGAAAGCCCCATCAGACACTCCTGTACCAGAACCGGAGTTTTGGGTCATGCACTTTGACAGATCCAAGATGCTGAAAGACATAGGGGCTGGTGTACTACTATAGTCACCAATAGGAGAGATGCTTCGGTATGTCCTGTAGATCCACTTCAACGGTACCAACAACATGGCAGAGTATGGAGCTCTTATTCACAGACTTCGCGTAGCCAAGGATATTGGCATCAAGCACATAGTTTGATGTGAAGATTTCGACTTGGTTGCCCGGAAGGTGGATGGCACCTAGAACACGTGGAACCTTATGATGATGGCATATCGAGACGAAGTGGACAAGATAGCCAAGAGCTTCAACGACTACAAAGTCAAGTATGTCAAAAGGGAGGATAATGAAGCAGTGGATATGTTGTTAAAGCTTGGATCAGAGTGTAAGCCAATCCCACCTGGCGTATTCTTAGAACATCTGAAAGTTCCCCATGTGTGGTTTTGGTAATTAATGACAATCCCTATGGACTAATGTTTGCATTGAGTTTTACTTAAGGATATGTCCGTAGGTAATGCTTGAGCCATATGGTAGTCTCAAGGTTGAAAGGAGAAGAAAATGAAGAAGATCAAGTGATGAACAAGATGTTGAAGGAGTGATCCAAAGATTGGTCATGAGAGGGTTGTGCTTATGGCAAGTGTGTCTTGAAGAACAAGATGGAGTGATATCTCATGTACCTTCAAGACACCAACATAATAAAGAAAGAAGAAATGAAGTGCAAGTTCAATATGAGCCATCTCGAAGAGATCATATACTTGAAGCCTACCATCCTTATGGTAATCATGGATATGTGAATATATGCCTAAAATAGAGGCTCTCCCATAGTGGATTATGGGGCAACAAATTCCAAGTATTCACCAAGCTAGCACAATCAAGAAAGGTGTTCCATCTTCAGGTGGACAAGATCATCATCATAAATCTCAAGTGGAATATATGCAAGGCAAAGGTATGTTCTTGATAGGATTTCTTTTTTATCGGTGTCGTGGTGTTACTTGGAGAGATCGTTTATAGGATACTTCACTGTACTATCAACAGGGGCTCTCGAGTTAGTAACTTGATCATATCCTTTCGAGAGAGCTCAAACCTTTGCATACTTTACATCATCTTCCTTGGTTCTTATTTGGTTCTTATCCATGAGAGGATTTAGATAGTGTGTTAATATCCATGACAATATCAAGTTCATCGAAAACGGATTTGGTATACATTCTCTATTGTGTTTTCGATATTGCAGGTTTTATGAGTTTGTCTTTTATAGACAGGTTAAACCTTTCATCAATTTTTTCTATCCTCCCTTTCCATATATTATGGTGGCTCCCTGCATGATCTTTTAGAGATTTTTACTATCTTCAAAACAATCCCAAGATCATCAAAACCGCAGTCCGGATGCAAAAGTTATGATCATTTCAGTTTTGATGTTTCTGCTAGTTTTCGGAAGGGTGGATTATCTTGCCCTGGTATCAAAATATATGTGCCACGAAGTCCTTAGCCATATTTTGGCTGGTCGGATATTCCTGCTCTTGTGTGGGGCAGATAATCCGACATGGGAGGTCCCAACAGTCATATTTCATTAGGGGGCTATAAAAAGCCCCCCTTCTTCCTCCTTACGCTGGTTTCTTGCATCCTCTATCTTCTCCATTTTTTATACCTTTGAGATCTTGCAAATACTCTCAATCCCTCCTATATTTCTTGAATCATTTTGGGGGATTTTGAATAGGAGATCTAGATCTACAACTCCACCAATCCATCTCTCCTCTATGAGAGGACAACATCTTGGGATCTAGATCTTGGGGTTTCTTTTGTTAATTTCCTCGTGTGTTCTTCCTCTCTTATCCCCCTAATTGCTTTTGTAGATTTGGTGGAATTTTGGAGAGAAGGACTTGAGCACTTCTTGTGTTCTTGCCATTGCATTTGGTGCATCTGTTTGAGTTCTCGGTGAGGATTCGATTGGGTGAAAGGTGAGAATCTTTGTACTCTTGGGTTCTTGGAACCCTAGACGGGTTTTTTTGTAGATTGTGGTGATACTTGACATCCTCTAGTTCAGTTGCGGATGTGTGCCTCGAGCTTATTGTAAAGGATTCGGTTCCCACCTCGAAGGGTACGAATAGTGGAAAAGTAAATCAGGCCTCTTGTGGTGAGGTTCATAGGAGAATAGGGTGAGGCCTTTTGTGGCATGGTGGTCTTAGTACCTCCCACCCCTCCAACGAGACATACTCCCTTGATGGGAGGAACTCTGTAATACGTCATCATCTTCGCATGCCTTGGTTATCTCTATACCGTGCTATTTTCTTATGCACTATATCTTGCTCTCACATAGTTGCTTGTACTACTTAACATAAGTTGTTGGTGCACATAGGTGAACCATAGTTTATATAGGTTTTGTGCTTGACAAAGTAAATGCTAGTTTTATTCCGCCTTTGTTAAACCCATCTCATATAAGTTTTAAACTGCCCATTCAACCCCTCTAGGCGGCATCAGTGTCCTTTCAACATCTCCGGGCACCATCTATGAAGGGAGCAGACCCTGAAAATCCAGATAGAGTTGATTCATTTGTCAACATAGTTGAAGTGATCACTCCAGCATGGCCACAATTGTTCATGGACTACCTCAAAGACGGAACTTTGCTGACCAATGAAGTTGAAAGCTGGTAGATAGTATGCACAGCAAAGTCCTACACCATCATTGACATCTTGCTATAAAAAAGCACCATTGGCATATTCCTATGATGCATATCTCAACAAGAAGGAATCGAGATCCTAAGGGAGATCCATCTCGGTGATTGCGGGCATCACACTGCTCCTAGATCGTTGGTTTCCAAAGCCTTTAGGCAAGGATTTTACTAGCTTACCGCCAAGGCGGACGCTGACAAACTGGTTGAGACTTGTCTTGGGTGTTAGTACTATGTGAGACAACCACATGTTCTAGCTGAAGAATTGCGGACTATACCAATTATGGTTGTTTGCGAGCTGGGGGCTTGACATGGTTGGAACCTTGAAGGTGGCACCTTGTGGGTTTACTCATTTGCTTGTGGTAGTTGATAATTTCACTAAATGGGTTTAAGATAAACCCATTAGAAAGCTCGATGGGGAAACAACCCTAAAAATTGTCCGGGGTCTCGTGCTGAGATTTGGTATCCCATATAGTATCATCACCAACAACTGCAATAGCTTATCACTCGGAGAAGTAGAGGCTTACTGACATAAGAAAGGTACCTTGACTTAGCATATGTGGCACATCCATAGTCTAACGGTCAAGTTAAAAGGGCCAATGGACTAATTCTGTGGGGGAATCAAGCCACGCTTTGAGGCACCACTACATCGTGTAGCTGGAGCTTGGGTGGAAGTGTTGCCATATATGCTATGGAGTTTAAGAACTACTATTAACAGATACACCGGGTACTGATACGTTGCAAATGTATCTATAACTTTTGATGTTCCATGCTTGTTTAGTATCTAATTTGCTATGTTTTGTCCACACTCTGGAGTATTTTTATACACTTTATGGGACTAACCTATTAACAAGATGCCATGGTGCCAGTTGCCTGTTTTCTGCTGTTTTTGGTTCGAGAAAAGCCAGAAAATGAATATACTCAGAATTGGATGGGACAAAAGCCAAAGTCAATATTTGACCGGAAGACACATGGAGTCCGAAGGAGAGACGAAGGGGGGCCACAGGGCGGCCACACCAACCCTTGGCGCGGGCAACCCTAGGCTGTGCCATGGCATGGTGTGGGACCCCTGGCCGGCCACCGACCACGCCTCTTCGCCTATAAGAAGCCTCCCGATCCAGAAACCCTAAATCCGGGAGCCTCCAGCCACGAAAAGTTCCGCAGCGCCGCTTCCACCGAAGGGGAGATTCGGGGGACCGAAAGTCTCTGTTTCGGCACCCTGTCGGGACGGGGAAGTGCCCCCATAGACATATCCATTGATCTCCACCACCATCTCCATCGTCGTTGCTGATTCCCATGATGAGGAGGGAGTAGTTCTCCTCGAGGCTAAGGGATCTACCGGTAGCTATGTGTCCATCTCTCTCTATGTGTGATCATATTGTGATCATGAGCTTTGTAATCAAGTATATCTACCTTGCTACTCAAGTGCTTCAATAGATCTTTGCTCTCCCCACGTGTGTGAAAGTGATAGCGTGCACACCATGGTGGCACTTAGGCTAGAGATTACAAATACTTGTTATGAGTTATATTTGGAGTTGGATGTCTCTATGAAATTGTGGTGTTTGTTGGAACCATCTAGCGCTCAAGGTGATAGTGCGGGGTTATCTAGATGGGGAAAGCGGACTTGGAGGAGTGCTGTTATAGCCCTACCATGGATTAGAGTGTCCAACTAGAGAGTAGTTCAGAGTAGTATCATGAAGAGAATATATTTATATGAGAGTGTTCACTAGCGAAAGTATGATCCCTAGGCCTTGTTTCTAAACATTGAAACACCGTTTGCAACTAGATATGTTACATGTTTGCTTGCTTCCATCTTTATTTCAGTTTGCCTTTAGTCTCTTCCACGCCATCAAGCTATTTTCTAGCACCATTGTCTTTTATCCATACCACTTGTATTTCACCATCTCTTCACTGAACTAGTGCACCTATACACCTGACAAGTGTATTGGGTGTGTTGGGGACACAAGAGACTTCTTGTATCTTGATTGCGGGGTTGCTTGAGAGGGATACCTTTGACCACTTCTTCCCTGAGTTCGATAAACCTTGGGTGATCTACTTAAGGGAAACTTGTTGTTGTTCTACAAACCTGTGCACTTGGAGGCCCAACAACTGTCTACAAGAATAGAAGTACGTAGACATCAAGCTATTTTCTAGCGCCGTTGCCGGGGAGGTAAGGTAAAAGGTACTCACATCCTCCGGTGTGAGTGCTTGAAGTTATGTCCTTTAGATTCTGCAATTATATCTTTTTTTTTCTTGTTTTTATTTTCACTAGTTAGGCTTAATGGAAAACAATAACAAAATTAGAGAGCTTTATAGTATTTATCTTGAGTTAGGACATGAAGTGTTTGAAGAGAAAATTAAAAAACCTATGGAACTTTATTTTCATGCTAATAGCAATGTTGTTAGTATGAATTCTTTGGACACCATTATTGCTATTTCTATGGAAAATTCTAAGCTTGGGGAAGTTGGATTTGATGAGCATGATATTTTTAGTCCCCCAAGTATGGAGGAGAAAATTTACTTTGATGATACCAAACCTCCAATATATGATGATTACAATGATGAATATGATATTTTCAGTCCGCCTCCTATTGAGGAGAAAATTAAGGATTACAATATGCCTCCTATATTTGATGATTATGGTGATGAGAATAATAATGATAGCTATTTCGTTGAATTTTCTCCCACTATAATTAATAAGAATAACTGTGCTTATGTGGAAAGTAATAATGATTATATGCATATGGATCATGATAAGAATGTTTGATGTGATAGTTA
This sequence comes from Avena insularis, assembly GCA_023614405.1. Classification (NCBI taxonomy): domain Eukaryota; kingdom Viridiplantae; phylum Streptophyta; class Magnoliopsida; order Poales; family Poaceae; genus Avena; species Avena insularis. The sequence continues at coordinate 516,447,141 of CM042694.1, forward strand.
TATTGTTAATTTTATTCATGATGCTACTGAAAGTTATTATGAGAGAGGGAAACATGGTTTTATGTGTCTCAACAATATTAAGTTTCCCCTCTTTATGTTGAAAGTCTTGAAGTTGCACTTGTTTTGCTTTACTATGCTTGTTTCTTTGTGCTTTCATGACTTGTTTGTTTACAAGATTCCTATGCATAGGAAGTGGGTTAGACTTAAATGTGTTTTGAATTTGCTTCTTGATGCTCCCTTTTACTTCAATTCGTATTTCTTATGTGAGCATCTTCTCAAACTATCATGCCTAACTTAAAGGCGTTGAAGAAAAGTACTTATTGGGAGATAACCCAAAAGTTTTAGTTGAGTCTTGGAAGTTATTGCTTTAGTAATAACCTCTCCTTATCATTTTTGTGTCTTTTTTTTGTGCCAAGAGTAACCTCTAATGAGAGAGAAGTAATGCTTGGGAAAGTTGCTGTCTCGAGACAGATTTTTGTGCTTCGCTGTAAAAATTCGTGAAAAATCTCTATACGTTGGTTTGAGCTTAATTTTTTGTGCTTATGCCCCAGGTTGTTATCCAACTTTTGTTAGTTCAACACTTTTTGATTTGAGCAATAGAAGGTCTTCGAAAAAATCGGTCTTTACCTGTTGGTCTGTTTTGACATATTTCTGCCATTATTTGCATTTGCTTCTTGTTGATTCCTTTTTGAGTTCTCTTTGGGGAATTGAGATTTTTGAGAGAAGTGCTACAGTAGCTTATGTTTTAATGGAAGTTTTATTGGTGTTGAAACTGAACCCAAAGACTTATTATCTTGAGTGCACTAATGTTGCTAATAAAGATTGTGTGAAGTTTTGTGTGAAGGAAAAAATTTCAGGTGTATGGAGAGAATGATGTAATGAGATGAAGAATGGACTAAATCTCAATCTTGGGGATGCCACGCGTGTCACTCCAATAAATATCCAAGAAGTACAAGCGTCAAAGCTTGGGGATGCCCAAGGCATCCCCTTCTTCATCAATAAAAATCTCAGGTTTCTTCCAAACACTTCATTTTTATTGTTTCATGCACAAGTTGTGTTGTTCTTGGAGCGTCTTCATTTTTGTTTTTGGTTTTTCGTTTGCTTGGTTTTCTTATTTTGCTTTAATAAATTGGTTGGACCCCCTCTTTCATACATTAGTTTTCAAATAGTTTGGTTTGGATTGGAAAAGAGTAGGAAAGTTCATGCTTAAGTGGTAAAAAGGAGCTTGTTTTTGACTGTGGCCTATGCTTTGTCATGTCATGCTTGGTATTGTTTTGGATTTATGCTTAGTGAATTTTGATGTAGCAGACATGTTATAAACACTTGAGATTGCTTAATGTGCCTTGAAAGAATCATGCGTTGTTTTAAAGCATAGTATTGTGGTATTCTCCTTTGATGCTTTATTTGGGTTGACTTGGCACATGCTCACACCATGTTATGACTATCCCAAGTCACCATATCCTTTATGATCCTTTGGTTTTCGACTTGTAGTATCACTTTATGCTTTAATTAATGATGATCTGTCGCTTTGCATGATTATGGCCATTATTGCTCTCTTAGTTGGTCGCTCCTAGTCTTTTGCTAGCCTCCATAACCAAGTATGAGTTCCACTCATGCATCCAACTCCAAATAAAACCAAGTTATTCCAAAGAGTCCACCATACCTACCTATTAGCATTTGCTATTCCAAGTATATTCATGTTTTTATCTACCTTCCGAATTAAACTTGTTATGAGAAAACTAGTGATTAAAGCTCTCACAAACTTGATGGCACACTTTACTTTTCTTGCCCTTAATAAACTTGAACCATTATATCGTCCATGTTGTATATGCTTGCACTTATATGTTGGGGATTAGCAGAACCATGATGTCATGGGGAACGCTTTCAACATTGCACTTGTACTTTGTACCTAGTTGATATCATGCTCTTTTGTCTATGGATGTTGTCGGTGTGAAATGAAAGGGGAGCTTGTAAGTCCATGGAGTTATGTATGTGTGTTAGAGAAACGCCTGGGCCGTCGGTCTAATCCATGCCTAATCATGGTGGAAACCTGCAGTGTAACCATAATGAGCAATCTATGAAGCATTCTTCTTATAAAAAAAGAGATAGATATTGAGAAAAAGAGAAAAGGAGAAAAAAAAGAGATATGAGAAAAGAGGAACAAGAGAAAAAAAAAGCACCATTTTCCCATGGTAAATAAGAAGATTGCTAAGATGCTCGTTGTCTGCTTGCCTTGTCATTTTGATATGGGTATTCTTCCTATCATCGGGCAAGGGGTACCCCATTGGCGGTTCTCTATGATACACATGTACTTACTATGACAAGAACTTACCGGTAACTAAACTTGAGTAGCATGACGAGCGGCCCTCGTATTCAAGGGACATGAGATTGCCAACTTATACTTTGTTAAGCATATACTCCATGGTTTGTTCACTTTAACCTTAATCACTTCAAGATGCTTATGATAGGGGCAATGAGAGCTGAAAGCTAATAAGTACCATAATTTTTGGAAGCTCTTTATGAGACTTGAATCCCTGCTTCCTTCCATGAAGGCCTTTCCTTTACTTTTATGTTGAGTCTCCATCTTCTATCTTTATGCACCTATTAAGAGAGAATAGTGACCATTCTTAGTTTAATGTGCATTGTCCCAAAACTTATTGGTTGATTCATAATGTTGATATTGCTTGTTCTTGAACTATTTGTAACTAGTCACCCTTATGAACTTTGAAGGTGTCCTATGCATTTATGTTTTGCTACTCCATGAGGGACAAGCTGAATGCCACTATGCTATGTTTTCTATATGTGAAACAAACAAACGTCTTGCAAAGCAGTGTTATTCATGAATCTTTTGTTTGTACCTTTTCATGTTATGACATAGTTACTATGTCTTATTGTTAGAACTATATCTTTCATGCTATGTTAAAGTACTATGATCCCAGCTATCAATGTTTTACAAATACTTTCATCAAGTTTATGATGGTGCATGCACCTCAAAAATTATTATTTCTTTTTATCACTTACCTACTCGAGGACGAGAAGGAGTTAAGCTTGGGGATGTTGATACGTTGCAAACGTATCTATAATTTTTGATGTTCCATGCTTGTTTAGTATCTACTTTGCTATGTTTTGTCCACACTCTAGAGTATTTTTACACACTTTCTGGGGCTAACCTATTAACAAGATGCCACAGTGCCAGTTGCCTGTTTTCTGCTGTTTCTGGTTCCAGAAAAGCCAGAAAATGAATATACTCGGAATTGGACGGGACAAAAGCCAAAGTCAATATTTTACCGGAAGACACATGTAGTCCGAAGGAGAGACGAAGGAGGGCCATAGGGCGGCCACACCACCCCTTAGTGCGGGCATCCCTAGGCCACGCCAGGGCATGGTGTGGGCCCCCTGGCCGGCCACCGACCACGCCTCTTCGCCTATAAGAAGCCTCCCGATCCAGAAACCCTAAATCCGGGAGCCTCCAGCCACGAAAAGTTCTGCAGCGCCGCCGCCACCGAAGGGGAGATTCGAGGAATAGAAAGTCTCTATTCTGGCACCCTGCCAGGACGGGGAAGTGCCCTGGAGCCATCTCCATTGATCTCCACCACCATCTCCATCGTCGTGGCTGATTCCCATGATGAGGAGGGAGTAGTTCTTCCTCGAGGATAAGGGCTCTACTGGTAGGTATGTGTTCATCTCTCTCTCTCTATGCGTGATTATATTGTGATCATGAGCTTTGTAATCAAGTAGATCTACCTTGCTACTCAAGTGCTTCAATAGATCTATGCTCTCCCCACATGTGTGAAAGTGATAGCGTGCACACCATGGTGGCACTTAGGCTAGAGATTACAAATACTTGTTATGAGTTATATTTGGAGTTGGACGTCTCTATGAAATTGTGGTGTTTGTTGGAACCATCTAGCGCTCAAGGTGATAGTGTGGGGTTATCTAGATGGGGAAAGTGGACTTTGAGGAGTGTTGTTATAGCCCTACCATGGATTAGAGTGTCCAACCAGAGAGTAGTTCAGAGTAGTATCATGAAGAGAATATATTTATATGAGAGTGTTCACTAGAGAAAGTATGATCTCTAGGCCTTGTTTCTAAACATTGAAACACTGTTTGCAACTAGATCTGTTACATGTTTGCTTGCTTCCATCTTTATTTCAGTTTGCCTTTAGTCTCTTCCATGCCATCAAGCTATTTTCTGGCACCGTTGTCTTTTATCCATACCACTTGTATTTCACCATCTCTTCGCTGAACTAGTGCACCTATACACCTCACGAGTGTATTAGGTGTGTTGGGGACACAAGAGACTTCTTGTATCTTGATTGCAGGGTTGCTTGAGAGGGATACCTTTGACCACTTCGTCCCTGAGTTCGATAAACCTTGGGTGGTCTACTTAAGGGAAACTTGTTGCTGTTCTACAAACCTCTGCACTTGGAGGCCCAACAATTGTCTACAAGAATAGAAGTGCATATACATCAGGTACACTCCTTTCTTCATGGTCTATGGAGCAGAAGCAGTCCTTCCTACCGACATCCTCCATAATTCTTCGTTGAGTTGCAGCTTGTGATGATCGAGGACTAACATGTTCTGGCAGCCCATAGATCCTCCATCTACCAACGGAAGTTATGCTGCAACCATAGTTGCCGCGTTTGTCATCGCTCGTTTAAGGAGGGTGATATAGTTCTTCACCTCAAGTAGAAGAAGTACCACAAGTTATCCTCGCATCGGGACGGACCGTCCATCATAAGCAAAGCGTTTCTCAATGGTTCCTATTAACTTGTTGATATTCGTGAGTTGAAAGATAGGCAGGAAATAACGCAAATGCAAGTGACGTGATCTCAATGATGATTATCCGGAGACTGATCAACCATGGAACATAACACAGCTATGTCTCTTTTATACTTAGCATATTTCCTTTATGTAATATGTACCTTATATGATCAATGAAATAATGCATTTGGTTCGCTCATATCCTAAGTGTTTTACTTCCTTTAGTTGTTCATTTTTGGATCATGTAAAACCTTTTATGCACAAGTTTGCATTTGCGCTTGTGAAAACTTTGCCTTCGAGCATTAGCTTAAGTTTTATGGTATACACGTTTTCTGTTGTTTTTGTGTGGATTCTAGAGTAGTTATTTTTGGTACTCGAAGCCGGCGGTTTTGCTTCTTAGGTCTTCTATGGTGCTATTGAGCATCGTCACCAGAGGGCAAAGGTTTTGTGCTAAGATTTTTCGTCTCATGAAAGGTCAAGCAAAAAAAAGAATAATGGATAAGTCAGCACTTGCTTAAAATATAAACAAATATACATGCCAAACTTAGTTAAGTAGAAGGAGGCTTGTAGCCAAGTTTTCCGCCTTACTCGCAAGTATTCAACATTACATACAAAATATAGAGACATAGTTAATACAACATTGTTTATCCCTCTAGTGCATGAGACTTAGATGCAACATCATTGACAATAGGAGAATCTTTGATGCCAACCTCCTCGCTCTTTGACAAGCCCAAGGAAGATTCTAAGGAAATAGGAGATGCATCTGGAAGATCCTCTGTAGGGACGAAGACATTCTCCTTGACCAGGTTGTTCACTTTTTTGTAGTCGGCTAAGGAGTTCCAAATAGATGTGCTATCAATCTTCTCGGCATTCTCGTCAACTATCAGCATGCTGGAGGTGATCAACTTGATGTTGGCATTGTTGTAGTGAGCCTTGGTAAGATCTAGCACCATCCTCGCTCCATCCCTAATGGAAAAAAACTTCAGCTATTGACCTTCTCGGGGGATCGCCGCATGATCTTAGAGAATTTGGCAGCAGAAGCGCCTTGCTTGATAGCAATGTCTTGGCACTCATCAATCTCATTGATCTGCTCGATCATGGTGGTGATGAAGTTTCCAGTCAATATCACCTGGCTTTTGAGATTTGGCATGCTTGCTCCCATGTTGGTCAAACCGATGAGGGCTACACGGAAAAATGAAAGGCTGTGAGTTTCAAACAACAATAGTTACCTGGCTTTCCAAAAAGAAAAATGGAGAAGTGATTACCAAACACGCTTGTCTCAGCCTGCTCGCAAGCTTCCACCAAGACATCATGCTCTTTCTGGAGTTTTCTGAAGGCTTTGAGATATCTTGCATTTTGCACAGCAACATCGTCGTTCTTAGCCTTCGTCTCTTCAATCTCCACCTTGAGCTTGTCAATCTCGGTGTTGCTAGATTCCTGCATGGATTCCATAGCTTCTTCATGCACGTGGATAGCATCAACAAGGTCCTTCTTCAAAATACGATTCGTGCTGTCAAGCTTTTGGATATGCTTGGATTTCTCCATTATATATTTGGCTTTGGTGATGGAATCTGTAAAACAGTTGTGAATACTTGGAGGTATAATTATGAAGCCGGAAAAGCCAAGTTGTTAGTAGAGGATGGATTCTTGCCATTTGAGATCTCCTCCTTGAGGAAGGCAACCTTATCCTTCTCGTCCTTTATCTCCTACTTCAGCTTGACATATTTTGCGCTCATTGATTTTCTCTGAGCATGTTCATTCTGTGAAAGGAACATGCTTTAGTTACTCTAAGAGAATTTAGTCAAAAAACCTATGCTTTTTCAACTAAACGCTCGGGGGCTACAGTATGGGAATTTGAACTAAATAGCTACTCTAAGAGTGTCTAGTTGGAATTTTAAATTTGAACTAGAAACCCGAGTGCTGCACTACGAAGTTTTCACTTAGTTTTTCTAAGATCACTTATGCCCAAAACTTATGGTTTCCCGCCTAAGAGCTCAGGGGCTACAGTGGGATATATTACAAGAAAAATATAAAGTACCAAGGACTTACCGTGGCAATGATCCTCAGATGCAGCTTGGACAGTGTTATCATGCATAGCTTTCACATTGTATCACGGAATGCCCGCCCCTGCCTGAATAGATCTCGGCGTTCAATGTCGGAGGAGTACAGGCAATAGGTGCATTGCTAGCTAGAACTGATGTAGCTCTAGCTGATCTCTGGCTAGAAGATGCTGGGGTTGGCTTGGGAGTTGTCGGGTTACTAGATGATGGCTTGGCCGCCGCTGCTACCATTGGCTCTTTTCCCTTTGGTATGACATCTTTAGCTAGAGCTTCAGTCGTTGTAACAATGGGCGCGCTCTCTTGTGTTCCTGGGAGCTTAGGGGAGTAATTTCCATGCCGATAGAACCATAAGCATCTTGGGATTGAGTTATTATAGCCATGGCAGAAGCTTCTGGAGTAGCAACAGAGGAATTTTCTACTGAACTGTTAGGAACTATGGCGGCAAGAGTTGGCGAAGCAGTGGCTAGGGATTTCTTCAGAAGCATATTCTGAATATCCTTGGATGCACAAACATCCTTGGAGGTGCACCTCATGCCACCAGTGTTCTTTTTCCTGAAACGTACAAGTTAAAGTATAAGTATTGGAATAAGTAAGCTATAAACAAATATGGAGAAAAGAAATGCTTATAGAACAACAGGCGCTTTGGTCAGCGGAATGTCAGCAACAATTCTTCTTTTTTCTGCCTCCAAAGAAGCGATATATTTCTTGGAGATCCATCTCTCCGGTTTCTTCTTCTTCTTGCCCATGGTAGCAGCATGAGACACAGGAACCTTACGCTTTCTTGTTGCAGGAGCAGCTTGATCCTTGGCAGCCTCGTTGTCCGACAAGACCAAAATATCCTTGTGCTTTGGGTCGTAGACCTGAGGAGCCATATCTTCCTCGGCCAGACCCATAAGTTGGAAACATGTTAAGTTAGTAATATGATTGATGGAGCCAAGCTAGAAACCTTGGAATACAAATAATACAAGGGATAAATTACCTATGTACACTTGTCGTTCTCGAACATGTTGAAGGTGATCTTGAAGCCATGCTTCTTGTCCTTCACCTTGACCATATCATTCATGTGGTTCTTGATGGAGTCACTAGAGAAGTTATCTTGAGAAATCTGGAGAGGATCCCTTCTTTCTCCAGTCTACGTGTGCATCAAGCCGAAGGGGTGCTGTAGAGGCTGAATCCGCCTTGTGAACAAGCACATGGCCAGGTCCAAGTTGGTCAAACTCGTGTCGACGAGGCACTCTATCCTCCTTACGATGCGGGAGGCTTTGATGTCGAAGGAGAGAGTGGCTTTGGTCCACCGGTTGGCAAACACTACAGCAGCACCATCCACAAAGTCTGGTATGTGGCTTCACGGTCCTTCAGAGTGATATCTGGATCATAGAAATATGTTTCCTGCTAGTTCTTGATGCATTCATGCCCGACAATGTCGGGAAATCTCTGATTTGGATGGATCTTAAAACTAATCGTCCCGCAGTTGGCCAGTTCATCCCTGGTCACATCTAACTCTCTCTTGACGGTAAAGAAGTATACGAAGATGTCTAACCTAGGTTTTATTCCTAGGTATCCCTCGAACAAAGCTAGGAAATTGTTAAGTACAAGAATTCTATTCAGAGAAATGTTGTGGGGGAGGAAATGGAGGTACTCTAAGACTTTCAAGAGAAAGCCGGAGATGGGAAGGGAAATACCGCACACCAGCTGGGCTTTGAGGTATACCCTTTCTTTGGCTTGGGGAGAAGGAACCACCTCACCGGCCGATGCCACCCGCCAATTTAGCCCCTCCGTCGACGGATGCTATCCCTTGGGTGACGAGGTCCTTGAGTTTCATGGCAGTGAGCTTTGAGCCCCTCCACACACCCTTGTGGGAATCAGCATCCTCCTCTTCCTCTTCGTCGGGATCTTGCGCCGCCATTTTTTGGTTGCCGCTAGTGGTTTCTTCCACCACGGTAGTGACCGACACCTCCACCCCATCTGATAGAACTATGACTTACTAGGTTGACTTGACTAGAGCATCGGCTGACGCTGCCTTCGTGGGGATGCTTGTGCTTGCCATTGGAATGAGCGGAGGTGGAGTGGGAGATTGAGCTTTAGGGTTTGTTGCACGAGAGCTCGAAACAGTGCCCTTCGTGAGGAAGAAGATGAAGACTGGGAGAAGGTAGGTGAATGGTAACATTGACATCCATGGTAATTTATAAAGACCCAGCATCAAGATTCGTGCAAGTGAGAATCCAATGGAGAAAGTATGTGCAACGTGTTGAGGAACGTGCGTAGTAATTTCGCCATGTCTCTGTGTCCGCCGCCAACGCTCCATATTTCTTGCGCGGGAAAATCGCAATGATGATCTGCCTAGCCATTTGTGAGTTTCGAGGTAACACTAGGTTGTTCCCTACGCCATCCTCCTGGCATATGCAGAGAGACATGTCACGGCTGAAGATTCTCCGAAGATAGTTGGAAGTTGTCCGACTATAAGGAGATGAAGAAGACTCGGTATTTCTCCGACTTATTCATGAAGGCAGATAAGAAGCTTGCAATAATTTTGGGAGGACTTCAAGATGCTGCCTACCATATTTGTCGACATCACCTAGACGGAGTATTCACGAACCATTAGCAAGACAACGCAGATGTTAAAGTTCTCTGTGGGCTACTATTGAGGATATGGATAATAAAAATCACTATAGCATAGATCTAATCCGGATAACCCGGGTGGCCCATAGTGGTAGCATGGCCCATGGATTGTGGCCATCCCAATTAGAAGGATGCAGAAGGAAGGCACATGCCGGAATAATAGGGAGCCTACGCCACCGACATACACGAAGTTGGAGCCTTAGAGTGCAAGACACGAAGACTAGTTATTGTTAGTGTAGGAAACTATAACATGTCCGGTATGGACTTTGCCCTGTAACCCTAGTTTCTGGAGTCTTTATAAGCCGGACCTGTGGGAGCCTTAGGGTACGACTCAGAAGACAACTTCGCACAACGAATCTTACAATCTCTATGACCCGATGTATTGCCATTATAGTGATTGGAAGCAGGAGTAGGACTCCGCCACCGTCATGGGATCTACGGTAAACTGTATTACCTCGTATCCACTAACTCACCGCCTTACCCTACTTCTTTCTTAACATTCTGTGAGGACGCCTCCTCGTCGGCAATACGAAGATAACTTCCTCTTCCAAAATAGGACGAAATTGAAGTGATAAGTGTTGCCTTCCGCGTTCTCTGGCATCTAAGGATTATATATTTAATACATGGACATGCCTTTAGTGGTGCAAAATTTCCCCCTCCCGTTGCAAATCGCACGGGCATTTTTCCTAGAAGATCTGATATGTGTAACACGAGACTTTGATTTGTTAGGTGAATGAACTATTGGGCCTTGTTAGACTATCGATTTTGGGCTTTTTGTTTCGGTACAGGTATAGTCCTTCATTGGGCCTTGTTACCCCTGCACTGTAAAACATCTAATGTATGCTGGGTTGTGGGCTTGTGGCTAGGCGTGCCAAATTCCGTAAATTTTTTAACATTTTGCATGATCAATAAAGCTTAGCATGGTTTTCTCAAAACAAAACAAAAACTGATGTATGCTGGGTGACTGGAACTCACCGTCATCTAGCACCCAAATTCACCAGTAGCTTCAGTAGCTTCAATGCTGGATGAACGGGAGAGCGACCTCCCAGTGGAAAAAGATGTCGCTGGAAAGTCCCACGCCGCGCGCAGATAGCTTATTGGCGTCCGCTGATTTTGACGTTGGGCTGCTGTTTCGGTCCCAGCCAGGCAATCACCAATATTCCATCCTTCCTGCGACATCTGAATCATTCCCCACGCGACGTGTCAACCAAAACTCATGCATTGCATTTGCACGGACTGTGGACGGGACAAGTTAGCTGCCGCGCTGCCCGTCGGATACCAGAGCCCGCCAGCAGGCTTGCCACTCGCTGGTCACTAGGCACTCAACATATAAGATGTTTTAGCTTAATGTATAAATTTATCTAGGTTTGAAGTGGACCTATATATTAAAATGGATTTAGATACACGCATTTTATAAAGCTAAAATATTTTATATTTTAAAACGGAGGGAGTAGATGTTTTAAAAATCCATCTAGTGTAATTTTTAGGCGTTCGCTCTAGTACTGTGAACTCAGCCAAACTAAACGTAAAGACAGTTGAAATCGTTCGTTACCTCTTTATAATTAACTACTCCCTCCGTCTTAAAATAAGTGACATGGGTTTTTCTAGATTCGGATGTATCTAAACGTGTTTTAGTGTCTAGATACATGTGTATTTAGACAAAGTCACGTCACTTATTTTAGGACGGAAAGAGTAGCAAAAATACCCGTGTGTGTGTTGCACCGGGGGAAACAAATATTCGGACTTTCTAGCTAACCATCTGTGTTGAGACGTCTCCTTTTTGTTAGCATAGTTGTTGCTAATATATTTACACATAATAGATAAATTCTTTTACAAATCTAAAATCAGATATTTATGGAAATAACTCAGGGTATAATTTAAAATTACACAAATAGGAAAGCAGTCATGTCTTCTGTGAAAGTTCCAGCAACAACATAATTTAAGAGGAACCGTCAAATTGCTATATGTTTTATATCTTGCAAATATGCCCGAGCATTGCGCCGGAAGAAACAAATAATTCGAGCAAATCATCCGTGTTGATACTTCTCCTCTGTATCTCGAGCTTGCGTCGGAAGAAACAAATAATAAAATGCTCGAGCAAATCATCCGAGTTGACACTTCTCCTCTGTATCACCATCGTCGATGGTGGTCATGTTTCTTCCTATTCATGAAGAACATATAATCATACAAAAAAAATTAGATTACAAGCCCCTCTTTGCACAATCATGTAATACTGTACGTGTAACGAGAGTGAGCGCCATTCTTAATTTTTATTTCGTAACTCTAGTCAACGGAAGTCCAATAAAACATGAAAATTGGAGATCTATATATTAATTTGGATAGCTCTCTAGAAAAATCGAGGCATTCCATTTGCACTAACATTTCAATAAACTCTCTAAATTTCGTCAATATGTATTTATTAATTTATTATGACTACCAAAATCATACAAGATGAGTTTATTTTGCTGAAAAATGTCCTGACTATGCCAATTTATTGACTAGTAATCACTTCTCATTTTAGATTTGTCAAATTCAATCAGCAAATTATCAGGACTGGATAACAAATTGTTAGGTTCAATCGGCAAAGAATTTGGACTTGCTTTGTTACGGATATATTTTCACAGTGTGGAAGGATCTGGCATGTTGCTAAAAATATTAAAATCTGACACCATGATTAAAGAATCACTACATATTTTCTCGAGATTACCAAATCGTGCAATTTCTAGTCACAATCTGTATTGCTTACTACTCCCTCCGTTTCAAAATATAAGATGTTTTAGCTTTATGAATGAAGTGTATCTAGACTCTTTTAGTGTCTAGATTCATCTAGATCTAAAGTGAACCTAGACATCAAAAATGGTCTAGATACACTCCTTTTACAAAGCTAAAACATCTTATATTTTAAAACGGAGGGAGTATTGAATACCACATCTCAACTGCTCTTTTGAACAGGCATTTCCAGAGTCCAACAAGCGTGAAACAGGACAGATGTTCACGTAATATATAATAAAACAAATGGAGTAAACTGCAAACATCCCAAAGAGATAAGATTTGCCTTATCTCTGATGTGGTACAGACGGAAGCTTTTTCCCAAAATCACCTATGTGCCGCGCTGGCCGTGCAGCGCTGCCGCCGCCGTCTCTGCCTTAGGAGGAGGAGCAGGTCGCTTCGTGCTCGTGCGCCCGCCATGGGCCATCGTCCCTGCCTTAGGAGGAGCATGCTGCGTCGTGCGCCGGGTGCCGGCCATAGGCTGCCAGGCCGCTGCCTTGTGTCACAGCATGGGCGCTATTCCGGCAGTTGCGGGGAGCCGGCGCACTCGCGGCGGGTCTAGGCGAGAGGCGGCGCCGAGGAGAGGAAGGGGGCGGGGGTGAGGAGAGAAGCCACAGACTGCAGATGGTGGGGGATTTCTCGAGGAGAGAGAAGGACCGAAGGATCAAGGAGATGCGTGCGAGACTCCTCGCCCCGTTGTGCTTTGTCCATGCCGCCGTCGACAAGCGCATCGCCCACTCCCCTCCAGGCGCCGGTCGCTAGCTCATCCAGGCGCCGCCGCTCTCTGCGTCGGTCGGCCGGCCGAGGCCAAGCCCGCCTCGATCTCGCCTCTCAACCGAGCCTGAACCCGACGTTTGGCGACGCGAATTGGAGCGTAGGCGGGTGGGGGGCGACAGCTGAGGCCTTGCGGGCAGCGGGGCGCGGTGGCGCTGCAGGCTGCGTCGGTCGGCCGGCCGAGGCCAAGCCCGCCTCGATCTCGCCTCTCAACCGAGCCTGAACCCAACGTTTGGCGACGTGAATTGGAGCGTCGGCGGGTGGGGGCGACAGCTAAGGCCCTGCGGGCAGCGGGGCGCGGTGGCGTTGCAGGCTGCGTCGGTCGGCCGGCCGAGGCCAAGCCCGCCTCGATCTCGCCTCTCAACCGAGCCTGAACCCGACGTTTGGCGACGCGAATTGGAGCATCGGCGGGTGGGGGGCGACAGCTGAGGCCTTGCGGGCAGCAGGGCGCGGTGGCGCTGCAGGCTGCGTCGGTCGGCCGGCCGAGGCCAAGCCCGCCTCGATCTCGCCTCTCGCCGGCCGGGGAATACGGGCTAATTGTTTTTAAAATAATATAAATTATTTAATCAATTTCATGCACGTTAATTTTCGTCTAGAGGTTAACCCCCGACAAGCACTTGTCGGTGTTTGAACCACCGACACGCCACCGACAAGAAGTCATCATGCACCACGGTCGAGAGTTAAACTCCTGAAAGGTCCTTGTCGGGAGTTAAACTTCCGAAAGGTCCTTGTCGAGAGTTCAAACCCCGAGGCCGTACTAGTTTTCAAAATTAACAATTTCGTGCATTATTTATGAATTAAAAAATGTATTATTTAAAAAATAGTGAAGACGGTGTATATGTACATATAGGTTTTGGATATGAGCTTGGACGAGGATCTTTTCTGCTTTCTCCGTCTCGAATTAGATGTCTTAGATTTATCTCGATTCGCATGTACGTAAACACTTTTTAATGTATAGATTTGTATGAATCTAGACGAATCTTCATCATCTAATTCGAGACCGAGAAAGTATTTAATTTTGTTATTCAATTATTTAGAGACAAATTATCGGTTTACCTTTAATGAGTCCGATGGATTATCGGTTTACCTTTATCGGTTTACCTTTAACTAGTGGAAAAAGGGCATGTTGTCCCGGTTCGTAAGGGGTTTTACTCCAGATTGCGCAATCGGGACTAAAGCCCCCCCTTTAATCTCGGTTGTGCTGCGAACCGGGACGAAAGGGGATCCACGTGGCCGCTAACTGGAGCGAGGCGGAAGGACCATTCGTCCCGGTTTGTATCGATGTTTCTCTGCCACGACAGCATTTTGGGCACTTTTTGTACCGTGGCAGAGAATTTATTTTGTATTTTTTTCATTTATTTATTTCCCATTTATTTTATATTTTGCACTCAGCAATGGAGGAACCATTATATCACACAACATCATCATGAATATAGATCGAAGTGTCTAACATATTACATACGGTACATGAGTTTCATGCATATATATACAATATAATCTCTTTTATAATCCCTATTCTATTATCAACATCTCTCGATATAGTATTCTCCTTTTGGATCTAGGACATCTGCATCTAAGAATCCCGCCAATTCGTTTTGAATTGCTCATACGCGATCCTTTGGTAGAAGACTCTGCCGCAGTCGTTCGATCTAATTTAAAAGAGTCAATATATATGAATTAAACTAAACACAATTGATGATAATAAAATAAAATTGTGAATATTGTTTATGTACTCGAAGTTTGTCTAAATTTCTGACTGTCTCACAGGTCGTCTGACGAATGAACTCGCAAATATAGTACCCACATAAGTTATTCCCATGTTCCTGTGTCAGGCACTTTACGAGAACATATTTTAATCAAAATAATAATCAAGTATAATAATGGTATCGAAACTAGAATCAAAGAGATGCGTGGATCTAGCTAGTAGTACTTACATCTAGTGGTTCAAATGTAACCTCCTCTTTCTAGGCACCCTTAGCCTTGTTGGTGAATCATTTCCAAGCACTACTCAGCAAAGAAAATGAATAAATGAAGTTGTTAATTACTTGATATTAGAAAATGAACGAAAGTTGCCAATATAGTGTCATAATGATTGAAATTACCTCTGGAGTATTTTCTGCATGTCCGCCCATGTCGCAAGAGGTTTACATTTCGAGTCCATGACTTATACTACTTCTTTGTGAGGTTGAATGATTAGCAGAATAAAGTAAAAGCTGCACAGGCATAACTCATCAATTATACACTTAACATCGCGTAAATGAAATAGAATGTATACAAGACATTAACACTCGCTCGTAGTTGTAAGGAAATAGTATTTCCCTTTTAATTTCTTGAAACCTTAATGCCTTTACAACTTCATTCTCTATATCCTTGGGACATAGTTGGAGAGTACGTTCATGAACCCAATATGGGTCAATGATCCCAATGTCATATATTTGTCCTCTTTTGCATTCAAGAATCTTCATTCTGCATAATATAATGAGTATGATTATACATGCAATAAACGAGGTGATCTAGCTAAAGACTTAATTACAAAAATAATACTTATAAATAATAGGCACTAACGATCGCTTTATCGATGGCGTCTTGATTGTATAACTGAAATAGTTCATCGAATTCAATCATTATCTCGGCATCTCCATACCTGTAATGCTCGTTTCTAATTCTCAGCACTATCCAGCTTTTTCCTGCCTTTGAGGCTTGCATGTACCACTTATGCAATCTTCGCGTTTTTGTTGCTAGATGCTTAACCTCCTCAGATTTTACAAGAGGTTTTCCGTGTCGGTATGCATATGCTACATCACCCACGGGGAACTCGAACTGGGCTACGTACTGAGAAATAGTCAAACCACGAGCAATGGCGCTTCTCCATACATTGCAACATACTCCAGATCATACTGCTCGACCGCACCTTTGCTCGACCCCACCTAGGTATCGGAAATCACGCTGAGCGGGGGACACGGTTGGTTTTTCTGTTCTCCGAGCTGGAGAACTGATTTCTCACTTGCACTACTACTCTTTGACCGCACATTTCCCTCATGTGACTTGAGAATAGAGCGGTCATAGTCTGATGACAACCTTGTCTCGGGTTAATGAAGGGTCTTCGGCATTTTTTTACTTGGGCTTTTTCTTCTTCAGTGCTGGGGAACTCTAGCTCTTTCGGCCGCTTCAGGTTATCAAACCATTGTTTAGTTTGGGCCTTTGCGATCACCTCATTCTCCTCTGGATTATAGTTGTAAGGTATCATGGGAGGACCCTTTGGTACTTTTGGGAGGGGCTCCAGTCGATGTTTCGGTGATCGGTTACCACTTCCCAGAGTAGCGGTGGTACTCTTCCACTTTTGGCCCTGAGCCCAGGGGCAGAGCTGGTGTACAACCAATTCTTCACTATTTTAGTCCAGATCATTTCTAATTTTGTGGAAGATTACACCTAACAGATGGATCTGACCCAAATGGTTTGATGTTCTAGATTTGCCACTACATGAGACTTAGTGGGCTGAGACGGCTGATGTGGCGGCGAAGATGGCTGTGCTGGAGACGGGTGAGACAACGGAGACGGCGCCTAACGAGGTGGTAGAAAAGACGACTGTTGCGCTGGAGACGAGTGAGGTGGCGGGGAAGATGGAGTGCTCTGAGGAGTCGATGGCATTAGCGTCCAATTTGGAAGCACGATGTTTTCCTTTCACCATAGAATGGTGATGTTTTTGGCTTCTGCCAGTCAGTCACATCCCCTTCACTTGCAGGGTAGTCAAGCTTCAGCTACTCAAATTCGTTCATAACTTCATCCACCCCGACAATAGCATACCCCTGTGGAACCGGACACTAATGGTAAGTTGATTTAGGTCCAATTGATAAGGCATAGCCGACCGCCACCTTCATGGTTATGTTCACAACTTTCATATGTAGATCACAATGTGTCATCTCTGTGATATCATCCACTAGGTAGCCAAGAGGAGCCATCGCCGATGCATCATCATCATCACCTAGGAGCTTTGTGAAAGCCACGCTGCTTTTCCGATTATTAGATGGGCCGGTAGCATCGAATGCAGCTTCTACCATGTGCCGCTGAGATGGTCTGGTAGTACCTTGTTGGCTAAGTGCGTCAATTTGATCTTGTTGTCGCTTTCATTGTTTTTCTACGTCATGAATCCGGTCTGCCTACTTCCTTGCTTCAAATTTATCCTTTTCCTTTCTCCTCTGACATATTCTATCGGGATATTTCTTCATGCCGACGAGAAACCCAATTTTCCATGGTTTGGAGCCTCCTGTGCCTCGTGTTCGTCCTATGTGTTCATCATTCCGAAGGGCGCGTGTGAGCTCGTCATTCTCTCTATCGAGAAGGAACATCCCCTCTTCAACAGTCTTTACTGCATTTCTAATGTCTTCAATGGGTATGGAGTTTCTTCATGTCTTTTGTTATATATGCACTTCCCTTCTGAGTCCAACATTCCCCATGCCCGTAAAACCAATTCCTTACCCTTTCAGTCCAATTGTATGGCTCTAGAGTGATCTCTTTAGCAAGTAGGTCGACCTCAAGTTTCTCCCACCTAGGCATGCTAGCCTTGTAGCCACCTTGCCACATAGTATGGTGATACTACTTTTTAGCAGCATTTTTCTTATTTGTTTTAGAGCTGGCTTCGATTTCTTGTACGCCACAAATTCATCCCATTAGTCTTTTATCTTCTCATACCCTCTAGGGAACTCCGGAGTCTTATCTTTCATGATAAATTCAAGGTGCAATCTTTTCTTCCAGTTGGTGAATTGCTGCGCCATCTTCTGAAGAGTCCACTCCTTGACTTTTTGCTCTATGGTATCTCCATTCTTTGGATCCTCCTCATTTGGATCCACCTCATTTTGATCCACCTCTAGTGTCGGTAGGGTGAAATTAACCTTGAGCTTTTTCCAAAGCGCATCTTTGGCTTTGTAGCCAACATATCTAACTCCTAACTCCTTTGGCCTATTCCATTCTAGAATGTTGATCGAGACGTAGTCCCTAACAATAACTCCGTATTGCTTTATAATTTTTTTGCAACATCATTGGGAGCCTTTCGTTCGCCATCTTTAGCAACTTCTTCGGTCTTATACCTTTCATGGTCTTCCAACTTTTTGGTTGGGCCTCGTTTCTTCCTTGTAGAAGATTTGCTCGATCCGGAGGGCTAAAATAAGAAAGAGCGTTAATATATGTATATATATAGTAGAGGCTTAATTAATTAATATATATAGGCATCACGCCGGAGTTTGTAATATTTAATGTTCCACCGGAGCCGTCGACTTTTCCCTCATCGGAGTCGTCGGCTTCTCCCTCACCGAAGCCGTCTCTTCGGTTGAGCTTCGGATCTCCCTCACCGGAGTTGTTCAAATACAGTGAGGTGACATCGCCATCTCCCTTACGGATCATTTCCTGGAGCAACTTTTCCTTTTCTTCGTCTCTGCCATGTGGTTCCATAGTTTCTTGAAATTAAGAATTGCAAGTTATTGTAATGCTATAAACACACAACGAAACACTAATAAATTAAGGACAATGCACAAAAGTTTACTTGGGAAACTTGTTCCATATGTCAAGATACATCTACACAATTTTTGTCTAGCCAAAAAACTTAAAACAAAATAATCTTTTATTTATTGTTAGAAAATACCCTTTTCTTAGGTTTACAAAGGAGCTACCTTTTCCATAGCGCAGAAAAATCACCAAAAATTAGGGAATGATCCTCATAACATGTAGAACCCAAATATCGAAAAATATACCCTAGGTTGTTACCAATAATTTGAACATTTTTGCCATTTTGTTTTCAGTACAAAAACTAAGAAAATAAGAAAAGGCCATCAAAAATAATGCAAATACTTGGCAACCTTTTTATTAAGTACCTAGGACCATATGTGAACACACCCTAGCAAGATCAGCCCCAGGAAAATTCAAATTCATTTCAAACTTGCAAAATTCCCAAAACCTACTGAAGTGTATTTTCAAAATCCTAGATAGATGAAGTTTCGAATCAGCCTTTGGTCCAATTGAACAAAAGTTAGCATTTTGAATTTGGCACCCATCGCAAAATTTCTCAGGATTTTTGGGGCACCACAGCTCCTTTAATTTTTAACATAGCATCTGACAGTAAATTAACAAAGGGTTTCAAAAAAAGCGGGAAGCTAGGGATCACCGGAGAACTCCGGTGGTGGGGGATGTTGCTCAGTGTCGGGTGGCTCCGGTGGCCGGGGATGGTGCTCGGTGTTGGGGTGGCTCTGGCGGTGGCTCCGGTCATCGGGGATGGTGCTCGGCGTCGGGGAGGCTCCGACGGCCGGGGATGGTGCTCGACATCGGGGTGGCTCCGGCGAACGTCGAGGGCGCGCGTGGATGTTGAGGGCAGCGCGGAGGTCGGCAGCAGGGTAGGCGGTTCGGTAGCCTGACAGCGTCCGAGCTTGTCCTCGCGGCGGCGGTGGCGTTATTGTTTCGCGTGAGTGAAAGAAGAATAGGGAAAGAGAAGGGGGATCTGCGGTTAAGTAGTAGGAGCTCATTCGTCCCGGTTGGTGGCTCCAACCGGGACGAAAAGGTCATATGCCCCGGTTGGTGGCTCCAACCGGGATGAATACTCTGGACGTTCGTCCCGGTTGGAGCCACCAATCGGGATGTATGTTTTTTTTTGGGCTGGCCCAAAACGGCACGCACAGAGGCCCTTTAGTCTAGGTTATTTGCATAAACCGGGACTAAAAGTTCTTTTCAAATGTTTTTCAAACTTTTCATTACTTTTCAGGTTCCCGCCTTATTTCTTATTGAGGTGTTTAAATTTGAAATGTTTTTTAAATGGTAAATCATTTTGAATTTGAAAAACTTTGAACATGAAAAGTGTTTGAATTTGAATAACTAATCCAAAACCATTTTCTGTTTTCTAAAATAATTATTCTAACTATTTATACTATTAACCATTTTGCCATTTTTAATTAAAAATGTATTAACTAATATTTTTTGCATACTTTGGAATTTGAAAAAACTTTCAACGTGAAAAGTGTTTGAATTTGAATAACTAATCCAAAATTATTTTCTGTTTTCTAAAATAATTATTCTAACTATTAACCATTTTGCCATTTTCAATTAAAAATGCATTAAGTAATATCTTTTGCATACTTTGGAATCTGACAAAACTTTCAACACGAAAAGTGTTTGAATTCGAATAACTAATCCAAAACCATTTTCTGTTTTTTCTTTGTTATGGTACAAATGGGTCAAGCTGACAAGAGGCAGGGTAAAGGTAGACGAGCAGTACGGAATGGCAACAATGAATCTCAACAATCTTGAGTACAGAGACGAACCATTTGTCCTAGCCAATGGCTTAGTCATAATCAAGTCTAGCCCTATAGTACACAGCTTTAGGGTCATCTTCGCCTTCGTTTTTGTTGTCGTTTCTATGGCATATTCCGGGGATCCTCGGCCCTTTTCGGTCTTGTGCACGGGCGAACCAGGGACCGTCAACTGGCCTTGGATTCACAACACGTGGGGGAGGGGGTTCCGGAATGACGATGCCGCTAGGCCCACGGCCTTCACGACCGCCACCCTTCTTGTGGCTTTGTGGCGGGTGAAAGAGCAGGTACCACAGTCGAGGATGACATCCCTCGGCGATGTAGCGCATCACACCGGTGCGGTTCACCAACCACAGGCGACGACCGGCTTCGTTGTGGTTCACCGGGGCGGGCCGTCACCCTCGTACCTGGTGAGCTCTCTTTCCCGCCGGTTAGTGAAGAAGGCATTCCAGGTGTCGTAGTTGTCAGGATCCCGATGGGGATCCATCCGCTGCTCTGGCGTGAGATCTAGGTAGAAGTGGTTCGTGATGGCCACTTGGCGGGCGGAACCTTGAGGCACAGGAGGGACAAGAACCCCTCCAACGCTCAGCATTCAGTCGTCGGGCAGCCGGTAGACCGACAGGCATGGGTAGCTAGAGGCGCACAACGCCTCGATCTCCTCGAGTGTTAGAATGGCCTAGTATGCGGTGTCAATTGTTATGAGAGAGGAAGGTGTGGATGTGTGGATAGCCATGGCGCGCTCGGCCTAGATATAGAGGGAAAGGGTGGAAAAACATATCAAGAAGCGGGGGGAAATTGTGGGAAATATCTTTAGTCCCGGTTAGTGGCTCCAACCGGGACTAAAAGCCCCGGTTAGAGGGAAAGGGCGAGAAAACATGGCAGAAAGTGGTGGGAAAAGGCGGGAAATATCTTTAGTCCCGGTTAGTGGCTCCAACTGGGACTAAAGGCCTCCGAAATATCTTTAGTCAGAAAATTGCAAACATCACAAAATATCCTTCACAAAATGAGCTATCATGTTCGAGGTTTCATGGCATTTAGGCCAAACGACCAATGTTATGGCTAGAATCGCGGTATACTTTGTGTAAATGTGCCCATATTGTGCACACATGTGCATCTTGGGATGTCTTACGATGTTGCAGGAGGAAGTTTTCCTTTTCATCGCACAAAAATCGATTTTCCATTTTTGAGGTGCCGAACACGGGGTGTTTTGTGAAGATACAACCAAATTAAAGTTTTACATTGGCACCACCCATTTATCAAAAATACTAGACCATATAACATGGACAATTTCCCAACTGGGGTATCTGAAACCTTTCCGTCCACCCCTCATGAAAAAGACAAATTCCTGCCAAATCGGTAGGAGGCCGTCCAGATTTGAACTAGAGGTACATGATATAATGCTCATGATTTTTTATAAAAATTATTTTTAGGTTCACAATATGCTATTTCATCAGAGATCCATTGCAAGTTTAGCGAGGCTCCCTGGGCTAAGAATCTTCATGCCCGACGTTTTGAATATAGTTACAAAAAGGCATAAACATGCATAAGAATTTAAAAAATGATCCAAACAATATGAAACCTTGGCGTGGTATCATATTATATGTTATAGTTGCAAGAAAAAAATATTAAACATGGAAAATTGCAAACATCACAAAAAATCCTTCACAAAATGAGTTATCATGTTCGAGGTTTCATGGCATTTAGGTCAAACGACCAATGTTATGGCTAGAATCACGGCATAGTTTATGATAATGTGCCCATATTGTGCACACATGTGCATCTTGGGATGGCTTACGATGTTGCAGGAGAAAGTTTTCCTTTTCATCGCACGGAAAAGCCATTTTCTATTTTTGAGGTGCCGAAAACGGGGTGTTCTGTGAAGCAAAAAACCAAACTAAAGTTTCACATTGGCACCATCCATTTATCAAAAATACTAGACCATATAATATGGATAATTTCCCAACCAGGGTATCTAAAACCTTTCCGTCCACCCCTTATGAAAAAGAAAAATTCTTGCCGAATTGGTAGGAGGCTGGCCAGATTTGAACTAGAGGTACATGATATAAAATGCTCATGATTTTTTGTAAAAATCATTTTTAGGTTCACAATATGCTATTTCATCAGAGATCCCCTGCAAGTTTAGCTAGGCTCGGCCCTGGGCTAAGAATCTTCATGCCCCGCCGTTTTGAATATAATTTCAAACGGGCATAAACAGACATAAGAATTTTAAAAACGATCCAAACAACGTGAAATCTTGGCGTGGTCTCATATTATGTGTTATAGTTGCAAGGAAAAATATTAAATTTGGAAAATTACAAACATCACAAAAAATCCTTCACAAAATGAGCTATCATGTTCGATGTTTTATGGCATTTAGGTTCACAATATGAGGCCATGAACCCTTCTTGGCGTATGTCCCTTGTTTATGATCACTTCAGCCATAACCATGGAGCATTTTCTTTACTTAACGGGATGCTTGGGTCAGTTTTCATTGTGAAGGGAAGAATTTCATCAAACTTATTATAATCTTCTGAGATGTTTGTCTTGTCCTCGACTCCCACGATTTTTCTTCCCTGAAAGAACTATGTGATGCTTTGGCTCATCATATGATGTATTTGTTTGCTTATTTTTATTTTTTCAATCTGGAGGACATGTCCTTCACATAGAAAACCTGAGCCACATCATTGGCTAGGACGAATGGTTCGTCTTTGTAACCAAGATTATTGAGATCCACTGTTGTCATTCTGTACAATTAGTCTATGTTTACCCCTACTCCATTTAGGTTAACCAATTTGCACCGAAACAAAGGGACCTTAAAAGAAACTCCATAGTCAAGTTCCCATATCTCCTCTATGTAACCATAGTATGTGTCCTTTTTCTCATTCTCGGCTGTTGCATCAAAGCGGACACCACTGTTTTGGTTGGTTCTCTTTTTATCTTGGGCGATCATGTAAAATGTACTCCCATTTATCTCATAACCTTGGAAATACAATATAGTAGAAGATAGTGACCCGGCCAACAAGTAGAGCTGATCTCCAACAGTAGTGTCATTCATGAGATGTGTTTGCAAAAAACTATCGAAAGTCACCATGTGTTCAAGTTTAATCCAAGAGTCAGGCTTCTCTGGGTTTGTGGAGCGTACAATATTCTTGTGTACCTCGATATACGGAGCCACAAAGGTGGAATTTTGTAGAACTATGTAGTGTGCTTGAGTGAATGATTGCTCGTCTCTACATATCATTGCTTTCTTTCCTAGCATGCCTTTTCCACCCAGTCTCCCCTCATGCTGCGATTCAGGAACACCAATCGGCTTAAGGTCAGGAATAAAGTCAACACGGAACTCAATGACCTCCTCTGTTCCATAGACCTTAGAGATGCTTCCTTCTGGCCTAGCACGGTTATGAACATATTTCTTTAAGACTCCCATGAACCTCTGAAAGGGGAACATATTGTGTAGAAATACAGGATCGAGAATGGCAATCTCTTCGACTAGGTGAACCAGGAGATGCGTCATAATATTGAAGAAGGATGGTGCGAACACCAACTCAAAACTAACAAGACATTGGACCAGATCCTTATGTAACCTTGGCATAATATCTTGATTGATTACCTTCTGAGATATTGCATTGAGGAATGCACATAGCTTCACAATGGGTACTCGAAAATTTTCTGGTAGAAGCCCCCCTCAATGCAACCGGAAGCAACTGCGTTATAATCACGTGACAGTCATGAGACTTTAGGTTTTGGAATTTTTGCTCTGCCATATTTATTATCCCCTTTATATTCAACGAAGGACTTCATATTGTGAAGGACTTCAAAAAAGATTTCCTTCTCTGCTTTGGTAAGAGCATAGCTGGCGGGACTTAAGTGACGTCCTTTATACGTCTTGTTCTATGGATGAATATTGTCTGGGTCTTTCATACGTTGCTGGTCCTCCTGTACTTCTGGTGTATCTTTTGTCTTCCCATACACGCCTAGGAAGCTTAGCAGGTTCACGCAAAGATTCTTCATCATGTGCATCATGTCGATTGAAGAGCAGACATGTAGGACTTTCCAATAGGGTAGCTCCCAAAATATAGATTTGTTCTTCCACATGGGCATGTGTCCGATAGCATCATCCGGAACAGATTGACCGCCAGGACCCTTTCCAAAGATTACTTCTATGTCCTTGACCATACCAAATACATCATCACCAGTAGAGAGGACATGATTCTTCCGGTGATATGCCTCATGTTTGAAATGCTTGCCTTTGTTTCTAACAGGATGATTGGTTGGAAGAAATCAACGATTCCCCAAGTACAAAACCTTCTTACATTTGCAAATATATACCTTCAGTCTCATCTAAACAGTGCGTGCGTGCCTTGTATCCCTTGTTTGTTTGTCCTGAAAGGTTACTAAGAGCAGGCCAATCATTGATAGTTACGAAAAGCAACGCTTGTAGGTCAAATGGCTCCTATTTGAGCTCATCCCACACATGTACACCTGGTTTGCCCCACAACTGTAAGAGGTCTTCAACTAATGGCCTTAGGTAGACATCAATGTCGTCGCCGGGTTGCTTCGGACCTTGGATGAGCACTGGCATCATAATGAACTTACACTTCATGCACAACCAAGGAGGAAGGTTGTAGATACATAGAGTCACAAGCCAGGTGTTGTGACTGCAGCTCTGCTCCCTAAAAGGATTCATGCCATTTGTACTTAGACCAAACCATAAGTTCCTTGCATCACCTGTAAAGTTCGTGAAGTCTCTCTCGATTTTTCTCCACTATGACCCATCAGCGGGGTGTCTCGACTTCCCGTATTTCTTACGATCTTTTGTGTGACATCGCAACAACCTAGCATGCTCTTTGTTTCTGAACAGATGTTTCAACCATGGTATTATAGGAGCATACCACATAACCTTAGCAGGAACCCTCTTCGTAGGAGGCTCGTCATCACCCTCAACATCACCAGGGTCATCTCGTCTAATCTTATACCACAGTGCAGTGCATATCAGACATTTATCTAAATTCTCGTACTCCTCATCGTGGTAGTGGATGCAGTCATTAATGCATGCATGTATCTTCTACACATGTAATCCTAGAGGGCAGAGAGTCTTCTTTGCTTCATAAGTACTCTCGGGCGATTCATTATCCTTTGGAAGCTTCATTATTTTCGGTAACTTCTCAAATCCCTTATCAGATAGACCAGTCTCTGCCTTCCATTTCAGCAATTCTAGTGTGGTACTGAGCTTTGTACTGCCAACTTTGTAATTTGGGTACAACAATTTTTTGTGAGTCTCTAGCATGACCTCCAACTTCAACTTCTCATTTTTTGTTTCACAGTCTTGCTTTGCATCTGAAATGACCTGACCAAGATCATCAGCGGTCTCATCTGATGTCCATTCTTCACCTCCTTCTTCTTAATTGTCTTCTATTGCAGTATCACCGTATTCAGGGAACATAGGATAGTTGTCATCATCATCTTCTTCTTCATTGTATTCCATCATAACCCCTCTTTCTCCATGCTTGGTCTAACAATTATAGCTGGGCATGAAACCTCTCCGAACTAGGTGGCCGTGAAGGATTTTCGAGTAAGAGTAATCCTTGACGTTCCGACAGTCAACGCATGTACAACACATAAAACCATTCTCTTTGTTTGCCTTAGACACATCGATAAATTTATCCACGCCTTTAATTTACTCAAAAGTGCATCGTTCACCATACATCTAACCCCGCCGGTTCATCTGCATCATATAATTAAGTTTATCAAAAACCATTACAGAACATCATGAATAGTGAAATGACCACTTTACGTCGACACATGCATTGTATCAATGACAGATGAAAGGGTAAGGTTGCTAACCTCAATCGAGGAGGAAAGAAAGAGGAGAAAGCTAAAGTGTAGCTCGGACACGTCATATCATTTTTGTTTTGTGTGAAATCAAGCAGCATCATTCTCTCAGACATTTGATCGAACACCTCATGTGCATAGGAAAAAAACTAGCACACACATCTCACAACTTCCACCAAGAAAAAATAGAGGAGAGAGGGCTGGCTAGGGAGGCATATTTTTATATATAGGAAGACTATTCGTCCCTGTTTGTAACACAAACCGGGACTAAAGGTATGCGGCAGGCCACGTGTCTGACACAACACCTTTAATCCTGGTTTGTGTTACAACCCGAGACGAACAGTCCCTTCCGAACCTGGACGAATGCCCCTGGCTCCCGTGCGACGCTTTGGCCGCTCGAACTGGGATGAATGCTAGCATTAGTCCAGGTTCATGGCGCGACCGAGACAAAAGCTCTAGGGCGCTCTGAACAAAAGGCTCTTTTCTACTAGTGTTTTTTTTGGAAAGGAGCATATATTAATATTAGAAGATACCAATTACACCCAACCTCTGCAACAATGCATTGCCCTAGCGGCCATATGGATGCACACTGCCAAAATAGAAAGAAGAATTACAAAAAAGAAAAGTCCCGCTACAGTGACCCATTCGTTGAAACAGCAATACTACCACCACCAAGACAGCACCAGAAGTCTAGCTTCTCCAAAAGCGATGCCTCCAAGAAGGGAACAGTGCACAAAAAACATCATCGCCCGATCATAGATCTTAGGTTTTCACCCTGAAGAAAGTCCATGCTTTCAAAACAATGCCTTCAACAAGGCCATTGCCAGGCACAACAAATTAAGGCTAGACCCTGGGTTTTCACCCTGAAAGGTAGGACTGTGAACCTCTCTTGTGCAGTCGCCTTCACTTGCATGCCACTGCTCAAAGTCACAAGTCACCAAGCCAATTTCTCATCACCACCCAGACTCGAAGCACCATTGTCAATCCTCAGAACTCGGTCTCCATGACATTCTCCGTCAGCACCATGGAACGAGGACATGTCCCATGATATTAAAAGCCAACTAAGCTTCAAAGCGCTCCCTCTGAACTCAAACAGTCAGAGTAAAATATGGGTGCGCACGACCGAATCCCTCTAATCTGGCAATCTCCAAGCATTATTCGTCCATGGGAGTTTGCCGGTGGAGCCTTCCGGAACTCACCATTCTGACCAGATCAATAAGGGAAGCAACAAGCAGATCCTCATCATCGCGCGAATGAATCCTAGGACTGCCTCCATTATTCAAGAACACTAGTAGATCCCCACGCCGCCGATCAGAACAACGAATGAGAAGGCAAGACAACGCCAGAGACAAGTACAAGATCAGATCAAGGTCCAGATCGAACCCATCTTTCTGCGCGCCCCGCGACCACTGCTCCGGCTCGCACCCACCATGGCCAGGAGGTCCATGGCCACGCCTGGATCCCACCAGAAATTAGGGTCAGAGGGGCAATCTAGGTCTTCCAAATGGAATCCCCACACCACTCTTGAACATTTATTTTCCAAATACAATGGGCCACGGGAAACAAAGAAGTTGGTAGTACATAGAGTTAGGCCTAGCATGCAGAAAGTACTTAACATGGTGCATCGCGAATGTGGCAATTTAAGACACTGGTGGAACTTGAGAAGATTATTGCGAAATGTTGACTCAAGATGGGTGTCACACTGTCACTTAGTTCAAGTAATGCTGCAGTTACACGGCCATGTTAGCTTGCGGCTACGGTGCTCTCCATCTGACTTGTAGCTGCACCTTACCGGTGAGCTTTCATGATTGTGATTGTGCTGGTGTACGCGTCTATTGCTGCCACGTACGAGCGGATGTAAACATAGATGGCATAATGTTAGTGAAGAGGAATGACCTGGGTGCTCTTCTTTGAGCTTGCGAGCGAAGCCTCTGCACAGCTGCTAGTCTCTACCACTATCACTACCACAACATGTATATGCCATCCATGTCTCCTGTTTTCGGATTTTCATTGAGCTAGTTTTTTAAAATAATATATTTTTAATTAATTCACTAAATAATGCATGAAATTTTGAATTTTCAAATCTAGCATGGTTGCGGCACACCGTGTGCCGACAATACTAATGGTCATACCATGTGCCGATAGGTACCGTTGCATTGCAAGTGCCATGCATGCTAGGTACCATGTGCAGTAGTATTGCATGCACGCTAGCTAGCTACCTATCGGCACATGGTGTGCCGATTAGCGCCTACCATAGACGTGCTAGGTTTGAACCAAATTTCATTTTTTATTTTGAAAATTGATTAAAAATGTATTATTTTTAAAAAATAGCTTTTGGTTGAGGTTGTTTTTCATCGAGTCCAATATGAACACCAATAGAATTATTAGGACTCCAGCCTAATTTAAGGCTCACACTGCGCTCCCAATAGGCCGGAGGCAGTTTTCTAGTCCCAATAAAACCGTTGTCAACCCCATTCTGACCCCAACCTAGAGGACCCGACAAGGGTATCAGCACATCTCATCACGTCGGATGCAACGAGCTGGCCTAACTGGCAGCAAGACATCGGGCGGTCAGCAGACTTAATGACCGGTAAACCATGGCACCGACTTGTCTCATCGCATTCGACGCGTGTCGGCATGACTCTCGACGCCGGAGTAATGCTGCTCCACCGACCTGCCGACCGGCAATAAAACCACACCGCGGTTCACATTGTATCACATCACCCACATCGCCTCCTCCCATCCTCCTCGCCACCACCTCTCATTGTCAGCAATGTCGCACAACCACGATGCCGACAACTCATGCAACAACAAAGAGATCATGGAGGATGACCCCTACGCAACCTCAACCTAGAGGAGGTGGTGGTGATGTACGACAATGACCTACTCGTGCCACCGGACCACCGCCTACCGCACAGGTGGAATATTGATGGCTGTGAAATACCACCTCTTTTAGCCATATAAAATGTGCCATTTATCTCTCATATCATGTTTCTTCCAGCTATAGCTATGCCTTATATGCATGACTTCTAGTTCTCATTTACTTTCATATGAGCTTTGCACATTTAAAAGTTTAGGTAGAATTTTATCACTTTCCTTGTCTATGATATCTGTGTAGGTGTTGGTGAAGATTATGTATAAAAAGGAACAAAGAGAGCATAGTATGGAGGAGCTATAGGGACCAGACTTAGCCATTTGAGAGGTTGGAAAAGTGAATTTGTCCAACTTCTCAAAATAAATATCCAAGACCATAGGGTTGTATCCCTCGATGATACGAACTCAACAAGCCCAAGAAAACCCAAAACAGAGTTCATATGAAGAAATGGCGACAAAAATACTAAAGGATCTCCAAGGCAACGACCAACTATACGGCCGGAACTAAAAGTTCCCGCCGTATAGTTTGGCTGTATAGTTGCTAAAAAGGTCGCAAACGACGGGATTTCACTACAGAGAAGCTCTAGAACCTTCCCTAAGTCATATGACGATATTGGGGGAACCCTAGGGCATACCCAAGGCCTATATAAAGGAGGGAGGACCCAAAAGAGAGCCACCAAGAAATATTCTCCACCATGGCGGAGCCCTGTCACCGTGCCACCGCCATAGCCGCCTCCAATCAGATCTACACCATCACCATCACACAAGAGGAGAAGGGACAGGATCTTGAAGGCCCCCACATCGATCTACATCGTCATCTTCATCAACAACGTCTCCATCACCAATCCCCTTTGGTTACTTGTTGTAATTCTAGATTGAATCTTGGATTTACACTTGACTTCAATTGTATCATCATACTTAATCCATATTCTATCCATAATGTTGATTGCCTTCATGTGTGAGTAGTTTTCTTTGTTCTTGGGGAGATGGAGAAACCCTAGTATGAGATTTAATTGAGATAAAGATTATTATGTGATATTGTCCATTATGTGTCTGTGTTAGATTTCCTTCATCTTGATATTGGGTGAAGCGCGCCACTTAATATTTGCCTCACAGAGGACTAGATGGAGGGAACTACTTGTTGGTAGATGGAGGGATGATAGCACATACGGTGACTATAAAGCTGTTGTCATTCCTTACGTATCAACTTGGGAACCGAGGAGAACTCACGGAACATTGTCCGTACCATGGGATACATCCTACGGGGTAAAGTCCCTTAATAGCTCAGTAATTCGATTAATGTCGATTGCTACTGCTATGGTTATGATAGATGATGTTTGAAGTGGTTGCTGCCTATTCGTCCATATATGGAGCTCCTGCCACACATATCATAAATGGTCTTATTCATTATAATATTTTGGATCAACTTTCTAATTACTAGCGGTGGATCCACTACTCCCTGAGAACTCTTTCCATCATATTGCAGACTTTCGTAATCATACTTTCATGCTCTTGTTTACTTACAACTTTAGTTTACTTATTGTTCTCTTATTTGAAAACCCAAAAATATATTTTACACAAAACTCGCATTTTATCTTGTTACTTAGAACATTATTTAGCATTACTATTTTAGTATTTAGTTCAAAGAGTTATTAGACTTCAGACTCCTGCTCCCTGTAGGATCGATATCTTTATTTCGAAACTAGCTACAAACGATCTATGCACTTGCAGTCATCAAGCTATTTTTTGGCGCCGTTGCCGGGGAGCTAAGCGTTGTAGGTCTTTTAGCTTTTGTTTATTGCGGTGACCCAGCATACTACTACATGATGTAGTACACTATAGTCATTGACATAATACCAATGAAACACCGTTCACTAGTATTACATCCCTCAGAGTGGTACAACAGAAACACAACAGGTCCAAGACATGACTATAGATTACAACTCGACTCTTTACAAAAGATCCAGAGAACACTCTAGGTTAAAGAGAGAGAAAGAACTTCTTACAAAGAAGAACCAGAAATAATAACTCATAACTATCGAGTTACTAAGACTAGCATCTAAACTAAATGGCTTCAATTGCTGCTATTGCAATGCTCTACAGAAATAGGTTTTATGACTAGTGAATCTACTCCTAGCTAAACAGATACTTTGCCTTCACTTTGGTTGTTGTATATGTTGACTTCATAGAATTTATTGAAGGACTTGAGCTGCCGATGATGGTTTCTTGAGCAGAAATTGATGTTGACGTCGCCTTCAACGACTTAGAACCTAGCAAGGGTTAAGAAGGTACGATTGAGTATGAGCGTACTCAGCAAGTTCACTAAAAAGGAGTGTATGATGCACTATCTCTACAGCCACAGACCATAGGTCGTAGGCAATGCAGGTTTTCGTAAACATTTCTTCAAAGGTTGCTTTTATTCTGAAAACTATGTCCAACAGCCTTCACAGGTTGACGAGAACTTCATGGAGTTCCTTTCCTACCGCGTTCGTAGCTCCTTCCTAGAACAGGGAGTAACATATCACAATTCTTACACTCTGCAGAGGTGCATCACTTTTCCCACAAGAGATCATAAGCTTTGTTGCACAACCGGGAGTATGTCCCCGTTCAAACTTCCTTGGTTTGAGGCCCAACTTAAGATCCAAGCCAATCGTTGCCCTCTCCGTGACCCCATATGTCTGCATGATCCTCCGGGGCTGACTCCACCTCCGTTAAGCCTCCAACTAGGGCAAGCTATAACCCTGGGGAGTTCCCGAAGACTCTATGAGCTGGTGATTGAAGGAAATATGCCCTGAGAGGCAATAATAAAGTTGTTATTATATATTCCTTATACATGATAGATGTTTATTTTACATTCTAGAATTGTATTGATTCGGAAACATCAATACATGTGTGTTTAATAAACAAAAAGGGTTCCTAGTTATGCCTCTCTTATAGACTAGCTTGTTGATTAACAAGATGATCAAGGTTTCCTAATCATGGACATTGGATGTTGTTAATAACAAGGTCACACCATTGGTGGAATGATGTGATGAAGATTCATCCGAAGTATAGCATTACAATCAAGTCATTATGTTTATATTGCTATAACATCATACGAAGTAATCTTTATCCTTAGACCATGAGAACATGTTAATTGCTGACACCGGAAGAGTATCTTGATAACATCAAACGTCACACCGTAACATGGTGCCTATAAAGATGGGTTCAGTACTACGAAGGTGTTATGTTGAGGCTCATGGATCAAGAGTGGAATTTGTCAATCCAGATGACGGATAGATATACTCTGGGCCCTCTCGATGATATCACATTAGGATAGCTTGCAAGCAAGTGATGTGATCACTAGAATGTTATATCACGGGAACGAGAAAAGAGTGCATGTCGGTAACGAGATCAAACTTGGTATGGAGATACCGATGATTGAATCTCGGACATGTAATATATCGAGAGACAAAAGGGTTTTAGTTACAAACGTTAAAGGTTCTCACGATCACAGAAGTCATCGTTGAATGTGTAGGAGTCAGTACGGATCTCCAGGTCCCGCTGCTGATTATTGATCGGAGAAGGGTCTCGATCATGTCTGCATTATTCGCGAACCGTAGGGTGGCACACTTAAGAGTTACCGGACACCATTTTGGAGCACATATTTTTCAGACAAAAGAATTGCAAAGCGCAGGAATTGTTTCAATAGAACCCGAAAATTGTTTCGGGTGAAATTGCAGAAGGTGGTTCTGCATGTGATATTGAAATATTGCAAGGGGCTATATGTGAATGTTTGTTAATTAAAGTAATTAACAAAATTCTGAATAAATTTAATAAAAAGAGTTTTATTAAATGAGAGAGCATTAAATTTGGAGAAATTTAATGCATTTAAAGTGGAGACTTTAAAAGGGAATGTGAAGAGGAATTTTAATGTGGAGGGGTTACCACCACATGAATGGGGAGAGGGTCTCCCATGCAAACCATGGAGAGAGGGGCACCCCTCCTCCTATAAAAGGCCACCCATTCCTCCTTCATCCTCGCACCTCCTTGTGAAGGATCTCTCTCCTCTAGAATTATTCCCCATGGTCTCGGATTAGCGAGATACATGTTCAGTGGCATTTAAATGCGGAAGGAGTTGCTGCTTCCGCTAGATCACTGGAGCGAGGAGGTGGAGGTTGTCCGGTGGCTTGAACGTGTGTGCGAGTGCGGATGCACTGCTGAGTTGCGGCGCTCGGACTTCCTCACGATCTTGAGATCGGCAAGTGTACGACTACATCAACCACGAGTTCCTACTCGTTAACAAAGCTCGTTGTCTACGAGGGTAAGTTCTCATTGGATGTATGTCCACCCGTTGCTTTGTACGTAGTAGATAGATCTTGGCGTGTAGTTCACACCGTAGGAATTTTTTTGTTTTCTATGTTGCGGACCCAACAGTGGTATCAGAGCCGGATCTATGCGTAGGTGCTTAGCATGGGTAGTACACATATGTTGATATGTGGGCGATGATGATCATGTTATTGCATCTTCTATGTATTTTGGATATTGGTGGCATAGTGGGATGAAGCGGCCCGGACCAACCTTACATGTCATCGTACATGAGACCGGTTCCACGACTGACATGCAACTTGTTTTGCATAAGTGGCTGGCGGATGTCTGTCTCTCCTACTATAGTCAATATCTGATTTACAACGAGTTGCTAATAACCTAGTTATCCTTGTTGTGGTTCATGTTCATAGGTGAGAACGGTTCTATCTCCGAAAGCCCTAAGCCACGTAAAACTTGCAACTGATAAATTAGAGGCGTCTAGTTTAGATCGTTGCTAGGCTAGTGTATTGATATGGTATTGTTGTAAGTAGATGTATGGTAGATACTCTTACAAGACACTCAACGTGTAAGTTCCATAGACCTTGGCCTTACACACAAAGGAATGATAGAGATCATACCACGATGCAAGTGATAGAGATTAAATGCATGGACCATATCATCTCACTTTACACATTAGATGTTAGCATCTTATACTGCTAGTTTGGCGCGCTTGGTAGCATTATAAGATGACCCCTCATTTATATATCAAGATAAAAATGTGTTCTTCCTTGAGTATGCACCGTTCTATGGATCATGTTTCAAGACATCACGTGATGATCGGGTGTACTCGAATCTACGCTTTCATAGGAACGGGTGTAAGACAGTTTTACACACGCAAATACTAAGGTTCTTACTTGGCGAGCCTAGCATGTACAGACATGGCCTCGGAACACGGACCGAAAGGTTAAGCATGAGTCATATGGTTGATATGATGCCCATATAGATGCTCGCCTTTGAAGCTATATCAACTCACGTGATGATCGGACTTGGTGTAGTGGATTTGGTTCATGTAATCACCAAAAGGACACGAGGGATGTCGTTTTTGAGTGGGAGTTCATTAGTAATTTGGATTAGTTGAACTCAATCTATCATAAACTTAGTCTAAATAAACTTTACAAATTCTGTTGTAGATGGCACCACCTGCTTTTAATTTCAATGTGTTCATGGAGAAAGAGAAACTTGCTGCGAATGGTAGCAACTTCACCAACTGGGCTATGAATTTGAGGATTCTCCTCACTGCTGAACAAAAGCAATATGTGCTAGATGGGCCGCTAGGCCCCCCCACCAGCTCCTGATGCCCCTGACAAGGAAAAGAATGTCTATGTGACTCGTCAGGAGGAGCACAACTTAGTTCATTGCGGCATACTGTATGGGCTAGAGCCAGAACTTCGAAAGCGTTTCGAAAATGGCAATGCCTTTGATACCATGGGAGAATTGAAAATAATTTTCGATACCCATGCTGCCGTAGAGTTATAATGCTACAGAAAATTTCTTTAGCTGCATGATGGAGGAAAACAACTCTGTTAGTGAGCATGTACTCAAAATGTCTGGGTACGCCGATAAGCTTGTGTCCTTGGGAATAACGATTCCCATTGACTTAGGCATACATCGTGTTCTCCAATCTCTGCCACCTAGCTACAAGAGCTTCGTGATGAACTATAATATGCAGGGCATGAAGAAGTCTCTTCCCGAGCTTCTATCAATGCTTAAGACTGCAGAAGTGGAGATTAGGAAAGAACATCAAGTGTTGATGATCAATAGGACCACCGGTTTCAAGAAGGACAAGAAAGGCAAGCTAAAGTGAAAGATGGGTGGCTAGTCTGTTGACACGCCTAAAAGAAACCGGGCTGGCCTAAGTCCACGACCGAGTGCTACTATTGCAACGGGAATAGCCATTGGAAGCGCAACTGCCCCAAGTATTTGGCGGACAAGAAGTCCAGCAAGGCAAACAAAGGTATATGTGATATACATGTTATTGATGTGTACTTGACTAGTACTCGCAGTAGCACCTGGGTATTTGATACCGGATCAGTTGCTAATATATGTAACTCGATTCAGGGGCTACGGAACAAGCGACAACTAGCAAGGGATGAGGTCAGGATGCGGGTCGGCAATGGATGACGAGTTGATGTGATCGCCGTCGGGACGCTACCTCTCCATTTGCCATCGGGATTAGTTATAAACCTAAATAATTGTTATTTGGTGCCTGCACTGAGCATGAACATTGTATCTGGATCGTGTTTGATGCAAAGTGGTCATTCCTTTAAATCTGAAAACAATGGTTGTTCGATTTATAAGAATGATATATTTTATGGTCATGCACCTATGTTGAATGGTTTATTTATGTTGGATCTCGATAGTAATATTACGCACATTTATAATGTTAATGCTAAAAAGATTAAACTTGATGATGATATGTCTACATATATGTGGCACTGCCGTCTAGGTCATATTGGCGTTAAACGCATGAAGAAACTCCATTCTAATGGACTTTTGGAATCACTTGATTTTGAATCATTTGATACATGTGAGCCATGCCTTAAGGGCATGATGACTAGAACACTGTTTTCCGGTTCAATGGAACGGGCGACAGATCTATTGGAAATCATACATACTGATGTGTGTGGACCAATGAGTGTGTCGGCGCAAGGTGGATATCGTTATTTTGTTAGTTTCACGGATGATTTGAGTAGATACGGGTATATCTATTTGATGAAACACAAGTCTAAAACTTTTGAAAAGTTCAAGGAATTTTAGAATGAAGTGGAAAATCATCGTAATAGAAAGATCAAATTTCTACGATCTGACCGTGGAGGAGAGTATCTAAGTTACGATTTTAGCACACACATGAAAGAGTGTGGAATAGTTTCACAACTCACGCCTGCCGGAACACCACAACATAATGGTGTGTCGGAACGTCGTAATCATACCTTATTGGATATGGTTCGATCTATTATGTCTCTGACTGACTTACCTCTGTCATTTTGGGGTTATGCACTGGAAACAGCTGCATTCACTTTAAATCGGGCACCACCTAAATCAGTTGAAACGACACCGTATGAATTATGGTTTGGAAACAAACCTAAGCTGTCATTTCTTAAGGTTTGAGGATGCGATGTTTATGTGAAGAAACTTCAACCGGATAAACTCGAACCCAAAGCGGAAAAATGCGTCTTCATAGGATACCCTAAGGAAACAATTGGGTATACCTTCTATCACAGATCCGAGGGAAAGGTTTTTGTTGCCAAGAATGGATCCTTTCTTCAGAAGGAGTTTCTCGTGAAAGGTGTGAGTAGTCGAAAGGTAGAACTCGAAGAGGTTATTGAACCTTCTCTTTATGGAATGGCGAGTGGCGCAGCACCAGAAGTTGTTTCGGAGTTGACTTCACCTGATGAAGAGAGAGCTATGATAATGATCATGAAACTCCGAAAGAGGACACTACCGAACCTCAAAGGTCAAGCAGGACACGTGCAGCTCCTGAACTGTACGGCAATCCTGTTGTGAATTTCATGATTGATGAAATGGATGACCTTGCGACGTATGAAGAAGCGATGATGAGCCCGGATTCCAACAAATGGCTAGAAGCCATGAAATCCGAGATGGAATCCATGTACGAGAACCAAGTTTGGAACTTGGTTGACTTACCTCACGACCGAAAGGCCGTTGAGAATAAATGGATTTTCAAAAGAAAAACTGATCCTGATGGTAATGTGACCATCTATAAGGCTCGACTTGTCGCAAAGGGGTTTCGACAAATTCAAGGAGTTGACTACGATGAGACATTCTCTCCCGTAGAGATGCTGAAGTCGGTTAGGATTATGTTAGCAATTGCTACATATTTCGATTATGAAATATGGCAGATGGATGTCAAAACTGCGTTCCTCAATGGTAAGATTGAAGAAGAGTTGTATATGATACAACCTAAGGGTTTTGTCGATCCTAGATGCTAATAAGGTATGCAAACTTCAGCGATCCATCTATGGACTGAAGCAAGCATCACGGAGTTGGAATCTCCGCTTTGATGAGGTGATCAAAGAGTTTGGATTTGTCCAAACTTATGGAGAGGCTTGTATTTACAAGAAAGTGAGTGGGAGCAATGTGGCATTTCTGATATTATATGTGGATGACATATTATTGATTGGAAATGATATGGATCTTTTAAACAGTGTTAAAAGTTATCTAAGCAGCAAATTTTCAATGAAAGACCTTGGTGAAGCGTCATACATATTTGGCATTAAAATCTATAGAGATAGATCAAGGCGCCTAATTGGGCTATCGCAGAGTACATACCTTGATAAGATATTAAAGAAGTTTAATATGGACGAAAGTAAGAAGGGGTTCTTACCTATGTTGCAAGGCAAGACATTGAGTAAGACTCAAAGTCCGGCTACGACGGAAGAAAGAGAGATGATGGATAAGACCCCCTATGCCTCGGCCATAGGCTCTATTATGTATGCCATGCTATGTACAAGACCGGATGTGGCACATGCTATTAGTTTGACTAGTAGGTACCAATCTGATCCAGGTTCGGAACACTGGATAGCGGTAAAGAACATCCTCAAGTACTTGGGAAGAACTAAGGATATGTTTCTTATATACGGAGGTGAAGAAGAGCTAGTCGCTAAGTGTTATGTCGATGCTAGCTTTGACACCGATCCGGATGACTCTAAGTCTCAATCCGGATACGTATTTCTCTTGAACGGAGCAGCAGTTAGTTGGAGGAGTTCCAAACAACCTGTGGTGGCTGGATCAACGATGGAGGCGGAATATGTTGTCTTTGCTTGAGCGCAGAAGCGATTTGGATGAAAGAGTTCATTACGGAACTGGTGTGGTTCCTAGTGCGTTGGACCTGATGGTGATCTATTGTGACAACAATGGAGCCATAGCCAACGCAAAGGAACCGAGGTCTCCCAAGAATTCCAAACATATTAAGCGCCGGTTTCACTCCATCCGCGAGCATGTCAAGGATGGAGATATAAAGATTTGTAAAGTACACATGGACCTAAATGTAGCAGATCCGTTGACTAAATTTCTCCCTAGGGCAAAACATGATCAACACTAGAACTCCATGGGTGTTAGATTTATCACTATGTGGACTAGATTATTGTCTCTAGTGCAAGTGGGAGACTGAAGGAAATATGCCCCGAGAGGCAATAATAAAGTTGTTATTATATATTCCTTATACATGATAGATGTTTATTTTACATGCTAGAATTTTATTGATTCGGAAACATCAATACATGTGTGTTTAATAAACAAAAAGGGTTCCTAGTCATGCCTCTCTTATAGACTAGCTTGTTGATTAACAAGATGATCAAGGTTTCCTGATCATGGACATTGGATGTTGTTAATAACAAGGTCACACCATGGTGGAATGATGTGATGAACATTCATCCGAAGTATAGCATTACGATCAAGTCATTATGTTTATATTGCTATAACATCATACAAAGTAATCTTTATCCTTAGACCATGAGATCATGCTAATTGCTGACACCGGAAGAGTATCTTGATAACATCAAACGTCACACCGTAACAGGGTGACTATAAATATGGGTTCAGTACTACGAAGGTGTTATGTTGAGGCTCATGGATCAAGAGTGGAATTTGTTAATCCAGATGACGGATAGATATACTATGGGCCCTCTCGGTGATATCACATTAGGATAGCTTGCAAGCAAGTGATGTGATCACTAGAATGTTATATCACGGGAACAAGAAAAGAGTGCATGTCGGTAACGAGATCAAACTAGGTATGGAGATACCGATGATTGAATCTCGGACATGTAATATATCGAGAGACAAAGGGATTTAGTTACAAGCGTTAAAGGTTCTCACGATCACAGAAGTCATCATTGAATGTGTAGGAGTCAGTACGGATCTCCGTGTCCAGCTGATTATTGATCGGAGAAGGGTCTCGATCATGTCTACATTATTCACGAACCGTAGGGTGGCACATAAGAGTTACGACACCATTTTGGAGCACATATGTTTCGAGACGAAAGAATTGCAAAGCGAGGAATTGTTTCAATAGAAACCGAAATTGTTTCGTGAAATTGCGGAAGGTGGTTCTGCATGTGATATTGAAATATTGCAAGGGCTATATGTGAATGTTTGTTAATTAAAGTAATTAAAAATTCTGAATAAATTTAATAAAAGAGTTTTATTAAATGAGAGAGCATTAAATTTGGAGAAATTTAATGCATTTAAAGTGGAGACTTTAAAAGGGAATGTGAAGAGGCATTTTAATGTGGGGGTTACCACCACATGAATGGGGAGGTGAGGGTCACCCCATGCGCCGCCATGGAGAGAGGGCACCCCTCCTCCTATAAAGGCCACCCATTCCTCCTTCATCCTCACACCTCCTTGTGAAGGATCTCTCTCCCTCTAGAATTATTCCCCATGGTCTCGGATTAGCGAGATACATGTTCCCAGTGGAATTTAAATGCGGAAGGAGTTGCTTCGCTGGATCGCTGGAGCGAGGAGGTGGAGGTTGTCCGTGGCTTGAGCGTGTGTGCAGTGCTGAGTTGCGGCGCTCGGACTTCCTCACGATCTTGAGATCGGCAAGTGTACGACTACATCAACCACGAGTTCCTACTCGTTAACAAAGCTTGTTGTCTACGAGGGTAAGTTCTTGTTGGATGTATGTCCACCCGTTGCTTTGTACCTAGTAGATAGATCTTGGCGTGTAGTTCACACCGTAGGAAATTTTTTGTTTTCTATGCTGCGGACCCAACAGTGATGCCCCTGGAAAGCTCCATAAAGGTCCGACTATACCTCCGACAGCCACTCATAGATAATCTAGACACCAAAATCATGGGGCCTAAGGGTGCCCACCCATATGTTGGATCCACACCGGAATCCCAGCGTCATGATAAGGTCATCTTGCCTCCATATGAAAGGAAGAAGATACAACTGACTTCTCCGTCCCATTCCAAATCTCATGGTTGATGCGTGATATACGGCGCTATAATCACTGGCGACATTGGTTGTTAAGTCCTAGATGATACATTACTGTACACTGGCATTTCCATTGCTAGTTATTATAGATTAGCTGATCACCCTGGATCAGTAACCGATATTTCTAGTTAATTGCGAAAATAGTGTTTTCGACCTTTTTGAAATGCAGGTGATGACATAGTTGAGTTACAAGCATAGAAAATAATCAAAGGACATGAGCAAGTTGTGAACTTGCCTTTTGTGATTGCAAGATTATGCACTCACGGTCTTCAAGACATTAGAAGATCCAAATTCTGAAATTAGCATCATTGGTCCGGTAAGGACTAATGTTTAAAGAAGCAAGATGCAATGATGCATAAGTAATGTAATGCGGTTTGGAAAACCCCGAAGTAATACCCCAATATGGTGAATGAGTTAAACTTAGGTGATTTCTTTAAGATTTAATTTGTTTATAAGTTTACTTTACAAGCCAATATACATATACAAGGAACTTAAGACTAACATGTATGATATAAAGTAAATATAGCAACACATGCTTAGAGTTATTTGATATTATGCATCTATTATGGAAGTCTATGTTTTAGGTTGATAAGAGTTGAAGAACCTATTATGTGATTGTTGTTTGGAAGTGTCAAAATGAATACTTTTGAAGAGAAGGTTTCTTTGATAAGGTTTAACGAATCTTTATAGAATGTGATCGATGTCATGAGCGTTTGCTCGATAAGTTTGGATTTGAGATGCCTTATGACTTAATTTGGAACAGACAAAAGTTAACTATAAAAACATAATTAGATCTGGGTAGTGATGTTTTTTCAAAAGTATTAATAAGCTTTAAACCTTACAACAAGCATGTTTGAAGGTATAGGATCATTCACTTTCAGCTTAAGTGAATAATAAGTTTAAATGTGATTTGTTATTATGATATAGTTTATCTTATTAAGGAAAGTAAATTTAGATGATTTGAATAAACTATTAGAGCTAGAATCATGTTTTAAGAATAGTTAAGAGATAAATATCATTCATTTTTATGATGTTCAAAATTTACTTAAAATTGTTAGTTTAGTTTGGATTTATGATTTTAAAAGAATTTTGCAAGGTTAATAAGTTACACTTAAGTTTTATTATAGATCCAAGTTATAGCTTTGGACTTAATATTTACTTATTAGGGATTTAAGGTGTTTTATTTAGAATTGTGATTATTATTATTTTATTTAAGAGATGTTTTTATAGAATTTACAAACTAAGTATTTTATAAAATAGGTAAGGATTTATTTCCTTAAAATCTTAAAAATCTTTAGGAAAATATCTTTAGTATTTTTCAAGTAAAATATATTTACTCAAGATCTTAAAAATGATTTTTATTTATTCTTAAGTATTATTTTTGTTTTTACAAAATTCTACAAAGGATTAAATGTACTTGACTATTTGTTCCCAGTTTTTATTTGTAAAAAATTAAGTTAGTATTATTGTAAAATAGTTGATTTATTTTCATATGCAAAAATGATTTTAATTCATTTTTAGGACTTTTCCATAATTTATGATATTTTATTAAGGATTTAAGGGTGTTAATATTTATTCACATTTTACTTAGCTTAAATAAGTAAAGTTATATTTTTCCTAGGCATGTATCATTTTTGTGATCA
Organism: Avena insularis; assembly: GCA_023614405.1. NCBI lineage: Eukaryota > Viridiplantae > Streptophyta > Magnoliopsida > Poales > Poaceae > Avena > Avena insularis. The sequence goes on from CM042694.1 coordinate 516,489,072, forward strand.
TTTTGATATATGATATATATTTTTAGGATTTTTCTATATTTTTCTAGGCTGAAACAAGTTCCGAGGTATTTTGGTAATTTATTAAATAGGAGATTGATTTTTTCATGGGGATAAATAATTGGGCTGTGGCATTGCTGAGGAAAACTGGGCCTGGTCCACTCGGACCAAGTGATCTTGGCCCACTAGGTCGACCCAACCCAAGCTGAGATCAAGCCCCATTCCCCATCTTTCTCTTCCTCTCTCTCTCTCTCTCGACGCATTCAGGCACGCACACCCTCCACGCACGCACACGACACCCACCGCCGCCCGTGTCACCGCTTGCTTTCCCGGCCACCACCGGCTGGATCCGGCGATGACCGCCATCACGGCCCCGCCGTCGCCTCCTCCACGGATTCCCCCGAGCCACGCTGCTGCTCTCTCCTTTCCCGGGCGCTCAGACGAAACCCTAACCCTGCCTAAGGAGCGGCGCCGACGCGATTCCGGTGTTGCCACGGCTCCCACTGCTCCCCCTTGTCGCTTGCGCCTCCTCTACACCATATATGACTTCCGCAACAACTCCTGGAGCACCTTCTTGTCAAACGCATCGGCCAACGGTGGGTTGCTGGTCTGGTGGTGCCGATGTGGTACGGATGCTGACTCCACAAGATGGCTATGGCCTCCCTCACCTTGGTGAGGTAGTAGGTTGCGGTTGCCCCCTCCTCCTACATCGACTACAGTGAGGTAAGTCTCAAATTTCCCCTTTAGTTTAGGTTCAGATTCATAGACATACACATCAGTTGCTTGATTTAATTAGTTTTGATTATCATATAGCGGATATTAGTGTTAGCTGACCCTGGCCTAATTGATCTTTTGATAATTGTTATGTTAAATGATGGCTTCAATTTTTGTTATGGTGGTGTGTTTGCTACCAATAGTTGTGATGGCAATCTAGGACTATGTGAACTGCTAGTGAGCTTCTAGTTGAGCCTGGTAGAACAAATAGCTGCAGTTTGCCATGTGCTTTTGGTAATGATAACCTAGTATCATACTATGGTAATGTTTTAATTAGTTTCCTGATATGCCCAAGTAATTGAGTAGTGAATGGATATCATGTACTAGCTCTTGTTGTTTTAATTAGGTCCAAAGACGATTGGGTATCACTAGGTCTTGGTATGTCTACTATGCATCCATGGTTTGCAGCAATTAATCTAGAGAGGTATACTGGCTGTAGTAGGTGATGTCTATTGGTTGGTGATGTAGGTGCTAGGAATAAATAAAAATTCTCTAGTATGAGACCCTACAAATGGTCATTTTGTTGATTGAATTGGATCATACCACATTAGAATAAGTGGCTAATTAATGATCATACATTTTGGATATTTAAATCTGTCTCTAGTAGTTCTAGGTCTCTTAGAGTACATATTACTGTTGCTACAATCTAAAGGTTCAGAAGCAATTCTTAGTATATCACTGGTTATGCATCCAGTTGATTTCTTACTTCTATTATTCATGTTATTCTATTGCACATTGATTTGGTGTGTATGTTATACAAGTCACACTGATTTAGTTTGGATTAGAACTTAAACTCTAATCTAATGATTGCTTTAGTTGGAGAGATTTATGTGTTTGTATTATAAAGAGATACAGCTGTGTCTAGGTGATGTGCTGCAGTACATATACACAGGAGATGCAAGATTTTGATTTATACAGAGGTGTATGTGATGTCCATGAATGAATATTAATAGGATATATGTGGTGTTCTCCAAACCAGGGTGTATGTGAAGTGCTACAACATGTATGTGCTGTGTATAAATCAACTTGTTAGTTTCCAAGATATTTGCTAGATCAAACACTTGATCATAAGTATGTGAACACATGGTTTGGTGCTACTTATTTGCTGACCTCACTGGATACTGTATTGTTTTGTATGTTCTACTAGTTCTTTATAACTAAGAGTAGAGTTCTTAAGATATACATACTATTTGAAAGGTTATAGAGGTGTAAACTTGCTGTAATTAAGTTCTAATGGTGTGTTCTTGAGTTTTAATGATCACCTGATCACCTAGATCTATGTAGTATGGCTCCAGATCAGGTAGATACTTTTCTAGATGGTTTGAATGCTTGAGAGGTGCTGAAGTGATCTTAGAAATAGATAGATGTATAGATTTAGTTGTGTTAAACCCTACTCTTTCTACAATATTTCTTTCTGCTGAAACTGGTAAGAATGTATATGCTATGCACTTGATCATCCAAAGATTTTCTTTCTCTACCTTAGATCTTCTGCAGCCTATTTCTTTTATAACTTGTTCTTCTATAACCTGCTGATGGTCAGTAACACTTCTTGTGGAAGCCTTCTCCTCCTAGTAGTTGGATTTGCTCCTGCTCCTCGTTTAGTATTCCTCCTCCACCTTGCTGCTAGATCTACTCCACCTTACTCTTGAACTCAATCTTTGTGATCATGACTTTCCTGGTGATGCTGGCTTCTAGTTGAGGAAGGATCTGGGAATGATCTGAGAAGAGCAACATGTGTTCTTGTGTGTTCTTGGTGGTGTGAATACAGATGTGATGGACTGCTATGGATGTGAACGTGTGCTGTTTATCTAACTACTGGGTGATTTGGCTTCTGTGAGCAAAATATGGTTTGGCTAGCTGATTGCTTTGCTCTTATACTACTGCACTTGCTCTGTGGTGGTGCCAACACACCACATGCAGGTGATGAGGGTGCTGCTTGCATGTGGACCCAAGATTTGTACTTCTCATCAATTGTCTCTTTTCCTCCTTCTAGTGCAAGCCATGGCTAGGTTCTCATTCTTATCTTAGTAGCTCATTTTCTTTTCCTCTCTTCTATAGTTACAAGTGAGTCTAGCCTTGTTGCCTATTTGAACATGGGCACTAATTTATGTCTCTGTTTTAATTCTTGCAAGAATCATTTGAAGAAGGAAACAAGGTCAAGATAGAAGGAATATATCTGTCTTAGTTTTGTTATTTTTTTCTAATGTAATCTTATTTAAATTATGTATATTGTAAGCTCTAACAAATATTGTAAGAGTATTCATAAGTGTGATACAACCTCTTTTTGTAGTATTTGATTCCAAATTTCTATTTCCTTTTTCTTTTCTTTTATTAAGTGAACTCTTCCATAAACATTGTAAGACACTCCTTTGAGTATTTCTTATGTGTAACATCTAATTCCCGATTGTATTCGTTTTAACCTCACATTTATTGTATGATTAAATTTTATTGTAATATCTATTCTTCTTAGGAATAATAATTCCAATGTCTTGTTCAAATCCAATGTAATGTGGTAATTTATTATTACTTCATATGCCTATCTAATTTCATATTCACATTTGGATTAGTATCATTCGTATTTGAATTGAATTTGAATTGTTTCCCAAAAAAATGTTATCCAAAGGTCATGTAGAAATCCATCGCACTCATGTCAATGACTAATCCTACTCATCGACATAAGAGAGACATCGATCCCTTTGCTAAACTTATTCAAAAGCGAAAAATTTACCTGGGTTTTCTATGCATGAATGCAATGCACAAATCATTCCACCGCTCTCTTTTGCTCCTAAATGCTGGGATGTTACATTTATTTATTTTTGTTTTGCTAGATTTTGTTTTAAGCTTTCTTTATTTGCTGCATTTGTATTTTTTCTTTTGTTTACAAACCAAAAACCCATAAAAATATTTGTTACTAATCATGTCTTCTGAGATAACTACCTTCCAACACATGAAATTTATAATGGAGGAGTCCAAGGTAACACTACAAGAAAAGTTTCCTTCCACAACGACTTGCCCCGACGATCGTCGTAGAAGGCGCGTCTTTCGCGACGAAATTCTCGGCTCGGCCGTGGCCGATGGAAAACTTTTTTTTCTGGTTTCGCGGCCCTCTACTATGACGGATCTGCTAAAAACATGGAGGAAGCTCGGCTGGTGCATGGCAGAAGCAAGATTTTTGTTTCCTCACACGATGTTGACCCCCCGTAGTCTTTTGAGGCGTGTGGGTCCCGAACGTCAGTGTCTCTAGCGGACCATACTTTTCGGTCGTGCCTCCCTAATTTGAACTTGATAACGTTGCTCGAGGCATCTGCCGTTTAGTTAGGCTGCTAGGTCCCACATGTCAGCCTCTCATTAGAAGGATCGTGTGTATGATGGAAGTTTTTTCCTTCGCTCGGGCTACCCTATTCTGAACTTGATAGCGCTGCTCCATGTATCTACCGTTTAATAAACCTCCTAGGACCCACATGTCATCCTCTCATTAGAAGAAACGTGTGTATGATGGAATTTTTTCCTTCACTGGCGCTACCCCGTTCCGAAGTTGATAGCGCTGCTCGACGCATCTACCATTTAACCAACCTCCTGAGCCCCACATGTCATCCTCTCATTAGAAGAAACGTGTGTATGATGGAATTTTTTTCCTTCGCTCGGGCTACCCTATTCTGAACTTGATAGCGCTGCTCCATGTATCTACCGTTTAATAAACCTCCTAGGACCCACATGTCATCCTCTCATTAGAAGAAACGTGTGTATGATGAAATTTTTTCCTTCGCTGCCGCTACCCCGTTCCGAAGTTGATAGCGCTGCTCGACGCATCTACCATTTAACCAACCTCCTGAGCCCCACATGTCATCCTCTCATTAGAAGAAACGTGTGTATGATTGATTTTTTCCTTCGCTCGTGCTACCCTGTTCTGAACTTGATAGCGCTATTCGATGCATCTACCGTTTAATCACGATGCTGGGCCCCACATGTCATCCTCTCATTATAAGAAACGTGTGTATGATGGATTTTTTACCCTCAGTCGCAACTTCAGCCATTTATACAAGCTGGTGGGCTCGACATGTCAGTCTCCTCTGTGCGGGAAACGTGTGCATGCTAGACTTTTTTCTTCTCTCGCTCCTCCCTGTTTGGAACTTGGCAATGTTGCTCGATACAGCACCTGTATAATGTCTCCCTACCGGGTCCACATGTCAGCCGCCTATGTAGAGGAAACATGTGTATGTTGGACAATTTTTTTAGTCGCGTCCACCGGTTTGACCTTGGTAACGCTGTTCCATGCGGCAGGCGTGTATGGTCTTGCTGCTAGGGCCCACGTGTCAGCCTCTCTTGACAAGAAACATGTCGATCTTGGTCTTCTTTTTTCCGGTCGTGACTGTTGTACAAGTACTTTTTAAACACACTCGTTAATCTTGATCTCTTGTATGATAAGGTTGATGGGCGCTAGCTGCAGGCAGGTGGGTCGGCTATGTCAGCCTCTCAGTACAAAAATATTGCTACAAATAAACTACATGCCTTGCCACTACACAAGAAAATTGTTATCCTTTTATAAAACGTAAAAAATATATACTAACATCGTATATAACTTATTTATTTTTCTTCTTAAAAAATTGCTTGTCCATCTGCTACGCGTGATTGCTAGCAGCTCAATTAAAAAATGTTAAGTATAAATAATGTAGTAGGTAGTACTTAAAAACATGGATAGGCGGAGTTTTTTTAGGGGTCGGTGGACGGTGCCCAAAAAAGGCCAAATTGAAGAAAAATGGGCCAAGCAGGGATTGATGGGATATTTTTCATGGGCTCTCGCCCAATCTAACTGGGCTATTTGCGCAGCCGAATGACCCAAAACATGGCCGAGTTAGAAGGTCTTGGGCTATAATGAGTCCGGATGGGCTAATTTCTTGGGCTCGATAGTTAAAATCCCAAGGTACATTCTGGGGCTCGACCGGATTCGAAACAAAGCCGTCAACAAGGGGGAAAAGGTATACAATATGAGCGCCTAGATCCCAGGCGCCTGAGAACTTGTTATGTTAAGGAGCTGACATCACCCTACTAATTGTGCTAATACTCAGTTGTAACCTAGTAGTTGCAACTCATTAAATTCCCAGTTACAAGCTATTGAAACAAATGTGTAACCCTCACGTTGCACGAATCGTGAGGTAAATCCAATGGCGAGAGAGGTAACTCTTGAGAACTGGAAAATCCGATAAAATGTTCACAGATATTTCTGTGAAAATTGTGGACAAACACTCCGCGCCCGCCAAAACTTTCCACCGAGACCCTAAACTTTCCTAAGACCGCCCTCAATCGAGCGACCAGCCCCTGTCTCTTCAAATTTAGTCTACAAAAAAGGATGCATACCCGGGATAAGAACTACTCTACACATCACAATGCTGCGCAATCGACAATAAAAATTTAACCGCATCATCAACTCTATCATGTAAGTTCGGAGTGAATCTCGATACACTCGTTTCACATAATCTAAAACATCTTATATTATGAAACAGAGGGAATAGGTACGAGCATTCTAGTATTTCACAAACCGCCATTGCTGCCATGGGACAGAGATGACGGATGCTCCACCGCCCTACAGAAGGTTGCCGCGCTGATCTCGTCGCCACCTGTAGAGGACGGAGCCGAGGAGCTGGTCGGCAACAATATGGAGCGAGAGGCCAGGGGGAGGTAGTGGATGGGAAGAAGGGACTGAGTAAAAGAGGCTATGTGTGCGTGGGGGGAGGCTGGTGAGAGAGTTAAATCCAGCTTGTCTCGGAAGGAACGTGCTGCCACATGCACCAGCGTGTGCAAAACTCCCTCCCTCTCTCTTCTACGGCAGCTACTGACAGTAGAACTCCAGCTAGCTTCATCAAGTTATCTGGTACTCCTACCAGTAGACCTTTACTACTACTACTAGGTAGACAAGGAGTACTTGTTCAGAAGAAGAAAAAAACTAGACTATCACACCGTCGTATAGTATTGCCTTGTCAAATCACTGGTGATGCCATGATGAGCGACATGTTTTTACTGGTAAACCTAGAAACATCGTGTTCCTTCCACCACGTGCAGTTTCTAAGCGAAGTACTTACCAACACGTCCAACTTAGGCTTACAGGACCCAAACTGCAGTGAAAAAGAAACAAAACTACGGACCTTTAAGGAGTAATACTAACAGTACTACTATTATACAACATTCAGGAAGAAATTATGTACAGAATAGTAGTAGTAGAGTACAACAATACTCCTAATAAGGTTCTTTTACAAGCTTCGTGAAATATACATACTGGAGAAACTACCAAGTGTACAAAAGGGGTTTTTGGTCATACAAAGTATTTTACAAGCCGGACCAGGTGTGAAACTAAATGCTGAGTACTCGTACATCAGCTAAAAACCAGCCAAAATAAAGAGTTCAATAGAAGGCCGAGACCAAATGAGCTATCCTTGAATAGGCTTGTTCCACTCCAAGGCATTTGAGAAGCTTGGAATGAACCAAAATGGAGTCTCCGACCATGTCCAGCGAGTGTTGGTGTGGAGACCAACAGCTGCGTCACCATTCAGACTCAAGCGCCAAATTTCAGGACGCGGCCTATACTCGTAGCCAATTTCTTGGTGTGATGTGTAAACACAGTTCCTTCTCGTCAGATGTCCTGGCGGATCATTTGCATCGCCTACTGCAATGATAATCGGATAGCTCACGCCAAGGAAAAGAGAATATGATCCAAGGTCAGTAACCCTTTTCCATTGGTTAGCTGCAGTTAACTGGCTTGTGTCCATCAAGAACACCATGCACTCAAACCTAGAAGGATAGGTGTGAATGGTGCGACCATAGTGAACAACACTAGTATCATCAGCAATTGCATTGCCTGAGACACCATATGTATAGACCAGAAGAAGTCTTGAACCACCGGCAGATCTTGCTAACCACCACCTACCAGGATCATTCCCCGCATCGTCCTCAACAAACCCATGTGTCAGGTACAGCACATCGCGTGGCGACAGGATAAGGATAGGATCTTCAAAGGAAAAGGAAATGTAACATGGAAATAATATTGATATTGATCTGACATTGTAGAAGTTGATATACAATACTATTTTCAAAAATCTTGATTATACTTAAGATGTCTGATTGTGTAAAAAATGCCAACCTAGGGAGATGCTATGGAAATTCTAATTCTTTTCGAAATGGGGATATGCTATGGAAATTCCCCCAGAGAAACGGTTTGATTCATGTGATTAAATGAAAGAGGAAATAATCCTATAGGATCTTGAATGTAAAGTTCATAGGGAAAAAAGCAAGGTTGGATCCTACAAGATTTTGGTGTCTTATATACCAAAGGAAAGCCAACAAGGATTATTTCTAGGAGGTTTAATATCTTATCTTATCTTACCACTATGTAGTGTATGAATAACTTTGAATATTCACTGTTGGATCAGGACTTACGAATCCCAACATTGCCAGCAGTTGGATCTTCTTTTCTATTCTAGCATCTACTTGAAGGTTCTATTGATAGTCTTTAGCACAATGAAAGCTATGCACAATCCTCAAAACACACTTCTCCATCATTCTAGAATCTACTCCTTCATTTCTCAAGACCATGTTAACAAAATTTACAAGTACTAGTACCTAATAAACGTTGACTTCTACATGATAGAAAATACAAGAACTCAATATGCGCAGATACTTTATAGATGTCGATCAAATTTCTATTTTTTTGAGATTTACCTAGTATTATAATTCTATATAGTTATGATATGTCATATGTCTAGTATCTGAGTCTCACGTAAATACTACTAGTAGATACCATATTTTCCATGGATGTACTAGTACTAGGAGACACGGTAATACTATCAGCAGAACTCAATCCTATGAATCAAATTACTTATATGTAAGAAAACTTAGTAAGGATTGCATTCCTCTGAAATTCCCAGTGAATTCATACGAATCAAAGAGGCTAAAATTCCTATGAAATTCCTACTAACCAAAGAAACTTCAGAAAAAATAACTTACATTGATTCAAGAATAATATCTGGGTCTCACATAAGTACTTACTACTACGTAGTAGATACCATATTTTCTATGGGATGTACTAGGAGACAAAGCAATACTATCAACAGAACTCAATCATATGAAACAAACTACTTATATGTAAGAAAACCTCCTAAAGATTGCATTCCTCTGAAATTCCTAGGGAATTCCTTCGAATCAAAGAAACTAAAATTTTAATGGAATTCCTACTAACCAATGAAAGTTCAGAAAAAATAGCTTGCATCGATTCAGGAACAAAGCTAATAAAATACGTAGGAGAATTTACCGAGTTCCAGAGAGTTCTATGCATAAACACAACCGTTCTTGGTCACGGCGAACACACGATCGTGTTAGATAATAGCATCGCAGTATCTAAAGTTGCCCTAGAACTCGTTCACACAAACTGACCATCCATGACTATCATTCCCGTTGACGACAGCAATCTTGAATTCGAAAATAGCGACTAGAGAGAAATCTTTGTATCTCCCAACAGCTGTCGGAACTTGGCAAATGACTATCTTCTCCAGTTTAGTACGTCGACCTTCATCAGCATCATCCTAAAATGTAAGTGCAGAACCTTCGGTCAGTTCAAACCCCGACACTTGCGGAATAATAATCTTGCGACGAGTGTACACGTTGACAATGTCCCACATGAAATCAGGCCCAACTGTGACGATCCAATCTCCATTGCCGCATGCTCGCTGCTCAAAACCATTTGGCATCACAACAAAGGAGGAGAACCTGTCCAACGGCGTTAGCTTGCACGGGCTGCCCGCCACTTCGAAGCAGTCTTTGGATTCCCACGGTCTCACCGTCAGGTGAGAATGAAGAACACATGAGCGGCCAAACGGATGAGAAGAAGGCGTAGCTCCGCTCTCTTTTGCTGATTGAAGAATATGTTTGGACGAACCGACGAGGCTCGTGGTGGTGGTGGTGTCACAATGGTTGATGATTACTTGAAGAGGGCCTTCGGTGAACACCTTCTGAAACTGCTCAGGATCTTTACAGACCTTGCTCGATCTCACCATGGAAGGAGACTGCGGATGGTGTTTTGGGGGCTTTCTTTGGGGTGGGGTGGGGTGGGGGAGGGAGGGAAGATCGTTGGCATGAGCTGGCGGCCGGGGTCCGATGGAGAAGACAAATGCTGATGGTGCGTAGTAGTACTCTACTACTAGTAGTATTGCAGAAGGTGGACGACTAGGGGTGGGGCTCCAATTGAGGCTAGTTGCACAAACCTCCAACAATTAGAGCCATAGTTGCAAAGATGTCCAACTGTTGAGCCCTGGGTATGTAAGAAATAATGTTAAGAGGGCTAATCGAGAATTTTGTGCTATGTGCAGCATTTGTACCCAAAATTAATTGTATTACAGTAGTTTCTTGCAACTAGACTATCCTGATTATCTGGAGTTCCCTGCAATTTCAAATCCAATTGTTGGAGGTTTGTGCAATTTCCACCGTCCTCGTGTTCTGAGGAAGCTCTATGACCCTATGTTTAAACAAAAAAAATGATCAAAGACAAACAAAAAAAGAAAGACCATCTCTCAGGGCTTGTTTGATTTGTAGGATTCTCAAAACATAAGAAGAGGAAACTACAGGAATTTGGATCAAGTATGTGTTTGAATCACAGGGAAAGCAAAGAAATTATACCATGAGGTTGGAGTGGACAGAAATTTTCCTAAAAATAGAGGGCAAAGGAATACTTTGAAGGAATCTCAATTCCCGTGTTTTTCCTATTCCTATATTTTTCCTATCCTGCATTCCAAATGGGACATAATTCCTACATATTGGAATCCTATGAATCAAACAAAACAGCTTAGGATTATTTCCTAAGGGACAAGATCCTTCACAAAACGTTTGAATTTTCTTTGAATCAAAGAAGGAATAAAAAAAGGTTTCCTCTCTCAGAAAAAAAAGAACTCCACCTCTTGGAAAAAAAAGGAACTCCACCTCTTGGACAATTTACTGTGACGAGAGTAGCTACTAAAGTCTATATCTAATACTAGCTATAGGACCCAACCGTAGCATGTTATTTACTAGTAGTATACTAGTACAGTAAAGTATCAGTCTTTACAGGTGCCTCGAAGGAAACAAAATAAAGATCTACAGGTAATAAATGGCCATGGCAATTTCAAAGATACACAATCTTTTGCTTGTTCATTTTGATCTGGGCGATAGTCAGAGGATAGAGGAGTACTAGCTGCTTCGTGTCTTGAGCCATCGAGCTGGAATAGAAATTTGGATATCTAAAAACCTAAATTGTCTTGTCAAATAAATGCTCGTTGCATGTAGCTTGACCAAACAGACTTACTGCACTACTTTACTGCGTGTCTGAAAAACTAGGGAGTACAAGAAGTATTAGTAAACTAATGTTACACAGAGAGTTTTTTTGAACGGACACAAAGAGTTCCATGTTTATCTTGTAGCGCCAAAAGCAGAAGTTGTGCCAATATAGTACTATAGTAGTCACGTCTAGGTTGCCTTATAGGGAAAAAACAGTACGATAAGCAACAAGATCTATCAATTTTTGTACTCCTATTTGCGTATACTAGTAGTACTACAACGTACTTAGGAACAACACGAGCGTGTGCTCCACTAGTGTGCCTCCGCATGTTGGGTAATCCAGTACAGAGTAGATCGCTACGACATGGGCGCGTGATTATTATGCACTGGTCCATGCTCCACTACTAGGAAAACGCACGTCTGTGGCGCACCTGTTTTCCCCTTCCGTGGCGCACTAGGGGTGCGCCATGACTTCTGCGCTACGGCTAAAAAGTGCCCGTAGCGCACTGCCAGGTGCGCTACAGGTATCTCGAGTTAGTGGTAGCGCACTGCCTTGTGCGCCACTACTGTTTTTCCTGTAGCGCATGACATAGTGCGCTACTAGTATTTGACAACGTGCGCCACTAACATAGTGCCCCACTAAACAAGTATTTGTGCGCCACAGCTGAGATTTTCAAAAAAAAAAAGAAATACTCAATACAAATGATATTCAATACATATTATATACAATACAACTGATATACACAGATATACAGTACAGAAATAAATACACAGATATACAATAGAGAAATAAATACACAGACAAGATAGAAAAAAATACATATAGATAAGTCACATACATAAATACACAATATAAGTTACATTATTTCAATCAAGTTACAAAGTAGCTAGTGATGACATGAATACATGTCTCAACCAAGTTAGAGCTCGCGGAAGCTCGCCTAGACATCTAAAGTAGGAACATGCAGGACAGACAACCAAGGACAATAACCATCACCGCGATGGAGGTGTAGGTCTTCATCCGGTTCCTCGTCCTAACTCCCGCTAGATAGCACGCGTATCTAGCTTTCGCCTCCGCCATAGTGTTGTACCCTTTGTAGCTATTATCGCTGAAACGGTGCACCTGTCTCCGACAGTCTTCCCAATCATCGTAGACTCTGGGAACCCGTCCCTTGTACACGACGTACCACATCATCTAAAAGTTGGCAATAATAATTAAATGGTGGGTGAAAAAACAAGTAAAAGTCGCATATAAAGATATACTTATCAAATAAGGTAACAAACTAAACAAAAAAATACCAAATAGTAGCATGTACATGTCGACACACACAAGTACTTGTGGGGATAAAGAACTACAACTAGACCAACACATCAAGACTTCTGGCTCGCCTCAGGGAACGGGAGGACGCCTTGTTTCGTCATGAACGCCCTATAGTCACCCTGCATCTTTAGGTGATCTACTATGTCACGGTTATTCGGGGGATTGCCTCCGCAGAAGACCTCCCCCCTAAAGTCATGACATCACGGCTGATGATTGCCCTAAACTATTGCTGGATGTGATACACCTCTTGTCTAATATCTGAATCATTAATCCTGGCCTTGGCTTCGGCCCACCGTTTGAGATGACCTAGCAGCGTAGAATTCTGTTGCTCTAGTAGGAACGCCCTCATGTGATGGAGTGCATAGTAAGCTTCCTTCTGACTGCCTGTCGGTTGCTTCACACAGGGGAATTTCGTCACATGGGTGAAGACATGCCTGCCAAACTTGAGCTTCTTACGCATGAAGGTGGCGCCTTCCGCTGAGGCATAGCCGGTGAGAGCATCATCCAGAACTTCATTGATCTTGTCGTAGTTTTTCTTCTTTTCTCGACTCCCTGAGTCGAAATACATGGCTTGCGAATGTTTCGGTGACAAGCAGATGAGTGTGCAGTGTTGATCTCTACGCAAAACAATTCAAACGGAATGTGTTGGAAAAAGAATGATGAAAATCTAATAAAGCATGTTATGGCGGCGAGTGAATAATGACTTACTCGGGAAAGAAAGGTGCGAGAATGTATTCCTTTGTCTTGTTCGCCACCAAGATGCCTTGGAGGTACGAGGCCACGAATCGCCGTTCAATGGCGCTTCCCAAGCAGCCATCACGCATGTAGTAGGGGTCTACTATAGCGATGCCCGGGGTGTTCTCTCTAATGATCTGAATGGCCAGGCTGAGAGAAAATAGGCGTACCATGGTATAGTGTAGCGGATACAGGTGGAACATATTGAATATGTCGTCAAACCGCGGGAAGAATAGATCCGCGGGGACATTATCGACGAAGCCCAAGCCTCGTGGCACCTTAACCACGAATACGGGAGGCGAGGGATCTTTCTCCGCAAGAAGGCGTCTCTCTATCGTCAGCACACCGTCATGCACACTCCTCATTTCTGAAGTGGCGAGCCTGAGCAATTTCTTAGTTAGCACGGGCTCACCCGCCACATGCATCCTCCACATAATACCCTTGGGTCTTGGTGGCCCGTCCTGAAACCTGACCGGATTCGCAGTTGACACCATCGGCTGGCTCGATCTGTGGGATTTTCTTTTCCTGGTCTTCTTTCCTTTTGGGAAGTGGGTAGGCACCGCAATCTGAGCATCGATCGCCCTATGTAGTGTGTCAGGGCTTAGAACAAAGGGCCGGTTGGATGTATCCGCTGGCTCGGTGAAGGTGCAAGCTAGAGGCATCTCCTAAGAACCAAAGAAACGTTTGTTGCAAGTGGCTTTCTCTACGGGGCCACCAGCTGGGTCTTCGTTTAGGTCACCGGGGAAAAGATTAGTGTTGATGAAATCATCGAAGTAATCTTCGTCATCCTCGTTCGGATCCTGCGCCATGGTCATGTCAATATGACCAGCCGAACAATCGCGTGGAGGTGACGGCGGTAGCGGTGTGGGGGTCTTGCCATGGCTTGGTGCTGGCACGACAGGCGGTGTTGTTGTCTATGGGGTGATGGCCCCGGCCGTCCCCAAACGAATCATGCTCTTTGGCCATAGCAGGAATAAGCCGAAGCAACTTCTGAGGACAGCCGGCTCTTCTTCATCCGCTCTTGGGGGTTGAATGGGAGGTTCCAGGTCGTCGTATCCCCTTAGCACCCGGATAATTTTAACCCTATGCACGCTATATGGCATCGGCTTTGAGTGGAACATGCAGTGCAAGGGTTGAATGATGGTACCCTTGGCAACATCCATCAACTCGTTGTTCACGAAGCTTAAGAGAGTGCATGGAACATCCGTCTGCGAAAAACATGTATGGCATTAAAAAGATGCCATAAGAGTAATAAATGGCAAGGCGGTAAAGTATTTGGTTTACCGTGATGGTGTCGAGCTCGGCTAATGTCGAGGCACCGCATACGACGACGAGCGTGCAAGATACGGAGGGTCTGCTTGATGGCGTGGTGCCGGCCACCGGTGTATTCTCCCTATCGGTTGCATTAAGCTCCGGAGCCACGGTGATGGAAGGGGGAGTCACCAATGCTTCCGGCGCTGCCATGCTAGCAGGCGGAGTCACGAACACATAATTCACCGTGTTCGCTGGCGCCGCTTTGTTTGAGTGGCGGCCCTTGTCGACCACCCGCACTCCAGTTCGCTATTGACTCCACCAAGGTAGGCAGGATGGAGGTGAGGGTGATTGCTAGGTTGTCTTGGATGATCTGCGGGATCCGTGCCACTTGTTCCTTAAGTTCCTGAACCTCCCGGGTTTCCTCGTCGCTCCTTCCCTCCACACGCGTCCTCGGGGGTGGACCAAAATGATCCACCCAATTCTTAGCCCCAAAGCCGGCCAGACGGCCAGTGAACGATGGCTTCTTTGTAACCGGCGTGATTTTCTTGGCCCTGTTCATCGCCCTGTTAAAAGGGTTATCCCACCGGGTGGCCGCCGTCGACCCGTGGGATGAGGAACCATGGGATCCCTGGCTAGCAATTTCCTGCTCCTGCAGAAGAAGTAACGTGAACCATTTAGAAATTCGACTTGATCGATTAGAATGTAATCGACTTGATCCGTGGTAATTAAATTACTTACCACAAGAACCTCGAAGTCCTTCACCTTAGTTTCCACGGTGAGTTCTTTGGTTTTGGGGTCCACATGGAACAAGCCCTGATAAAGTTTTGAAGCTGCTTGTTTTTGAATTTCGAAAAGGGGTTAGGTATCCCCTTAGCTCTATACTCGTCGTCCTCCTTATCCCATTTGGGTTCCACAGCTCTGTAACCACCAGATCCGAGATGGTGGTGACCTATATTCATCGCCTGCAATTCCTTTCCCCGCCTACTCGAAGCCTTGGCTGCTTCGGATTTGCACTTGGCCTTGAACTCCTGGAATTGATCTTCGGTGTTCTGCGAGTCAATCTTCTGGATCTCCTCGAGACTTTTCCCTGCTTTAAATATCTTCTTCTTTATCCGGGTTCTCCAGCTGGCCAGGGCGGTGCTCATCCTCGTGAGGGCGGATTTATTTACTTCATTCCCATGATAATCTATGTTCCGACATCAAGGGGAACTTGTATCTTGCGTGCAGCTTCTCGAAGAGGAGTGTGCGCAAATGGCCATTATCTTTATGCCGGAGATTCTCGGTGTTGATCGAGATGGCGGTCCGGGTGATAGCCGCCACTTGCCCACGGTACCCTTTGACGACATGGTCGGGCGCCAAAGGAACCCCTGTTGGGCTCACTTCGGTAATTTCCTCTCTGACGGTGCCGACCGTGTTCGGGGACCTTTACTTCTTCTTCTTAGGCGGATTACTACCACTTGTTGTGCCCTCGCCGCCATCAGTGGTTTCATCATCCGCCGTTCCTTCGACCGCTTCTTCTTCCTCCGCGTCTTCCATCTCATCGTCGTCGCTCTCGGAAGGGTTGTATTCTTCATTGCCCTCTGTCATTCTTTCTAGCCGCTCGACCTCCTCCCAGAATGACAAGGGTTTGTTTTGAGGTCTCACTTCTCCTTCAGCGTTGATACGCTGAGAAGAGCCAGCCTCGTCGTTGTCACACATGTTTGCACTAATAAAAGGCAAATAATGGTTAGTAAAGTGCACGGAAAAATCCGGCATGACCTTTGCTCATTTTTGTTAAACTAGGAGTGCCCGATTTCTGCCGAAATGGAAGTTAATCAACATTTCAGCGAAAATCGGGACTCATTTCATACAAGCACCTGCATACACGACATAAGAAAGTGCTTCATACAAGCACAAGCAAAATTTCAAGTGCTACAAGTGCTGCAGATCATAACAAAGTGCTTCATACAGTATTATACAAGTGCTTCATACAAGTGCTTCATACAGTATTATACAAGTGCTTCATACAAAGTGCTTCATACAGTATTAACATTTGTTCCTATAGAGTACTTCTCCCTTTTCCCATTTATTTAAGCTCCATGGTATAGGTTAAATACCTTCTATCCCAGACAGGTTATATTTCCATTATATAGCTTGCGGTCATGTAAAACAAATATCTGATTATAAGAGGATAATGCCATGCAAGAACAAATTACCCACTATTAACTTGTATTATCGGTCATGTAAAAGAAATTTTTTCACTGAGAAGGACAAATGCCAAATTATGGACTATTTTTTTTACTACCTATGGTCATAAAAAAGGAATTTTTATTTCTTTTATATCTGACTCAGGAACCATGTAGAAGGAACTGAATGTCTACTATCCTCTTCAATCTGAACATGTCACTCCGTCTTTACATGTGCCAATTGAGATTTACAGCAAGCGAACTAAGAACTTAGCATATAGGTAGATATGTATGTTATATAATCTTTCAGATAAGTATGTTATATCTGGAATTCTACATACGGCAAACAAAAACATCCTCTACCCGACAATGTAAATGCACCTTAAAATAGATGCATCTCTTCTGCATGCCTAAAGTTTGTTCCTAGGTGCTTTCAGGTATGTATATATTCCTTATATTCTTTAAGAACTATATTGATCAATCTCCCCCATGTTATTCTATGGACATTAAGGTTTTTTAAGGTGCTAGATGATTCAGACTATACTAATAGAGACTAATCTGAAATTCATTATTGGAGAATTACATACGAAAGTTCCTAAATCCCTAAATGCAATAAAATGATATGGCTATGACAGAGTAACCAAATTCCTAAATTACATGAATCCATCAGATTTAGATGGAGAATATCATGTCCATGAGGTAAGATGAAATCAGGTGATGTGGGACTCGACGGTACTTACCCGGTCGTGGTCGCCGCGGTGGTGTCACAGGCGGGATGGAGCAGCGGAGGCGGCACCAGAGGCGGGGTCTCGCGGAGGTGTCGGTGCAGTGGTGTGGTGGTGCAGTGGTGCGGCGTGGTCTGGTGGGGCTCCTCCATGGCCTCCTCCTCCTAGGACGCGCTCCTCCATGGCCTCCTCGGACGCGCTCCTCCACGGCCTCCTCCTCCTAGGACGCACAACGACCTCCTCTCCTTGTTCGCGGACTCGGTGGCCTCCTCTCCTCCTCCTCCTCGGATGCGGAAAGTGCGGCGGCAGGCAGCGGGAGAGCGGCCGGATCAGATCGAGCGGCGGCGGCGGCGCGTCTCTCGGCTAGGGGACGATCTAGGTCTAAGGATGGGGAGAGGGACGGGTCTATGCTCGATAGTTGACCTGTCACGGCACTTAGCCGTAGCACACCGTTACCTAGTGCTGTGTCAGGTCAAATAAGAGGGCAGTCGCCCCTGTAGTTTACACTAACACTACCATATCCCATTGGTTCTGCCCTACGCTGGCTAAACCGAGAGCACCAAGGTTTGAACCCTGGTGTCCCCTTTTTTGTTTTTATTTTAAAACTACTTTAAAATGTTAAAAAATATCCCAAAAACTATGTAAACTATATAAAATATCTGTTATATGTTTTATATGACAAAAGTGGTACATATATATCATAAAAGTGGTACAAAAGTGGTACAAAAATGATTCAAAATGTCCATTAATAATGTATCCATTAATAGTATGCCATCCATAATGCCATTCATATGCCATCCGTATGCATAAATATAATCTTTTTTGAGCATGCGTTTTACAATCTTTTGTGAGCTAGCGTTTTACAATCTTTTTTCCCTTCTTTGTCGTGGTTCAATAATTTAGCCCCGACACTTTTATGGTTCTTCGCTCGAACGGGCTACCTTTTTTGGGTAAGGTTGTCCTTTTTCTTCTTGTTATGTATGTTTCTTCATCGTAGTTGTCGTCATCTTCAATCTTTGGATCGCCATACTGGTCGAAGTCTTGCTCGTTGGCGACTCCATCCATTTCGATGATGTTTCTTTTTCCTCTCCTTATGACAACACGACTAGGCTTTGCCAGGTCAGTAATAGAAAAACATTGGTCCACTTTGCTAGCCAGTACCCATGGTTCATTTTTCGCGGCGATGTGCACATCGACGGCCTTCGATTTGGCTGCTTCGGGTATTAACATGGTTGTGATGTACCAGTCTTGTCTTTCGACGCTCTTGGCCCATCTGACACGGAACATCGGCACCTTTTCTCCACAGTAGTCGAGCTCCCAGATCTCCTCGATCCTTCCCGTAAAATCTTTCCTTCACGTTGTCATCAGTGTAGAATTCCGATGTTACGCCTGAGTTCTGATAGTCACACTTGTTGTCATTTTCCTCCATGTAGAATGTGTAGCCGTGGATATCATATGCTTGATAGGTCACCAGGTTGTGCATGGGTCCCTGCGACAAGGTGAATATGATGTTTTCCTCCGCAGAATGCGATTGCGGGGGATTATCTAGGAGCGTCTGCCTAAACCAGCACGTGAAATATGAGTTGTGCTCTTTGATTATTTCTCCCTACGTCCTCTGTATTCCCCGGTCACTGTACTTCTTCTCGATTGACCTTTTGTGATTTTGTACCCAAGGACCGACCAGTTCTAAATGTTGTAGCATGACCAGGTTTGCTCTATCAAAGTCTGCGCGTCGACAATCGTAGTCTGCATGCAGTACGCGACGACCCTCTCGGTGACCCGATCCGTTGAGCTTGCCAAGGTGCCTATTGACGGGAAGACCGACAGGGTTCTCGATGCCTAGATAATTTGTGCAGAAAGAGATGCACTCTTCGGCCAGAAAGCCCTTGGCTATGCTTCCATCTGGACGGGACCTGTTGCGAACGTATCCTTTGACGTGTCCATTCATCCTTTCGAACGGCATCATGCTGCGGAGGAACATCGGCCCGAGTTGGATGATATCCTCCACGATATGGACCAGTAGATGCACCATAATGTCGAAGAATGCGGGCAGGAAGTAGATCTCGAGCTCGCATAGTATCACCATAATCTCCTCTTGTAGCCTCCCGAGCTGTTTCACGCCAATTGACTTTCGAGAGACGATGTCGAAAAACTTGCAGAGCCCAAACAACGTTTCTCGGACATGCTCGTCCATTATACCTCGTAGTGCAACCGGAAGTATCCGCGTCATTAGCACGACACAGTCGTGAGACTTCATCCCACTAAACCTCTGCTTAGCCTCATCTAGGTACCTGCTTATCTTGCCCGCGTAGCCGTAAGGAAATTTGACTCCTAGAAGGTACTTGAAAAACTGTTTGATCTCATCCTGGCTTAGTGTGAAGCACGAAGGGGGGAAGTAATATTCGTTCTTCTTAACATTTTTACCCTTTCAACGACCTTGTGTCGCCTCCAACTGATGATCATCGTTATCTTCCTGATCATCAGGAGTAGGGCGTCCTCTGTGAAGATCCTTCCAGATGCCCATGAATATCAAGTCGTTCCTTGCTTTAGGACCATCTTTCGTCCTATTTGGCATGTTGATTAGGGTGGCAACTATACTCTCTCACACGTTCTTCATGATATGCATGATGTCAAGGCTATGAGGCGTGCGGAGAAACTTCCAGTATGGCAACTCCTAGAAAACAGACCTTGTTTTCCATACCTTCATCAACGGCTTGTCTTGCTGCCTATTTCGCTTCTTTCCCGGTTTAGGACACTCTTTCCAGTTTTTCAGCAATTCATCCACTTCTTCGCTGCTCCTCCGCTCTGGGATTCCTCGGGTCTCGGATTTTCCATTGAACAGATCTCCATGTTTTCTCCATGCATCATTCTTTCCAAGCCACCTTTGGTGCCCCATGAATACGGTTTTCAAATACCCTGGATCTTTCTCTAGTTGGAGATAGGTCGTGTTATCCATGCACCTAACGCATGCATAGAATCCTTGAATAACCTTCCCCGAGAAGTATCCGCAACCTGGATAGTCTTGCACCGTAGTGACCAACGCAGCTCTCATAGTGAAATAATCTTGTGTGGCAGCATCATACGTATTGGCTCCGGATTCCCATAACATGGCTAGCTCCTCTTTCAACAGCCCGAGATATAGATTGATGTCGGTACCAGGTTGTTTTGGCCCTTGAATTAGCATACTCATTTGTATGTACTTCTTTTTCATGCACAACCAGGGAGGGAGGTTGTACATCCATACAAACACGGGCCAAGTGCTGCGCGTGCTGCTCTGGCTACCGAGTGGATTGAGTCCATCGGTGCTCGCACCTAGCCTGATGTTCCTCGAATCTCCACCGAATTCTGGGAATTCGAGGTCTAATGCTTTCCACTGGCTACCATCTGAAGGGTGCATCAGCAGCTCGTCCTTTTCAGGGTCATTGCCATCTCCTGGCTTCTTTCTTTCCGCATGCCAGCGCATGAGATTTGCTTCCTTAGGGTCTGCGAAATAGCGCTACAGACGAGGAGTGATAGGAAAGTACCATACCACTTTTCGAGGAGCTTTCTTCCTTTTCTTGTATCGACTAACACCGCACACCGGGCATGTGGTTTTCTCCGCGTCCTCGCCCCGATAAATGATGCAATCGTTGATGCAGATGTGGTATCTAATGTGCGGTAGATCAAAAGGACACACGATTTTCTTGGCGTCCTCGATACTAGTTGGACACGTGTTCCCCTCCGGGAGACGATCGTGCCAGAATGCCATCATATCGTCGAAGCTTGCGTCGGTCCATTTATGTTTTGCCTTCATCTCCATAGCCTTGAGCGTTACTTTCAACCGGGTATCATCGGGCTTGCATCCTTCATACAATGGAGTAACCGCATCTTTCTCAAGTTGCGCAAGCTTGGCTTTCTTTCTAGCGGTAGCCCTGGCGTTACTCGTCTGCTTGAGAAGAAGTTCTTGAACATAAGGGTCCCGCACCCAGCCTGACGTTGTTCCATCATCTTCTCCAGCATCTAGATCATCATCATCCTGGTCTACTTCTGCACCTTCACCATCTCTAGGAGACCCTTCTTCATCTCGCCCATCCTCGCTGTGATCATGATCATGTTGCCCGCCTTCCTCATTTTCTGCCGCCCCATTTATGGCCTCATCGTCTTCGTCATCACTTATCCACCGAGTGTAGCCATCCATGAAACCATGGCGGAGCAGGTGCGCCCGCAAATTTCCGGAATCTGGGTCGATCAACCAATTGAGTTCGCATCTGCTGCATGGACATCTTATCTCCGTCATGTTATTTCGTATCATGTCAGCCGTCGCGCATTTCAAAAATCTAGCCACAATGCCTTCACTCATTATGCAGACCATGGTTGCCTGCGTGGTGTACAAGGTAGAATTAGAAGTTTATTACAACCACAGAACCAATCCATGCATGCAATGGTCGATAGAAAATTTTGGCATGACCTATCCTAAAATTAGGACCTTTGCGAAATGCCAAAGTCTTGCCAAAATGGAAATGAATCAATATTTTGACAAAACAATGTCAATATATGAGAGAGCATGCAATGCATGCTATCCAAACACATGAGAGAATCGATCCTCTCCATAGATATGTGACCATATCATCTATACACATAAACACATCCTCTTACATAGACAACTTACCGAGACGAGAGACCGCGAGAAGATCTTGAAGGAGAGGTGAGAGTCCGAGAGATGGTGGCCAGAAGGAGAGCTTTCCTCTATTATGTATGTAGCATCCAAGGTAAGTTTTACAAGCTACAAAAGGTGAAAGAGTGGAGAAATTGAGGTGGTAAGGAGGAGGGGGGAAGATCCAAAGAGGAAGAAGGAGGGGAAAGTGAAGTGGGAGATGGTGGATCTAGGCAATGTGCAAAAAGTTATCTGCCAAAATGTAGCAGGCAGCATGCTCATCCGTGACGCACATGGCGCGGTGCGCCACAGGCATAAAGAACAGCCGTGGCGCACGTACCAGCCGTGCGCCACAGACGTGTTTTCCCAGTTGCACAACAGTGTGACCCAATTTTTCCTGTAGCACATGGTGCCCAATTGCGCCACAACTGCCGGCCACACCCAAAGCCCACAAGTCGCAGGTGCGATACAGCTATGTGGTTTAGTGTCCTGGCCCACACACATCCGTGGCGCACCACGCACATGTGCGCCACGCTTACTGTAGTTATCCGTAGGGCACCTGTCGGCAGTGCGCCATACCTATTTTAGCCGTGGGGCACCACTAGCACGTGTGCCACGGATGTGCGGATTACCTATAGCCGTTTTTCTAGTAGTGCTCTAGTTGTGGACACGTGCCGTAGCAGTAAAACATTGTTAAAAATAGATTACTTATAAATAATTACTCCCTCCATCCTAAAATAGTAGTTACTGACTTGGCTTTGTCTAGATACATATATATTTCGATGCATTTTAGTAATTAGATGCTCCCTCATTTTTAAATTAGAAAGTATACTAGGTTTTGTCGAAGTCAATATTTATAAAGTTTGACCAACTATATATACAAACATACTAACTTACATAATGTCAAACGCATATAATATGAAAACATGGTTCGTGATGATTCTGATAACATTGAGTTGATATCGTAGATGTCCATATTATTTTCTAGATATTTAGGCAAAATTCTAGGGCAGCTTATCCTGCACGCTGGACCCATGTCGATGCATCATCCACACCAGCACAATTTCGACGGCAATCTTGGTGCAAGACTTAAATCAAGTCAAATTGACAAGTTTGGGCATAAAATTCCGTAATCACTGAGTTAGATGACTAAAATAGAAGCACCGTAAGAACGGTTAGTGTGCTTATCTCTGGTCCATGTCGTAGAAGTGAACAATTACATAAAAGTCATACTAAACTCCTAAATACTCTGCAATAACATTAGCAGCAAACTTAGTTTACATCCAAAATGCATCCTTCATAGTACCAAATCAGAACCTATATGCGACTACTAGTAGTAAACTGGAATAGTAAAATAGTACTACTAGTAGTACTATTTATCTACTAATACACCATTACAGTCTTAATCATCAGCCATAGTTTAAGATCATTTTTTTCTGTCGATGCAAATACATAAAGATACATGGGTGGACTGTCCAACCTTCATCAGGAACCGCGGCGGCACCCCGAGGTACGTCCTGAGCTTGTCGGACGGGAAGTTGGCCGGCGACGAGCTGCTCGTTAGCTCGATTACCGCATTAAGACTCTCGACCATCAACAAGTCCGCCGACCCCGGCAGGCCAGGCGCACACAGTTTCACCCTGTACCGCGGCCACAAGCACCTGTCTTGCCTGATGCACACCAAGGACACGACGGTGGCCGGGCCGAGCACGCTGATGGTCAGGCCAAACACGGCACCGTCATCCCTGCAAAGGAAGCGAGTGAATCCCCTCGTGCTTGTTGGTGGCGGAGTCTGGATGAGGCAAAAGAAGGCTCTGCCGTAGATAGCCCTAGTTACTATGACCCCGTGGGCCTCCTTCATGTGGGGAAGGAGCCCTGCCGGTGAGGCAATGAAATCACAGGCAAAATCAATGCAGGAGCACGGGCCGTGCGAGCACACGATCTTGTGCTCGTCGAGCTTGTCGAAGGCGACCAAGCTAAAGTAGCCATCGTAGGCGCACTAAATCATCGCCTTAGACTGGACGGTGTCCATAGCAGCCGGCTCACGGTCGAATCCGCCGATGCGGTACATGAACTTGTGGGAGTGGTGAAAGAGGGAAGATCAGCTTGCTGATGTAGTGCCCGCCGGCCACAAACCGGGGTTGGGTGGGTATACTGAAGAGTATACTGATTGAGTTTCATACTGTACTGGTACGATTGTATAGGAATACGCTAGGCATGGGCGCACCGGCAGCAACTGCACTTGGCCACTTTTTTCTTAGACAGTGCCCAGACGCTGTACATGCTTCGTCAAAATAAAATACTGTAGAAAGTTGACAGGTGAGCAATAAAACAGGTGTCACGCTATACTATACAAGATAGTACAATACAGACAGAGGGAGAGACCGAGGCAAGAAGATCCAGGTGAGTGAGAGGCAAGATGATCTACTCCTGGAGAGAGACGAAAAGCCTGCTGCCCTCTTGCAGGTGTCTGATCTTGCAGGGAGAGAACGAGGACTGCATGCATGTCTTCGACACCAACCTGTAATTAACTTTTTTGGTCTTATCAAATTAAAATGGCCTTAATAATCCCAGACAGAGGGAGTACTAGTAATAATAGTAGTACTACATCTTAGAACAAATCAGGCAAACTAGTACTGCATTTATTAGTGGTACTTTTTTGATAAATTATAATTAGTAGTAGTACTTAGATATTTGAAAAACCAATCCAAGTTACTACTCCAGTAGAGAGTACGATCACTTTGTTTTATGGATTCTTGTTTACTATACATACTAGTAGTAAAAGCTAGAATGTAGATTATTTCAGAACAAATTTTAGCTCTACAATATCTCAAAAGACACTTCATTGCTTAGTTTCAGGGATCTTGTGCTAAATGCATGGACTTGGATGTAATTTTCATTTTTATGAGGTCCTTGATGTAACTTGTACTTCCACCGACCGCGTGTTAACTAATAAATCACCTCGCTCCTACGGGACCTACCACAATTAAAAAATAATTACACTGCCCCGATTATCAAACAAAGTGGAACAGGTTTCTTATAATTCCAAAGTTTTTAGAAATAGGATGTTTCAAGCTTCCCAGCTAACTTTGCACACTTTAGTGACTTTTTGCCGATTTAACGAAACTAGGTCAAACATTTGCTACACAAGTAAGGGCAATTTATTGCTATTGAATTAAATGTATTTTTAGAGGTAGATGGGTGATGTAGTAAACAATGTTGTCGGTGTTAGTTTCCAACTATCATGAAAGAACATTTAATTCTCAATTTTTCGAGTGATGACGAGATTGTTCTTTTACTAAAAAAATTCCGAAGAATATGGATCTGAATACCACAAGACAAGTTTTTAGACATAAAGAGTGGACCAACATGTTGTACTGATGATACCCATGTTTTATGAGCTTTCAAACTTCCAAGCTAACTCCACCAACTTGAATGACTTTATGCCAATTATTTATCGAATTTAGGTCAAATTTGATCTACAAGTAAATTGTAGGTTGCTTTGAATGTTTTATGAAAACTCTTCTAGAGGTACCTATTTAGGGGACAATTAATATATAATAAACCACCGAGAGTTTTGACGACACGTTCAACTTCATGCTAAGATTTTGCATCCTGACATTTTAACAAAAGTAGGTCAAACTTGAGCTACAAGTAAGCGCGAAAGATCGCTCTTGAATTAAATGTTTGTCAATATTTGAATGACTTCCTAGATAACTCTGCCCATTTGAATGACTCTATGTCGATTTATCGAAATTAGGTCAAATTTGAAAGTACAAGTAAATTGTAGGTTGCTTTGAAAGTTCTACAAAAAAGCTTTTGGGGGAACCCATCGAGGGGTCACAATCAATATGTCAGAAACCACCGAGAGTTTTGACGATAGTTTCAACTTCTTGCTAAGATTTTGCATCCTGACTATTTAACGAAATTAGGTCAAACTTGAGCTACAAGCAAGTAAGCACGATAGATTTCTCTTGAATTAAATGTCTTTTGAAGGGTAGATGGGTGCATCTTCTTGTAGTAAACAATGCTATCAGTGTGAGTTTCCAACTATCGGAAAAGAACATTCTCAATTTTTCGAGTGATATCGAGATTATTCTCGTCTGAAGAATAAGGATCTAAATGCTACAAGCCAAGTTTTCACACATATATAGTGGACCAACATATTGTACTTATGGATTCTCGTGTTTTATGAGTTCTCAAACTTCCTATAACTTATCGCTCTGCCCACTTGAATGACTTTATATGTCGATTAATCAAAATTAGGTCAAATTTGAACTATATACTACAAGTTTTGTAGGTTGCTCTGAAAGTTATACGAAAAAGCTTTTGGAGGTACCCATCGAGGGGTCACAATTAATATATGAGAAACAACCGAGAGTTTTGACAACTGGTTTGACTTTATGCTAAGATTTTGCATCATGCCACTATTTAACGAAATTGGGTCAAACTTGAGCTACAAAGTAAGTGCGATAGATTGCTATTGAAATATATGACTTTTCAGAGGTAGATGGGTGTATTTTCTTGTAGCAAATAGTGTCGTCGGTGTGATTTTCCAACTATCAGGAAAGAACATTCAATTCTCAATTTTTCGAGTGATGACGAGTGAGGTTGTTTTTTCCATAAAGAAATGTCCGAAGAATATTGGATCTGAATGCCAGAAGACAAGTTTACCGACATATATAGGGGACCAACATGTTGTACCAACGATTCCCATGTTTTATGAGTTTGCAATCTTCCTAGCTAACTCCGCCCATTTGACCGAATGACTTTATGTCGATGTATCGAAATTAGGTCAAATTTAAAACTTCAAGTACATTATAGGTTGCTTTGGAAGTTTTACAAAAACTTTTGGAGGTACCCATCGAGGGGTCACAATTAATATATCATAAAACACCGAGAGTTTTGACGATAGGTTCAACTTCTTGCTAAGATTTTGCATCTTGACAATTTAACGAAATTAGGTCAAACATGAGCTACAAGTAATTAAGCGCGATAGATTTCTCTTGAAATTAAATGTATTTTCAGAGGTAGATCCATGCATATTGTTGTAGTAAACAATGCCTTCAATGTAAGGTTCCAACTATCAGGAAAGAACATTCAATTCTACATTTTCCAAGTGAAGACGAGCGAGGTTGTTCTTTTTCATAAGAAGTCCGGAGAATATTGGATGTGAATGCCATGCCAAGTTTACAGACATATATAGTGGACCAACATGTTGTACCAACGATTTCCATGTTTTATTTATGAGTTTTCAAACTTCCTAGCTAACTCTGCCCATTTGACCGAATGACTATATGTCGATTTATCAAAATTAGGTCAAATTTGAAACTACAAGTAAATTCTAGGTTGCTCTGAAAGTTTTAAGAAAAATCTTTTGGAGGTACCCATCGAGGGGTCACAATTAATATATCTGAAAACAATGAGAGTTTTGATGATAGGTTCAACTTCTTGCTAAGATTTTGCACCTTGACAATATAACAAAATTAATTAGGTCAAACTTGAGCTACAAGTAAGCGCGATAGATAACTCTTGAATTAAATGTCATTTCAGAGGTAGATGGGTGCATTTTCTAGTAGTAAGCAGTGTCGTGTGTGTGAGTGTCCAACTACCAGGAAAGAACATTGAATTCTATGTTTTCCAAGTGAAGACGAACGCGGTTAGTTGTTCTTTTCCGTAAAGATAAGTCCAAAGAATATTGGATGTGGATGCCACAAGCCAAGTTGATAGACATATATATATATATATATATATATAGTGGATCGACAACATGTTGTACTTGCGATTCCCATGTTTTATGGGTTTTGAAGCTTTCTATAGCTAACCCCGCACATTTGAATAACTTTCTATCGATATCTCAGAATTTGGTCAAATTGGAAACTACAAGTAAATTGTAGATTTATGAAAAAGATTTTGGACGTACCCATCGAGGGTTCAAAATTAATATACTAGAAACCAGCGAGAGTTTCGACGATAGGTTCAACTTCTTGCTAAGACTTTGCATATTGATAATTTGAAAAAATTAGGTCAAACTTGAGCTAGCTACAAATAAACGCCATATATTGCTCTTGAATTAAATGTCTTTTCATAGGTAGATCATCGGTGCATCTTCTTGTAGTAAACTGTGTCGTGGGTGTGAGTTTCTGTAACATCCCAAAACTAAATCCAAGCTTATCAAGATCTAAATCATCAAATATAGGGTTAACAACAACTTTTCCAAATTTAAAATGAAAGCATTCATATGTGTGTGCATTTAAAATAGGAGTTGTATTGAATTGCCATGATTGTGTGATCCAATGCTTGTAAAATGTTTCTTAGGTGATTTAAACATCATCTACATCATCCCCAAACTTTTCCTAAAGAAAATCAAATCAAAAAGAATTAAAAAGGAGGAATGGTCATTTTGGCAAATTTCACTCTCATGCCTACTTTGGCTATTCCTAGTACTCAAAACTTAACAAAAACAATTCTTGATCCTTGCACCCCTTGCTAGTACACATAATGAGGTACCAAGGCCCACCTCCTGATCTGCTAAAAACATTCTGTTAACTATTTTAAATGACAGTTTAAAATTGAATCTAATGCATATGCATAGATCACCCCTATTTCAAAAACCATCTCTTTGAGCTCCACTTTCAAAACCCTTGCAACCAGAGACTACCTATCACTAGTGGAGATCACTCAAAAATTTTGAAACCAAAATTCAAAACTTTCTTTCATGCGGCCATTTAATCAAACACTTGGCATGCATAATCTCTACTCTAATCCTAGCTCACTGTTTACTACAGGGTTTTGCCCCTAAATGATCTTCATTTATCTCCTCTGTCCCCTCTTGATCTAACCAAACCCCTAACACCCCTCTCCCTTGTCCCTAGTCCCCATGCCATGCCATGCCGAGCCATGCCTCGCCGGCCAACCCTTGCCCCGCTGTAGCAGACCATTCCCTCTTCCCTTGCCATGTCTAGGAGGTAGCCAGGAGCTCACCGCCACCCCCTGTCCCTTGCCCGAGCCAAGAGCAGCAGTGGACCACCAAGCACAAACCGCGCCCAGTGCCACCGCATAATGCCAGTGCCGCCCCCAGAGCACGCTCGATCCCCGCTCGCACATACCGCCCCTTGGCAGCAGCCCGCGCCCATCGCTCCGCCTCGACCTGGAGAACACCCCAGACACCCCCGCTGGCCGCCCAACGCCTCACAGCCACCGCTCGCCGTGGACACCGCCGCCTCTGCCTCTCAGAGCGCCACCTCGCCCAGACCGCGTGCCACCGCCCCTACGCTCGCATTCAAGTTCTAGAGCACCGCCAGGGAACCGCCCATCGATCGCCACCCCCAGCCATGCCTCTACCCCGCCGTAGCCATGTCGCCACCGTCGACTGCCCATCCCGCTCGGTCTCACCGTCGGGCCTATAAAAGGATCCCTCCCCAGCCTCTTCTCTCCACACCATTCCACTCCCCTAACCTCTCTGAACCTCACCCACCTCTAGCCGGAGGAAGGCGAGCTTTGCCTCGCCGAAATTGGAGCCAGAGCAGCCGCCTCTGGAGGAGAAGAACGCCGCTGATTGCGACCATCCCAAGCTCCACCGCAACCGCGCCTCGCCTCGCCATCGTCTTCCAGTTCGTTTGCCTGCCTCGCCGACCCTGCTGCAGCCCTGGTACGTCCCCAGTGGACCCCCACCGAGCTGCTAGGGTTCGAGCTCGTCGGCCACCTGTTCGTCGTCGATGATGACCCTCAGCCGTAGATTCCTATTCTAATCCTACGACCCACAACGCACGTATCATTTCGCGTTTTAAGTGCCGCTGATAAGCAGGACCCCCCTGTCAGCTGAGCCCCGCGCCGCGGAGAGCCACTGGGTCGGCCCATTTCTTTTCCCGCGCTAGCCCACCCATTCAAATCTGGATTTTCTTTTAGCTAAATCTAGTTTCTGTCCACTATTTCAAAATTCAATTCTGTGAGTTTGACAAATCCAAATAGCATGAAACAAATTTTGACTGAAAGGTATTAAGATGATCTATCCAAGCTCGTTGGATTTCATTCAATTAGAGTTATAGATCTCTCCTAATAAAAATAACAAAACAGAAGCTTTTGAAACTTGCAACATTTTTATAAAATCAACCAAGTTAGATTTTGAGTTGATTCCAACTCTCAAAAATCACATTTCCTCATATCTATCCAAATATGTAATAATATTAAGGTTTACATGCAGTGACTTTGGACTAGTACCAAAATAATGCTATATAGGCATTTCTAGTCATTTTAAATCACTAAATAATAAACTTACACTAAAGTAATATTGATCCAACCTTTAAATCTCATTCCCACATGTTAGAATATGTGGTGAGGACATGTGTCCACATGATCCCATATTTTGGTGGTGAATATTAAAATTTAGTTAATATTTCAATGAGTAGAAATTACTTTTCTAAAATAAAAAGGATGAAACTATTGAATTAAAACTTGTGACGTTTGTGATGATAATAGATCATCAAATGTGTGTTTTAGAATGCTACTTAGCCTAGTTAAGTATTTTTTGGTGATTGTGCACTCCCTATGCATTTATAGACGCTAGTACTGACCAAGCTTTTGAGGAGGAGGAGTTCGACCAAGAAGAAGAAGAAGAAAATTTCAATCACTGCACCAACCAAGGCAAGCTAGCACTATCCAAGATTAACCCTTGCAAGTTAGTACTTGCAAGTGTAGTACTTAGCAAACTAGAATCAAACTAGATGGTTTAGCAAAGATGCCTTAAGCATGCTTTGATCACACCCCTTTGACTATTAGTACCCCAAGTCTTAGTTACAAGTTTTACCCCTCTTAGGTTATACAAAGTTCTTTACTTGTTTTGAAGGTAGCATAAAAAGTATAAAACTTGACCTATTTAGAACCCTTTAGATGTCATTCTATGGCATGAGATTGAACCCATCTTTTCCACCTTAGTGAACACTCTTAACTTAGTAGTTTAGAGTAGATCAACAACTTGAGTCACTTTAGATGGGAACACTTGGTGAAAATGAATTATGAAAACCTTGGAATGATGAGTCATTCTATTGAGATGTTTTGACATGTGTTGAGAAACACAAATGGTTGAGGATGATGAAAATATTGAGGCATGAGCCTTAACCCTTTTATAAAACTGATGGTTGGATTCAGATGCGATACCATTCCAAATTTACCGTACAACCACACTACGTGAATTGGGTAAGGCTTAGCTGGAAATTTATATGCATTAGTATTAGTTCCCTCACGGGAGAGGTTTGAGATGAGGCTACCTCTCAATGTTGTCCACCTATGCAGTGCCCAAGATGACTGATGGTCATGGTTGGGAGGCCATGCTCATAGGAGAGGTGCTTATACTAGGGTGTGTAAAGGGAAGGTTATGTTTGATTATCTGCATACTAAGTATGATGATTCAGGGTTACCCCTAACAGATGTATCGAATCTTGTGGTGAAAGTGTACCACCTCTGTAGAGTGTCAAACTATTTGAATAGCCGTGTCCACGGTTATGGACAGTTGGAATGGCCATATTGTTTCGTTGTCAGATATTTTCTAAATACTTTGAAGTAATGATGAATCTTGACTTGACCACAACAGGGTTGTGTTATGATAATAGCTTCCCAACTTAAGTGATTCTAGAACCTTATTTTATCTTTTTTGGTTTCTGAAGTCAGCTTAGGTTTCAAACTTAACTTTATAGTTAAACTTAGCTCTAGCACTTTAACTTAGAATTATACTACTTGTTAGTGGTAGTTTGCGAGTACTTAAAGAGTACTCATGGCTTTTGTCCTTGGCTATTATCATGGCCAGACTATGAAGTAGATTATTAAGATGATGGTCAGCAGGACGGCTATGATAACTAGGACTATCAAGCTTCGTCAGCATTGCCTGTGCCCCTGAAGATGGACCCCACCTCTACGCTATCTTTTATTTCCGTTGCTTGTTGTATTAAGACTGGATCATGAGATCCTTATTTGTGTAAGACCTTATATATGGTTTTTAATGGATGATGTACTGTGATATCCAATCCGTTATGTCTCGCAAAAATGGTAATCCTGGGATTGCGAGGTATGGCATAACGGGCATCTGGGATTAAAAATCCGGGTGTTGACAAGTTGGTATCAGAGCCATCCTGACCATAGGAGACCCTAGTTAGAATGGACGTTCAAACAAAAACTTAATTTCAAAACCAAAGTGAGTATTTCTGAAACACTATTTCCCCTCTTACCCTTGTGAACTCATTCTTTCTCAAAATTCATGTTCCTCAAAAATTCTTACACTACTACTTAAAATTTGACACACTTGATCACTTCACCAACTTCCTCATCCTTAATTCTTGTAGATGGAGACTCAGTTCAGCAAGTTTTACCAGTTGGGAAATGGAGGTCAGCTGATCTTCGAGAGGGATCTAGATTATTTGTCGGAGTTTTGGGGCGCCCACACGGAGTTTCTTGGAGCTCAACTTCTAGGACCCCCAGGAGGAGACCTACAGTGGCTAGTCACCGCGGATCTTCGAGGAAGCATCGAAGCACCAACTTCTGGGAGAATTCAGTTCTCCGTGAGAGAGAACAACTGGCTAGATGGATTAGCCAAGGCAAGGCATGAAGCTCTCGCACGTCTATGTGCCCTCAGCGTCAACAAGATCCAAGGAACCCGTTTTGCCCACTATGCAAGACGTGACTTCATGGGAATGCCGATGGAGATGCCAAGTCACCCAGAGTTGAGGCGTCAAGTGGAGAACCTTGATTTCTTGCTTCATGACAGACAGCGGGAACTGGACAATGCCAGGGACTTAGCCAACCAGAACCGTGCAATTGCCGACCAGAAGGCCCAGACTTTTGCACTACTCGTCCAAGATCGCCAGTATCTTTGCCGCCAGCGTGCAAAGAAGGATTGCACCATCGCCCGTCTTCGCAAGAAGGTGGCCGACCTCGAGAAGACCGTCAAGGAGCAGGAAGCTCAGCTTGCAGCCAAGGAAGAAGAAGATGAGGGTGAAGACATCCAGGGAGATATGGATTCTTACCTTAGCAACCATGACGATTTTCTGGAAGAAGATGCTGTGGACTTCTACACTGATGACGAAGTCTCCGAATTCATCGACGAGGAGTAGATGCACTAGAGCACTGTCGTAGCATGAGATGTATCATCTCATTGTATCGTAGCTTGCAAAATGGTTCTTCAAACCATCTGTTTTCCCCTTTGGTTGTTGTGGTGTGTGTTGTATCGGGTGCTTTCTTGCATGAATGAAAATGAAGTTAGTTGAAAAACCTGAGTCTAACTCAATGTTTTAGCCTTGAAAACCCAAAACCATGAACCTTAGAATTTTCCTCTTACCCCTATATCTATCTCAATCTTCAAATGACTCGTGGAAACCAAGGAGGGAGCAGCTCGTTGCATGACCCAATGCCGCAGATCTTGCAGAATCTCATCGCGTACCGTGAAGCAAGCAGGGCCGAGCGTCAAGCCAACTTAGCAACATTGCAGCAGATCGCCCAAATGGCTCTCAACAACCAAGGACATGGAAATCAGGATCACCATGGATCCAAACTCAAAAAAATTCAGAACACAAATCCCCCAATCTTCAACCAATCTGAGAACCCATTAGATGCTGATGACTGGTACAGACCATGGAAAACAACCTGGAAGTTGCAGGAGTTGATGAAAATGAGAAAGTTCTCTTTGCCACCCACTATCTGGCGAGAGATGCAAGAGCTTGGTGGAATAGCATCCGCAATATGAACCATGGCCAGGTGATGACCTGGGAAGCATTCAAAGTCAAGTTCAGCCGCACCCACGTGCCGCAAGGTCTCGTCAACAGGATGAGAGATGAATTCCGCGAATTGAAGCAAGGAAGAATGACTGTGGTGGAGTATCGTGACAGATTCTTGTCACTTGCCAGATATGCACCGGATGAGATCAACACGGAGGCCAAGAAGAAGGAGAGATTCTTAAACGGACTACATGATGAGATGCAGACTGTCCTCGTCAACATTCGGTTCCAGGATCTCTAAGAGCAAGTCGACTCTTTCATTCAGATGGAAGGGAAGATTAAGCAGGCAAACGACAACTGCAAGCGTCGTATGATGCAGCAGTCTGGATCCAGTAGTCACCAGAAGTACCGTCCCAATCCCTCACCAGGATATGCACCAAGGAACAACCGACCCCCAAATTCTCGCCCAAGCTACCCCAACCGTAGTGGAGGCAATGTGAAGTCCAGAGGAAACAATCACAACTCCGGTAATACCAACAATTTCAATCGTGCCCCTCCCAAGAGCAACAACAACAACACTGCGCCCAGAACTGGCAGCAATGTTGTGCACATCCTGATCGAGGACAAGTCCCAGATCACTTGTTTCGAGTGTAGAGTGAAGGGTCACTACTCCAATGAGTGTCCCAAGAAGACTGCCGCCAATGCCCCTGTGAATGCCCCAGCTCAGCAGCAGCGCCGTGTTCAGCCAGGAAGGAGATTTGCCCTAGGGAACCCTCACAACCGCAACGGTCGTCTCTTCCACATGAATGCAGAAGAAGCCCAGGAAGCACCAGATGTAGTGCTGGGTATGTTTTCTGTCAACTCAGTTTTAGCAAGAGTATTGTTTGATTCTGGAGCATCGCATTCATTTGTCACCGAAGAATTTGCATGCACTAGTAAGATTACCCAACCAACCTGAAGCATGTCATGATAGTTCAAATCCCGGTTCAACAACAAAAGCTAGAAAAATTTGCAAAGTTGTAACTATGAGAATACATGGGATAGATTTTTATGCCAACCTAATTGTACTTGGAACCAAAGGATTGGAAGTAGTACTAGGTATGGACTGGATGTCAAGGCATAAAGGACTGATAGACTGTGGTAAGAAAGCCATCACCATGACCAGTAGTTCTGGAGTAATAGTAGAGCATATCTCTGAAACCTTACCCCGTCAATTCAAGTGCAACAAGAGTGTAGCCCTGCCCACCATTGACCAAGTCAGAGTAGTCTGTGAATACCCCGACATATTCCCAGATGAATTGCCAGGTATGCCCCCGGATAGGGATATTGAGTTCATTATCGAACTAATCCCCGGAACTGGACCTATAGCCCAGAGACCCTATACCATGAACCCCTCGGAGCTAGTGGAACTGAATAAGCAGTTGGATGCCATGTTAGCCACAGGCTTGATTCAGCCAGGCGCATCGCCATGGAGATCACCAGTGTTATTCGTCGACAAGAAAGATGGAGGCAATCGTCTGTGTATAGATTATAGAAAGTTGAATGGCGTCACCATCAAGAACAAGTACCCTTTGCCAAAGATAGAGGATCTATTTGATCAGTTGACTGGAGCCCAGGTATTCTCAAAGATTGATCTTAGGACTGGTTATCACCAACTTAAGATTCGTGCAACGGATATTCCGAAGACCGCCTTTACTACTCGCTATGATTTATACGATTATACGGTTATGTATTTTGGATTAACCAATGCCCCTGCTTATTTCATGAATCTCATGAATAAGATCTTTATGAATTTCCTAGATAAGTTTGTAGTTGTGTTTATCGATGACATCCTTATCTACTCCGGGTCAGAAGAAGAGCATGAGCAACATCTGAGAATCATTCTAGAAACCCTGAGAGAGCATCAGTTATATGCCAAGTTCAGCAAGTGTGAGTTTTGGCTGAAAGAAGTAGGATTCCTAGGACATATTGTGTCTGCCGGAGGAGTCTCTGTTGATCCCACCAAGATCAAAGATGTCGAAGAATGGGAAGCCCCAACCAATCAAACTCAAGTTCGTTCATTTCTCGGATTAGCAGGATACTACCCCAAGTTCGTAGAAGGATTCTTAAGCATAGCCCGACCAATGACCCAATTGTTGAAGAAGGACAAGAAGTTTGAATGGATAGAGAAGTGTGAAGCCAGTTTCCAAGAGCTGAAGAAGAGATTGATATCCGCCCCAATTTTGATCATGCCAGACATCAAGAAGCCGTTTGATGTGTATTGTGATGCATCCAAGATTGGCCTAGGATGTTTATTGATGCAAGAAGGCAAGGTCATCGCGTATCTGTCTCGACAACTGAAGCAGCATGAGCAGAACTATCCGACCCATGATCTTGATCTAGTAGCCATGGTTCTAGCATTGAAGACATGGCGTCATTATTTGATGGGTAATCGCTGTGAGATTTACTCAGATTATAAGAGCCTGAAGTATATCTTCACTTAGAAGGAGCTGAATATGAGACAAAGGAGATGGATAGAGTTAATCAAGGATTATGACCTTGACATTCACTATCACCCCGGCAAAGCCAATGTGGTAGCGGATGCTCTTAGCAGATGGCCGTGTAGGCTTAACACCATGATCAAGGAGAAGCAACCAAGTTTGTATGAGGAGTTGGAGCAGTTCAGGACTGAGTTAGTTATCAAAGGATTCCTAGCTAGCATGGAACTTCAACCCACTTTGATTAGCCAAATCAAGGAAGCCCAGAAGGGGAATGAAAGTATCGACGGAATCAAACGTTGTATTGGTACAGGAAAGGTACCTGGATTCACCGAAGACGAAGGAGTATTGTGGTACAAGGGACGTATCTGTGTGCCAGCAGATTCGGAGCTGAAGGAAGTTATCATGAAGGAAGCTCATGATACTCTATTCTATCCACCCCGGAGGAACAAAGATGTATCGGGATTTGAAAGAGCAATTTTGGTGGCACAAGATGAAGACAGAGATCAGAAGCTACATCGCCAAGTGTGACATCTGCCAAAGAGTCAAAGCAGAGCATCAGAGACCTGCAGGACTGTTGCAACCATTGCAGATTCCGGAATGGAAATGGGATTCCGTTGGAATGGACTTTATCACCGGTTTACCTACTTCTAGTAGGGGGAATGACTCAATCTGGGTCATAGTTGATAGACTGTCCAAGGTAGCCCACTTTATACCTGTCAAGACAACTTACCAGAGTGCAAAGTTAGCAGAGCTATACATTGTTAGGATTGTTAGTCTGCATGGAACCCCCAAGACCATCGTATCAGATCGAGGAACCCAGTTTACCTCGAGATTTTGGCAGAAAGTCCAAGAAGGATTAGGAACCAAGTTGAACTTCAGTACCGCATATCACCCATAAGCAGATGGATGATGGTGAGAGAGTCAACCAGATCCTAGAGGATATGCTTAGAGCTTGTGTGTTGGAATATGGATCAAAATGGGAAGACTGCCTACCTTTCGCAGAATTCTCATATAACAACAGTTATCAAGCTAGTTTGCAGATGGCACCATTTGAATTCCTATACGGAAGAAAGTGTCATACCCCTTTGAATTGGTCACAAGTAGGAGAGAGTCAGATCTTTGGACCCGACATTCTCCGCGAAGCAGAAGAGAAAGTTCACAAAGTCCGTGAGCACCTCAAGACCGCCCAATCCAGACAAAAGAGCTATGCCGTCAAGAGAAGGAGAGACCTAACTTTCAATGTCATATTTTGTATATCTCAAGGTTTCACCATTGAAGGGAACCCAACGCTTTAGTCTGAAGGGAAAGTTAGCCCCCAGATATATCGGACCTTTCAAGATTCTGAACCGTCGAGGAGAAGTATCGTATCAACTGGAACTGCCTGAAGAGATGTCAGCCATCCACAATGTGTTCCATATCTCGTTACTTCGCAAATGTCTAGAAGTCCCTGAGAAGACGGAAGTTTTCAAGAACATCGATCACAGAGTTGTGGAAATCAACAATGACCTGACCTATCGGGAAGTGCCCATCCGTATCTTAGAAGAATCCTACAGAACCACCAGGACCAGGAGTATCAAGTTTCTCAAGATTCAGTGGAGCAACCATATCGAGGAGGAAGCTACTTGGGAGCGCGAAGATTACATTAGGATAGAGTTCCTAGATCTCTATAGTTCCTAGTTTTCTTTGTAAATCTCGGGATGAGATTTTATTTAAGGGGGGAACTTTTGTAACATCCCAAAACTTTAATCCAAGCTTATCAAGATCTAAATCATCAAATATAGGGTTAACAAAAACTTTTCCAAATTTAAAATGAAAGCATTCATATGTGTGTGCATTTAAAATAGGAGTTGTTTTGAATTGCCATGATTGTGATCCAATGCTTGTAAAATGTTTCTTAGGTGATTTAAACATCATCTACATCATCCCCAAACTTTTCCTAAAGAAAATCAAATCAAAAAGAATTAAAAAGGAGGAATGGTCATTTTGGCAAATTTCACTCTCATGCCTACTTTGGCTATTCCTAGTACTCAAAACTTAACAGAAACAATTCTTGATCCTTGCAACCCTTTCTAGTACACATAATGAGGTACCAAGGCCCACCTTCTGATCTACTAAAAACATTCTGTTAACTATTTTAAATGACAGTTTAAAATTGAATCTAATGCATATGCATAGATCACCCCTATTACAAAAACCATCTCTTTGAGCTCCACTTTCAAAACACTTGCAACCAGAGACTACCTAGCACTAGTGGAGATCACTCAAAAAAATTTAAACCAAAATTCAAAACTTTCTTTCATGCGGCCATTTAATCAAACACTTGGCATGCATAATCTCTACTCTAATCCTAGCTCACTGTTTACTACAGGGTTTTGCCCCCAAATGATCTTCATTTATCTCCTCTGTCCCCTCTTGATCTAACCAAACCCCTAACACCCCTCTCCCTTGTCCCTAGTCCCCATGCCATGCCATGCCGAGCCATGCCTCGCCGGCCAACCCTTGCCCTGCTGCAGCAGACCATTCCCTCTTCCCTCGCCATGTCTAGGAGGTAGCCAGGAGCTCACCGCCACCCCCTGTCCCTTGCCCAAGCCAAGAGGAGCTGTGGACCACCGAGCACAAAACGCACCCAGTGCCATCGCGCCATGCCAGTGCTGCCCCCAGAGCGCGCTCGGTCCCCGCTCGCACAAACCGCCCCTTGGCAGCAGCCCGCGCCCGCCGCTCCGCCTTAACCTGGAGAACACCCCAGACACCCCCGCTGGCCGCCCAATGCCTCATAGCCACCGCTCGTCGTGGACACCGCCGCCTCTGCCTCTCAGAGCGCCACCTTGCCCAGACCGCGTGCCACCGCCCCTACGCTCGCATTCAAGTTCTAGAGCACTGCCTGGGAACCACACATCGATCGCCACCCGCAGCCATGCCTCTATCCCGCCGTAGCCATGTCGCCACCGTCGACTGCCCATCCCGCTCGGTCTCACCGTCGGGCCTATAAAAGGAGCCCTCCCCAGCCTCTTCTCTCCACACCATTCCACTCCCCTCACCTATCTGAACCTCACCCACCTCTAGCCGGAGGAAGGCGAGCTCTGCCTCGCCGGAATTGGAGCCACAGCAGCCGCCTCTGGAGGAGAAGGGCACCGCTGATTGCGACCACCCCAAGCTCCACCGCAACCGTGCCTCGCCTCGCCGTCGTCTTCCAGTTCGTTTGCCCGCCTCGCCGACCCCGCTGGAGCCCTGGTACGTCCCTAGTAGACCCCCACCGAGCCGCTAGGGTTCGAGCTCGTCGGCCACCTGTTCGTCGTTGACGACGACCCTCACCCGTAGATTCCTATTCTAATCCTATGGCCCACAGCGCACGTACCGTTTCGTGTTTTAAGTGTCGCTGACAAGCAGGACCCCCCTGTCAGCTGAGCCCCGCGCCGCGGAGAGCCACTGGGCCGACACATTTCTTTTCCCGTGCTAGCCTACCCATTCAAATCTGGATTTTTCTTTTAGCTAAATCTAGTTTCTGTCCACTATTTCAAAATTCAATTTTGTGAGTTTGACAAATCCAAATAGCATGA
The DNA here is from genome assembly GCA_023614405.1 of Avena insularis. Lineage (NCBI taxonomy): Eukaryota > Viridiplantae > Streptophyta > Magnoliopsida > Poales > Poaceae > Avena > Avena insularis. The sequence goes on from CM042694.1 coordinate 516,528,708, forward strand.
AACAAATTTTTCCTGAAAGGTATTAAGATGATCTATCCAAGCCCGTTGGATTTAATTCAATTAGAGTTATAGATATCTCCTAATAAAAATAACAAAATAGAAGCTTTTGCAACTTGCAACATTTTTATAAAATCAACCAAGTTAGCTTTTGAGTTGATTCAAACTCTCAAAAATCACATTTCCTCATATCTATCCAAATATGTAATAATATTAAGGTTTACATGCAGTGACTTTGGACTAGTACCAAAATAATGCTATATAGGCATTTCTAGTCATTTTAAATCACTAAATAATAAACTTACACTAAAGTAATATTGATCCAACCTTTAAATCTCATTCCCACATGTTAGAATATGTGGTGAGGACATGTGTCCACATGATCCCATATTTTGGTGGTGAATATTAAAATTTAGTTAATATTTCAATGAGTAGAAATTACTTTTCTAAAATAAAAAGGATGAAACTATTGAATTAAAACTTGTGACGTTTGTGATGATAATAGATCATCAAATGTGTGTTTTAGAATGCTACTTAGCCTACTTAAGTATTGTTTGGTGATTGTGCACTCCCTATGCATTTATAGACGCTAGTACCGACCAAGGTTTCGAGGAGGAGGAGGAGTTCGACCAAAAGAAGAAGAAGAAAACTTCAATCACTGCACCAACCAAGGCAAGCTAGCACTATCCAAGATTAACCCTTGCAAGTTAGTACTTGCAAGTGTAGTACTTAGCAAACTAGAATCAAACTAGATGGTTTAGCAAAGATGCCTTAAGCATGCTTTGATCACACCCCTTTGACTATTAGTACCCCAAGTCTTAGTTACAAGTTTTACCCCTCTTAGGTTATACAAAGTTCTTTACTTGTTTTGAAGGTAGCATAAAAAGTATAAAACTTGACCTATTTAGAACCCTTTAGATGTCATTCTATGGCATGAGATTGAACCCATCTTTTCCACCTTAGTGAACACTCTTAACTTAGTAGTTTAGAGTAGATCAACAACTTGAGTCACTTTAGATGGGAACACTTGGTGAAAATGAATTATGAAAACCTTGGAATGATGAGTCATTCTATTGAGATGTTTTGACATGTGTTGAGAAACACAAATGGTTGAGGATGATGAAAATATTGAGGCATGAGCCTTAACCCTTTTATAAAACTGATGGTTGGATTCGAATGCGATACAATTCCAAATTTACCGTACAACCACACTACCTAAATTGGGTAAGGCTTAGCTGGAAATTTATATGCATTAGTATTAGTTCCCTCACGGGAGAAGTTTGAGCTGAGGCTACCTCTCAATGTTGTCCACCTATGCAGTGCCCAAGATGACTGATGGTCATGGTTGGGAGGCCATGCTCATAGGAGAGGTGCTTATACTAGGGTGTGTAAAGGGAAGGCTATGTTTGATTATCTGCATACTAAGTATGATGATTCAGGGTTACCCCTAACAGATGTATCGAATCTTGTGGTGAAAGTGTACCACCTCTGCAGAGTGTCAAACTATTTGAATAGCCGCGTCCACGGTTATGGACAGTTGGAATGGCCATACTGTTTCGTTGTCAGATGTTTTCTAAATACTTTGAAGTAATGATGAATCTTGACTTGACCACAACAGGGTTGTGTTATGACAATAGCTTCCCAACTTAAGTGATTCTAGAACCTTATTTTATCTTTCTTGGTTTCTGAACTCAGCTTAGGTTTCAAACTTAACTTTATAGTTAAACTTAGCTCTAGCACTTTAACTTAGAATTATACTACTTGTTAGTGGTAGTTTGCGAGTACTTAAAGAGTACTCATGGCTTTTGTCCTTGGCTATTATCATGGCCAGACTATGAAGGAGATTATTAAGATGATGGTCAGCAGGACGGCTATGATAACTAGGACTATCAAGCTTCGTCAGCATTGCCTGTGCCCCTGAAGATGGACCCCACCTCTACGCTATCTTTTATTTCCGTTGCTTGTTGTATTAAGACTGGATCATGAGATCCTTATTTGTGTAAGACCTTATATATGGTTTGTAATGGATGATGTACTATGATATACAATCCGTTATGTCTCACAAAAATGGTAATCCTGGGATTGCGAGGTATGGCATAACGGGCATCTGGGATTAAAAATCCGAGTGTTGACAGTTTCCAACTATCAAGAAAGAACATTCAATTCTACATTTTCTGAGTGAAGAATACGAGCGAGGTTGTTATTTTTCCTAAAGAAAAGTCCAAAGAATATTGGATTTGAATGCCACAAGCCAAGTTTACATACATATATATTGGACTAACATGTTGTACCAATGATTCCCATGTTTTATGAGTTTTCAAACTTCCCGGCTAACTCTGCCTATTAGAATGACTTTATGTCGATTTATCGAAATTAGGTCAAATTTGAAACTATAAGTACTAGTAAATTGCACGTGACTTGCACGTGAGACTCAGATAATAGACATCTAGCATATCATCACTATATAAAATTATAATAGGTAAAGCGAAAAAAATATAACAGGTAAAATTTGAACTACTACAAGTAAACAATGTAGGTTGCTTTGAAAGTTTTACGGAAAAGCTCTTAGAGGTACCCATCAAAGGGGGCGCGCGGGGGCGGGGGTCAATTAATATACTATCAGAAACCAAAAGAGAGTTCTGACGATAGGTTCAACTTCTTGCTAAGATTTTGCGTCTTGACAGTTTAATGAAATTAAGTCAAACTTGAGCTACAACTAAGTGCGATAGATTCCTCTTGAATTTATTGAAATTAGGTCAAACTTGAACTACAAGTTATAAATTGTAGGTTGCTTTGAAAGTTTTATGGAAAAAGCTTTTGGAGGTACCCATCGAGCGGTTAATTTAATATCAGAAACCACAGAGAGTTTTGACGAGTGGTTCGACTTCTAGCTAAGATTTTGCATCATGAAAATTTTGAACACCTTTTGAAAACGATCACATGAAATAGGGAGAGAGGGGAAATGATATTTCTATTCTCTATGGGCAACCCACAAGCTTGAGGTGCACCTTAGGCTTAAAGATAACTTTATTTTTTCCACTATGTATAAGGTGAGAACCTTAGCGGATGCCACATAGTAGGTCATATTTTTTTTTAACGGGTAGTAGGCCATATTAAGGTGTGCTTTTTTACACAATGCGGGAGTAGTATATTTCTTTGCTTAGACATATGGTCACCTCTGTCCACGCGCCGTACATGCTGACAGAATGAAACGTTGGCAGGGGAAGAGGGCAGCAGTGAAGAGAAGTTGAAGGCGGTTCCATGTTACAGCAAAGTTATGATGGGTTTCTGACACGAGGTACTCTTGAGGCCTTACAGTGAACTACACTATGCTAGTACTAGTAAATTTCAGAACCTATGCACGCAAAACAAATTGTGTGTTTTGTCTCTCCTTTGCTGCCTCTCACCATCCATCCTCCCTCTCTCCTACCCTTTCCCCTCGCGCACCGGCCCGACTGATCTCTCCCACGTCCACAGCGTGGTGCTGCGCACGTGTGCCTTGGTATGGTGGCTCTGTGTGTCTGGCATGTTCGGCAGCCGCGTTGGTGTGGAGTAGGGATGAGGAGTACATAGGAAGGAAACCACTTTGGTCCTTGGCGTCAAAGAATTCAAACTTTTCTGGTTTTCAAAATTTTCACTTACTTCCCAAAATCGGGAGGGAAGGTTACTCAAAAGAGGAAGGTATGATGGCTCGTGGTTGATGTCGAGCTCGTTGGGGAACCCCAAGAGGAAGGTATGATGAGCACAACAGTAAGTTTCCCGCAGTTATGAAATCAAGGTTATCAATCCAGTAGGAGCAAGGAAACACCCCAAAGGTGTAGCTAGCTGAACGTTGGCAGGGCGCACTACCGGTGCCAGCAGCAACGTGGGGACCTGCACAACACAACCATAGAACTTTGTCCCCAACTTGCGATGAGGTTATCAATCTCACCGGTTTTTCTGAAAACAAAGGATTAAACGTATCGAATGGAAGGAAGTAATAGTTTGTAGAAAGTAAACACAAAGCAGTAAACAATTTGTAGATTGTATGTAAAAGAAAGGACCGGGGTCCATAGTTCACTACAGGTGGCTCTCCTTAAGATGTATAACATGCTCGGTGAACAAATTACAGCGGGGCAATTGACAAACATTGAGAAATCATACAAGCATATACTAATCATCTTGACTCCTTTGAGACTTGATTGGGCATTACAACATTATACATAGACCGCCATCCAACTGCATCTATGACTAATAATCCACCTTCATGTTATCATCCGAACCCCCTCCAGTATTAAGTTGCAAGCAACAGATTATTGCTTTACGAATTGCGTGTAAAGTAAACAATACGATTGTTCTATGAACAAATGATTGTTGTTTTCTCCCTAGTAGCAACAGCACATCTAGTACCTTAGAGATTTCTGTCACTTCCCAAGATTACCAGAGGCATGAACCCACTATCGAGCATAAATACTAACTCTTGGAGTTGCTAGCATCTACTTGGCCAAGATAGCTACTAACAACGGAAAGCATGCAAGATCACAAATAACAAAGACATGATAGAATCAATAATCAATCTGAAATAGCATCTCAATATCCATCGGATCCCCGCAAACACAACATGTATGGATTACAAATAGATGATCTTGATCATGAACGGAGCTCACAAGATCTAAACATGAAAGCACAAAGGAGGAGAACCAGCCATCTAGCTACTACATGGACCCGTAGTCCAGAGGTGAACTACTCACGCATCACACCGGAGGCTTGCATGATGATGAAGAAGGCCTCCAGGGTGAATTCCCCTCTCCGGCAGGGTGCCGGGAAGAGCTTCAGATCCCTCTCGATCTAGGGATGGAGATGGCGGCGGCTACAGACTCTTTCGTGGATTTTTGATCGGGTACTTAGAGTTTTGGTATCGGAGGCAATATATAGGCGGAAGGAGAGGCCGAGGGGGTGCTGGGGTCGGCCAGACCACCCCCTGGCGTGGGCCAGGCCTGGCCACATGGCCAGGTGGTGTGGCCGGGCCCCAGCCCTTCTCGGTCTCGTATTCTGGTTCTAGATTTCTTTCGGTAAAATAGCAACTTTGGCTTTTGTCCCGTCCAATTCCGAGAATATTCATTTTCTGACTTCCTGGAACCAAAAACAGCAGAAAACAGGCAGCTGGCACTGTGGCTCTTGTTAATAGGTTAGTCCAAGAAATCATAAGAAAAGTACTCCAAAGTGTGGAAAAAACACAAGAAAGTAGATAAAATCAAGCATGGAACATCAAAAATTATAGATACATTTGCAATGTAACAACATCCCCAAGCTTAACTCTTGCTCGTCCTCGAGTAGGTAAGTGATAAAAATAAAGAATAATTTTTGAGGTGACATGCACCATCATAAACTTGATCAAAGTATTTGTAAAACATTCGAAGCTGGGATCATAGTACTTCAATCATAACATGAAAGACAAAGTTCTAGCAATAAGACAAAGAAACTATGTTGCAACATGAAAAGGCACAAACAAAAGATTCATGAATAACAATGATTTGTAAGACGTTTGTTTGTTTCAAATAAAAAAACATAGCATAATAGTATTAAGCTTCTCCCTCATAGAGTAGCAAATATAATTGCATAGGACACCTTCAAAGTTCATAAGAGTGACTAGATACAAATAGTTTAAAACAAGCAATATCAAGTTATGCATCAATCAACTAGTCTTGGGACAATGCACATAGAACTAAGAATGGCCACTATGCTCTCAAAGTAGGTGCATAAAGGTAGAAGGTGGAGACTCAATATAATGGTGGAAGAAAGGCCTTCATAGAAGGTAGCAAAGATTCAAGTTTCATAAAGAGCTTCCAAAAATTATGGTACTTAATAGCTTTCATCTCTCATTGCCCCTATCATAAGCATCTTGAAGTGATTAAGGTTAAAGTGAACAAACTATGTTGTATATGCTTGACGAAGTATAAGTTAGAAATTTCATGTCCCTTGAATACGAGGGCCGCTCCTCCTGCTACTCAAGTTTAGTCACCGGTAAGTTCTTGTCATCGTAAGTACATGTGTATCATAGAGAACCGCCAACGGGGTACCCCTTGCCCGATGATACGAACAATCCCCATATCAAAATGACAAGGCAAGCAGACAACGAGCATCTCAGCAATTTTCTTATTTACCATGGGAATATGGTGCTTTTTTCTCTCTTTCCTCTTTTCATAATCTCCTTTTTCTTTCTTTTCTTTTTCTCTTTTTTCTCAACATAGGACTCTTTTTTTATAAGAAGAATGCTTCATAGACAGCTCATTATGGTTACGCTGTAGGTTTCCACCATGTTAGCATGGATTAGACCAGCGGCCCAGGCGTTTCTCTAACACATATACATAACTCCATGGACTTACAAGCTCCCCTTTCATTTCACACCGACGACATCCATAGACAAAAGAGCATGATATCAACTAGGTACAAAGTACTCGTGCAATGTTGAAAGCGTTCCCCATGACAGCATGGTTCTGCTAATCCCCAAAAAATAAGTGCAAGCATTTACAACACATACGACACAATGGTTCAAGTTTATTAAGGGCAAGAAAAGTAAAGTGTGCTATCAAGTTTGTGAGAGCTTTAATCACTAGTTTTATCATAACAAGTTTAATTCGGAAGGTAAACAAAAACATGAATGTACTTGGAATAGCATAAGCTAGTAGGTAGGTATGGTGGACTCTTTGGAATAACTTGGTTTAGGGAGTTGGATGCATGAGTGGAACTCATACTTGGTTGCGGAGGCTAGCAAAAGACTGGGAGCAACAAAGTAAGAGAGCAATAATGGCCATAATCATGCAGAGCGACAAAACATCATTGATCAAAGCATAAAGTGATACTACAAGTTGAAAACTAAAGGATCATAAAGGCTATGGTGACTTTGGATAGTCATAACATGGTGTGAGCATGCGCCAAGTCAACCCAAATAAACCATCAAAGGAGAATACCACAATACTATGCTTTAATATGCTAAAACAACGCATGATTCATCCAAGGCACATTAAGCAATCTCAATTGTTTATAACAATTCATGCTATAGCAAAGAATGCTAAGCATAAAGCCAAAACAATATCAAGCATGGCATGACAAAGCATAGGCCACAGTCAAAAACAAGCTCTCTTTAACACTTAAGCATGAGCTTTCCTACTCTTTTCCAAACCAAACCAAACTATTTGAAAACCAATGTATGAAAGAGGGGGTCCAACCAATTTATTCAGCAAACTAAGAAAACAAAGCAAATGAAAACCAAAAAAAAAATGAAAAACAAGACGCTCCAAGAACAACACAACTGTGCATGAAACAATAAAAATGAAGCGTTTGGAAGGAACCTAGGATTTTTATTGATGAAGAAGGGGATGCCCGTGGAATCCCCAAGATTTGACGCTCGTACTTCTTGGATATTTCTTGGGGTGACACGCGTGGCATCCCCAAGCTTGAGCTTTAGTCCATCCTTCATCTCATTACTCATTCCTTCCATACACCTGAAATTTTTCCTTCATACAAAACTTCACACAATCTTTATTAGCAGCATTAGTGCACTCAAGATAATAAGTCGTTAAGGTTCAGTTCTAACACCAATAAAGCTTCCATTAAAACACTAGCTATTCTAGCACTTCCCTCAAAAAGCTCAATTACCCAAAAGAACTCAAAAAGGAACCAACAAGAAGCAAATGCAGAAAATGGCAGAAATCTGTCAAAACAGACCAGCAGGTAAAGACGAATTTTTCCGAAGACCTTCTGTTGCTCAAATCAAAACGTGTTGAACTAACGAAAGTTAGATAACAACCTAGGGCAGAATAAAAAAAATTCACGCCTCAAAAGGATGTTCAGAGATTTTACACTAATTTTTACGGTGATGCACAGAAATCTGTTTCAGGACAACAACTTTCCCAATCATTACTTCTCTCTTATTAGAGGTTACTATTGGCACAAAAAGCAAATAAAAAGGATAAGGAGCGGTTATTAATGAAGTAATAACTTCCAAGACTCATCTAAAACTTTTGGGTTATCTCCAAATAACTACTTTTCTTTAACGCCTTTAAGTTAGGCATAAGAAGCAAAAAGAATCAAGTGTTCTCAAATGAAGAAGCATTAAGAGCCAATTTTGTTTTCACATGAGAGGCAAAAGAAATATTCTCTCTCTTCTTAGGAAATTGTTCTATACCTTTCTTGAGTGGGAGTTGATATTTAATGGTGCCTTCTTTCATATCAATAATGGCACCAACAGTTGTAAGGAAAGGTCTTCCCAAAGTAATAGGACAAGAAGCATTGCATTCAACATCCAAAACATAGAAATCAACAGGGACATAGGCATTGTTAACCATAATAAGAACATCATTAATACTCCCCATGAGATTATTTTTAGCATTATCATCAAGTGGGACATTCAAATAACAATCTTCAAGTTGTTGCAAATCAAGCATATCATAAATCCTTCTAGGCATAATAGAAACACTACTATCAAGATCACATAGAGCTTTGAAATCAAAATCATTCACTTTCAAATTAATAATGGGTTCCCAACCATCTTCTTGTTTTATAGGAATAGAAGCTTTATGTTTCATCTTTTCTTCTTTAATCTTTATGAGAGCATCAGTAATGTGTTTTGTAAAGGCCATGTTCATAGCACTAGCATTAGTTCTTTTAGCAAGCTTTTGTAGGAACTTAATAACTTCAGAGATATTACAACCATCAAGATCAAAATCAAAATTATCATCTAGAGTGGTAGAACTATTACTAGCCTTAACACTAGTGGTAGTGATAGTAGAAACACTAATGTTTCTAGCAATTTCATCTTCTCTTTCCCACTTAGCATGTAAGTCAGCTAATAGTCTAACATTTTCATCAATTCTTACTTGTCTGGCATTAGTAGCTACGATTATCATTAATTTCAGGTTTAGCAGCCATTTTATTCAAAGAAGATTGAGCTTCAGCCAAAGATGCTATATTTCTTTTAGCATTAGAGAGTTTTTCCTCAATAGTTTTATTGAAAGCAGTTTGTTTACTAATAAAGTCTTTAAGCATAACTTCAAGTTCAGAGGGAGCACTCCTATTATTGTTGTATGAATTTCCATAAGCATTACCATTGTTGGGAGGATATGGCTTATAATTGTTATTACCAAAATTATTCCTATAAGTATTATTGCCAAAATTGTTATTTCTTATGAAGTTCACATCAACTTGCTCTTCTTGAGCAACTAAAGAAGCTAAAGGAACATTATTTGGATCAATATGGGCTTTCCCATTCACAAGCATATACATAATAATATCAATCTTATCACTCAAGGAGGAGGTTTCCTCAACAGAATTTACCTTCTTACCTTGTGGAGCTCTCTCAGTATGCCATTCGGAATAGTTAACCATCATATTATCCAGAAGCTTTGTTGCAGCACCCAAAGTAATGGTCATAAAGGTACCTCCAGCAGCAGAATCCAATAGGTTCCTTGAAGAATAGTTCAATCCTGCATAAAAGGTTTGGATGATCATCCAAGCAGTCGGTCCATGAGTGGGACAATTCTTTACCAAAGATTTCATTCTTTCCCAAGCTTGAGCAACATGTTCATTATCAGATTGTTTAAACTTCATTATTTCACTTCTCATAGATATAATCTTAGCAGAAGGATAGTATTTTCCAATAAAAGCATCTTTGCATTTAGTCCAAGAATCAATACTATTCCTAGTTAAGGAATTCAACCATTCTTTAGCTTTTCCTCCCAAAGAGAAAGGAAACAATTTAAGCTTAATAATATCACCATCTATATCCCTATGCTTTTGCATCTCACAAAGTTCAACAAAGTTATTTAGATGGGCAGCAGCATCTTCATTACCAATACCAGAAAATTGTTCTCTCACAACAAGATTGAGTAAAGCAGGTTCTATCTCAAAGAATGTAGCTTCAGGCACAGGTGGAGCAATAGGTGTGCTCATTAAATCATTATTGTTGGTGCTAGTGAAGTCACATAACTTAGTGTTTTCAAGGATAGTCATTTTTTGTGTTTTTGATAAAGAAGCAAACTAGTAAAACTAATTTTTTTGTGTTTTTGATAAAGAAACAAGCAAGCAAAGCAAAAGAAACCAAGCAAAACAAAAATAAAAAAGTAAAGGGGTTGGTTATGAGGGACTCCCCTTGTGAAGATGTCCTTGACTACCCGGTAACAACGCCAGAAAAATACTTGCTGGCTCGTGGTTGATGTCGAGCTCGTTGGGGAACCCCAAGAGGAAGGTATGATGAGCATAGCAGTAAGTTTCCCTCAGTTATGAAACCAAGGTTATCAATCTAATAGGAGCAAGGAAACACCCCAAAGGTGTAGCTAGCTGAAAGTTGGCAGGGCGCACTACTGGTGCCAACAGCAACGTGGAGACCTGCACAACACAACCACAGAACTCTGTCCCCAACTTGCGATGATGTTGTCAATCTCACCGGTTTTGCTGAAAACAAAGGATTAAACATATCGAATGGAAGGAAGTAATAGTTTGCAGAAAGTAAACACAAAGCAGTAAACAATTTGTAGATTGTTTGTAAAAGAAAGGACCGGGGTCCATAGTTCACTAGAGGTGGCTCTCCTTAAGATAGATAACATGATGGGTGAACAAATTACAGCGGGGCAATTGACAAACATCGAGAAAGTATACCAGCATATACTAATCATCTTGACTCCTTTGAGACTTGATTGGGCATTACAAGATTATACATAGACCGCCATCCAAATGCATCTATGACTAATAATCCACCTTCAGGTTATCATCAACCCTCCTCGATTAAGTTGCAAGCAACAGATTATTGCTTTACGAATTGCGTGTAAAATAAACAATACGATTGTTCTATGAACAAAGGATTATTGTTTTCTCCCTAGTATCAACAACACATCTAGTACCTTAGAGATTTCTGTCACTTCCCCAGATTACCAGAGGCATCAACCCACTATCGAGCATAAATACTAACTCTTGGAGTTGCTAGCATCTACTTGGCCAAGATAGCTACTAACAACGGAAAGCATGCAAGATCACAAATAACAAAGACATGATAGAATCAATAATCAATCTGAAATAGCATCTCAATATCTACCGGATCCCCGCAAACACAACATGTATGGATTACAAATAGATGATCTTGATCATGAACGGAGCTCACAAGATCTAAACATGAAAGCACAAAGGAGGAGAGCTACTACATGGACCCGTAGTCCAGAGATGAACTACTCACGCATCACACCGGAGGCTTGCATGATGATGAAGAAGGCCTCTAGGGTGAATTCCCCTCTCCGGCAGGGTGCCGGGAAGAGCTTCAGATCCCTCCCAATCTAGGGATGGAGATGACGGTGGCTACAGACTCTTTTGTGGATTTTTGATCGGGTACTTAGGGTTTTGGTATCGGAGGCAATATATAGGCGGAAGGAGAGCCAAGGGGGTGCTAGGGTCGGCCAGATCACCCATGGCACGGGCTAGGCCTGGCCACACGGCCAGGTGGTGTGGCCGGGCCCCAGCCCTTCTCCATCTCGTATTCTGGCTCCAGATGTCTTCCGGTAAAATAGCAACTTTGACTTTTGTCCCGTCCAATTCTGAGAATATTCATTTTCTGACTTCCTAGAACCAAAAACTGCAGAAAATAGGCAGCTGGCACTGTGGCTCTTGTTAATAGGTTAGTCCAAGAAATCATAAGAAAAGTACTCCAAAGTGTGGACAAAACACAAGAAAGTAGATAAAACCAAGCATGGAACATCAAAAATTATAGATATATTTGCAATGTATCACAATACCATACCATACCACTGTATAGTGTACAGATAACTTCGAACATTGACCGTTGGATCAAGACTGGCAAATCCAAACATTGCTAACCATAGGATCTTCTTTTCCATTCTTAGGATCTACAAAGATTCTACTAATAGTCCTTAGCACGATGAACGCTAGTATGTGCAAACCTCAAAACACACACTTCATTGCTTAGTTTCAGGGTCCTTGTGCTAAATGCATGGACTTGGGTGCAATTTTCATTTTTATGAGGTCCTTGATGTAACTTGTACTTTCACCGACCGTGTTAACTCTCAAGCACCTCTCTCCTACAAGACCTACCATAGTTAAAAGAAAATGCAGCTGCCCCAATTATCAAAAAAACTGGACCACAGTTTCTTATATGTAATACCCAAGTTTTTAGTACTAGTATTTTTCAAGCTTCCTAGCTAACTTTGGACACTTCAGTGACTTCTTGTCGATTAACGAAATTAGGTCAAACTTGAGCTACAAGTAAGCGCGATAGATTGCTCTTGAATTAAATGTATTTTCGGAGGTAGATGGGTGCATCTTGTTGTAGTAAACAATGTCGTTAGTGTGAGTTTCCAACTATCAGGAAGTAATATTCTCAGTTTTCCGAGTGATGATGAGATGGTTCTTTTCCGTAAAGAAAGCTCGAAGCAGAATATGAATCTCAATGCCATAAGTCAAGCTTCTAGACATATTAAGTGGACCAACGTGTTTTACTTATGATTCCCATATGTTTTTTTGTTTTCAAACTCCCTAGCTAATTAACTCTGCCCACTTGAATGACTACATGTCGATTTATCGAAATTTGGTCAAACTTGAACTATAAGTAAATTGTAGGTTGCTCTGAAAGTTTTATGAAAAAGCTTTTGGAGGCACCGTACCGATCAGGGGGGTGTCACAATCAATGTACGAGAAACAACCGAGAGTTTTGACAACAAGTTTGACTTCTTACTAAGATTTTGCATCGGATGACACTATTTAACGAAATTGGGTCAAACTTGAGCTACAAGTGAGCGCGATAGATTTTTGTTGAAATATATAATTTTTTAGAGACATATATGGGTGCATTTTCTTGTAGTAAATAGTGCCGTCGGTACGGTGTGATTTTCGAACTATATCAGGAAAGAAGATTCAATTATTCTCAATTTTCCGAGTGATGACGAGCGAGGTTGTTCTTTTCTATAAAGAAATGTCCGAAGAATAATATTGGATCTGAATGCCAGAAGCCAAGTTTACTGACATATATAGTAGACCAACATGTTGTACCAACGATTCACATGTTTTATTTATGAGTTTTCAAACTTCCTAGCTAACTCTGCCCATTTGACCACATGACTTCATGTCAATTTATCGAAATTAGGTCAAATTTGAAACTACAAGTAAATTGTATGTTGCTTTGAAAGTTTTACAAAAAATATTTTGGAGGTACCCATCGAGGGGTCATTACTAATATATCATAAAATACCGAGAGTTTTGACGATATGTTCAATTTCTTGCTAAGATTTCGCATCTTGACAATTTAACGAAATTAGGTCAAACTTGAGCTACAAGTAAGAATGATAGATTGCTCTTGAATTAAATGTATTTTCAGAGGTAGATCGATGCACCTTGTTGTAGTAAACAATGTCGTCAGTGTGAGTTTCCAACTATCAGGAAAGAACATTCAATTCTACATTTTTCGAGTGAAGACGAGCGAGGCTAGTTGTTATTTTCCGTAAAGAGAAGTCCAAAGAATATTGGATGTGGATGCCACAAGCCAAGTTGACAAACATATATAGTCGATCGACAACATGTTGTACTTGCGATTCCCATGTTTTATGATCTTTCAAACTTCCTAGCTAACTCTACCCATTTTAATGACTTTATGTGGATTTATCGAAATTAGTTCAAATTTGAAACTATAAGTAAATTGTAGGTTTTGCTTTGTAATTTTTTACAAAAAAGCTTTTAATTTGGAGGTACCTAGCGAGGGGTCACAATTAATATATCTGAAAACAACGAGAGGTTTGATGATAGGTTCAACTTCTTGCTAAGATTTTGCATCTTGAGAATTTAACGAAATTAATTAGGTCAAACTTGAGCTGCAAGTAAGCGCGATAGATAGCGCTTGAATTAAATGTCATTTCAGAGGTAGATGGGTGCATTTTCTAGTAGTAAGAAGTGTCGTGGGTGTGAGTGTCCAACTACTAGGAAAGAACATTGAATTCTACATTTTTTGGAGTGAAGACGAACGAGGTTAGTTGTTCTTTTCCGTAATAGAAGTCCAAAGAATATTGGATGTGGATGCCACAAGCCAAGTTGACAGACATATATATATATATAGTGGATCGACAACATGTTGTACTTGCGATTCCCATGTTTTATGGGTTTTCAAGCTTCCTATAGCTAACACCACACATTTGAATAACTTTATGTCGATATCTCGGAATTATGTCAAATTTGAAACTAAAAGTAAATTGTAGATTTATGAAAAAGCTTTTGGACGTACCCATCGAGGGTTCAAAATTAATATACAGAAACCAACGAGAGTTTCAACGATAGGTTCAACTTTTTGCTGAGACTTTGCATATTGATAATTTAACAAAATTAGGTCAAACTTGAGCTATAGCTACAAGTAGATGCCATAGATTGCTCTTGAATTAAATGTCTTTTCATAGGTAGATCATTGGTGCATCTTCTTGTAGTAAACAGTGTCGTCGATGTGAGTTTCCAACTATCAAGAAAGAACATTCAATTCTATATTTTCCGAGTGAAGAATACAGACGAGGTTCTTTTTCCTAAAGAAAAGTGTGAAGAATATTGGATCTGAATGCTACAAGCAAAGTTTACATACATATATATTGGACCAACATGTTGTACCAACGATTCCCATGTTTTATGAGTTTTCGAACTTTCCAGCTAACTCTGCCCATTAGAATGACTTTATGTCGATTTATCAAAATTAGGTCAAATTTGAAACTACAAGTACTAGTAAATTGCACGTGCCCTGCACGTGAGACTCAAATAATAGACATCTGGCATATCATCACTATATAAAATTATAATATATAAAGCAGAAAAATATAATAGGTAAAATTTGAACTACTATAAGTAAACTGTGTAGGTTGCTTTGAAAGTTTTATGGAAAATCTCTTAGAGGTACCCATCGGAGGGGGCGCGGGGGAGCGGGGTCAATTAATATACTATCAGAAACCAAAAGAGAGTGATGACGCTAGGTTCATCTTCTTGCTAAGATTTTGCGTCTTGATAGTTTAATGCAATTAGGTCAAACTTGAGCTACAACTAAGTGCGATAGATTGCTCTTGAATTTAATGAAATTAGGTCAAACTTGTACTACAATACTCCCTCCGACCCATATCAGTTGACTTGAATTTGTCTAGATTCGGATGTATCTAGATATGCTTTAGTACTAGATACATCCGAATTTAGATAAATCCAAGTCAACCAATATGGGTCAGAGGGAGTAATAAATTGTAGGTTGCTTTGAAAGTTTTATGAAAAAAGCTTTTGGAGGTACCCATCGAGCGGTTAATTAATATATCAGAAACCACAGAGAGTTTTTTCAAGTGGTTCGACTTCTAGCTAAGATTTTGCATCATAAAAATTTTGAACACCTTTTGAAAATGATCACATGAAATAGGGAGAGAGGGAAAATGATATTTCTATTCTCTATGGGCAACCCGAAAGCTTGAGGTGCACCTTAGGCTTAAAGATAACTTTATTTTTTCCACTATGTATAAGGTGAACCTTAGCGGATGCCACATAGTAGGCCATATTTTTTTTGAATGGGTAGTAGGCCATATTAAGGTGTGCTTTTTTACACAATGCGGGAGTAGTATATTTCTTTGCTTAGACATATGGTCACCTCTGTCCACGCGCTGTACATGCTGAGAGAATAAAACGTTGGCAGGAGAAGAGGGCAGTAGTGAAGAGAAGTTGAAGGCGGTTCCATGTTAGAGCAAAGTTATGATGGGTTTCTGGCACGAGGTACTCCTGCAGCCTTACAGTGTACTACACTATGCTAGTACTAGTAAATTTCAGGACCTATGTACGTAAAAAAAAATTGTTTGTTTTCTCTCTCCTTTGCTGCCTCTCACCATCCATCCTCCCTCTCTCCTACCCTTTCCCCTCGCGCACCGGCCCGGCTGATCTCTCCCTCATCCACAGCGTGGTGTTGCGCAAGTGTGCCTTGGTACGACGGCTCTGTGTCTCTGGCGTGTCCGGCAACCATGTTGGTGTGGAGTAGGGAGGAGGAGTACATAGGAAGGAAACCCCTTTGGTCCTTGGCGGCAAAAAATTCAAACTTTTCCAGTTTTCGAAATTTTTACTTGCTTCCCAAACATCGGGACGGAAGGTTACTCAAAAGATCGTCCATTTGCAGTACTTCTTATCTTATCTTTATCTTGTCTTATCTCTTACAATATGATACTATACCACTGTATAGTGCACGGATAACTTCGAACATTGACCGTTAGATCAAGACCGGCAAATCCAAACATTGCTAACCGTTGGATCTTCTTTTCCATTCTTAGCATCTACAAAGATTCTACTCATAGTCATTAGCACAATGAACGCTAGTATGTGCAAACCTCAAAACACACACTTCATTGCTCAGTTTCAGGGTCCTTGTGCTAAATGCATGGTCTTGGGTGCAATTTTCATTTTTATGAGGTCCTTGATGTAACTTGTACTTCCACCGACCGTGTTAACTCTCAAGCACCTTGCTCCTACGAGACCTACCATAGTTAAAAGAAAATGCAATCGCCCTAATTATCAAACAAACTGGACCACAATTTCTTATATGTAATACCCAAGTTTTTAGTACTAGGAATTTTCAAGCTTCCTAGCTAACTTCGCACACTTCAGTGACTTCTTGTCAATTAACTAAATTAGGTCAAACTTGAGCTACAAGTAAGCGCGATAGATTTCTCTTGAATTAAATGTATTTTTGGAGGTAGATGGGTGCATGTTCTTGTAGTAAACAATGTTATCAGCGTGAGCTTCCAACTATCAGGAAATAAAATTCTCAGTTTTCCGAGTGATGATGAGATGGTTCTTGTTCGTAAAGAAAGCTCGAAGCAGAATATGGATCTCAATGCCATAAGCCAAGATTCTAGACATGTTAAGTGGACCAATGTGTTTTACTTACGATTCCCATATGTTTTTTGAGTTTTCAAACTCCCTAGCTAATTAACTCCTCCCACTTGAATGACTACATGTCGATTTATCGAAATTAGGTCAAACTTGAACTATAACTAAATTGTAGGTTGCTATGGAAGTTTTACGAAAAAGTGGAGGTACCGTACCGATCGGGGGGGGTTGTCACAATCAATATATGAGAAACAACCGAGAGTTTTGACAACAGGTTTGACTTCTTGCTAAGATTTTGCATCGCATGACACTATTTAATGAAATTGGGTCAAACTTGAGCTACAAGTAAGCGCGATAGATTGTTGCTGATATATATGACTTTTTGGAGAGGTAGATGGGTGCATTTGCTTGTAGTAAATAGTGCCATCGGTACGATGTGATTTTCGGACTATATCAGGAAAGAAGATTCAATTATTCTCAATTTTTCGAGTGATGACGAGCGAGGTTGTTCTTTTCC
This sequence comes from Avena insularis, assembly GCA_023614405.1. Classification (NCBI taxonomy): domain Eukaryota; kingdom Viridiplantae; phylum Streptophyta; class Magnoliopsida; order Poales; family Poaceae; genus Avena; species Avena insularis. Next base: position 516,546,076 of record CM042694.1, read on the forward strand.
ATAAAGAAATATCCGAAGAATAATATTGGATCTGAATGCCATAAGCCAAGTTTAAACACATATATAGTGTACCAACATGTTGTACCAATGATTCCCATGTTTTATTTATGAGTTTTCAAACTTCCTAGCTAACTCTGCCAATTTTACCGGATGACTTCATGTCGATTTATCGAAATTAGCTCAAATTTGAAACTACAAGTAAATTGTAGGTTGCTTTAAAAGTTTTACGAAAAATCTTTTGGAGGTACCCATCGAGGGATCACAATTAATATATCATAAAACACCGAGAGTTTTGACGATATGTTCAACTTATTGCTAAGATTTTGCATCTTGACAATTTCACGAAATTAGGTCAAATTGAGCTACAAGTAAGCGCGATATATTGCTCTTGAATTAAATGTATTTTCAGAGGTAGATCGATGCACCTTGTTGTAGTAAACAATGCCGTCAGTGTGAGTTTCCAACTATCAGGAAAGACCATTCAATTCTACATTTTCCGAGTGAAGACGAGCGAGGCTAGTTGTTATTTTCCGTAAAGAGAAGTCCAAAGAATATTGGATGTGGATGCCACAAGCCAAGTTGACAGACATATATAGTTGAACAACAACATGTTGTACTTGTGATTCCCATGTTTTATGAGCTTTCAAACTTCCTAGCTAACTCTGTCCATTTTAATGACTTTAAGTCGATTTATCGAAATTAGGTCAAATTAGAAACTACAAATAAATTGTAGGTTTTGCTTTGTAATTTTTACGAAAAAGCTTTTAATTTGGAGGTACCCATCGAGGGGTCACAATTAATATATCTGAAAACAACAAGAGTTTTGACGATACGTTCAACTTCTTGCTAAGATTTTGCATCTTGCCAATTTAACGAAATTAATTAGGTCAAACTGGAGCTACTAGTAAGGGCGATAGATAGCTCTTGAATTAAATATCATTTCAGAGGTAGATGGGTGCATTTTCTAGTAGTAAGTAGTGCCGTGGGTGTGAGTGTCCAACTACCAGGAAAGAACATTGAATTCTACATTTTTGGAGTGAAGACGAACGAGGTTAGTTTTTCTTTTCCGTAAAGAGAAGTCCAAAGAATATTGGATGTGGATGCCACAAGCCAAGTTGATAGACATATATATATATATAGTGGATCGACAACATGTTGTAGTTACGATTCCCATGTTTTATGGGTTTTGAAGCTTCCTATAGCTAACCCCGCACATTTGAATAACTTTATGTCGATATCTCGGAATTAGGTCAAATTTGAAACTACAAGTAAATTGTAGGTTTTTCTTTGATAGATTTATGAAAAAGCTTTTGGACGTCCCCATCGAGGGTTCAAAATTAATATACCAGAAACCAGCGGGAGTTTCGACAATAGTTCAACTTCTTGCTAAGACTTTGCATATTGATAATTTAACGAAATTAGGTCAAACTGGAGCTAGCTACAAGTAAACGCCATAGATTGCTCTTGAATTAAATGTCTTTTCATAGGTAGATCATCGGTGCATCTTCTTGTAGTAAACAGTGTCGTTGGTGTGAGTTTCCAACTATCAAGAAAGAACATTCAATTCTACATTTTCCGAGTGAAGAATACGAGCGAGGTTGTTCTTTTTCCTAAAGAAAAGTCCGAAGAATATTGGATCTGAATGCCATAAGCCAAGTTTACATACATATATATTGGACCAACATGTTGTACCAATGATTCCCATGTTTTATGAGTTTTAAAACATCCCATCTAACTTTGCCCATTAGAATGACTTTATATCAATTTATTGAAATTAGGTCAAATTTGAAACTACAAGTTCTAGTAAATTGCATGTGCCCTGCACGTGAGACTCAGATAATAGACATCTGGCATATCATCACTATATAAAATTATAATAGGCAAAGCAAAAAAATATAATAGGTAAAATTTGAACTACTACAAGTAAACAGTGTAGGTTGCTTTGAAAGTTTTATGGAAAAGCTCTTAGAGGTACCCATCGGAGGGGGCGCGGGGGAGCGGGGTCAATTAATATACTATCAGAAACCAAAAGAGAGTGATGTCGCTAGGTTCATCTTCTTGCTAAGATTTTGCGTCTTGATAGTTTAATGAAATTAGGTCAAACTTGAGCTACAACTAAGTGCGATAGATTGGTCTTGAATTTAATGAAATTAGGTCAAACTTGAACTACAAGTAATAAATTGTAGGTTGCTTTGAAAGTTTTATGAAAAAAGTTTTGGAGGTACCCATCAAGCGGTTAATTAATATATCAGAAACCATAGAGAGTTCTGATGAGTGGTTCAACTTCTAGCTAAGACTTTGCATCATGAAAATTTTAACACCTTTTGAAAATGATACCGCGCATCCAGACATAGTTCGTGCCCCAAAATTTCAGATACTTTGAAATTCCCATTCGACACCTATTAAATTTGGTAGGTGGGGGGCTTCACTCGTAATTTTCCTAGTATAGTGCTAGCAGTACCTAAACCCAACCCCCTCCCCCTCTCTCCTCTAGGAATACATCACCGACCAGAACATCCCCGCTGCACTTTAGCCGGCGTACCCGCACACCTGATCTGCTCAATGAACTCTCTTGTCTGGCACGTTGAGCACATCATCGACCGCCTAGGATCTGCTCCATAGATGTCGTGGTCCAGCGTTCTGCTCATATCCTCGCCCGCCCAAGATCTGCTTCCCCGTTGTCGACACCCACTACGACCGTAGCACCTTCAACGACCTCGACGCGACCCGTGAGGATGCGGAGGATGCCTAGACGCCGCCCCGATCGAGGTAAAACCATATCTCCCTGCGTGATTTGTTTGTTGGCAATGTACTATATTTGGGCTAAATTTCCTAACTAACAGGTTCTTTACTTGATATACACATGTTATGTACTCCCTCTGTTTCAAAATATAAGATGCTTTAGCTTTGTGGAAGAAGTCTATCCAGACTCATTTTAGTGTGTAGGTTCACTACAAACCTAGATGAACCTACACACTAAAAGAGGTCTAGATGCACTTTTTTCACAAAGCTAAAACATCTTATATTTTGAAATGGAGGGAGTACTAAATTAACCCGTTGTGGTTACGCTTAAACTCCACGCATTGAACTGTTTTTTGTACTGTACTATTTCTTTGTGAATTATTAGTCACTTAACATATTTGTTTACATTCTCTGTTGTACCTGTCCACATGAGATATGATTATATAATATCTCTCTCATTCGCCGATTTACGAACTATTGTATTTCCATCGTGCTATTGTCCTGCTATCCTATACTACACGTTTACACACGTCATACTATTTGACCATTATGTACTATCGATTTGATCCCTCTGAACCTGTGGAGCAAACTGTTTGCTATTATTATGCAAGGAGCAACCTCAGTTTGCACACAATATCATAGAGTGAATGGCTCCTATAATCTCGTCAGACCCCATCACTTTTGTTTCACTTCATGCTAACGTATATCATGTTGGAACCTGTTTGTATTTACAGTTGGCCTTACCTTTATGCATAGGAGCAACAATGGAGCACAAACTCCGCTCGTCCACATGAGCCACCGTAGATCTCGTGTAACACCTACCGTAGGGACCCCCACCCAAAGTTTGGTCGTTGCCACATTTTTTGTTTGCTTAAATTTACCATTTTTCTTTCTTGTTTTCATATTTTTTGCCAAAAATTAGCGTCAAACATTTTAGCCACACTATGGTCTGCTTTTGTTCCATGTGCTTAGTTCAATTTCCTAGTATGGAGAGGTCGGGTGTATTGCATCTGAGTTGTCTGATAATAAGAACAAGGCCGGACTAGCGATAAGATCCACACATGTATCATAAGGAACTCTGTGCAGTTCATCTCACTCTTGTATCTACTGTGTATCATAGTTACATGAACTGGCTATTTTAATATGAGGCACTTGATGGTTCAGTTTGTTGTTCTCAGGCCGTCGAAGCGTTGAAATTATCTGGCTATTCATGAATAATTCAATATATGATTGCTTGATTCATTGTTTGTTTGAAATTATCTGGCTAGCATATTTGAGGCTCACAATTGATGTGTTTTTATTGGCTGAGTTACTCTTTGTTTTGTCTATGATTAAATCAGTGGCAGATTTCGTTGTGTAGTTCCTGGCTAGTTTATATATGAGAAACATAATGGCTTAGTTTTAATATTCGTTTTGTTCATGTTCTGCACATTCTAGTTTGAGCAGTCTGCGTTAGGTACTTTGGTTGATTGCTCGCATTGTTATTCAAAATGAACTTGTAGTTTGTTTCCCAAGTCCGTTGTTTAAGTAACTTGTTTTGTCTTGGTCTCAGGCATCTTCAAGCAGAGCAGTCATTTCACAGAGCAGCACATGCTTGCCTCCATGGCGCCAGCTGGTCCACTTATTCAAGAAGAAATAGATGTATGAGCCACCACTGTTAATTGCTTCCTTCCTTATATATTACTGCATTGACACATTTAAAATTGATGGTGGTGTGATTGCATGGTAATGCTGTTATAACTTGTTTTGTGTTTGTTTCAGGCTGCTAATGACCCTCTGAATGCCGAACAAAGACTCACTTCTCCAAGTTTAGATTTTGTTTCACACAACAGCAGTGACAATACCTATTGCTCATGGCACACCGCTTTGACTGATCCTCGTTTTTCAGCCGAAAGATTATTTGACGATGCCCTCCAAGATGCCCGTGATATTGTTGAGCAATAAGCCAACAAAACATATTCAGTAATCACCATAGCACGCAAAGACTTATATGAATTGAAAAACAGGCAAGCTTTAACGCATAACATACTTAATAATCTCATCTGCAGCTCTCATGGGAACCCAGTTGTTACATGTCTCGAGATGCAAGATGCATAGAGACCTTTTCTATAACACCAGTTATGGTGTTTTTTTAGTTGTCTGCACTCTCATGCAACTTTTATGCTTCATTTTATTACTATCAAGTTTACTGAGGATTCTAATAATCTACTGTAATTTGCAGTTGTAAGTTGTTTTAGGATTGTTACAAACTGAGCATCTACCAGAATTACTACACACACATGAAAAAACAGTGAAATTGTAAGAGGTACAACACATGATCTACCGGAACAGGGAGAACGTCCATTGTATTACACGGGCACCATAGAACTTGCAAAATTCATAGACGTTCACTCAAAAAAGTGAACACATAAAGAGCTAACCTGAAGAGAATACATCAGGAGCAGACCCACACAATCCATCAATCTGATGGATAGCCGTCATAGTAGTCATAGTAATCGTAGTGGGTGGTACCATCCTTGCCATAAGGCGGCACCATCTACAGCTCAGAATTCTCGACGATTCTACAATACTCCGCCAGCAATTGATCGAGTTCGAAAGGATGGTCATTGATCCATAATCCTCCTACTCCATACCCATATACAACACTTGGCTCCTCTTCACACGCAAGAGCTTGAAAGTTGTAAGATCTAATCTCGGATAGGTCCGCATAGTATATGATGTCGTCCTACACTGTGGGTACCCTGGCACTGTCGACGCAGATGCACCGACTGTCAGCAACAAAGAGAGCAGGACTTCTGATGCCTCTGACTGGCTGAAGGGCACAGTTCTGGGTATCAACCCAGTAAACAACTGGCCTACCTCTGTAGACTGGTCCACCCACAACGAACAGCAACTCCCCATCGGACTCGATGAGTTAAAAACAATTCTCTAGGAACTGGCAGACCGGAACAGGGCCTGCAACGGTGAGATGCATCTCCATGGTTCATGCGGAGCGCTACAGCTGGACATCTCCATGAGCAGTGATGACCCACAAGTACAGGGGGTGTATCGCAGTATTTTTAAGGGAAGTGAAACCCAGTTTATTGATTCGACACAAGGGGAGCCAAAAAATATTTATAAGCCTTAACAACTGAGTTGTCAATTCAGCTGCACCTGGAAACAATCTTGCTCACAGCAGTTTATCAGTAGCAACAGTTTTGTAGTAGGAATAGTGAAGTAGCAATAGTAGTAAAGTAAAGACAGTAGTAACAATAGCAGTAAACAGTAGGATTTGAGTGCGGTAGGCATTGGGATGGATGGACGGGCGTTGCATGGACAAGACAATTCACATAGCAATCAGAACATAGGGCAATTGCAGATAAATAAGATAAAGCATCCAAGTACTAAATAATCCTAGGCATCTGTTCCATATATAGTCATACGTGCTCGCAATGAGAACTTGCACAACATCTTTTGTCCTGCCAGCCCGTTTGCAGCGGGGCCTCAAGGGAACTACTAGCAATTAAGGTGCTCCTTTTAATAGAGCACCGGAGCAAAGCATTAACACTCCGTGAACACATGTGATCCTCACATCAAAGCCATTCCCTCCGGTTATCCCGATTTACATCGCCGGGGCCATTGGTTCCAGACAACAACGTGTGTATACAACTTGCAGATAAGACCATAAACAATACTATCATAATGAATCAATAACATGTTTAGATCTGAAATCATGGCACTCGGGCCCTAGTGACAAGCATTAAGCATAACAAGTCGCAACAAAGTCATAAAGCACTAATAAAAGATACTAGGCACCATGCCCTAACAATCCGATGCCATTACATGAACGATCTCATCTAATCCCTACCATCCCCATAGCCTCGAAGGGATTACTCACTCATAGATGGGGAAACATGGATGGTTGATGGAGAAGCGATGGTGATGATGATGGCGATGATCTCCTCCAATTCCCCGTCCCGGCAGGGTGCCAGAACGGAGTTTCTGGTGCTGTTTCGTGGAATCTGGTGGAGGCGGCGGAGCGGGACTCCTTCTAGAAAAACGTCGACCCCCCTTGAGTTTTTAGGTCAGAAGGCATCTTATAGGCGAAGAGGGAGACCGAGGGGTGCCGGAGGGGCCCACACCATGCCCTGGCGGCCTCAAGTTACCCGCCTGGGTGGTGTGGCTAGCCACCCTCCTCCGCCTCGTGATACAGCTCCGTGAGTCTTCCGGTAAAATTGGAACTTTGGCTTTTGTCCCGTCCAATTCCGAGGATATTCTTTTTTTGACTTTCCTGGAACCAAAAACAGCAGAAAACAGGCAGCTGCACTGTGGCTCTTGTTAATAGGTTAGTCCAAGAAATCATATGAAAAGTACTCCAAAGTGTGGACGAAACATAAGAAAGTAGATAAAACCAAGCATGGAACATAAAAAATTATAGATACATTTGCAATGTATCAACATCCCCAAGCTTAACTCCTGCTCTTCCTCGAGTAGGTAAGTGATAAAAAGAAAGAATAATTTTTGAGGTGACATGCACCATCAAAGACTTGATAAAAGTATTTGTAAAACATTCAAAGCTAGGATCATAGTACTTCAATCATAACATGAAAGACAAAGTTCTAGCAATAAGACAAATAAACTATGATGCAACATGAAAAGGCACAAACAAAAGATTCATGAATAACAATGCTTTGCAAGACGTTTGTTTGTTTCACATAAAGAAAACATAGCATAATAGTATTAAGCTTGTCCCTCATAGAGTAGCAAATATAATTGCATAGGGAACCTTCAAAGTTCATAAGAGTGACTAGATACAAATAGTTTAAAACAAGCAATATCAAGTTATGCATCAATCAATTAGTCTTGGGACAATGCACATAGAACTAAGAATGGCCACTATGCTCTCAAAGTAGGTGCATAAAGGTAGAAGGTGGAGACTCAATATAATGGTGGAAGAAAGGCCTTCATAGAAGGAAGTAGAGATTCAAGTTTCCCCTTGCCCGATGATACGAAAGAATCCCCATATCAAAATGACAAGGCAAGCAGACAACGAGCATCTCAGCAATCTTCTTATTTACCATGGGAATATGGTGCTTTTTTCTCTCTTTCCTCTTTTCATAATATCTCTTTTTTTCTTTTTTTTCTCAATATAGGACTCTTTTTTATTATAAGAAGAATGCGTCATAGACAGCTCATTATGGTTACGCTGCAGGTTTCCACCATGTTAGCATGGATTAGACTAGTAGCCCAGGCGTTTCTCTAACACATATACATAACTCCATGGACTTAAAAGCCCCCATTTCATTTCACACCGACGGCATCCATAGACAAAAGAGCATGATATCAACTAGGTACAAGTACCAAGTGCAATGTTGAAAGCGTTCCCCATGACAGCATGGTTCTGCTAATTCCCAACAAATAAGTGCAAGCATATACAACATAGATGACACAATGGTTCAAGTTTGTTAAGGGCAAGAAAAGTAAAGTGTGCCATCAAGTTCGTGAGAGCTTTAATCACTAGTTTTCTCATAACAAGTTTAATTTTGAAGATAAACAAAAACATGAATATACTTGGAATAGCACAAGCTATTAGGTAGGTATGGTGGACTCTTTGGAATAACTTGGTTTAGGGAGTTGTATGCATGAGTGGAACTCATACTTGGTTGTGGAGGCTAGCAAAAGACTGGGAGCGACAAACTAAGAGAGCAATAATGGCCATAATCATGTAGAGCGACAAAACATCATTGATCAAAGCATAAAGTGATACTACAAGTTGAAAACGAAAGGATCATAAAGGCTTATGGTGACTTGGGATAGTCATAACATGGTGTGAGCGTGCGCCAAGTCAACCCAAATAAAGCATCAAAGGAGAATACCATAATACTATGCTTTAATATGCTAAAACAACGCATGATTCATCCAAGGCACATTAAGCAATCTCAATTGTTTATAACAAGTCATGCTACATCAAATAATAATAAGCATAAAGCCAAAACAATATCAAGCATGGCATGGCAAAGAATAGGCCACAGTCAAAAATAAGCTCTCTTTACCACTTAAGCATGAACTTTCCTACTCTTTTCCAAACCAAACCAAACTATTTGAAAACCAATGTATGAAAGAGGAGGTACAGCCAATTTATTCAGCAAACTAAGAAAACCAAGCAAACGAAAAACCAAAACTAAAATGAAAAAGAAGACGCTCCAAGAACAACACAACTGTGTATGAAACAATAAAAAATGAAGCGTTTGGAAGAAACCTGGGATTTTTATTAATGAAGAAGGGGATGCCTTGGGCATCCCAAATCTTTGACGCTTTTACTTCTTGGATGTTTCTTGGGGTGGCACGCGTGGCATCCCCAAGCTTGAGCTTTAGTCCATCCTTCATCTCATTACTCATTTCTTCCATACACCTGAAATTTTTTCCTTCATACAAAACTTCACACAATCTTTATTAGCAACATTAGTGCACTCAAGATAATAGGTCCTTAGATTCAGTTCTAAAACCAATAAAACTTCCATTAAAACACAAGCTACTGCAGCACTTCCCTCAAAAAGCTCAATTCCCCAAAAGAACTCAAAAAGGAACCAACAAGAAGCAAATGCTGAAAATGGCAGAAATCTGTCAAAACAGACCAGCAGGTAAAGACGAATCTTTTCGAAGACCTTATGTTGCTCAAATCAAAAAGTTTTGAACTAAAGAAAGTTAGATAACAACCTGGGGCAGAAGCACAAAAATTCATGCCTCAAAAAGACATTCAGAGATTTTACACGAATTTTTACGGTGAAGCACAGAAATCTGTTTCGGGACAGCAACTTTCCCAATCATTACTTCTCTCTTATTAGAGGTTACTCTTGGCACAAAAAGCAAATAAAAAGGATAAGGAGCGGTTATTACAGAGGTAATAACTTCCAAAACTCATCTAAAACTTTTGGGTTATCTCCCAATAAGTACTTTTCTTTAACACCTTTAAGTTAGGCATAAGCAAAAACTAAAATGGATAAAATAGAAGTAAGCGGAGATAATCATGGTGAAAGCATTGTTTTGTTCAATGAAATCCTTTTGTTAACAAGGTTGATCAGGTATTGTTACCAAAACAATTTCATATGAGACAAAACTTTGTATTCCACTAATGATTATGTTACCTCAACCTTGATAGCAATGGTCCCAATCATAATAGTTTCAAATTTTTCTCTTGGTATGGGACAATATATTTCTCCAACTTGAATGCCCTCAACATGTTCAATTGAATTCAAAACCATAATTCCTATCAATCTTCTTGGGGAAATAGATAGTATGTTCCTTGTCATTAACATTGAAGGTCACCTTCCCTTGATTACAATTAATAACAGCTCCTGCAGTATTTAAGAAAAGGTCTCCCAAGAATAATAGACATATTATCATCTTCAGGCATGATAGCTTGAGACGATGCTCACATAAGAAATATGAGTTCAAGTAAAAGAGAGCATCAAGAAGCAAATTCAAAACATATTTAAGTCTAACCCACTTCCTATGCATAGGAATCGTGTATGCAAATAAATTCGCAAGGAACAAAGTGACATGCATAGGAAGATAAAACAAGAGTGACTTCAAAACTTTTAGCACATAGAGATGTGTTTCAAAACCATGAAAGCTTCTACAACCATAATTTCCTCTCTCATAATAATTTTCAGTAGCCTCATGAATAAACTCAACAATATAACTATCACATAAAGCATGCTTTTCATGTTCTACAAAAACATAATTTTTATCAAGCTCAAAAATAGTGGGATTAAAACCTTCAAACCCACTTTTAACAATTCTATAACAAGATGATTGATCATCCAATATAGGACCATCGTCTAGAGCTTTATCATAAACAATTTCTAGGCAAAACTCTTTAGTACCATGCATCTCGAAGTTAGGCACAAATAAAGGATTATCACAGATAACATGAGCATAACATTCATCCTCCTTTGGTAAGCATGGGGGACAATCAAATAATGTAAGGGATAAAGAGTTACTCTTATTAGAAGGTAGGCATGGGTAGCTAATCCATTCTTCCTCCTTTTGTTCATCACTCTCCTCCTCTTTTTCATCTAATGAGCTTTCATGTTCATCAATTTCTTCCATAAGATCCTGCAAGGCATTAGTCTCTTCCATTTGTGGAAAGCATCTATTTAGATATTCAAGAATATAGCCATTCTCTTCGTTGTAATTATCAAAGCAAAATTTAAGTATATCATAAACCTCATGTTTATAAGGTGAATCATCAATATTTTCAAGAAAACTAGCATGTTCAAATGCACCCTTCCAAGCAATAAATTCCTCAATTTGTTCCACATCATAAAAGTCATAATTTTCCTTAACATAAGAAGATATGGTAAAATTATCATTATACTCACATTAAAAAGGGAGGTGTTTATACCTATTACAGCAACAAGATTTATCAAAGCAATAAGTAACATTATAAGTAGAGCACACGTTTCTAGCAATGGTATACAATTTATCAATTTGTTCCCATAAGTGTTTCCCTTTTTGTGACAAGCGGTGTTCCTTATAATAATATTTTTGATTTTCCGTGAACCCACCTTGCCAATAAGATTCAGTTTCAAAGAAACCAACCATTGACAACAAGCATGATAAAGCAAGACAATAACAGACCAGCGAAAATAACAACTAGAGTAGGAACTAATTTTTTTTGTATTTTTGATAAAGAAATAAGCAAACAAAGCAGAAATAAACTAAGCTTTAACACTAGTGATTCCAAGTGGACTTGATAAATAAATCTATTCTCCCCGGCAACAGCGCTAGAAAATAGTCTTGATGACCCACAAGTATAGGGGGTGTATCGCAATATTTTCGAGGGAAGTGAAACCCAATTTATTGATTCGACACAAGGGGAGCCAAAGAATATTTATAAGCCTTAACAACTGAGTTGTCAATTCAGCTACACCTGGAAACAATCTGGCTCACAACAGTTTATCAGTAGCAACAGTTTTGTAGTAGGAATAGTGAAGTAGCAGTAGTAAATTAAAGAGAGTAGTAACAATAGCAGTAAACAGTAGGATTCGAGTGCGGTAGGCATAGGGATGGATGGACGGGCTTTGCATGGACAAGAAAATTCACATAGCAATCAGAACATAGGGCAATTGCAGATAAATAAGATAAAGTATCCAAGTACTAAATAATCCTAGGCATGTGTTCCATATATAATCATACGTGCTCGCAATGAGAACTTACACAACATCTTTTGTCCTGCCAACCCGTTTGCAGCGGGGCCTCAAGCGAACTACTAGCAATTAAGGTGCTCCTTTTAATAGAGCACCGGAGCAAAGCATTAACACTCCGTGAACACATGTGATCCTCACATCAAAGCCATTCCCTCCGGTTATCCCGATTTTTGTCACCTCGAGGCCATTGGTTCCGGATAACAACATGTGTATACAACTTGCAGATAAGACCATAAACAATACTATCATAATGAATCAATAACATGTTCAGATCTGAAATCATGGCACTCGGGCCCTAGTGACAAGCATTAAGCATAACAAGTCGCAACAAAGTCATAAAGCACTAATAAAAGATACTAGGCACCATGCCCTAAAAATCCGATGCCATTACATGAATGATCTCATCCAATCCCTACCATCCCCACAGCCTACAGCGGGGGATTACTCACTCATAGATGGGGGAAACATGGATGGTCGATGGAGAAGCGATGGTGATGATGATGGCGATGATCTCCTCCAATTCCCCATCCCGACAGGGTGCCAGAACGGAGTTTTTGGTGCTGTTTCGTGGAATCTAGTGGTGGCGGCGGAGCGGGACTCCTTCTGGAAAAACGTCAAACCCCCTTTAGTTTTTAGGTCAGAAGGCATCTTATAGGCGAAGAGGGAGACCGAGGGGGTGCCGGAGGGGCCCACACCATGCTGGGCGCTGCCTGGGGTACCGCGCTGGGGTGGTGTGGCCAGGCCCTGGCCCTCCTCCGTCTTGTATTCTGGCTCCGTGAGTCTTCCTGTAAAATAGGAACTTTGGCTTTTGTCCCGTCCAATTCCGAGAATATTCATTTTCGGACTTTCGTGGAACCAAAAACAGCATAAAACAGGCAGCTGGCACTATGGCTCTTGTTAATAGGTTAGTCCAAGAAATCATATGAAAAGTACTCCAAAGTGTGGACGAAACATAAGAAAGTAGATAAAACCAAGCATGGAACATCAAAAATTATAGATACATTTGCAATGTATCAAGCAACATCACACATGGTCGAGAGGATACACCCATATTAGTCTATGACAAAAACATCACCGGCGTAAGAAGTCATGCTCCGGAGTTCCGCGAAGTCATACGGCGAGTACCACCCTTCACCAAAGACCGGGCGACTCCCTTCCTCCGTGCTCTCATCCTCCCACCGAATGGTGGTGTTCTGATGGTTTGATGTAAACACCATCAACGACGGGAACATCATCACAGTGACAAAAGCCACCTGCTCGGTCGGTATCTCCGCCCTCAGGTGCTTGATAGCGCCCGAGAAGGGGTTGTACAACCGGGTCTTGTACGGCTGCACCCTCTGTCCAAGCACAAGGAGGTCGCCGGTTGTGCTACCGACATAAAAGTACCTTCTAGAGATAGAGGGAGGAGAAACAGAGATTCAGTCAAGGTAAACAGACTGAAATTCAATCAAGGTAAACCATGGAGCAAAACCCTGGGAAACAAGTGGACAAAGAAATAGAACTTGAAAAACATATAGTATAGGATGTGAATGCAAAAAAGGATCACATATATACATATGAATATAAAGAAAGCACCTATGAATAACCCGGCTAATCTTCTTCTCAAGGTGGCGGCCAGTTCTCACGTTCAACAACGTGATGGCGGCGTCTTCTACCCGATACTCGTCTGACAACTGGTGCTCTAGAACAATCCAGTTGGCTGGCATAAAGCGCTCCTCCGTGAAGCCACGCCAGGCGCTATAGACTGCCCGAAAGGCGGCATAGTAGTCGAAGTCGTCCATCGAAAGAAAGATGTCACCTATCTTCTGGACGAGTCCCTTAGGGATACTAGCCCATGGCGAGTCCTCCTGCTTCTTGCCGGCCATGGATGATGGCATTCGTGTGGTCTCGGTCCCACCGACTGGCATAGGAAGCGGTTCCAGAGAAACACATTTAAACAAAGGCCTGGGGAATCCAAGCGAATCGTGTGGAAACGAGACGACGGCATGCACACAGCAACCGCAAGCACGTTTCATCAAACTGGCACGGGCATGCGCATGCCCACGCATACTAATTACGGTACAATGGTCGTGCACACACCAGCTTATGACTCCTGGGAGCATGCGTGTGTGTAGGTGTAGGATGATACTAGTAGTAGTAGTATTATCATAACCTCACTGTATTTAATTATCCCAAAATCTAAGAAGAAAACCTGCGCTCCCTGGTCCCTCAGGGCACACGCAAACGCAGGGCATTTTCCATTTTTTGCATGGCATTTTCCATTTTTCAATTCACTTTTTGGCTTTGCCCTTAGATGCTCACCATGTGGCCCCGGATGGGTTGTATGCTCCGTGGAGCTAAAAACCTCATGTTCTCTCAATAGCACGGTCGTTAATTATTGAGGTATATACTTTTTAGTCCCACAACTTGCACCGTGGGAGCATTTTTGTCCCACATCTTGCAAAGTGAGCAACACTAGACCCACATCTTGTAACTAGGAACATTTTAGTCCAATTCAATCAAATTTCTGTGATTTTGTCCAAATTCGTCGTAACTAATTCTGGAAGTGACATGTGGCATCATAATTTTTGCAAAATGACCCCTGTGTATTTTCTGCCTGCCAGTTGTGACCTTGGTATAACTTGACAGGAGGATCTGAATAAGAAAACAAATAAAAAAACTACCAATGCACTGTAGGGTATCGAACTGATTACCTGTGCTACTGAAGAAATCAACCTTGCCACTACAACATTCACACAGAAGTGATTAACTGAAAAGAGCTCTGTCTAGTTTGGATATTAAAAAATATGTGTTCTAGTATACAATAACAACTCAAATTTATTTCTTTTCATTTTTGCGAATAAGAAAAAACTCAAGTTTATTCTAGACACTGCAGCTAGCTACTAGGTTAACGACAAAGCTATACAATTGATATTATGGACCGTGCCAACATAGACGTGAGCATTTTTTGCGTTCGTGTGTGCTTTTTTATTGTATAAATAATTACTTCCCTCCAAGTACTCCTCGTCTGGCATAATTACATCCTCTCAAGTACTCTTCGCCTCACATGAGTAGTCGTGGGCATCTACCGGCATAGTGGCTTGGGGGTGTGTGTGTCGTTGTACAAAAGTGTTAAGTTCGAATCCATTCTCCTCTTAGAGATTTAACTATTTTAGTTGTACGTCTACTAACAGGTGGCCCACTTATCAGTCCACATAGGGACACAAATGACATAAAAAATATAGATGAGTCATTTAAAAAAAGTCAACATCATTTATGGACAAATTAAGTCAAATTCACTGAAATTCCATTAAATTGGACTAAAATGCTCTCGAGATATAAGTTGAGGGACTAGTATTGCTCATTTTTCAATATGTGGGACTAACATGCTCTCGCGGTGCAAGATGTGGGTCTAAAGGTGTATATACCTCTTAATTATTTTACAACCTCAATTGCTAGGCCGGAGGACCAATTAATGCTCCTCGTTTTGCTCAATTACTCCTCTAGTTGACCGTAAAATATGAACCACCACGTCGTGTAATGCTCCTGGCCAATCATGTTGTTAAAACGGGAGTGCATCCATTGGCTTGCATGTTTTCAATTAGATGCGGTGGCCACGTGCATTGGCTGGATTTTAGGATTACTACTGCATGCAATAACTAGCTATAAAGCGAGTAGGTGAAGTTAATTCTCCGAACTAGTACTACTCCGGCCTAGTAATACCGAACAGAGGGAGTACCCAAGTGTGGTTATATGGATGATCAGTTGATGTGACTCTCGGCCATGAATTCCTGACCATATAGCCGTACGGTCTACCACCTTTTTTAGTACTACTACTAGTAGTACATGGACGCTAGCAAAATTCAAAATCTCAATCGAGCGGCAAAATCACACACACCAACTTTGAAGCATTTCCCTCCTAACTGTTTCAAAAACTTTGAGCTAAAATCTCCCATCTAGGGAGTACCATTTTTATATTATTATTATCAGATGGGAGCTTGTCAAATTCAAAATCTCAATCGAGTGGCAAAACCACACACCCACTTTGAAGCATTTCCAGCCCCTCTGTTTCAAAAACTTTGAGGCACAATCTCCCACCGGGGGAGTACCATTTTTGTATTATTATCAGAAGATGGGCGCTAGTCAAATTCAAAATCTCAATAGAGCGACAAAACCGCACACCGACTTTGAAGCATTTCCCGCCCGTCCGTTTCAAAAACTTTGAGGCAAAATCTCCCACCAGGGCAGTACCATTTTTGTATTATTATCCGATGGGCGCTTGACAAACTCAAAATCTAAATCGAGCGGCTAAACCATACACTGATTTTGAAGCATTTCTCGCCCATCAGTTTCAAAAACTTTGAGGCAAAATATCCCACCAGGGCAGTACCATTTTTATATTATTATTAGATGGACGTTCGCCAAATTCAATATCTCAATCAAGCGGCAAAATCACACACCAATCTTGAAGCATTTCCCGCCCCTCAGTTTCAAAAACTTTTGACTTCAAAATTCCGATTCTACTCATTGTTCTAACGACCTATGGGCAAGCTAAAGTCGGTAGCTTGGGGGCTCGGTCGTAATTTATGTTTCTGTTCACCTCCTTAGTACGGATTTGCCCAGATTTTCCCGATGGTCCTTCCAAAAATCCAAGCCCCCTCTCTCCCAGGCCCTCACCTCCATGACCACGACGCGCACTGGCCAGCGGCAATTCCAAGGCGGCCAGACCCGCTTAAGCGGCGGTCTCGTGCACCGCCACAGAGCCGCTTCACCGATGCTCACCCACCAGATCTGCTTCACCGGGTCTCTTCCACTGCACCGGAGCTGCGGTGTCGTTCACCACGCTGATGGCGTCATCGACTGCCCAAGCTCTGCTTCCTGGCTGCCGAAAGGTACCCAACCGTACCGGATCCGCTTCATTGGTGTACACCGGACCTGATCTAGTTCAGGGAGTTCCATGTCCACCGCTCTAGGCCAGCTGCTCGGACGTTGCTGTTCACTGAACTGGATCTGCCTTAGCGACGCTCTCGTCAACCGTGCTCAAGCCAGCATTGACCGCCCAAGATCTGCTTCCCCGACGCCAACAGCCACCGCAACCGCATCACCCTCGGTGACCTGGACGTCACCCGCACGGTACCAATGATGCTTAGACGCCTCTCCAACCAAGGTTAACCAGATCTGCAACCCATTTTTGTTTTGTCAGTAGTATAGCAGGTTCAAGCCTGTCACAGTGAACTGCATTTTTGTCATCGTGCTCGTACATACAAGTCAGTGGGCATGCCTGTTCTTTGTGCTAGTACATACAAGGTCATTAGACATGTTGTTTTGTATTCGCTGCTACAAATTTCAAGTCATGGACATGTCTGTTATTTTGTCATACACATGTTCTTAGCTACTCCATACAACGGTAATTGCCTACTACCATGTAATTCTTGGAAAATCTGAAGTCAGCGGAAAATATTAGTGTGGATTACCTGCTCTACAATTGCTGAATCTATTTGGTTCGTCCTAAGATCAGTTCCTGCTATTATTTCCTCCCTGGCATCGTTTTGCTATCCTGTAGTAGCCATTTAAACTCTTCATACTAATTCGATTATAATTTTGTTGTTGCCATCTGCTTCTTCAAAAGCTGCATCACTAACTATTTCCTTTTTCTTGCATATAGCTCAAAATGGAACAATGAACATGTTGATTTGCATACCCTATTCTGCAGGTTCACAAGGGATGCCATTAATTCCTTATCTGGTGCTGGTTCATCCTGACAATAACATAACTGTCCTCTACTACGTAGTTCACTCGTGGTTTGCATTCCTGCTCTAGATGTTCTCTTATGATGCCATTATAATTTCTATCTGGTTGATTCTTAGCTATGAAAGTAACTACATGCCATTGTGTAGCTCACCGCAAATTCTGAGTCACCCAATGACTATGCATTCCAGGAGATGCCACTGCTTCCATATATATTTGCTGAAATGACCTCGCTTGTTTATATTTGCTGAAATTCTAAGAAACACTTTGTTTGATTGCTCATTTCATTCTAGGCACACTTGTCTAATGCTTGTTTGTCCTGCTCTACAGGTTCACGAGCGATGCCATTATATCTTGCATCTGGTTCTGGGTCTAGTTCATCCTAAGTCACGACATAACTATCCTCTGCAATATATAGTTCATTCGTGGTTTGCATTCCTGCTCTAGAAGTTCTTGTATGCTGTGGTTATAATTTCTATCTGGTTCATTCTTCGCTATGACAGTAACTGCATGCCATTTTGTGTCTCAGCGTAAATTCCGAGTCACCCGGCGTCTCTTGCATTTTAGGGTATAGAATTGCTTCCATATATATTTGTTGAAATGACCTGGCTAGTTTATTTTTGCTGAAATTCTAAGCCACACACACATTTTTTGATTACTCGTTTCACGGTAGGCACACTTTTTTAATGCATGCTTGCTTGTCCTTTTTGTTTGTCGTGTTGGTCAATAATTGAACCATTGACCAGTTGTAAACTCCAGATCATAGCTCCTGTCATATCATTCAAATGAGTAGTTTGTCTTGTTTGATGTATTAACTTGTTATTACTTAGTTTCAGGGTGCAATTATTATTATCGCCACCTAAGAGGGGGCTGTAAGATCATGTCTCCTCCACTATAGCTGTCACACTCAAAGGAAGATGCAAGTGATCAATTGAGAACTCTGCTATCAACTTGATTGTTAACTGAAATGTCGATTTTTCTTTCTCTTGATTTGATAATATGTAATAATTTTAAGAAGTTTGGAGCTGATGTAATATCTAGATAACTCGTGTAAGCCATGTATGCATTTAGTTGACGTTGTCCACATATGCGGTAGTCGTTACAGTAACTACGCCAGGCAGGTCGATTAGGGAACAGTACCGTGCTTTGTTATTGGCCCGTCGTGTATTCGGCCAACAATGAACAGTAAAAAATGCTGGATTATATAGAAGTTTTATGATATTCGCATGGACTTTAGAAAAGGCCAAAACTGTAAAAGGCCGTAAACATAATGGGCCGACCTACAAGTTGTAACAAGACGTAAGGTAACAGGCCGTAATGGTAACATGTCATAACAGTAACATGCCATAATAGTAACAGGCCTTAACAGTAGCAGGCTGTAACAGAAATAGCCCATCGCAGTAACAGGCAAAAAACCGTTAAATCCAAGAACAGTAACATGCCAAAACAGTAGCCGGCCTCAACAGTAAAAGGCCACAACAGTGAAAGGCCAGAATAGTGACAAGCCAGAACAGTAACGACCCGAGAAATTTGTAGGTGAGGGCAGTAACAGGCTGACACATTTACTAGACTAGAACAGTAAAGGGCCACTTGTGGGCCTGAACAGGTAAAGCCTGGAAAAGTGAAAGGCTAGGACAGTAACATGCCTGAACGATGTGGGCCATCTCGCATAAGGGCCGTCGAGGCGCCCACGATGGGCTGCGATAAACAGTGATGGGCCACCTGCAGGCCTTAAATGTACAAGAGCAACTTGGCGCAGGTTGCTAATGGGTCGCATAGTGTTGGACCATCATGGGCCTTTAGGCCGAAATAGAATTGGGCCTGAAAGTTCACGGGTCGCTGCTGGCTGCAACTTTGGGCCCATTTCAAACAGTGCAGAACAAAATAGTA
Organism: Avena insularis; assembly: GCA_023614405.1. Lineage (NCBI taxonomy): Eukaryota > Viridiplantae > Streptophyta > Magnoliopsida > Poales > Poaceae > Avena > Avena insularis. The sequence goes on from CM042694.1 coordinate 516,565,626, forward strand.
ATAGGCCATCTTCTTATTGGGCTCCCCTAATGGGCCAGCCCAGTTAGTATTTAGCAGGCCTTGGCCGGGCCTGGCTTCTACCACGGTTTCTATGGCTGTTAACAGTGGTAAATGGCCGCTAACAGCGGATGCCACTTGGCAGTTTGCATAACGTCAGCAGTCAACACGGCTGGCGAACAGATCTACGATGGAACAAGTTTTCGTGGCTGAAGGTTGCGATCCGCCACGGTCAGGAAAAAAACCATGGTAGATTCTTTTGTGACGGAGCTTTTACCACGAAGGGAATCCGTCATAGAAGACTTTTTAGCCATAAAAACAGGCCTTCATCCACGAATATCATCCATTGTAAAAGACAACTTTTCTTGTAGTGTAAGGACTTTGGGAAATATTTATAAGAGGCAAGGCATATTAAAAGAATTCTTGAAATGGGTGGACAAGTATTCATCCACACTATGTGCCTCTTATCAATTATGTTGTGATTGTTGCGGATCTCCAGATCACCTCACTTATCAATGTAAGTATAATTATTTTGATACTGAACTAGAAGGCTATAATAGAGATGAGTTTAAATGCCTTGCTGGGGAGGACACATTATAATTTGTTCTTTTTACTGGTTGCAAAGAGTTGTTATTTCATTTAAGAGATATACAGGTAGAAAGTAAACCACACGATATGATCTATAAAGAATTTCACCCTATATTCTGCTATGGCCAAGATAACTTTCATGATAATTGTCAACACCCAGATTTTTAATCCCAGATGCCTGTTATGCCATACATCGCAATCCTAGGATTACCATTTTTGCGAGACATAATAGATTGGATATCACAGTACAACATCCATTACAAACCATAATAAGGTCTTACACAAATAAAAGGATCTCCTGATCTAGTCTTAATACAAACAAGCAGCGGAATAATAAGCATAGCAGCGGGCTCCATCTTTAGTGTCACATGCAATGCTGACGATGGGAGATGATCCTAGTTGTCGTATCCATCCTGTTGTCCATCTTCCTGATAGTCCTCCTCATAGTATGGCCACAGGAATAGCCAGGGACAAAGCCATGAGTACTCTTTAAGTACTCGCAAACTATCACTAACAATTAAGGTGATTCTAGTAGGAATCCTAAGCTCTAAGTTTATTTGCAAAAAGCCAGATTTATCTAAACTAAGTTCAAAAGTAAAGAAAATTAAGTAAAAGTTCTAAATCACTTTAAGTTGGGAACCTAGTTTTCACCTTCACAACCCTGTTGTGGTCAGGTCAAAATCATAGATCACTTCACAAGTCATTTAGGAAAACATCTAACGACGGAACAGTATGGCCACTCCAACTGTCCATGACCGCAGACGCGGCTATTCGTATAGTTTGACCCTCTATAGAGGTGATACACTTTCACCACAAAATTCGATACATTCGTCAGGGATAACCTTGAATCATCATACTTAGTATCCGGATAATCAATCATAACCTTTCTTCTACACACTCTAGTATAAGCACCTCCCCTATGAGCTTGGCCCCCCAACCATGGCCATCTGCCATCCTAAGCACTGCATAGGTGGACATAATCAAGAGGTAGCCCCAGCTCAAACCTCCTGCGAGAGGGAACCCATACTAATGCATATAAACTTCCAGCTAAGCCTTACCCAATTCGGGTATTGTGGTTGTATGGTAAAATTGGAACGGTATCGCATCCTAACCCAACCATCAATTTTTATAAAGGGCTAAGGCTCACGCCTCAACATTTTCATCATCAAAAATCCATTTGTGTTTCTCAACACATGTCAAAACATTTCAATAGAATGACTCATCATTCCAAGGTTTTCATAATCATTTTCACCAAGTATTCCCATCTAAAGTGATCAAGTTTTATGCTTAGCACTAGCCACTAAGGTTAAGAGTGTTCACTAATGAGGGATGCTAATCTCAATCTCATGCCATAGAATGACATCTAGTATAGGCCTAGTTTTATACTCTTTATGCTATTTATACTACTTTCCAAAACCTCACACAACATTATCTAAAAGTAAAGAACTTTGGTAAAGTAAAAGAGTAAAGCTTGCAAGTAAAACTTGGGACGGGTATAAATCAAAGGTATATAACCAAAGCATGCCTAATGCATCTTGCTTAGGTTATCTTGCAATTAGTGATGGCTTGCCTTGATTGGTGTAGTGATTGAAGTTTTCTTCGTCTTCTTTGGGGTAGAACTCCTCCTCCTCGTATCCTTGGTCGGTACTATCGTCTATAGATAAATACGGGGTACACAATCACCAAACAATACTTAACTAATTCTATTTAGCACACTAAGGCTCACACTTGATGATCTAGTATCATCACAATCATCACATAAATTAAAGAACTAGTTTTATTTAGTTTATTTGAGAAAAGTAATTTCTACTCATTGAAATTAATTAATATTTAATATTCTCCAATTAAAATATGGTATCATGTTAACACATGTCATCGCCATATATTCTAATACACGGGAATGTGATTTAAGGGGTTGGTCACATTTTATAAAGTTTAAAATTATTATTTAATAGATTTAAAGTGACTAGAAATGCCCTAATAGTATTCTTTTGGTACTAGTCCAATGTCACTACATGCAAATCTAAATATTTTTATATATTCAGATAGATATTGTAAAATGTGATTTTTGAGAGTTGGAATCAACTCAAAAGCTATTATGGTTGATTTTTGAATAATGTTTGAAATTGCAAAAGTCTCTGCCTTGTTATTTTTGCTAAAGATTATCTCTAACTCCAAATGATTTAAATCCAACGGGCTTGGATAGATAATTTAATTATCTTTATGACAAAATTTGAATCATGCAATTTGGTTAAGTGAAACTCTCTGAATTGATTTTTGAATATGTGGACAAAATAGGATTTCATCTAAAAAGGAAAATCAACATTTGAATTTCCTGGGCTGCGCGGGAAATCTAAACGGGCTGGCCTAGCTGTACTACGCGACGCAGCGGGCTGCTGACAGATGGGGGCCACTAGTCAGCGACTTAGTTTAACCGAAACGGTATCTAAGCATCTGGACCGTGCGATCCTATTCTAATCCAACGGCCGAGCGTCATCGTCGATGACGAAGAGCTTCGGCGAGGAATGTGACCTAGCGCGGTGGTGGGGGTCTCGCGGGGCTCACCTAGGCTCCAGCTAGGGTCAGCGACAGGGGAAAATGACGAGGTAGACGACAGCGAGGCGAGGCACAGTCACGACAGGGCTTGGGGTGGTCGGAATCAACGGCTCCCTTCTCCTCCAACAACGGCGGGCTCCGATGAAATTCTAGCGTGGCGGTGCTCTCCTTGCTCCGGGAAGAAGTGGGGAAGGTCAGTGAGGAGTGGGGTGTGAGGTGGTGTGGAGAAATGGGGGTGGAGAGGCCCTTTATTTATACACCGACGAGGTGACCGAGAGGGATGGGTTGGCGTCTTCGGTGAGGACGGTACAACGAGCTAAAGGCATGGGAGAGGGTGTAGGATGGTGCGGTGCTCCCTGGCGGTTCTCACGGAAGTAAGGGCATGGCACATGGCGGTCTAGTTTGGTCTGGCGTGTGCGACGCTCCGCGCGGGCAGGCGGCATTCTCGACGGCGCGCGGGAGCTACGGGTCACGCGGCGGCGAACAGGGGTGTCTGCCGGGTTGGTGTGATCATGGCGGGGCTGCATCTGCGCGGTGAGGGAAAGGCGCGAGCTGGTCGGGTGCGGCACACTGGCGCGCTAAGAGCATGGCACAGAGGCGTAGAGCACGGCGGTGCTAGGGTGGTCCACGGTCGGGTTGCGATCGTGGGCTGGACAGGGGGTAGCGGTAGGCTGCGGCGATGCTCCTGGACATCCTGGTTGGGTGCAGGGCTGTCTGGAGCGAGCTGGCCTTGGTCGGCCGGCGACAACCACAAATGGGCGGCACTCCATTGTGCTCCACGACGAAGGGGGGGTTGGTCTGGGTGCTGGTTGGACTTAGAGGGGACAGGGGAGTTATGGGGAGATCAATTGGTCGTTTAATTACTATTTAAATAGTGAAGTTAGGATGAAGCTTAATCTGTGCTAACCAGGTGTTTGATGAAATGTCTGCATGAAAGATACTTTGGAATTTTTGATTCAAATTTTTTGAGTGGTTTGATCTTAAGATTGAATAACTATGTTTGCTTGGAGAGGTCAAAGGGAATTGATTTGGTAGGTTTTTGGAAAAGTGGGATCTTAACATATGAATGAGATTCAATTTTCCATTGTCCATTTAATTAATTTGCAATATGTTTTTGTAAGTTTGTAAAATGGGCCTTGATACACTTTTACTTGGTCTAGCGAGGGGTGAAAAAAATAAAATAGTTTCTGTTAGAAATTCTCTTCGAGGAACACCTAAAGTGTCCTAGTGGTTTACTTTGGTCAAAATGACCATTTGCTTTATTTATTCTTATTTGATTTCTTTCTCTTTGGATTTTGTTTGTAAATGGTCTAGATGATGTGGCATTCACCTTTAAACCATTTCAAAACATTTAGAACAATCAAGCATGGCATATAGACTCAATTCTATACTAATGCAAACACATATGCATTCATATTCATTTTCTTAATAAAAGTTTTTGTTAACCCTAAATTGGGTGATTAGAACTTGATAATCTTAATTATAAGATTTGGGGTGTTACAAACCTTCCCTCCTTAAACAAAATCTCGTCCTGAGATTTAAGAAAAACTTGGAACTAAAGAGATCTGGAAACTCAGTCCTAATATAATCTTCTCGCTCCCAGGTAGCTTCTTCTTTGGTATGGTTGCTCCATTGGATCTTGAGAAATTTGATACTCCGGGTCCTGGTAGTGCTGAAGGCTTCTTCCAAGATACGAATGGGCACTTCACGATACATCAGATCCTTGTTGATATCAATGGCTCGGTGATCGATGTTCTTGAACACTTTGGTCTTCTCTGGAACTTCTAAGCATTTGCGAAGTAACGAGATATGGAACACATTATGGATGGCTGACATCTCCTCTGGTAGTTCCAGTTGATAAGAGACTTCTCCTCGATGATTCATAGTCTTGAAGGGTCCAATATATCTGGGGGCTAACTTTCCTTTCAGCTAAAAATGTTGCATTCCTTTCAATCGCGAAACCTTGAGATACACAAAATCTCCGACATTGAAAGTCAGGTCTCTACGTCTCTTGTCGGCATAACTCTTCTGTCTAGATTGGGCGGTCTTGAGGTGCTCATGGACTTTGTGAACCTTCTCTTTGGCTTCTCATAGGATGTCGGGTCCGAAGATCTGACTCTCTCCTACTTGCGACCAATTCAATGGGGTACAGCACTTTCTTCCATACAGAAATTCAAATGGGGCCATTTGCAAAATGGCTTGATAGCTGTTGTTTTATGAGAATTCTACGAAAGGCAGACAATCTTACCATTTTGATCCATACTCTAGAACACAAGCTCTCAACATATCTTCTAAGATCTGGTTGACTCTTTCAGTCTGTCCATCGGTATGCGGGTGATAAGCTGTGCTGAAATTCAACTTGGTTCCTGATCCTTCTTGGACTTTCTGCCAAAATCTTGAGGTAAATTGGGTTCCTCGATCCGATACTATGGTCTTCGGGGTTCCATGCAAACTGACTATTCTAGCAATGTACAACTCGGCTAGCTTCAAACGTTGTTAGGTTATCTTGATAGGCATAAAATGGGCTACCTTTTATAATCTATCAACTATGACCCAGATAGAGTCATTTCCCCTACTAGAAGTAGGAAAACCGGTGATAAAGTCCATTCCGACGGAATCCCATTTCCATTCTGGAATCTGCAATGGTTGCAACAGTCCTGCAGATCTCTGATGTTCCGCTTTGACTCTCTGATAGGTATCACACTTGGCTATGTAGCTTCCGATTTCTCTCTTCATCTTGTGCCACCAAAATTGCTCCTTCAAATCCTGATACATCTTCGTTCCTCCGGGGTGAATAGAATAAAGAGTATCATGAGCTTCATGCATGATAACTTGCTTCAGCTCCGAATCTGCTGGCACACAAATACGTCCTTTGTACCACAAAACTCATTCTTCATCTTCGGTGAATCTAGGTACCTTTCCTGTACCAATACGACGTTTGATTCTGTCGATACTTGCATTTCCCTTCTGTGCTTCTTTGATTTGGCTAATCAAAGTGGGTTGAAGTTCAATGCTAGCTAAAAATCCTTTGCTAACTAGCTCTATTATAAACTGCTCCAACTCCTCATGCAAACTTGGCTGGGCTTCTTTGATCATGGTGTTTAATCTACACGGCAATCTGCTAAGAGCATCTGCTACCACATTGGCTTTGCCGGGGTGATAGTGAATGTCAAGGTCATAATCCTTGATTAACTCTATCCATCTCCTTTCCCTCATATTTATCTCCTTCTGGGTGAAGATACTTCAGACTCTTGTGATCCGAATAAATCTCACAGCGGTTACCCATAAGGTAATGACGCCATGTCTTAAGAGCTAAAAATACAGCTGCTAATTCAAGATCATGGGTAGGGTAGTTTTGCTCATGCTGCTTCAGTTGTCTGGACAAATATGCGACGACTTTGCCTTCTTGCATCAACACACATCCGAGACCAACCTTGGATGCATCACAATACGCATCAAAAGGCTTCTTGATATCTGGCATAATCAATATTGGGGCTGAAATCAATCTCTTCTTGAGTTCTTGAAAACTTGCTTCACATTTGTCGGTCCATTCAAACTTCTTGTCTTTCTTCAACAATTGGGTCATCGGTCTTGCGATGCTCGAAAATCCTTCTACGAACTTGCGGTAATATCCCGCTAATCCGAGAAATGCACAGACTTGGGTTTGAGTGGTCGGGGCTTCCCATTCTTCAACATCTTTGATCTTGGCAGGATCAACAGCGTCTCCTCCTACCGACACAATATGTCCGAGGAATCCTACTTCTTTCAGCCAGAACTCACATTTGCTAAACTTCGCATACAACTAATGCTCTCTAAGGGTTTTGAGGATGGTTCTCAGATGTTGCTCATGGTCGTCTTCTGACTTGGAATTAGAATATCGTCGATAAAAACAATGACAAACTTATCCAGAAAGTTCATAGAAATCTTATTCGTGAGATTCATGAAATAAGCGGGGGCATTGGTTAATCCAAAAGACATGACCGTATACTCATACAATCCATATCTGGTGGTAAAGGCGGTCTTTGGAATATCCGTTGCACGAATCTTGAGTTGATGATAACCAGTCCTAAGATCAATCTTAGAAAACACTCTGGCACTAGTCAACTGATCAAACAGATCCTCAGTCTTGGGAAGTGGGTACTTGTTTTTGATGGTGACATCATTCAGCTTCCGGTAATCCGTGCACAAATGGTTACCTCCATCTTTCTTGTCCACAAACAGAACATGTGATCTCCATGGCGATGCGCTTGGTTGAATCAGACCTTTCTCTAGCATAGCATCAAGTTGCTTCTTCAGCTCCACTAATTCAGAGGGGTTCATACTATAAGGTCTCTGAGCTATGGGTCCGGTTCCAGGAATTAGTTTAATAATGAACTCAATATCCTGATCTGGGGGCATACTGGGCAATTCATCTGGGAATACGTCGGGGTATTCACAGACTACTCTTACTTGGTCTATGGTTGGTTGGGCTAGACTCTTGTTGCATTTGAATTGACGGGGCAAGGTTTCAAAAACATGCTCTATTGATACTCCCGATCTACTGGTCATGGTTATGGCTTTCTTGGCACAACCGATCAATCCTTTATGTTTCGACATCCAATCCATTCCTAGTACTACTTCCAAACCTTTGGTTCCAAGTACTATTATATTGGCATAAAAATCTATCCCATGGATTCTGATAGGTACAACCTTGCAAATTTTTCTAGCTTTGGTGGTTGAACCAAGTATTTGAACTATCATAACATGCTTCAATTTTGTTGGTTGAATCTTACTAGTGCATGCAAATTCTTCTATAACAAATGAGTGCGATGCTCTAAAATCAAACAACACTCTTGCAAGTACTGAGTTAACAGAAAACATACCCATCACAACATCGGGCGCTTCCTGTGTTTCTTCAGCATTCATGTGGAACAGGCGGCTGTTGCGGTTGAGCGAATTCCCTAGGGCAAATCTTCTTCCAGGCCGAACACGGCACTGCTGCTGAGCAGGGGCATTCACGTTGGTGGTGGCTGCAAGCTTCTTGGGACACTCGTTGGAGTAGTGACCCTTGACTCCACATTCAAAGCAAGTAATCTGGGACTTGTCTTTGGCGGCAACAGGCACAACATTGCTTCTAGTCCTTAGGGCAGTATTGTTGTTGTTGTTGTTGTTGTTGTTGGACCTGGGCGGTGCACGGTTGAAGTTGTTGGAGTTGCCGGGATTGTTGTTGTGGTTTCCTCCGGTCTTCAAGTTTCCTCCGCTACGATTGGGGTAGCTTGGACGAGACATCGGGGGTCTATTATTTCTTGGGGCATATCCTGCAGATGGGTTGGGGCGATACTTCTGGTATTGTGGGACCCGGTCTGGTGCATCATCCTGCGCTTGTGGTTGTCATTGGCTTGGTTTATCTTCCCTTCCATCTGGATGGCAGAGTCTACTAGCTCTTCTAGGTCTTCAAAACGGATGTTGACTAACACAGTCTGCATCTCATCATGCAATCCTTTCAGGAATCTTTCTTTCTTCTTGGCATCAGTGTTGATCTCATCAGAGGCATACCTAGCAAGGGACAGAAATTTGTCATGGTATTCAACTACCGTCATCCTTCCTTGCTTCAATGCTCTAAACTCATCTATCATTCTGGTGACTAAACCTTGCGACACATGGGTCCGGCTGAACTTGATTTTGAAAGCTTCTCAAGTCATTATCTTACCGTGGTTCATAGTACGGGTGCTATTACACCAGGCTCTTGCATCTCCTACCAGATAGTGACTGGCAAACAGTACCTTCTCGTTGGCGTCAACTCTTGCGACTTCCAGATTATTCTCCATGGTTTGCAGCCAGTCATCAGCATCTAAGGGATCCTCATATTTGTTAAAGATAGGGGGATTGGTATTCTGAAAGTTCTTAAGCTTGGATCCATGATGATCCTGATTTCCATGGCCTTGATTATTATGGGACATCTGAGCTATCTATTGAAGAGTGGCTAGGTTTACTTGGCGCTCGACTCTACTAGCTTCACGGTATGAAACTAGCATCTGCAGAATCTGTAGCATCGGGTCCTGGGATGAGTTGCTTCCTCCGGGGTTTCCACGAGTCATCTGAAGATTGAGATAGATAATGAGGTAAGAGGGAAAGTTCTAGGGTTCATGGTTTTGTTTCAAAAGCTTTAAAATTTGATTTTGAACGCAGGTTTTGCAAACTAAACTCCTTCTCATTCATTCATTCAAGCACACAATACAACACACACCACAACATACATGGAAAACATATGGTTTTAAGAACCATTCTGTGAACTAAGATACAGTGGGACCGATACAACTCATTCCTACGGTAGTGATCAAGTGCATCTACTCATCATCAATGAAGTCAGAATCATCATCATTGGTGTAGAAATCCATGGCATCATCCTCCAGGTAGTCGTTGTCATCACTGAGGTACGAGTGAAGATCTCCCTGGATGTCTTCACCTTCTTCCTCTTCTTCTTTTGCTTCAAGGTGGACTTCCTGTTCACGGATGGTCTTCTCGAGGGAGGCTACCTTCTTGCAAAGACAAGCGATGGTGCGATCCTTCTTCTCGCATTGACGACGAAGTGATTGGCGATCCTTGACGAGCATGGCGAGAGTCTGGTCCTTCTTGGCGGTTGTGGCAAGGTTGTGGTTGGCGTAGGCTCAAGCATTGTCTAATTCCTTCTGCCTATCATACAGTAGGAAGTCAAGATTCTCCACCCGGCGCTTCATTTCCGGGTGACTTGGCATCTCCAATGGCATTCCCATAGAATCACGCCTTGCAAAGTGTGCAAAGCGAGTTCCCTAGATCAAGTTGATGTTTTGCCCACACAGACGGGCATGAGCTTCATGCATAGCCCTGGCTAATCCGTCTAGCCAGTTGTTCTCTCGCACGATGAATTGAATCTTCTCAGAAAGGGTGCTTCCATCTTGCCTCTGAGATCTGCAACTATCAGCCATTGTAGATCTCCTCCTGGGTAATCCTTGAGTTGTGCCCCAAAGAATTCCGGATGCGGACACTCAAGATACTCAGACAGTGCATCGAGATCCCTCTCAAAGATCAGCTGGCCTCTGTTGCCCAACTGGTAGAACTTGCAATACTGAACTTCCATCTATAAGAATTTAGGATGAGTAAGTTAGTGAGGTCATCAAGTGTGTCAAATTTTATGCAGGAATGTAAGAGTTTTTGATGAACATGATTTTTTTTGAAAGAATCAAGGATAAGAGTGGGAATATGTTTTCATAAATACTCACTTCTTTTGTTTTGAAACTAAATTTTTGTTGGGATGTCCATTCTAACTAGGGTATCCTATGGTCAGGATGGCTCTGATACCAACTTGTCAACACCTGAATTTTTAATCCTAGATGCCTATTATGCCATACATCGCAATCCCAGGATTACCATTTTTGCGAGACATAACAGATTGGATATCACAGTACATCATCAATTACAAACCATAATAAGGTCTTACACAAATAAAAGGATCTCCTGATCCAGTCTTAATACAAACAAGCAGCGGAATAATAAGCGTAGTAGTGGGCTCCATCTTTAGTGTCACACGCAATGCTGACGATGGGAGATGATCCTAGTTATCGTAGCCATCCTATTGTCCATCTTCCTGATAGTCCTCCTCATAGTCCGGCCACGGGAATAGCCAGGGACAAAGCCATGAGTACTCTTTAAGTACTCGCAAACTATCACTAACAAGTAAGGTGATTCTAGTAGGAATCCTAAGCTCTAAGTTTATTTCCAAAATGCTAGATTTATCTAAACTGAGTTCAGAAGTAAAGAAAATTAAGTATAAGTTTTAAATCACTTTAAGTTGGGAACCTAGTTTTCATCTTCACAACCCTGTCGTGGTCAAGTCAAAATCATAGATCACTTCACAAGTCATTTTGGAAAACATCTGACGACGGAACAGTATGGCCACTCCAACTGTCCATGACCACGGACGCGGCTATTCGAATAGTTTGACACTCTGCAGAGGTGGTACACTTTAACCACAAAATTCGATACATCCGTCAGGGATAACCTTGAATCATCATACTTAGTATGCGTATAATCAATCATAACCTTTCCTTTACACACTCTAGTATAAGCACCCCCCCTATGAGCTTGGCCTCCCAGCCATGGCCATCTGCCATCATGGGCACTGCATAGGTGGACATCATCAAGAGGTAGCCCCAGCTCAAACCTCCTCCGAGAGGGAACCCATACTAATGCATATAAACTTCAGGCTAAGCCTTACCCAATTCAGGTATTGTGGTTGTACGGTAAAATTGGAATGGTATCGCATCCGAACCCAACCATCAGTTTTTATAATGGGCTAAGGCTCATGCCTCACCATTTTCATCATCAAAAATCCATTTGTGTTTCTCAACATATGTCAAAACATTTCAATAGAAGGACTCATCATTCCAAGGTTTTCATAATCATTTTCACCAAGTATTCCCATCTAAAGTGATCAAGATTTATGCTTAGCACTAGCCACTAAGGTTAAGAGTGTTCACTAATGAGGGATGCTAATCTCAATCTCATGCCATAGATTGATATCTAGTATAGGCCTAGTTTTATACTCTTTATGCTATTTATACTACTTTCCAAAACCTCACACAACATTATCTAAAAGTAAAGAACTTTGGTAAAGTAAAAGAGTAAAGCTTGGAAGTAAAACTTGGGATAGCTATAAATCAAAGGTATATAACCAAAGCATGCCTAATGCATCTTGCTTAGGTTATCTTGCAATTAGTGATGGCTTGCCTTGATTGATGCAGTTATTGAAGTTCTCTTCGTCTTCTTCGTCGTAGAACTCCTCCTCCTCGTATCCTTGGTCGGTACTATCGTCTATAGATAAATACAGGGTACACAATCACCAAACAATACTTAACTAATTCTATTTAGCCCACTAAGGCTCACACTTGATGATCTTGTATCATCACAATAATCAAATGAATTAAAGAAATAGTTTTTATTTAGTTTATTTGAGAAAAGTAATTTCTACTCATTGAAATTAATTAAGATTTAATATTCTCCAATTAAAATATGGGATCATGTTGACACATGTCATCACCACATATTCTAATACATGGGAATGTGATTTAAAGGGTTGGTCACATTTTATAAAATTTAAGATTATTATTTAATAGATTTAAAGTGACTAGAAATGCCCTAATAGCATTCTTTTGGTACTAGTCCAATGTCACTCTATGCAAACCTAAATATTTTTACATATTCAGATAGATATTATAAAATGTGATTTTTGAGAGTTGAAATCAACTCAAAAGCTATTATGGTTGATTTTTGAAAAATGTTTAAAGTTGCAAAATTCTCTGTTTTGTTATTTTTGCTAAAGATTATGTCTAACTCCAAATGATCTAAATCCAACGGGCTTGGATACATAATTTAATTATCTTTCTAACAAAATTTGAATCATGCAATTTGGTTAAGTGAAACTCTCTGAATTGATTTTTGAATATGTGGACTCATATAGGTATGCCGTATGGGCACCTACTATTTGACTACCTTTTGCGGCCCGATGGAAGGCCCACTCGAAGATATATCAAGGTCCATGATGCCTATGACAGTTCGACTGGTATGAAGATCATATGGACACGGACGCCCAAACGTACAAGACAAGGAAAGCTCAAGACTAGAGTTTGAATCTAACTTGTAACCAACTCGTATTGGTACCTGAGACCTAGCCTCCCCATATATAAAGGCTAGGAGGGTCCAACGAGAAGGCAATCACAACTCCTACAATAGATAACCACAATAGACAATAGATCTAGACATCGATCTCTCGCACATACGCCAGAATTTGCGCAACATCGCCATCAGTGACCTTGTAATCCTTCGGATCATCATCAATCAAGAGCAGACAAGCAGGAGTAGGGTCCTCTATGAGGCTTGAACCTGGGTAAACCTTATGTCCCTGTATTCTTGTTTGCTATCCGATCGAGACTTCCAGCGCACCCTAATTCTTCGAACCTAAGTCCATAACAATGGGCATTGATGAGTTAAACCCTCGTCAATTGGCGCCGTCTGTTGGAACTAGGCGAGCTGATGTTACGATCTCGACGGCTCCATCATCTGCTACGGCTCATCATCTGGGAGGCTCCATACGTGCAGCCACGGATCGAGTTGGAGACACCGAAGTCATCGCCAAGACAGATCTATGAGATGGATTTGACGTGTCACTGATTTGCCGAGTCAAAGGATCATCTGATCCATGTAGCAGGAACACAGGATTGTGCCAGAACAACCACCGGCTTAAGTGGATTAAGTCCCGATGAGACGTGTATGTCGAAGCAAATGGATCTAAAAAAATTAGGTGGTCGCCGCAATCGGTTCTACTCGCAATGCCATGCAAAGCTACGACCGAGCCCCGGGGCAGGAGCAGTACATGCACCAGATTAAAAAAAGAGGCCATGTGTAATTGGAAGAACCGCGTACGTCAACCACATCCAGGCATGTGATCAGATAAACAAAGAGCTAGTAAACGATCGAGTTTGGTGTACAGACAGAGGATGGGCAAGCAATTTTATTTGATAGCTCGATTGAGTAGTACTACTTCATCAGATCAAAGAAGATACAACACGAGATTAATTTCATGCATGGAGCCTGCACGTCAAAATCATCACCGGTTCCGGCCCGACAAACAGTTCAAGTCAATCATAAAAAGCAGTGTCCTAATCGTGGCCGGTCAAGCCACGTATCGGCTTGAATCGGTAATAGTGAAAGAAGATAAAGCAAGGACGAAACAGTTTGATTCAGATTGGAAGTGTCAGAGTCTAGGAAAAAAAAACTCATACAACAGACCTCACACCTGACATCCTCACATGAGCCAGGATATAGATTAAAAAAAGGGGCTGCTCGCTTATGGATCAAGTACTATTTCAAGAGAAAAAAGAGTTATCAAGGTCGTGGTCGTGGCAGAAGCTAGCTGGATCGATTCGGTTAATAAACTACAGGAGAGATGCAAGCGCATCATGCCCCATCGACTCCAGATGACAGAGACCCAAAGATTACCGTCGCTTCGAATCCATCCACCACCTGACTCCGGTCCGTCGCGTTGAATTCAGCCTCTGCTTCGACTCCATTTGCTACACGACCCCGGTCAACCGCATCGGCTCTCGAGTATCACCTCAACTACATCGACCATGCCGACTCTACACTCGGGGGCTCCGCCGGATCCGCCGCGAGGCCCGCTGTCGCCTTCATCTACGGTGACTCACTATGGTCTTTCTATTCCGCCAACCCGGAGGCTCCTTCGACTCCGCCGTACGACCCGTTGTGGTCTTTGGCTTCAGCGACTCGGGGGCTTCCTTGGATGCGGCAACCCAATGTGGTGACCCGCTATGGGTTTCGACTCCAGCGATCTGCTGAGTCTTCGACTCCATCACGTGACCCACTGCGGTCTTCGACTCCCACCTGTTGTGTCTTCGACTCCATCATGCGACCCGTTGCCGCGTCGACTACATCCGCGATTGCATCAATTTCATTCACGACAACTATCCACAAAGATAAGTTCTCTACTTAGAGATGATTTCTTTCTTACTTCAATTGCACTCGAAACACTCGGGGGCTGCACCCTCTTCGAGTAACCTAATGTGCCATCGGCTCCACGCACTCGAGCACCTCATACACGACAACCCGAGTAGCTGATTCTGCCTGATCTTCGAATCCTTGAACTATGAGTACCTCGGCAAGGTACTGAGACTAAGGGTAATCAGGCTAACGAAAAGGCCTAGCATACAGTGCAAAAGTGTCGATTTGATTGGCACCAGAATTTTACTTCACAAGACGACAGGAAAATACTCTTTACAAGATACAAGTACTTCACAATTTTTTGTATTTTCTGCAGCTTACAAGGACGTCGACTGCGTCGAGATATTCTATCGGGTCCTCCAACAGGAGTCGACAAAACAACTGGCTACGCCATATACTCAAGACCCGAGTCGAGTTCTTCCTCGGATGGTTGCATCGCTTGATGCTACAAAGACGCGGTGCTAGCGACGCACCCGACAGAAGTGACTGTGTAGACTCCAACTGCATCGTCGATTCAAGCTCCTTATGTGTGACACATTGACTCGATGCACTTCTGGGTCAGTGGTTTCTCCTCACATGATTTTCGACTACCACTACAAGATACAAGACTCGAGTCTCTGCCCGAGTCTATGACTCCGCCGGACACTTAGGGGCTATTCCAAACTAGAGCGCTGGACACGCATATACAAGATCCTCGAGTGACACGCTCTGAATTCTCACTTGAATCCATGATTCGACTAAGGACTCGAGGGCTACTCCCATAGGGAGCGCTGGCTGCGCACCCGAAGAAATTTGTGAAGATATCCAAGCATCATGAAAACCCTTCATTCGAATCTACGATTCGATTGTGGGCTTCGAGTTACTCCCATAGGGAGCGCCGAAAGCATATTCGACTGAAACAAGCAAAAGATGACAGTAGTCGCAAAATACTTATAGTCCCCACTCGAGTCTACGACTCGAATAGGCACTCGGGGGCTACTCCCATAGGGAATGTTGGTCGCGCACCCTATGATTATTTTTCCTTGTACATGATACTGTGTGTCGATAATATCCACACTCGGATGGTATGGCGACTCCGACTCATATTTTCCCTACAAACAGATTACGTCTCCTGAGCCACCCGAATCATCTCCGCGATGACAAAAAATTCGGATGTCGCGCTTGCAACGTGAAGATAAGACCTGAATAAGGCCTGGCAACACATTTGCTGCACTCTACCAGAAATAATCCGTACCTACAGGTACGATGAATAAGCCTTGACGGACGCATCGAGTGCTCACACTTATACGCTGGGATTCGACTCTATAAGACCTCCGCGGCCTTAGTCAAATTATGGCAGCAATTTCCAGATCCGAGTCTGGGGACTCAAGTTTGAGTAGGAAGCGTTGTTTTTGCCCTAGAGCAATTAACTGGTCCCGATCTGTCGAGCGCACCAGGCACGTTTACCATCATCCCTATGAACTGCTAGAAATTCGGCTGACCCGATGAACTTCCGAGTGAATGCTTCGCACTCGACATAACTGTCGACTCCGACATCAATGCAAGACTCAAGACTTCTAAGTCTCCACCCGAATCTACGATTCGCATGGACACTCGGGGGCTATTGACATAGGTATACCATATGGGCACCTACTATTTGACTACCTGGTGCGGCCCGATGGAAGGTCCACTCGAAGATATATCAAGGTCCATGACGCCCATGACGGTTCGACTGGTACGAAGACCATATGGACAAGGACTCCCAAACACACAAGACAAGGAAAGCTCAAGACTAGAGTTTGAATCTAACTTGTAACCAACTCGTAATTGGTACATGAGACCTAGCCTCCCCATATATAAAGGCTAGGAGGGTCCAACGAGAAGGCAATCGCGACTCCTACAGTAGATCACCAAAATAGACAATAGATCTAGACATCGATCTCTCGCACATACGCCAGATCCAATCTGTGCAATACCGCCATCAGCGACCTTGTAATCCTTCGGATCATCATCAATCAAGAGCAGACAAGCAGGAATAGGGTCCTCTACGAGGCCTGAACCTGGGTAAACCTTGCGTCCCTGTGTGCTTATTTGCTAGCCGATCGAGACTTCCAGCATACCCCAATTCTTCAAACCTAAGTCCATAACAATGGGCATTGATGAGTTAGACCCTCGTCATGGACAGAATAGGATTTCATGTAAAAAGGAAAATCAATATTTGAATTTCTTGGGCTGCGCGGGAAATCTAAACAGGCCGTCCCAGCTGCACTACGTGGCGCAGCGGGCTGCTAACAGATGGGGGCCACCAGTTAGCGACTCAGTTTAACTGAAACGGTATCTAAGAATCTGGACCGTGCAATCCTATTCTAATCCAACGGCCGAGCGTCATCGTCGACGATGAACAACTCCGACGAGGAATGTGACCTAGCATGGCGGTGGGGGTCTCGCGGGGCTCACCTGGGCTCCATCTAGGGTCGGTGATGGGGGAAATGACAAGGTAGACGACGGCGAGGCGAGGCGCGGTCACGGCAGGGCTTGGGGTGGTCGGAATCAATGGCGCCCTTCTCCTCCAGGAACGGTGGGCTCCAGTGAAATTCTAGCACGGTGGTGCTCACTTTGCTCCAGAAAGAAGTGGGGAAGGTTAGTGAGGAGTGGGGAGTGAGGTGGTGTGGAGAACTGGGGTGGAGAGCCCTCTATTTATACACCGACAAGGCGACCGAGTGGGATGGGTTGGCGTCTCCGGCGAGGATGGTACAGCAAGCTAAAGGCATGGGTGAGGGTGTAGGACGGTGCGGTGCTCCTTGGCGGTTCTCACGGAAGTAAGGGCACGGCACGGGGCGGTCTAGTTGTTCTGGCGTGTGCGGCGCTCCGCGCGGGACAGGCGGCGTTCTCGATGGCGCGCGGGAGCTACGGGTCATGTGGCGGCAAACGGGGGTGTCTGCCGGGTTGGCGTGATCATGGCGGGTCTACACGTGCACGGCGAGGGCAAGGCGCGAGCTGGGAGAGCTGGTCGGGCGCGGTGCACTAGCGCACTCTGGACATGGCGCTGAGGCGTAGAGCGCGACAGTGCTAGGGTGGTCCACGGCCGGGTTGCGATCGTGGGCTGGACAGGGGCTGGTGGTAGGCTAAGGCGATGCTCCTGGACATCCTGGTTGGGCGTGGGGCTATCTAGAGTGAGCTGGCCTTGGTCGGCCGGTGACGACCACAAATGGGCGGCGCTCCACTGTGCTCCACGGCGAAGGGGGGTTGGTCTGGGTGCTGGTTGGACTCAGAAGGGACTAGGGAGTTAAGGGGAAATCAATTGGTCATTTAATTACTGTTTAAACAGTGAAGTTAGGTAGAAGCTTAATCTGTGCTAACCAGGTCTTTGATGAAATGGCCGCATGAAAGATACTTTGGAATTTTTGATTCAAATTTTTTGAGCGGTTTGATCTTAAGCTTGAATAACCATGTTTTCTTGGAGAGGTTAAGGGGAATTGATTTGGTAGGTTTTTGTAAAAGTGGGATCTTAACATATGAATGAGATTCAATTTTCCATTGTCCATTTAATTCATTTGCAATATGTTTTTGTAAGTTTGTAAAGTAGGCCTTGATACACTTTTACTTGGTCTAGCAAGGGGTGAAAAGAAATAGAATAGTTTCTGTTAGAAATTCTCTTCTAGGAACACCTAAAGTGGCCTAGTGGTTTACTTTGGTCAAACTGACCATTTGCTTTATTTATTCTTATTTGATTTCTTTCTCTTTGGATTTTGTTTGTAAATGGTCTAGATGATGTGGCATTCACCTTTAAACCATTTCACAACATTTAGAACAATCAAGCATGGCATATACACTCAATTCTATACTAATGCAAACACACATGCATTCATATTCATTTTCTTAATAAAAGTTTTTGTTAACCCTAAATTGGGTGATTAGAACTTGATAATCTTGATTATAAGATTTGGGGTGTTACAATAATGAATTTATTGTTGGGCGGATAAAAGCTGCCATGGAAGAATCTAACCTTTTGCAGGGTGCTCCAAAAGATAATGTGGAGGGAACTCCACTCAAAGAGCCTCCACCTAAACCATCGGAACATGTTGTTAATAAAGATGTGGCACTTGATGTTGCACCCTCTCAACTAGTGGAAGGTAAGCCCGAAGGTAAGGAGCTATTCACGAATTATCTTCATAAGAATGAAGAGGAGCAACTAGATCAACCACTTGAATCTCCTACTTATGAAAATAACTTTCCACAATCAAATAGTATGCATGCAAACGATATCTCATTATCTAGTAATGATTTCTATAAGTCCCAAATTTATGATGAATTTTCTGAGGAGGATTCGTGCCTAGACAGTGATTTTGGGGACTTTGGTGAGGGACTAGAAGATGAATCTTTCTATGAATATTGTGATGCTATTAACATGGGACATGAATCCTCATTGGAAAAGGAGGATGAGTATTTTGAAGAACAAGTGAGCAATATGACGGTAAGACAAATGTATTCCCAAATAATGGAATATGCTAAAAAGTTAATTTCTTTAGATACGATAGACGATCCAATAATATGTCCTCAATGTATGAAACTTGGGCACTACTTTCATTTTCAATGCTCTGATACCTTTAATCAATCTTCAGTGTCTTATAATAATGGTGATGTTACTACTGAAGTATTAGAGTATATTATCTTTGAAGGTGCCCATGAGTTGATAATACATGTCATATCACCTATTAATAGTGAAGATAGTGTTCTCATAAAAACAGCTTATGAAATCCTGCAACGTATTTCTTGGTATTCTCATGAACATTTTAGTGAGAATACACTTATTATGAGGAGTAAGGCACGGAGAAAACCCATAGCGCACAAAGTTACTTGTTTGAAGGAAATCTCATTGGAGAAGGACGAAGTTCCTTCCCAAGAAGAGGATGAACATGAAGAAGAACTGCAAATCCCATTGGAGGAGGATGAAGTTCCTTCCCAAGAAGAGGATGAACACGAAGAAGAACCACTAATCCTTGAGGATATGCAACTAATGGACATGTGGGAGCAAGTGGATTACTGTTCTAGTAATTTGTCAAATTTATTCGAAGGGTGAGGCAATATAATGGTAAGCCTAACAAGCTTTATGATTATGAATGCATTCCTCTCTTTAAATAATTTTTATCAACCAATACTCACATAAACAGTAATAATGTGAAACTCTTGGAATATATAGTTTATGAAGGGTCTCATGAGCTGCTTAGGAAAATTGGTATTATTATGAAAAGTAGCGATAATGAGGATTTAGCAAGGTATCATATTATTAGGGATTATATTGTCAATTATTGTCAAGAACATTTTAGTGGGAATGCACTTGTGATAAAGAGTAAGGAGCTATGTAAAACAATAGTTCCTGCAACTAACATTTTGTAGGAACCACTGGATAAAGAGGATGAACACCAAAAAGGTGAGGTTGAAGACAAACATCATTCTACTAATAATAAGTTTTTTATGATGCCTTAGTCTCTAGTAATGATTCTTATTGTGTTGAAACTGAAGATAATTTATCTGTGGAGGCTTTATGCCTAGATACTCATTTGGAGAACACTAATAATTATGAACTAGAGATAAATACTTGTAGTATTAATGAGCAGGTTTCGGGAGAGCACATATTTGATGAAATATTTGTTGATGATGCTTCTTTTTGTGAGTGGATTGATAACTCTAGAACTGATGAACTTGATAGCAAGGGTGATGAACTAGAGAATAGAGACACTTTTAAAATTTTCCCTGCTGCTAAAGATGGGTATTATGAAGTGTTCTCTCATGTTAGTGTAACCCAAGAAGAGTACTATAAATTGTATCCCGATGATGCTATCAAAGGTAAAATGTTTGACTTTACATGTAAATATCTAATCCTTTTGTTGAAGCTATTTAGGTAGGTATGCTCACCACACATGGCGCATCAATCATCATTTGTGAGCAATAACACATTTATCTACAAGACTCTGATGCACCGTAAGCGGGTGAGACTTCGACCAGGCTATAATATTAAGTGCTCCAAACCTCTTTTGGAGGTAAGAATAGATCCTATCTATTTAAATAATAAGGAGCAAAGCCTGGCTACTTGGTTATCAGAAAGCGCTTCCCGGGAGGTAACCCGGAAGTCATTAGGTGTCTTTCTTAGTTTTGTGTCTTGAATCTTGATGCATTCATGTTGCATTGGCATTTTTATTCTTTGCATGATTTTCTATTAGAGTTATCTTGTTGTAGTTTTCAAAAGGTAGAAATTATTGTTACTATGCGTTGTATAACTCAGTTGTACTTAAATCCCGTTTTATACATGTTGTTGTTGGCCGAAAATTAAAGTTGTTATCTTACTGTCAAGACATTATATTTCGCTAAGTTTCAGGTTAAGAAAGAATTCTCGAATAAATAGAATTTTTTTGATGTCAAAGAAGGTTTAACGACCAACTATACGGCAGAAATAAAAATTCTAGTTGTATAGTTTGGCTGTATAGATATCTTTGCCATAGACGAATTTTGTTTCGTAGGTACTGAAGGTTTAACGACCAACTATACAGCGGAAATAAAAATTTCGGCCATATAGTTTCAGCCTTATAGATATCGATGCCTTTGTAAAATTTCTTCTAAAGTATACAGAAGGTTTAACGACCAACTATACAGCGGGAATAAAAATTCCGGCAGTATAGTTATGGCCGTATAGATATCGATGCCTTCGTCAAAATTCTTTTCCAAGGTACAGTAAGTTTAATGACCGACTATACGGTGGGACCCTTTTGGTTCGGCCGTATAGTTGCGCCCGTATAGTTGAGAAAACACCTCAAATGACAACTAGAAGGGAACCATTGCTCAAAATTTTATTCTTTCTTCTTCTAAAAACCTCGAAACACCACCTGAGAGCTTCTCCGATGATCTAGAGAAGCCGAGCATATGTAATCAATAAATTTCTACCTCAGAAACCTCCTAGACTATAATTCTCTATAGAAGTTCATGTTTTCTTTTTTTACTTTCCTTTTATTGGTGGGATAAACAAACTATGTTCCTATACCAAACCGATGCATTTTATTTTGTGTGTTATTTTCGCAGGGACTTGAACCTTGTGTGACGACGTGTACGGTAGTACCAACCATGCAAACACTCACATGAGCCACTTGGTTGCTTCAATTCAATGCTTCGACAGTCAGTGTCTAGTAAAACCTTCCAACTCGAACCTCTTTTAATAAGCGCATAGGGGATGCACACTCATGTCTCGTCTCCTGTTTTGTTTGCACCTTATCGCAATCTAGGAGAGGCATATTCTAGAACTAGTTTGTTGACTTAAGCGTGGTGCTTAGGTTGATGAACCGACTCAGTGGGACTTGTATTATTATCACTTGTGAGCTAAACCCGTGTCTCCAGAAACACAAAAATATTTTGTTTTCTTTTTAGTTTTTAAGCAGGTCCTCAAGGAAGGCACACCGGGCCATATCAAGAAATACATGTTGAAGCAAAGGTTCTTTGTCCATCAAAAGAGAGGTTATTTGTACCTCAACGGTAAAGTGTGTCACCCTTGTTTTCAACTAAGCTTGGGGAGGTAACCACTTATCACACTCTCTTTTGGAAACTGTATTTTCTCTTTTCTTTTGGTGATATACTCAAGTTTGGTTCTTGAAAAGTTCTAAGCTTTGCGAGGTTACTTCTGCATGTGTAGAGTCTTGTGCAATGTTCGTATTCGATGAAGGTGTAATGCAATCATATATCCCGATGTTTTTGAATGCTTGTTTAAGTGAGTCTAGTTCTGTATTCATATGGGGATACACTTGATCATGATAGGCACCATAGGAGTTGACTTAGAGCTTGTATGCATCTTGCCAAATTGTTTATCAAGCTTATGACAGTATTTATGATTCTCTAGAAAACATTGCCACAATGTCCACACTTGGAAAGAATAAATACTTGATCAAGATCTTTTGAAATTTGTTGGTTGTCACTAAATAGCTTTGTATGAAATGAATAGGTTATGCTCGACCCCATACTGTCAAAACAATAGACTTGATAGTTTTCTTACGGAAGGAGTTGTCAATGGAAATGATATTTCGAAGTTTTGAGTTCTATGCTAAATAAGGTGTTGTTTAATTATCTTAAGAGTTTAGCGTTAAAGATACTCAACACCATAGATGTGATGATCGACTTGATAAGTACTCTTTGAAAGGATTTGTTTGAAAAAACTAATATTTAGCGGTAATTGAGATGCATGCCAAATCTTAACCTGTTGATTAAAGTATGATATTGCTTTATGTGTGTCTGCACCACTGTCGCACAACATGGGATGCCAACAACTCCGCTGGCCTTTGAACAGTCCAAAAAGAGGAAACTCTTGGAGTTTGGCTATGAGTTGCCCAACATATGTATTATAAATGCTATATTTGGGTATGCATTGGTATTCTCATGGGCCTGCGTTCAATGCAAAAGATGGAATACTCCTCTGACCGTTACGAGAAATCATTATACCAAAAAGGGAAACCTTGGTAATGGTCACGAGTATCCATTATTAGCCTTAACAGTCTAATTAAACACGTTAAGTTTTGGCATGATATCTGATGACTGCAAGTGCACAGATCGTTTGTAGCTAGTTTTGAAATAAAGATATCGATTCCACAGGGAGCAGTAGGCAAAAGACTAAAATGCTTTTAACTATAACTAAACGAAGTACTTAAAAAATAACTTTAAGATGCAAGTAAAGTAGAGTTGTTTTGGGGTTTTTTGGTTGAACAAGGTGATTTAAAGTAAAGAAAAACTTAATGCAGAAAGTAAGAATCGCCTGTGTAATAGAACTTTGGAACGACAATAGGGAAAATGTGTTCTCAGGGAATAGTGGATACACCGCTAGCAATTTAGACTAAGTAGTCAAGATTATTATAACGAATATTCTCATAATGTGTATTTATGTGGGAGGAGATCCATATAGGGATGAATAGCCAGCAACTGCTACACACATCATCCTCATAACCACATCATACAGCAATCGACATCAATCAAATTACTGTGCTATTAAGGGATTTCTCCCATGGCATGGACATGGCTTTGTGAGTTCTCCTTGATTCCCCAAATTAGTACGTAAAGAATGACAACAACTTTATAGTCATAGTAAGTGAAATCATCCCTCCGTCTACCAACAAGTAATCACCTTCATCAGGTGAATGTTAAGGAGGTGCACAACTCACAACATCAAGATGAAGACAATTAACACGTACACAATATAATGTATAACACAATAATCTTTATCTCATCTCAGTCATATGATAGGGTTTCTCCATCTCCCCAAGAACTAGTGATCTACTCAAACATGGAGGCAATCGACATCATAGCAATGATAATTGAAACAATCATAGATGAATAATACTTGTATAAATCCACAACGAGTACGAGAATTACAACAAGATCTAGACAAGATGAAGATGGGATGGATGGAGATGGTGGTGATGCAGCGGTGGAGGATGAAGATCGATGCCTTAGCCTCCCAGATCTGCGCGGGGCGAAGATGGTTCCCTTGTGGATGAGTTCCCCCTACAGATGCCTTCCGGGGGTGAGGTTTCTATGATTTCCGGTTGTTCTGTATGTTTTCTCTCTGAACCAATTGCACGGGGTGAAACTATTTGACGAGGCGGAGGCAGCACCAACTGTATGGCCGGAGCTATATGGCTGGAAAAGTTGCTCCGGTCGTATAGTTGGTCGTTGGACTCTCTGCCTCCCTTGTTTGCTTCTGGTTTTCTTCCGGTATTATTAATATTTCCCAAATAAGTGATTTATGTTGTTTTTTACTCCTTTTATCCATAGTACAACTGCTCCAAGAATTGTATCCATTGGATCCATCATCTGTCTTGATCCTAGTGAAAATAGACATAAAATGTGCGTGCAAGCGCCGTAAAATACCAAGATCCTACATCTACAATGCAAAATAATAATGTAAAACATGATGAAAAATATGCACTCATCAACTTCCCCAAGCTTAGACGCTTGATCGTCCCGATCAAGTTTTAGCTTAATGGATGTGATCCTCGTATTCATGAAGCTGAGTCGATAAAATAAATGAGGCAGATGCAACATGTGTTTATGATATACGATATATAGGAATAAGTTCATGAGTAGTACCTCACTTGAACCATCTAAATAGTAATAGCAGGCTTCCACACCTTAGTGATCAACATTTCATAAAAGATGAATCTCAACATGATGTAAAAGTATTGGATTTGACCGAATGAGTTAGCAAGGTAGTCCCAAGTGTTTTTAGGATCAACGTATTCACTTGGGATTCAAAATCTCAAAAGTGTATCTTTGTCATACTACAATGTAGTGGTATATACCTACTTGCTCTTTGCACACTTGCTCTTTTTTCTCTTCATTTTCTTTTCTTTTATATATATGCTCACACTTTTGTTTAAGTGCTATGCAAAGTAGCTAGCCATACATTCCACTTCATGTAGGAATTCAAAGTCTAATGATCTCAATTATCAAATTCCAATTGTATACGAAGCATTCTTACGACTTGAAGATTCTACCTCGACTTGTTCTCATTCTATCTTGATAGCACTTTCATTTTCCTTTGTTCAAGGTTTCTTTCTCAACTTAACTATATAGATAAATTTTCTTTGTAAATCAAACCGTAGACTTACAGCATATTGACCAAATTATCTTTAAGTGTTCCATTAATACCAATGGTGTGGAAGACTCTTGTTGCCATCATCAAGTGCAATTAACATTATACTCAAGTCATTCATATATCAATAAAGCAAACACAAACTCAATATTGCTCCATATATAATTATAAACTCGGAATTTCATAAAAGGGATCGACTATTCCTAAAGGGAATACTAATGATGCAAACTTTATTTGTAGTTTGAACTAATGCAAAAACGGTAATATAAAACTTCTAAGAAAGATTACAAGGTCTTTATAGATCTCCCCAATCTTGGAATCAAGCCAGGTGGGATCAATTAACTCCTTGTTGCTACCTATTCCTCCTCCTAGGTAGAAGGAGCGTCGCCTTCTTATTTTATGTTGCCCTCTTTAACTATGCTTGCAAAACGAATGCTGATCTCGGCCATGTCATATTGGAGCTTCAACATTTTCCTCTTGAGGAATTTCTTCTCATCTGTCAACTCAAATACAGTTTTAATTAAGAAACCAACTCTACCATCGATGTCATTGACCCTCTTATCAAGGTCTTTGCTCATCATCTAGTAGGAGTCAATCCCTTCTCCAATTGTTTCAACGCATGCCTTAGAAGCCTTTTCTAACTCATAGATCTTATCATGAATCTCATCTTGCCGCACCTTCTTAGGTTTAAGAGGTGATGGACCAAGAGGAGGTTTATAATAGGATCCTATGTTGTAACGATTAGGATTAGGGAGGTACTCATCCTTGTTCCTTCCCTGCTCAGCTTGTCTCATCATCTCCATCCTTTGCAGGAACATGTCCTCCCAATTCGGGAGAGGCTTGATCTCTGGGCCAGATGATGACGATGATCCTTTGGGTTCTGCTTCTTCGATCCTCTTCACGGGCTTCTCTTCTTTCTTCTTCCAGATCTTGTTGATGTGGAAGGGCTGCATGGCTTCGCTGCACGGATGTTGTTAAAGGGGCATGTATAGGGATGACGAAGATCTTTTGAGGCTGGAGGCTATAGCTCTATCAAAACTTAATGAAAAAGGATAGATGCGATCAACTTTAAAATGAGGGGTCAAAAACCCTAGCCGCCTTGCATAACGAACAACTATACGGGCGTAGCCCGTATAGCTCCCGCCGTTTAGTTGTGAACCGACTATAGGTTAGATCTACGGTGTAACTAACTATATGGCCGGAACTATATGGGTGGAATTTTTTAATTCCTGCTATATAGTTGATCGTTAAACTCTCTGTATCCTGAATAAAACTTTTGGAGAAGGGTCGACAACTATATGATAGCGACTATACAGGCGGAATTTTTAATTCCGGCCATATAGTTGGTCGTTAAACTCTCAGTACTCCAGAAATTATTTTGTTAAAGGTGTTGACAACTATACGACCGCAACTATACGGGCGGAATTTTTAATTCCAGCCATATAGTTGGTCATTAAACTCTTAGTACCTTTTGTGGAAGGAAGTGTTGATGTCGCAACAACTATATGGCCAGAACTATACGGCCGGAATTTTTATTCCCACCATATAGTTGGTCGTTAAACCTTCTGTGTCCACCAAAAGTTTTCTAATTCTCCAAGAATTCTTTATTAATCTGAAACTTAACAAAATATCGAGTTTTCACAGAGAAATGCCAGCTTAGATTTTCGACCAATTTTGGCATCATCAATCTTCCTTCTTCTTTGCTAGAGCATGAATTGTTTCTCATTTAACACAATACTCAAACTAGACTTTAACTGAAAATTTAAAAAAACTTACTCAAACCTTTATTTCACATGGGTTGCCTCCCATGAAGCGCTCTTTTATGGTCAATAGCTTGACTGTGGTACCACTCATTCCGTATTGAGTCCATTCTTCTTGTAATTGTCGTTCTTCATATATCTTCACTTTATCACTTCTTCGGGGGTGCACAATTCTATGGTGATTGCACTTATATCTTCTTTTACCCGATAATGCTTCAAGCGTTCTCCTTTACCACCCATGCAAGAGAGGGTGTTTTTCCTTGGAGCTTCACTGCTCCTGATGAATAGGCTTCTTTGACTACATATGGACCTTCCCACTTTGATCTGAGTTTTCCTGGAAACAACTGAAGACGAGAATTATAGAGCAACACTTTGTCTCCACTTTTAAAAGTTTTATTCTCTATTTTTCTACCATGCCATCTTTTAACTTTTTCTTTAAACAACCTAGCATTCTCATAGGCTTCACTTCTAAACTCATCTAAAGCATAATATCTAATAAATGCTTCTCCCCTGCTGCCTTGAGATCATAATTTAGATTATTGATTGCCCAAAAAGCTTTGTGTTCCAGCTCTAAAGGTAAATGACATGCCTTACCGTACACCATCTTATAAGGTGTCATACCCATTGGATTTTTAAACACAGTATGGTATGCCCATAGAGTGGCATTTAACTTGTATGACCAATCCTTTCTTGATTTGTCCATCGTCTTCTCGAGTATGGTCTTCAGTTCTCTATTAGAGAGTTCCACTTGACCACTTGTTTGGGGATGATATGGTGAAGCAACGCAGTGAGTTACTCCATACTTGCTGAGGATTTTCCTGAAAGTCCCTTTCATAAAATGAGAACCACCGGCAGTAATTAAAAATCTAGGAACCCCAAACCTGGGGAATATGACATCCTTGATCATGTTCACTGAGGTAGCTACATCCGCGTGATTTGTTGGGATAGGTCGAACCCATTTAGTAACATAGTTAACAGCAACAAGAATATGAGTATAACCATTCAACTCTATAAATGGTCCCATGTAATCCATTCCCCATACATCAAAGGTTTCAATTATGAGACTATAATTCATTGTCATTTCTTGTCTCCTACCTATATTACCTGTTCTTTGGCAACCATCACAGTATTCCACATACCTGTGTGCATCCTTGAGCAAGGTGGTCCAATAGAATCCGTATTGAAGTACCTTTGCAGCAATCCTCTTACCTGCATGATGCCCTCCATATGGACTGTCATGACAAGCTTTCAATATCGCATTCATTTCATGGTTAGGAACACACTTCCGAATCATTCCGTCAAGTCCATGATGATATAGGTACGGATCGTTCCAAAAGTAATATTTAAGATCATTAAAGAATTTCATTCTTTGATTTCTTGACATACCAGGAGGTATAAATTTTGTTGCTAGATAGTTAGCATAATCTGCATACCATGGATCAACAATTTCTACCTTTGCTAAATATTCTCCCGGACATGATTCATTAATAGGTACGGGGTCACTAATTATTCCCTCCATCCTAGAGAGATGATCTGCTACCGGATTATCCTTACCCCTCCTATCTACTATTTGCAAATCGTATTCTTGTAGTAATAAAACCCACCTAATCAACCTAGGCTTAGCATCCTTTTTCACAAGGAGGTGACGCAAAGCCTGGTGGTCCGTATGAATTATTACCTTAGAATTAATTATGCAAGATCTAAATTTGTCGCAAGAAAAAATTATAGCTAGAAACTCTTTTTCTGTAGTAGCATAATGTTTCTGAATCTTATTAAGAGGTCTACTAGCGTAATAAATAACATTCAAATTCTTACCATATCGCTATCCCAACATAGCCCCTAAAGCATAGTCACTAGCATCACACATGATTTCGAAACGTTCGTCCCACTTTGGAGATTGCATGATAGGTGCTGAAACTAATTTATCCTTAAGGTTCTCAAAAGTTGCAATGTACTCATGATCTAAATAGAATGGAGTTTCTTTATCAAGAATATTGGTGAGGGGCATAGCTAGTTTAGCAAAATCTTTTATAAACCACTTATAAAAACCTGCATGTCCCAGAAGCATTTTTAAGTTTTTAATGTCCTGAGGTATTGGAAGATTCTCTATAGCATTTATATTAGTTTTGTATATTTCTATTCCCTTCTCCCAAACTTTGTGCCCAAAAACTTTACCTTCTCTTTCCATGAAACGGCATTGTTCCCAATTCAAAACCAAGTTTGATTGCCTGCATCTCTGCAAAAACTTTGGTCAGATTGTAGAGGCAATTATCGAAAGTTGTTCCACAAACAACAAAATCATTTGTTAGAACTTCCATAGTCTTCTCAACAAAATCATCAAAAATCTTTAGAACACAATCCTGAAAAGTTGTTGATGCATTACATAAGCCAAATGGAATTAATCTATAAGCATATGTGCCAGAAGGATAAGTGAAAGTTGTTTTCTCTTGATCTTCCAATTATACGGCAATTTGAGAATATCCAGAATAACCGTCAAGAAAACAAAAGTAAGAATTATTGTTAAGTCTTTCTAAAATTTTATCAATGAATGGTATATGTTTATGATTTTTCTGTGTCTCGCGGTTTAGCTTCCTAAAATCAATGCACATACGATATCCTACAATTGTCCTTACAGGAACTAGCTCACCATTCTCATTCAAAGCAGCATCAAGACCACCTTGTCTTGGTATGCAATGAGCTGGGCTAACCCACTTACTGTCACAAATAGGATATATGATGCCAACATCTAGTAAGCGTATTACTTCTTTTCTTACTACTTTCTTCATTTTAGGACTAAGCCTTCCTTTTGTATCTACTATAAGTTCAACATCATCAAGCATGGTAATCTTATGTGTTACGATAGATGGATCTATTCCTTTAATATCACTCATGTATATCCAAAGGCTTCACGGTGCTTAACCAAAACTGAAATGAGTTTATTTGTTTCATTTTCTAATAGATTCTTGCTAATAATGACAGGACATTTATTTTCATTATCTAAAAACTCATACCTCATATTGTCTAGAAGTTTTTTCAACTCTATTGGTGGAGGCTCTTCATCTCCTGTTCTTACCAGGTCTTCGTAGTCATGTGGATTTTGTGCTTCTAGAATCGAATCAAGGTAATCATCCATGTCTTCTTTCTCCTCATCATCTGGTGCTTCCTCCCAATTAATCAAGCTCCTTTCTAATTCATCTTGTGGAGTACTAAAATGAATTGCCGCTAGCTCGACAATCATCTTCTCTTCCTTGGCATCAGCCACTTCATATGGCCTCTTCTTTAGTTTGGCGAAGTGGAATGTCATTTCCTCTTCTCCAAACTTTAGTGAAATAGTTTCCTTCTTATTATCTACTCGAGCTTTGGTAATGGAAATAAAAGGCCTGCCCAAAAGAATAGGACAAAAAGAATCTCGAGGCATATCAACAATATGAAAATCAAGGGGGTACATGAGCCAATAAAGACATATATATTTCTGATTACTCCTTCTGGTTTTATATTGGTTCTATTAGACAATTTAATAATAGTGTCTACCGGTTCCACATCTAGATTATTTAAATTGTAGCGGAGTTCCTCATAAAGTGATGAAGGCATAATATTTATAGTGGAAATTGGTTCGCAAATTCCATATAAGAAAGTTTCTCCACAATATATAGGAGTCATTGGTTTAGAATTTTCATTACCTCAAACCTTACCTTTGATGAATTATGAGGTTTCAAGGTCTAACATAACCACTTCGTCTTCCACTATTCGTGCTTCCATAAGATCTTTTATTATAACATTATTTATGTTTGTAGCTTCGGAACTCCTTTCTGGTTTCTTCGATCTCTTCTTTACTTGTTCTTCCTCTCTTTGTCTTTTCTCGAAGATCCCCTATATGGGTATCGAGGAGAACTCTTCCATTAGCGCTCTTGCATGCTTCTTTTCTTCGAGAGGTTTATGAGGTTCCCATTATGTAGGTACCTGCAAATGTCTTACATAATTCTCAATAATTTTCTTACTGAGTAAGAATCAATACCAAAGGTTTTAATCATTGTATCTATCCTCTCATCTGCAAGGAAATCATTAATGCAAGCATATTCATAAAAACTATTTTTAATGTTTT
This sequence comes from Avena insularis, assembly GCA_023614405.1. Taxonomy (NCBI): domain Eukaryota; kingdom Viridiplantae; phylum Streptophyta; class Magnoliopsida; order Poales; family Poaceae; genus Avena; species Avena insularis. The sequence continues at coordinate 516,596,764 of CM042694.1, forward strand.
CCTTATTTTAAGATTTTCTGTTGCTTCTCTCATTTTTATTATTAGATTCCAAGCCTCATTATAGGTATAAGATAGAAAACTGCCATTAGAAGCAGTGTCTATATTCATCCTGTTTTCAATATTTAGCCCTCCATAAAAGGTATGGGTGATTAACCAATCAGGTAAACGATGATGGGGGCAATTGTCTAGGTAGCTTTGTACCTTAGATATCCTTCATATAAGCCCTCACTAGGATTATGTAGATATCATGTGAGCTTTGCTTTCAGAATAATATTTTGATAGGAACTTGGTTATCAATTCCTCCTAAGTCCTTGGTGCTTCTGCACAAAAAGATCTGTACCAGTCGCAAACATTATTAGAGAGAGTTTGTCTAAACAACTAGGTTTTAACCATATCAAGATTACAGTCGTCGAAAATAAAGGAACTAAGAATGTCTTCAAAGAATTGTAAGTGTCCATATGGACTCTCTTCATTGGTTCCTGCAAATTTCTTAGAATGCAATAATTCAAATAACAAAGGATGGATCTCAACTCCATCTGGATTTATGCTTTTATTGACAGCTATAAAAGCGTCCATGGGAGAACCCATTTTCCTTACTACCTCAAGCTGGTTTAAATGTTGAGTGTTGTCCATTGTTGCGGACCTGCAACTCAAGTAAAAAATAGTACAATGAAAGTAAATAATTAAAAGTAAAGTGACTTATAGTGCTAAGCTCCCCGGCAATGGTGCTAGAAAATAGCTTGATGACTACAAGTGCACAGATCGTTTGTAGCTAGTTTCGAAATAAAGATATCGATCCCACAGGGAGTAGTAGGCGAAAGACTAAAATGCTTTTAACTATAACTAAACGAAGTACTTAAGAAATAACTTTAAGATGCAAGTAAAGTAGAGTTGTTTTGGGGTTTTTGGTTGAACAAGGTGATTTAAAGTAAAGCAAAACATAATGCAGAAAGTAAGAATTGCGTGTGTAATAGAACTTTGGAACTACAATAGGGAAAAGGCGTTCTCAGGGAATAGTGGATACCCCGCTAGTAATTTAGACTAAGTAGTCGAGATTGTTATAACGAATATTCTCATAATGTGTATGTATGTGGGAGGAGCTCCATATATGGACGAATAGCTAGCAATCGCTGCACACATCGTCCTCATAACCACATCATACAATAATCGACATCAATTGAATTACTGCGCTATTAAGGGATTTCTCCCATGGCATGGACATGGCTTTGTGAGTTCTCCTTGATTCCCCAAGTTAGTACGTAAAGAATGACAACAGCTTTATGGTCACAGTAAGTGCTATCATCCCTCCATCTACCAACAAGTAACCACCTTCATCGAGTCCCCATAAGAGGCGAATGTTAAGGGGGTGCACAACTCCCAACATCAAGATGAAGACAATTAACACGTACACAATATAATGTATAACATAATAATCTCTATCTCATCTCAGTCATATGCTAGGTTTTATCCATCTCCCCAAGAACTAGAGATCTACTCAAACATGGAGGCAATCAACATCATAGCAATGGTAATGGAAACAATCATAGATGAATAGTACTTGTATAAATCCACAACGAGTACGAGAATTATAACAAGATCTAGACAATATGTATATGGTATGGATGGAGATGGTGGTGATGTAGCGGTGGATGATGAAGATCGATGCCTTAGCCTCCCGGATCTGCGCAGGGCGAAGATGGATCCCTTGTGGATGAGTTCCCTCTCCAAATGCCTTCCAGAGGTATGGTTTCTGCGATTTCTGGCTGTTCTGTATGTCGTATCTCCAAACCAATTGCACAGGGTGAAACTATTTGACGAGGCGGAGGCGGAACCAACTATACTACTGAGCTATACGGCCGGAAAAGTTGCTCCGGTCGTATAGTTGGTCGTTGGACTCTCTGCCTCCCCTGTTCACTTCTGGTTTTCTTATGGTATTATTAATATTTCCCAAATAAGAGATTTATGTTGTTTTTTACTCCTTTTCTTCACAGTACAACTTCTCCAAGAATTGTATCCATTTGATCCATCATTTTTCCCGATCCTAGTAAAAATAGACATAAAATGTACACGCGAGCGACATAAAATACCAAGATCCTACATCTACAATGCAAAATAATAATGTAAAACATGATGCAAATATGCACTCATCAATCTCATTACTGATGAACTAAAGTTTTAGAAAGACAAAGAATAGAAAATGAGTGTTTGATAACCATGATTCAATGATGTGGATGACCAAATGAGACACTCTAATGATATGCTTCTTTTGACATGTTCTCCCACTTCCTTTTGGCATAAATCTTGTTACTAAGAGATAAACTTTCTAAAAGCTCAATAACTGATGTTTGCACTTGAGAGCCTTAACTAGATGACATGATTGGGTAGAATCTATAAACTTTATTCCTATTTATGCTTGACACCTATTTGTGACTAAGTTTTGCCTCAAAAGTTATACAAAAGGTGCAATAAAAGGATCACAAGTTTGTCTGCAAGTAGATTCACTGTTGACACGGAGCATATAATTTTTGATGAATCTTTAGTGGTCTTTATAACTGAGCTTGTGTTGCCTTGTGTGAATACATGTTTTCTCTCTTCGAGCTTGTAGAAGAAATAAGGATGCGAGGCATTGATTTCCAATGATAAGCTATTTCACAACCATTAATTTATTATCGACCCTTCCTTCTCGAGGACGAGCAAGGTCTATCTTAGGGAACTTGATGGCTGTGAAATGCCACCTATTTTATCCATATAAAATGTGCCATTTATCTCTCATATCATGTTTCTTCTAGTTATAGCTATGCCTTATATGAATGACTTCTAGTTCTCATTTACTTTCATATGAGCTTTGCACATTTAGTAGTTTAGGTAGAATTTTATCACTTTCCTTGTCTATGACATGTGTGTAGGTGTTGGTGAAGATTATGGATAAAAAGGAACAAAGAGAGCATAGTATGGAGGAGCTGCATGGACCAGACTTAGCCATTTGAGAGGTTGGAAAAGTGATTTTTTCCAACTTCTCAAAATAAATATCCAATACCATGGGGCTGTAGCCCTCAACGAGACGAACTCAATGATCCCAAGAACACCCAAAACGGAGTTCGTATGAAGAAATGGCGACCAAAATACTAAAGGATCTGCAAGTTCAACGACCAACTATACGACCGGTACTAAAAGTTCCTGCCGTATAGTTTGGCCATATTGTTGGTAAAAAGGTCGCAAACGAAGGGATTTCACCACAGAGAAGCTTAAGAACCTTCCCTAAGTCATATGATGGTATTGGGGGAGCGCTAGGGCACCCCCAAGGCCTATATCAAGTAGGGAGGACCCAAGATAGAGACACCAAGCCATATCCTCCACCACGGCAGAGCCCTGCCGCAGTGCTTCCACCATAGCCGCCTCCAATCAGATCTACACCATCACCATCACACAAGAGGATAAGGTACTAGGATCTTGAAGGCCACCACATTGATCTACATCGTCATCTTCATCAACAACGTCTCCATCATCGACCCCCTTTGGTTACTTGTTGTAATTCTAGATTGAATCTTGGAATTGCAATTGTCTTCAATTGTATCATCGTACTTCATCCATATTCTATCCATGATGTTTATTGCCTTCATGTGTGAGTAGTTTCCTTTGTTCTGGGGGAGATGGAGAAACCCTAGTATGAAATTGAATTGAGATAAAGGTTATTTTTGGATATTGTCCATTATGGAGTGAACTACTTGTTGGTAGATGAGGGGATGATAGCACTTACGGTGACTATAAAGATGTTGTCATTCCTTATGTATCAACTGGGGAATCAAGGAGAAGTCATGGAACATTGTCCATGCCATGGGATAAATCCTACAGGGTAAAGTCCCTTAATAGCACAGTAATTCGATTGATGTCAATTGCTGCTGCTGTGGTTATGACGGATGATGTGTGCAGTGGTTGCTCCCTATTCGTCCATATATGGAGCTCCTCCCACACATATAATAAATGGTCTTATTCATTATAATAATTTTGATCACTCTTTCTAATTACTAGCGGTGGATCCACTACTCCCTGAGAATTCTTTCCATCATCTTGCAGACTTTCGTAATCATACTTCCATGCTCTTGTTACTTACATCTTTAATTTACTTATTGTTCTCTTATTTGAAAACACAAAAATATTTGTTACACAAAACTCGCATTTTATCTTGTTACTTAAAACATTATTTAGCATTACTATTTTAGTATTTAGTTCAGAGAGTTATTAGACTTCAGACTCCTGCTCCCTATGGGATCGATATCTTTATTTTGAAACTAGATACAAACAATCTGTGCACTTGCAGTCATCAAATATCTCTACTGCCCGGCTACACCGTCCCACCTATCTAGAGGGGGACGCACTCACATACTACATTGACATGCGTCACACACTGCTGACGTTGGTGCAGTAGGTGAAGCTGGGCTGGGTGTCGGGCAACCCGACGCTCTGGCTCCCGTTATTATAGCAGGAGAGGGAGGCAGTCCGACACCCGCCATTACAGCCGCGTTGGGTGGCGCGCATGGTGGCATGGGCCCGATGTCCACTAGAGGTTGCACCGACATGGATATTGCCTGCCTCCTCCACGTTGTCCTCCGCGCGCCTCTCTTCTCCATAGAATACACACCCTCGAGCTCGCCATCACGCTTACTGTCTCCATGGATGTCACCGAGCTCAACATGTACCCTCATCCTCACTACGTCGGCAACACCATCATCCGTGACAACCGTGGCCAGGGTTCAAGGGGTGTTTTGTCAGCGGCACTGCTTTATCCAAAGCAAGAGAAGATATGTCGCCGTTGTGTGGCCACCTGTCCCCTTGATGCCCGAATCAAGAGAGACATCCGTCATCGCCGCGAGGCCTCCTTTGTCTCTGGAAGCCGAAGCGGGAAAAGGCGCCATCGTCAAAGAAGGAGAAGGCATGGTGGGAGGTGGAGCTAGAGCACTAGGCGGCCTTCACGGACCCACAACGACCCCTCCGGCACACATGGAGAAGGGGCGCTCAGGGTGGCCTCCTATAAAATGATCATGTGGGAGACCAACGAGTTCATGCACTGGTGGTCTACGGAGGACAGCGGCACCGTCATCGGCCTCGTTGAAGTGCCACCGCCACCTGCACATTTTCTCACTTCCAAGCTGGAGACAGAGGACGACAACATCGGCGAGGAGTTTTGCAACGATAACATTCACTATGATGGAGGCCTCAACTTCAGCGTCTTCCACCATCCGTAGAATAGGGTTAGTTTAGATCAAATGCATCGTACTTTTAGTTTTAATTTTTTTAAAAAACTATGCAAAATTTGTACAAATTTAAATGATCATTGTTGTTTATGTTGTGTTTGCTCGAATTTGCAAATTGTGGCCGTCTGCGTTGGTCTCACCCCTTTCGGGAGGCCCTCCCAGCGTTTAGTCTGCTACTGCTGGCACCCCTATATTGTTGTGCTGGTGATGCATGTAAAATATAGTTATTTTATTTGTAGTTTATTGTGTCATATTCCATTATATTTGTATCATATTATGAGTTACTAAACTCCTCTCTGCACCCCCGAGCGCGGTTGTTAGTTAAAACGTTTGATGAGGCGAATCGTTTGTCGAGCAACGTGAGCGTTGAAGAAGAAACCACGGGAACAAAATCATCAAAAGTAAAACAACATAAGTAAAGTAGGAGAATGAGTAATTGTTGGTAATATACCCTAGAGGCAATCATGTATGATGTTATTCCCAATGTATTCACAAAGTTAGTGTCCTTGTATGAACTACTGATATGTATCATTGAATATGTGATTCGATTGTGGAACTATATATTCATGTTGTTCATACTTATTGTCCTTGGTGGTTGAGGTCATGTTGGACACACAACTTAGACTAATGTGAAAGTCGGCTGATGACTCGGTTCCACTTGTCATGGGTATGGATATGCTATTCCGACTTACACCGATTCAGCTAAAGAGTTTACTTAGTCGGATTGACCCATATTGAGATACAACAAATAAGTCATCATTTGTATGTCTCAATCAATGTAATCCTTAGACCCGAGGTTATTGCACAATTCGAGTTGAGGATCACCGACTTAGGTTTTGTCAAACATTGTTCCGTTACTGGGCAGTTATAAAGGCATAGTTCGGGTCGACTGAGAATCAAGCTGCGTGATGTGGATGACCAAGACAGGATTTCCCCTCCAACTGGAGAGATATTCTCTGGGCCCTCTCAGAAGATATGATTCAGAAAGCATGGTCATGCGCGATATGGCTGTGAAATATAGCCATCTACATCCACATTTAAACTAGATATTATTCATATTTTTGATAAAATATCTCTCTAAACCCTGCCACTAATGCCTAATGATAAAAGGGGTATGCAATCCTTTCTTCCTATTTTTCCTTGCGCATATAATGACATTTGATGATGGGAACCACAACATTAAAGTCAAAGATACAAGATTTCCAACAACCCAAAGAAACTAGGGGTCGTGAAGTGGAGACAGAAGCTTTAACAACCAACTATACGTCAGGAATAAAATTCCGACCGTATAGTTGCCATCAACACTGCTAGGTCAAACAGAACATCTTTCGTGAAGGGACCCCTATAGAGGCTTCAAGCGACGAGAAATAGTGCCCCCCTAGAACACCAGAAACCTGCATCCACAACACCGAAGAGCCGCTGGAGGAATAGAATTAGATCTAATCTCCAAACCCTTCTCCACCACCATAGCCATATTCCACCACTTGTAATAGTAGATCTCATCTTCGATTGGTGACATTGTAAGACTATTTGCTCTCAATCTCATGGTTTCCATTACAATGTTTATGATTGTTGATTTAATCTCTATGTGTGAGTAATTCTTTGGGCTAAGAGCTTCGGCCTAGCCATGTAGCTTTTGTGCATGGTATTTATCATAGTTGGGATCATGTATTAGGTTGTATGACATGATGATTATTGTATCCTCTCTTGCCTCAATCCAAGGACTTGTCAGGTACCCAAGACCCCGAGGATTGAGCCAGGTATAGGGAGTATGAGTAATGACTGATCTGCAGGTTGGGAACCCTAGTGACAGAAGGGGTAGTATGGCTGTATGTGAGGGATTTACTTGGGATTAATGGTGACATCACTATGCATATCATTAGTTCTCTTTCTTCTATGGATGAGACTAGTAGGTTATTTCTATAAGCAGTTGCGGAGGCAATAGCAATTATGGATGCACTGCCCACATATAATTATCTTGCTCTAACAATTACATGCGTACTTTATTATTATCTTTTATTCCCATCAGATGTTTTGCATAGCTACAGGTGAAACCGAAAGCCCTAGGCCCTCTCTCTCCATCATCGACAACAACAAAAGATAGGAAACTCTTGGTCCGGTAAAACACAAAAAGAATTCTAAAACTCCCGAAGGTCTGTTAAAGTAACTTCACTATGCTTTCTGCTTCTCGAGAATTCGATAACCAAGGTCTACTAGGGAAAAAGAGCTATACTACATCCGTAATCCGGATCGAAGGTATCAACCCTTTTTCTGGCACCATTTTTGGGGAAGCAATAGCTACCCTGGTGAGGTTACTAGGAACCTTGCTAGTTTTAATTTTCTTGTTTTAAATTTTGTTAGTTTGCTTTCAGTCTTTATTTGAAAAACCAAAAAAATTAGTTAGTCTTTAAATTCTTGTTTTTTACTATTATAAGTCTTTGTTTAAGAAAACCCAAAAACATAGGAAATATGGCTGAAAAGAAGCTTCGAGAGTTTGCAACTCCCAACAATGATTATTTGCGTACTCCTATTACCCAGCTAGCAATTACTGCTAATGATTATGAAATTAAGACCCACTATTTAAGTTTGGTTCAACAAAATCAATTTGGAGGCTCTGCTGTTGAGGACGCAGGTATGCACTTGAACACTTTCACTGAAATATGTGATATGATGTCCATAAAAGATGTTGACCCTGATGCAGTCAAATTGCGCTTATTTCCTTTCTCTTTTAGAGGAAGAACAAAGGAATGGTTGCTATCTTTGCCTAGAAATGCTATTGCATCATGGGTGGAGTGTACTTCTTTATTTATGACTAAATTTTTCCCACCTGCGAAGACTATGCAACTAAGATCTAATATTACTGGTTTTAGACAGGAAGAGCGTGAGCCACTAGCACTTGCATGGGAGAGGATGAAAGAATGCATGATAAATTGCCCCAGTCATGGGATGGAAGATTGGTTAATTCTCCATTTATTTTATAATTCTCTTAACCTTGTGTCTAAGTCTATGCTTGATACTGCAGCTGAAGGAACATTTATGGGCAAACATATTACCGAAGCAAAGTAGCAGCTAGACAATATGCAAGACAACCATGCCTAGTGGCATGTGGATAGATCAAACACAAAGAAGGTGAACTTCGTCTCACCACAACAAAATGAAGAACTCAATGCTAAGCTGGATGAGCTCATATTAGCCATAAAAGGTAAGGAAAACCAGGTAAGAGCTATCCCAGAATCAAATACTTAAGAAATAGACTTCATAGCTCGTAATGATTATAACCCTACTTGGAAGAAGAATTATAATCCTATTTTTCAGAAACATTATTCTAGTCCTGCAGGTAACTCAAAAAATAATATGGGATCAAGTAATGGTAGTCTCCAAGAAACACTTAAGTCCTTTATAGATTCACAAAATGAGAAAAACAATATCCTTGTTAAAATAATGGAGAACCATGATGCTATGCTTGGTAAATTATCTAACCAACTTCTAAGTTTGAGGAATGATTTGCAGGCCCTCCAAGAAAGAACAAGGATTGTTAAGGCATAGCTAGTGAGATAACCGAGAGTCAAACTCTCATTCTAGCTAAATTTGCAGGTAAATCCGAGGCCAATCCAGTTGAAGACCTCAAGATTATGAGAATCCAAAGGGAGGAGCCTGAAGAACTTGATTATAGTAATGCTCCTTCACCAAATTACACCGTTGAAGATCTTGTAAAAAGGATAAATATCAAGATTTCGGTAAGTGAAGGAAATGAGGAAGTTGTGTATCAACACTTTGTTAATCAGGTAGCAATAAAGGTACATGAGCTTGAGGAAGAATATTAGAAAATTGCTGAAATTTTACCTATGAAGCTTGATGATATATTTGAGCCTACAATTAAGATTAAAATTGGGACCAATGAGATAGCTACACTTTGTGATCTAGGTGCAAGCATTTCAACAATTCAAAAAAGTCTTTTTAATAAGTTAAATCTTGGCTCCTTTGAAATCACCGAGTTAAAATTACATCTAGGAGATTCTAACTACAAACAAGTTGTAGGGATTAAAGAAAATACTTTAGTATACATTAAAGGTTGTCCTGCTCTTATTGATTTTGTTATTGTTGACATGCCTAAAGATGCTACTGCTCCTATTATATCAGGCCGTCCATTCTTAAGTACTATTAAGGCTTTGATTAATCTACATGAAGGGAACGTGAAGCTTCAATTTCCTTCGTAGGATCCTTTTGTTATTCATTTTCCCAGGAAGAAGAAAGCCAAGTATGATGAAAAGGAGGCCATCACTTTGAAGGCCAACTATTTTGGAGTGGGCGTTCCACTCATCTGGCCTAAGTGAGCAACATCGAGAGTCAAGCTATTGACCATAAAAGAGTACTTCATGGGAGGCAACCCATGTGAAATAAAGGTTTGAGTAAAGTTTTTAAGTTTTAGTTTAAGTTTTATGTTTAATAAAGAGTGCTAGAAAGCTCTAGTTGAGGAGAAGAAGTTCGGTAGTACTAAAAATCCTGCTTTATACATGCTGATGTTGGTCGACAATTTTTACTGTCATTTTTTTCATAAACAAGGTATTCCGCTAAGTTTCAGGATAAGAAAGAATTCTCGAAGAAATAGAATTTTTTTGATGTCTACAGAAGATTTGACGACCAACTATACAACGGGAATAAAAATTCCAGCCGTATAGTTTTGGACGTATAGATATCTTTGCCATCGACAAATTTTCTTTCTTAGGTACTGAAGGTTTAATGACCAACTATACGGCAGAAATAAAACTTCTAGCCGTATAGTTCCGACCGTACAGTTATCGTTTCCTTTGTAAAATTTCTTTTCTAGGATACATAAGGTTTGACGACCAACTATACGGCAGGGATAAAAATCCCGGCCATATAGTTCTGGCCGTATAGTTGCGCCGCCAGAAGAAAACCATAATTTTTGACATCAGACCAACTATACGGCGGGAACAAATTGTTCTAGCCGTATAGTTTGGCCGTATATGAAGGGAATATGCCTGAGAGGCAATAATAAAGTGGTTATTATCTTATTCCATGTTTATGATAAATGTTTATTTTGCAAGCTATAATTGTATTGATCGGAAACGTCAATACATGTGTGTTTAATAAACAAAAAGGGTTCCTAGTTATGCCTCTCTTATAGACTAGCTTGTTGATTAACAAGATGATCAAGGTTTCCTGATCATGGACATTGGATGTTGTTAATAACAAGGTCACAACATTGGTGGAATGATGTGATGAACATTCATTTGAAGTATACCATTACGATCAAAGTCATTATGTTTATATTGCTATAACATCATACGAAGTAATCTTTATCCTTAGACCATGAGATCATGTTAATTGCTAACACCGGAAGAGTATCTTGATAACATCAAACGTGACACCATAACAGGGTGACTATAAATATGGGTTTAGTGCTACGAAGGTGTTATGTTGAGGCTCATGGATCAAGAGTGGAATTTGTCAATCCCGATGACGGATAGATATACTCTGGGCCCTCTCGGTGATATCACATTAAGATAGCTTGCAAGCAAGTGATGTGATCACTAGAATGTTATATCACGGGAACGAGAAAAGAGTGCATGTCGGTAACGAGATCAAACTAGGTATGGAGATACCAATGATCGAATCTCGGACATGTAATATATCGCGAGACAAAGGGATTTAGTTACTAGCGTTAAAGGTTCTCACGATCACAGAAGTCATCGTTGAATGTGTAGGAGTCGGTATGGATCTCCAGGTCCCGCTTCTGATTATTGATCTGAGAGGAGTCTCAATCATGTCTGCATTATTCGCGAACCGTAGGGTGACACACTTAAGAGTTACCGGACACCATTTTGGAGCACATATGTTTCAGACAAAAGAATTGCAAAGCGCAGGAATTGTTTCGATAGAAACCGGAAATTGTTTTGGGTGAAATTGCAGAAAGTGGTTTCGCATGTGATATTGAAATATTGCAAGGGGTTATATGTGAATGTTTGTTAATTAAAGTAATTAACAAAATTCTGAATAAATTTAATGAAAGAGTTTTATTAAATGAGAGAACATTAAACTTGGAGAATTTTAATGCATTTAAAGTAGGGACTTTAAAGGGGAATGTGAAGAGGCATTTTAATGTGGAGGGGTTACCACCACATGAATGGGGGAAATGAGGAGTCACCCCCCCATGCCGCCGGCCATGAAGGAGGGGCACACCCTCCTCCTATAAAAGGTCACCCTCTTCCTCCTTCTTCCACACACCTCCTTGTGAAGGACCTCTCTCCCCCTCTAGAATTATTCCCCCATGGTCTCGGATTAGTGAGATACATGTTCCCGGTGGCATTTCGTCTAAAAGGAGTTGTTGCTTCTGCTGGATCGCTGGAGCGAGGAGGTGGAGGTTATCCGGTGGCTTGAACGTGTGTGCGAGTACAAATGCGCTGCTGTGTTGCGGCGCTCGGACTTCCTCACGATCTTGAGATCGGCAAGTGTACGACTACATCAACCTCGAGTTCCTACTCGTTAACAAAACTCATTGTCTTCGAGGGTAATTTCTCGATGGATGTATGTCCACCCGTTGCTCTGTACCTAGTAGATAGATCTTGGCGTGTAGTTCTCATTGTAGGAATTTTTTTGTTTTCTATGCTGCGGACCCAACAGTGGTATCAGAGCCAGGTTTATGCGTAGGTGCTTTGCACGGGTAGTACACATATGTTTATATGTGGGCGATGATGATCATGTTATTGCATCTTCTATGTATTTTGGATATTGGTGGCATAGTGGGATGAAGCGGCCCAAACCAACCTTACATGTCATCGTACATGAGAACGGTTCCACGACTGACATGCAACTTGTTTTGCATAAGTGGTCATGGTGTCTGCCTCCTACTATAGTCAATATCTGATTTACAACGAGTTGCTAATAACTTGGTTATCCTCGTTGTGGTTCATATTCGTAGGTGAGAACGGTTCTATCTCTGAAAGCCCTAAGCCACATAAAACTTGCCATTGATAAATTAGAGGCATCTAGTTTAGATCGTTGTTGGGATAGTGTATTGATATGGTATTGTTGTAAGTAGATGTATGATAGATACTCTTACAACACATTCAACGTGTAAGTTCCATAGACCTTGACCTTACACACAAAGGAATGATAGAGATCATACCACGATGCAAATGATAGGATCAAATACATTGACCATATCATCTCACTTTACACATTAGATGTTAGCATCTTATACTGCTAGTTTGGCGCTTTCTGTAGCATTGTAAGATGATCCCTCATTTAGATATCAAGATAAAAATGTCTTCTTCCTTGAGTATGCACCGTTCTGTGGATCGTGTTTCGAGACATCACATGATGATCGGGTGTACTCGACTCTACGCTTTCATACAACGGGTGTAAGACAGTTTAACACACGCGAGTACTAAGGTTCTTACTTGGCGAGCCTAGCATGTACAGACACGGCCTCGAAACATGGACCGAAAGGTTAAGCATGAGTCATATAGTTGATATGATGCCCATATTGATGCTCGCCTTTGAAGCTACACCGACTCACGTGATGATCGGACTTGGTGTAGTGGATTTGGTTCATGTAATCACCAAAAAGGCACGAGGGATGTCGTTTTTGAGTGGGAGTTCATTTCTATTTTAGATTAGTCGAACTCAATTTGTCATAAACTAAATCGAAGTGAATTTGCATAATTTGTTGTAGTCATTGGCGTCTGTTCACTACCTTATGCTTAGTTTTAATTGAGATAATAGAACTATAAAATTCTGGATATTTACTTTACGAACTGGTATTGTATTGTTTTGAATGTCAATTTAAAGTTTAGAAGTCCTATTGCAAACTTTCAGCAAACTCTATTTACTCCATGAAGTTTAATAAGTAGTATTAAATCAAGAGTAAGAATTCTAATGTTAATATCTAAAGTATCATGTTTGCCTCCATGATTATTGATATTCAAAAGTTGTTTTAATATCAAGATTATATTGGAGCTGAAAATTGTTTCAGAAACCATCATGTGTGAAAGATATTGTGATATCCTAAACAATGTTTTTGGTTGCATTATGATAGAGTATAATTTAGCAAAATACATGTTCTCATAATGTATGAGAATTTGTGAAGGATGGAGATGCTAGGCATACGAATCTCCCAAAAGGTTTTGGGAACTAAAATTATACTCGTCATTCTTCCTTATAGGCTATAGTAGCTTGATCATGAAAGTTGTCATGATAAGGATGAATAGAAGATGTAAGTAAAAATTTTACTACACTAAAAGATTACTAAAGAATGGATTTTTGAAAGAATGCCAAACATTTGATGATGGTGGTCCACTTCAAAGTGCAAGTCCAAAGGTATTAGTATTTGACTATATACAAGCTTTGTACCATGTGTCATGTGAATGACACCACTATTGATGTTGATAGATTCTTTTAAAAGGAAAAGGAATTGCTAAAAGAGAATCTATAAAATATTTGGCAGAAAAGAAAAGTTGGAAATGTCCAGCTTAGGTATATAGAAGATATAGATGTTATGGTAGTATTCCTTGGTTGTTAAACAATGTGGCTCTTAGGTATTGGATACCGAATTGGTTGGTATGAAGTGTCATACAGGACAACACAATTCATGAACTACAATGGCCTAAGTAACTGGCATGAGAATAAGTGATGATGTTCATCGAAAACAAATAAGGTGTTATTGTGTTTTTTCGTTGTCGTCAAACCTAGCCTTCAAGATTTGTTTTAATAATTGTTATTTTGTTACGGTATTACGAGAACAATGGTTGTTCAAATAATTACCGTATTCCATAAAGGATGGATGAACTTTTACAAGTCTAGTGGGAGAAATCACATCCATAAATATTATTGCTAAAATGTCGCAAGACAAATGATTAAAAGATCACTTATGAAGTGACATCGCTGTTTTAAATTATATTGGAAAGAAAACATGAAGAAACTCTATGTTTATGGATTTTTGGAGTCTTTGATTTTGATCAATTGACGCATGTGAAACTTTCCGCAAGATAATTGAAACTACGTTCATAGGCCAAAGAGGAACGGATGACTAGCTTATTGGAAATTGTACATGCTGATGTGCATAGTCCATTATGTGTAGCCATATGCGATGGATCTTTTTGCTTCATATGCTTTCTCCAGAAATTTAAGTGAATATATCTATATATTTAATTAATAAGGAAGAAGTATGAAACATTTGAAAGTTGTTCAAAGACTTTCAAGATGAAGTGGAAAATCATTGTAACAAGAAAATAAAGAGTTTATGATTCGATCATAAAGGAAGATATTTGAGTTACATGTTTAGCAAAAACACCTAAGACTTGAGGAATTGTTCCATGATTTGTGTTTCCTGATAAACCATAGGAGTATGGCATATTCGAGAGATGAAATCAAACCATGTTTGACAAGGTAAGATCAAGGGTGTCATTTATAAAAACTGCCATTATGTTTTAAGGATTGAAGCTTTAGAGACTACCACTTTTACACTGAAAAGAGCAGCATCGTGATCCGTTGAAATGACACCGTATAAGTTATGGTTTGGGATAAAACCCAAATTTTCTTTTCTTAAATTTTGGTATTGTAGCATCCCAATTGTCTAACAACTGCAATGCTACTTTCCTAGTCTATATAGTGCTACTTCCTACATGTTATTTATTGCATCATCATTATATCATGCCCATGTCATCATGCCACATTGCATTTGAGCATCATATAAAACCCTTTTGATTTGGTTCTTCTCTCATATGCATTTGTATTCTTATTAATTATATTTGCCTCTTGATAAATTGTAGTTGGTTCTTGATACATTGCTTGATGCCAAGTTGAGTTGGGGACATATCTTTTCAAATTCCATCACCTTCTTTGTCACCTTATTGGTTCTATTCACCAATTCTACCATCCCATTTAATATGAGCATTGCATCTCTTTTTGGTATTTAACTCAAGCTCATAACTATTTGGGTATGGATCCTTACCTTTGAAATACATGCCTCCATACATGGTCTCATATTGTTTTCACAATACGTAGCATGGGAGCCACATGGCCACCTTGCATGCTACGTGTAGTAGAGGTCCTTTTCTCTGTCTTATATTGGGGTTTATGTGAACTATGGGCTTGATTGGGGTAAGGAGACCATATAAAGAAATAGTGGAAACCACACACTATCATGGCCTTATCACTCCAGCATGCCCGTCCTTCATATGTGCACCATGTAAAGAAAGTGGAAATGCTTCCATATATGTTGACTTGCCATGGCTTTATTCATACATGAAGGTGTGCATATTGGGGTTTAGTTTGTTCTAACAAGCTAGCTCAAGTTGTTGATGCCTACATTCATGAGCCAGGCAAGCCTCACTCTCCATCTTCCTTCTTCGAATTCCATTGTTTTGCTTCGATTTTGCAAGGGATTTGAATCTCACTAAAACTGAACAAAAATAAAGAGAAAAGAAACCATGATCTATCTACCGTGTGTTTCCTAGAGTAGCTACCATGTGCTGATGGACACACACTAAACCTTTCTTTATCTATCTCTCCTCTAACCTAGTTGAAACCTGAGCTAATCCTAGCTAAACCCTACACGCCAAGCCACTCTTTACCCTAATCAGACTCCGGTTCCCTCATGTTGCCGTCGCCACCTTCCCTCTCTCCCTCTGAACCCTGGGCCGCACCCCTCTTCCTGTACCAGAGCAGTCGCTGCAACATGGTTCGGCTGCACCCGCGCGTCCCTATTCCTCTTCTTACCGAGCACGTGAGACAAGCCGCATCGAAGCCAGCCCCACACCCACGCTGTGTCCGATTCCTTCCTTCTCTCTGGCATAAAGCGTAGCAGCAGCGCCTCCCCACCCAGCCTCGCAGTGCCGTCCCCATCCACCCTTCCCCAGATCGGGATCTCAAGCTCGCATCCATCTGCCTCTCCATGCCATGGCGACCGCAGCCATTAAACCCTAGCCACCATCCATCTTACCCCGCTGGCAATCCATCACAAGAGGAGGAGAAGGCCCTCCTCAGCTTCACGTCGCAGTACCAGGAGGGGCAGGACGAGCACGCCAGTACCAGTACGCCAACGCCGATGCTGAACCAGTGCAAGCTGCATGCTCACGGTCGCGCGGTCACCACCGTCACCGTCTCGCCGCCACCAGCTTCCTCTTCGCCTCCCACGCGCCCTGGATCGGCTAGGCGCGTGCGCAAGGTGAGATAACTCCCTTTCGTACCTCCCCGTGTTGGCTTGCCTCGCCCCTGTCCACGTTCGCCGCGCCGCTCGCTGCAATCGCCACCGTCTCGCGCACGGGCACACGCTGCAGACAGCAACAGCAACTGCTCGGTGCGCGACAGCGCTGCAACCCTCTGTCCCCACTGTTTTCCTGGAGTACTCCGCTCGCCTCCGGCTCTGTGCTTTACGCGCCTATGAATAGGAAACCACCAGCTATCTGTAGCATCAAACGACGCATGAATCGGGCCAGTAGATATCTCAGAATCATCCGATCAATTCGCGAGTATATCACTTCCGCGAGTCGTCAGCTCAGAAATTGCAACCTGACAGTCTTTTCCGCTCTGAATCCAACCGTTTTCCCGGCGTTCCAGGTCAACTCCGGCGACCACCTGACAGCCTAAATCTTCTCCGTTCTCCCCTATTTCCATCAAGCCGTCGCAGGACACAATCCGTGAAGAAACCAGATCGCCATCGCCCCTGCAAGTCGGGACGATCATACCGCATTTTGCTGAAATTTTCAGACAGCTGCAACCACCTGGACCCTCTTTGTTCATCGAAATATTCCCGGAGCTACACTCGTTTTCTCGCGACACATACTAAACGGAAGATCAAGAACATTGTCCCCTCTACAACTTTGATTTTTATCGCGACGCAAAATTCCCAGCGGGTTCGTCGAAATCTTCATCCAAAGTTCTGCCTAGCTAGACGTTTTTCGCTGATCAATCAATCGCGCTTCAGACAATACACAACATGTTCTACACGGCTTTGCAACTAGGCTCCTAGGTCTTTTCACTTCCCAAAACACAGCCCTCAGCTCAGCCACATGTCGACGCCCATCTCATCTGCGCGTGTGTGGACCCGCCTGCCACCACGACCCCACTTGACAGTGGAAGTGGCTATAATAGGACAGAGTGAGAAAAACCTGAGAGCTGTTATAACTCAAATAAAAATTCCAGAAAATGAAGGAAAGGGTTTTAAATCAATTAATCCATATCTTTTATTTGGTTTATCCAAATTCATTGTTTCATATATCAATCTTGATCAGAAAAATTCAATGAGTAATAATATGCCATCCAAAATAAGTTTTGAGCAATTTAAAATTTCGAATTTATTAAAATGTCGATTAATGCTTTTATCTTAAATAAATCATAACTTTAATTCTGTAATTCCAAATTCGACAAATAATATGTCTAAATCGATCAACACCACGAGCCCGTTCTAATTATGCATTCCATGATATGAATTGAAGCATGCATCATATAAATATTAAATAATTAGAATTGTTTATGCAAGTAAAACTTGGCCAAATAATTAATAAAAATGCTTATTTCTTGTTCCTACACCTCATCCATGCCATGCTATGCAATGCCATGTAAAGTGTGCATCATTCTATCATGGCATACTTATTTGCTTGTTGCATATTATTTATATGATTGTGCAATGTATTTATTTTGGTCCCTTGTGTGTTTGGTTTTTATCCGGATAGACACTAAGCAAGGAGAATACCAGGAGCCACAGGAGTATTACCCAGATCCTTCCTATTCGGCAACAGAACTGTCAGGCAAGCATTTTGCCATGCTTGCATACATATAGTACCTATGCTTCTATCTTACTCATGCATCATTGAGTTACGATTGCATTAAATTGAATCCCAAGTTTTGCATAGCCTTTACTTTTAAACCCCACCGAAGCTTGTACCTCCATCCCATGAGCCATTACTGCAGGAGTTGTTTGACCCATGTGAGTCGTAGAATTGCATGTGTAGGGTTTGTGCGAGTCTTTGGATAATGAGGTACCTAAACAACTTAATATGAGTAGAGAACTAATGAAAGAGGCACCGGTGGGCAATATCTGTTATTTGGTTTTTCATGCTCACTTGTGTCCCGTAGGACCCCGAGTACTTGATACCTGTTCCTTGACTATTCGCACTATCCACATACTGGAGACTCTATGGATCCCTCTTCGCTTGAGCTTGATTCGCACTTTATTTCTTGGGTCCACAAACTAGTTTGGGGCTTTATTACTATCATGTACTTATGGCATGCTTTACTGCTTTATTTACGATTGTGCGTGGAGCACCTGTACTGTTTAGGAATGTGGAATGTTTTCGCAGTATCGACAAGCCCAGTCACACTTTCGGGTTCCCAGTCGTTTATAGCCATTGGCACAAATCTTGGGTCCGTCTCGGATCCGGCCAACTTCGTTGCGGGTAGCTTAATGGGGTGGCCCCCTGAAATAAATTTATGAATCATGTGAATGCATTGTCGTGAGGCCTCGTTGCTTTTTATTTGGTTCTTCCCGAGGTTGACCATGTGTGTGTTGCTATTTGTGCACCCCTGCAGGGTAAATCTTTCTGAAAGCCGTGTCCGCGGTTATGGACGACTTGGAGCATAGTTTCTCGATCATAGACAAGCATAACTAAAGTACCGCCTTTAATTTGACTAAGACATGACTAGTAATTAGTACAACACTCATGGAATGGTTAATAAAACTGCCAACGGATGGGTTGTTCGTCCGCCTACTCGTTGGTAAGCGAGAGGGAGGATGGATCTATTACTTCATGTTGTTATAACTGTTGTTCTAATTAACGGACATTCGTCTATCAATGGTTAGGCAGATGGTTAGCAAGTATCTATAGACTTGTTAGTTATTATCTTTCGCTGCAATTGCGTCACCCCCAGGTTGTTCCCTTTAGATGCATTAAGACTTGCTGAGTACCCCTAGGGTCTCACACGATAAATATTTGGTTTAGGTGGACAGGTATACTCTCAGGAAGGCTACTGGGTCTAGGAGACCGAGTATTGTGGCAACGACTATCAGGTGTAGAGATTCCAGGGATGGAGATCCATGAGATCTGTGGGCGGGATGTGCTTATTTTCAGGGCATCTTATGCCGATTTGCTTCTTATCCGTACTCGGATCTTGTATTCTGCTTCCGCTTGATACTCTGTTGTGTGAAGTATGAGGAGCTACCCTAAAATATTAGCTCTATCTAGAATATTTGGATCTTGCCGTATGGCATTGCAATATTTCTGTTTCTATTGTTTCTAGATGGTGTGACACTCTAATGTCTATTGTAAGTCATAGGCATACATACTCATTTGTGTATGTCGTGGTCACGTTACCTGTCGCTTACACCGCTCGCTCTTGTCCCGATGTTCTTGAAAGTGGATAAGGTGGTAGGCCGGTACCGTGCCCTACTCCACTTTGACGGGCCTACACGTGGGTGGCCTTGGGCCTCCGGGTAGAGTCACTTATCCACTTTTTGTTCGTCCAGGCTTGAACTTAGAGTGTAATGTCCGAGTTATTACAGGTATGCTATGCATAAGTAAAATGTTTATAACCAAAGTCGGATAAGCACGTCTTTATAGGTTATCCCAAAGAATTTGTTGAGAATTTCTCCATAACACCAAGGACAAAAGAGTTTGTTACTTGGAACGTCAAGTTTCTTGAGAAGGAATTTTTCGTGAAAATTTAAGTGGGAGGACAATAGAACTTTGATAAGGTTGCTGAACCTTAGCTATATTTGCTAAGTAGCGCAGCGCTGGAAAGTGTCCCGGTGGCAGCCACAATGCTCATGGCTCCCGTGATTACAAAGGGTGTGATCTCGGAGATTAGAGTTCCTATTGAACCGTGTGGGTCGGTAAGAATCAAATAGTGTGATTTGATAAGCAAGTCGTTGTTGTTTTGACAATGATGAACCGACTACATGCAAAGAAGCGATGATGGGCCCTGACTCCATAAAATGACTAGAAGTCATAGAATCCGTGATAGTATCCATACACAAGAAATCAAGTTTCTGAACTTGGAACACCCTCCAGAAAGGCATGAAGCCTATAGGTTGTGTTTGGATCTATAAAGAAATAGACATGGATGTTTAACATCTATGAAATAGTCGACATGTCGAAAAGAAGTTTACGGCAATGTTCAAGGAGTTGACTATGACAAGATTTGATCTTTCATAGCGATATTTAGTCTTGACGGGTTAATGTAGCAACCACTACATATAATTTGGTATATGGTAGTTGAATAAACAAAACAAGGTTCTTCTAATAGAATGGTTACCTAGGACGTGTACATGACACGGTCCGAAGGGTTTTGTTAATTCAAAGGGTGCTAAAAGGGCATGCAAACTTCAATAGTTGAAGTAAGTATAGCGGAGTTGGAATCTTCACCATGATGAAACTGTTAAAAGAGTTTAAATTCATCAGAGATGATGAAGATGCTTGCATTTGCAAGAAATTAAGTGGGAGCACTAAGACATATTTCTAATACATTATGTAGAGGACATATTCTTGATTGCAAATGATGTATCTTGTATTGACACAAGTTAAGAATTTCATTAAAATAAGATTTCGATGAAAGACTTGGGCAAAACCGGAATATTTGGCATCAATATCTATATGGATAGATTGAGGCGCTAATATGGTTGTGCCAAACATACATATATGAGATATTGAAAGGGTTCAATATGGAAACAACAAGAAAGGTTCTTGCTGCATGGAAAGGATTGCATCAAGATTAAAGTGTTTCAACACTTGGTGAGTAAAATCACATAAAGATTTTGATCGATTATACCGTGATATGTATATATCCAGATATGTCCTATGCTCTAAATGTTATGAGCACATACCAGAATGATTCATAGATTCATAATATGATCATTGGACAATAGTAAAGATATTCTTATGAGCTTTGGAAGAACTAAGAATATATCATGTGTAAGTGACAAATAGTTAAAGGTAGTTCATTGTAAAGTGTTACATTGATACTAGTTTTGTCACAAGATACAAATTAAACTTATCTCAATTTAGACTATGGGTGGCACAATGTAATGGAAAGGATGTTCCATGATGGATTTGGATGAGTTCTAAAGTTGAGACATTGTGACGGATACTACAACAAAAGGCTAAGTATATAACTGCTATAGTAGCAGCAAAGAAGGGCATTTGTGTTAAGTAGTTTGTTATCAAACTAGGTGTGGTTCAAAGCGGGCTAATACTATGAAGATATATTGTGTGACAATAATATCAACATATTTTAACCGGAACGAACTAAAGGTCTCACCAAAGGACCAAATTTATACAATGGCATCTCATTTGAGAATGAGTGATGCGTAGAGACGCAAAGAGATGCAAATACAAACGGACCTGAAACTTTCAGATCCAGAGATTATATTAACCACTAGCAATAGCGTATATGCAACACCAGAAAGCCATAGGTGTTCAATACGCAAAGTTTTTCAAACTAGATTATTGACTCTAGTGTAAGTGGGAGACTGAAGGGAATATGCCCGAGAGGCAATAATAAAGTGGTTATTATCTTATTCCATGTTTATGATAAATGTTTATTTTGCATGCTATAATTGTATTGATCGGAAATGTTAATGCATGTGTGTTTAATAAACAAAAAGGGTTCCTAGTTATGCCTCTCTTATAGACTAGCTTGTTGATTAACAAGATGATCAAGGTTTCCCGATCATGGACATTGGATGTTGTTAATAACAAGGTCACAACATTGGTGGAATGATGTGATGAACATTCATCCGAAGTATAGCATTACAATCAAAGTCATTATGTTTATATTGCTATAACATCATACGAAGTAATCTTTATCCTTAGACCATGAGATCATGTTAATTGCTAACACCGAAAGAGTATCTTGATAACATCAAACGTCACACCATAACAGGGTGACTATAAAGATGGGTTCAGTGCTACGAAGGTGTTATGTTGAGGCTCATGGATCAAGAGTGGAATTTGTCAATCCCGATGACGGATAGATATACTCTGGGCCCTCTCGGTGATATCACATTAATATAGCTTGCAAGCAAGTGATGTGATCACTAGAATGTTATATCACGGGAATGAGAAAAGAGTGCATGTCGGTAACGAGATCAAACTAGGTATGGAGATACCAATGATCGAATCTCGGACATGTAATATATCGCGAGACAAAGGGATTTAGTTACTAGCGTTAAAGGTTCTCACGATCACAGAAGTCATCGTTGAATGTGTAGGAGTCAGTATGGATCTCCAAGTCCCGCTTCTGATTATTGATCTGAGAGGAGTCTCAATCATGTCTGCATTATTCGCAAACCGTAGGGTGACACACTTAAGAATTACCGGACACCATTTTGGAGCACATATGTTTCAGACGAAAGAATTGCAAAGCGCAGGAATTGTTTCGATAGAAACCGGAAATTATTTCGGGTGAAATTACAGAGAGTGGTTCTACATGTGATATTGAAATATTGCAAGGAGTTATATGTGAATGTTTGTTAATTGAAGTAATTAACAAAATTCTGAATAAATTTAATAAAAGAGTTTTATTAAATGAGAGAGCATTATACTTGGAGAATTTTAATGCATTTAAAGTAGGGAATTTAAAGGGGAATGTGAAGAGGCATTTTAATGTGGAGGGGTTACCACCACATGAATGGGGGAGGTGAGGAGTCACCCCCCCATGCGCCGGCCATGAAGGAGGGGCACCCCCCTCCTCCTATAAAAGGCCACCCTCTTCCTTCTTCTTCCTCACACCTCCTTGTGAAGGATCTCTCTCCCCCTCTAGAATTATTCCCCCATGGTCTCGGCTTAGCAAGATACATGCTCCCGGTGGCATTTCGTCTAGAAGGAGTTGCTGCTTCCACTGGATCACTGGAGCGAGGAGGTGGAGGTTGTCTGGTGGCTTGAACGTGTGTGCGAGTATGGATGTGCTGCTGTGTTGCTGCGCTCGGACTTCCTCACGATCTTGAGATCGGCAAGTGTATGGCTACATCAACCTCGAGTTCCTACTCGTTAACAAAACTCGTTATCTTCGAGGATAAGTTCTCGATGGATGTATTTCCACCCGTTGCTCTGTACCTAGTAGATAGATCTTGGCGTGTAGTTCTCATCGTAGGAATTTTTTTGTTTTCTATGCTGCGGACTCAACAGTATAGTGGTGTCCGACCACAAAACCATGACGGGAAGGTACCCCCAACACCAAAACGTCAATCCTTTTTGTCTCTTCTACCTCCAAACTCTCTCAAAACCCCAAGAATCTTCATCTGTACTTAATTTCGTTCGATTTCCTCGCACACAAGTGATCTACGGTATGTTTCTCCTCTGATCCTCCAATTACTTTTGACAAATTCATTTTTGATCTGTTATCATTATCAATCTAGGGTGATACCTAATATGAACTAATTTCCATGATTCTCTTGCCTAGATTATTATTTTGAGGGGACTCTTTAGTGTGCTAAGATGAGGAATATGTTATGCTTATTATTGTTGGATCAAAAAGTTTTATTTTTTGTCTTTCCTTATTATTTTAGATGATGAACACAAGGATCCAAACTCGTGCTCGTGCCGCTGCTAGTTCTGCTCGGGCTACCGCTCAAGAACGCATGGGATACGGTTCAGGGATGAGCTCCGACGTGATCGCTTCAATAGGATCAAGAACCAAGAAGTGAAGATAACAAAGTGGTCTTGCCGCATTATATTGAATCAAATCAGTATTTCTAATGACTTCACTTTGCAATAGAGTTGCCCTACAAAACTTTGTATTCAATGATGTGCCTACTTATCGCTGATTAACTCTTGAATTTCTAAGTTCTTTGCAAAACACAGCATGGCATGGAGAGGACATGATTTCTTTTCGACTTATGAACAACAATTATGCTTTATCACTAGATCAATGGTGCAGAATTTTAATTTTCCAAACAATAATGCTAATGCCTTACACGCATCCTTTACTGGCATAGACCCTTCCCGAAACGTTATTATAATGGAACGAGTTTCACTTCTAGAGTAAGCAAGGGGAAGAATATTCAACATCCTGCAATTCGAAATTTGTTCTATGTTATTGCTAACACCTTGCAGGCACGAAATGAGTTCACGAGACTCAATGAGGAGGACATCTTAGTCCTCACAAAAGCTGCTTTCAAAAACATCGACTTGTCACTCAACTTGGGCGCAATTCTTGTGCGCTACTTGGAGTACCAATCCTTCCAAAGCCAAGGACCAATCACAGGTGGAGGCGTCATCACCGTACTTGCCATTGCCCTAGGCATTTACCTAGGTGAGTTGCAACCAGTGCTAGGTGAGCAACGTGTTGGTTTCTCTACTTTAAAAGCTTGTGGAATGCTCACTAGGAGAGGTGGTGTTTATTACTTGCATATTGTGGGAGCTGGGCGTCTCTGCCCTGCTCCTTTGCCTAATGGTATTTTCTCTATGGAGGAAGGACATTTGCTATATGAATTGCAGGTTGAGCAACACCAACCCGAGGAGGAGATTCCGGATGAGGATGAGGACCAAGAAGAGGGGCTAGAAGTTCCTTATCAAGAGGAGCAGCCACCAACCCAGTTCGCTACATACAAAAACTTCCAATAACTTGGAGGAACTATGGAGTGGATGCATAACCTCTCCTTGAACCTCCGAGAAACAACTAGTAATTTATCAACTCAATTTGTGAACTGGAGTTACGACTTTTTCCCGCCACCACAATGATTTGAAGGGCTTGCAAAAGCCTAAGCTTGGGGAAGTTTCCTCATTATCTTTATTTGGCATTCATTTGTTTTTATTTATTTCGATGTTATGTTTTTAATTCGAGTTTATAAGAACTTGTGTTGGTTTCCCCAACAGTTTAACTTTAGTTATTTCTATTTTTTTCGAGACTTTCTAGACGAGCTTTGCCACCATTTTTCTATTCTTTAATTCCCTCCCTTAAAAACAACAAAAAGATTTTTCCATTTATCTTTATTTTCCCTCTTTCTTCCTTTCTGTTCTCCTTGTGACTTTCACATATTTGCAGGAGAGTGATCGACTTCGATTTTCCAAGAAGCGGATCAAAAGGGAAGAGAGAAGTGGAACCGATCATGAGAGGTATGCCTTAAGACTCCCCACTTTTGAAGTTTGATAAACCCATGCTAGTTAGTAGTAAATGTTAAGATATTATATTGGTGGAGTGAGTCTTTATATTGTAATAAAATTTTGTTTGCATGGGTATTTAGTTGGGTACGTTTTGTTCTAGCTCTTATAGTTAGCCAAGTCTTGCGTAAAAATTTGCTAAACAATTGTAATAAGAAAAAGTCTCACAATTGAAGGCTTGGGTGTTGTAGTGTTTAGTCTTGAAGGCTTATTTCTAGAGACACTCAACACCACAGAAAATAATGATTGACCTGATAGCTCTATTTAAAAGGATTTATTCAATTGAATTAATGTTTAGCGGTTTTTGTGAGCATGCCAAAGTTTGACTTGTGAATCATAAGAATGATATAGCTTTATGCGTGTCAAACTTCATGGGATGCCAACAAATCTGCTAGCCTACAGACGATCTTCATGGAGGAAACTCCTAGATTTCGGCTATGAGTTGATTAAATATATGTAGCAGCAATGCTATAATGGGTAAGATTCTTGGCATTCTCGGGTAGCTGTGTTCAAGATGGAATCACTCCTCTGGCTGATATGAGTAATCATTGTGCAAAAGGAACAAAAACCTTGGTGATGCCACGAGTGTCCATCATAGCCCGATAAACTAATTAATTTTTTTGGTATGCTCTCAATTACTTAAGAACTGAAATTCTTGAAGCACAATGAACAAAAAAGTAGTGCTTGAAAAGTCTTGACTTATTGATGTGGGAGAACTGAGATACTCTAGTGTATATGTTTTTCATGACAAATTCTCACACTCTCAATTTTACATGATTATACTTTATTGTTCAAAGGCAAACCTATGAGTTGATTACATGACATGGAATAAGGTTTACTCATTTGAATCATCCATGTCAACAATAATTTTGCTATGCTATAAGGATGCATAAAAACCCGTATGATATGCTTGCCATTACTCTATCTATGCTGAAGTTTTTCAGATTAATAAAGTGGAGGAAACATGAGGCTACCAATCATGAGTAAGATCATCATCTCATTATTTCAGTTTAAATGGTGAGTTCCTTTTTGATTTTGGTTTTGTTGCTCGAGGACGATCAAGTTTAAGCTTGGGGAGGTTGATGGTTGTGAAATATAGCCATCTACATCCACATTTAAACTGGATATTATTCATATTTTTGATGAAATATCTCTTTAAACCCTGCCACTAATGCCTAATGATCAAATGGGTATGCAATCCTTTCTTTCTATTTCCCCTACGCAGATAATGACGTTTGATGATGGGAATCACAACATTAAAGTCAAAGATACGAGATTTCCAACAACACAAAGAAACCAGGGGTCGTGAAGTGGAGACAGAAGCTTTAACAACCAACTATATGGCGGGAATAAAATTCCGGCCATATAGTTGCCATCAACACCGCTAGGTCAAACAGAACAACATTCGTGAAGGGACTCCTATATAAAGTGTGACGAAAACAGCGTCCCCCGAGAAGACCAGAAATCTGCATCCACAACACCGAAGAGCCGCCGGAGGAATAGAATTAGATCTAATCTGCAAACCCTTCTCTACCACCATAGCCATATTCCACCACTTGTAATAGTAGATATCATCTTTGCTTGGCGACATTGTAAGACTATTTGCTATCAATCTCATGGTTTCCATTACTGTGTTTATGATTGTTGATTTGATCTCTATGTGTGAGTAAATATTTGGGCTAAGGGCTTCGGCCTAACCATGTATCTTTTGTGCATGTTATTTATCATAGATTGGATCATGTATTAGTTTGTATGACATGATGATTATTGTATCCTCTCTTGCCTCAATCTAAGGACTTGTTAGGTACCCAAGACCCCGAGGATTGAGCCAGGTATAGGGAGTATGAGTAATGACTAATCTGCAGGTTGGGAACCCCAGTGACAGAAGGGGTAGTATGGTTGTATGTGAGGGATTTACTTGGGATTAATGGTGACATCACTATGCATATCATTAGTTCTCTTTCTTCTATGGATGAGACTAGTAGGTTATTTCTATAAGCAGTTGCGGAGGCAATAGCAATTATGGATGCACAACCCACATATAATTATCTTGCTCTAACAATTACATGCATACTTTATTATTATCTTTTATTCCCATAAGATGTTTTGCACAGCTACAGGTGAAAACGAAAGCTCTAGGCCCTCTCTCTCCATCATCGACAACAACAAAAGACAACAAACTCTTGGTCCGGTAAAACACAAAAAGAATTCTAAAACTCCCAAAGGTCCATTAAAGTAACTTCACTACGCTTTCTGCTTCTCGAGGATTCGATAACCTAAGTCTACTAGGGAAAAAGAGCTATACTACATCTGTAATCCCGATCAAAGGTATCACGTGACTCAGTTAAGTGTTAATCGAGGCGATCGACTAAGAGTTAGTCGGATGAATCACTTATCTCGGATCGAGAAAGAGAGTCAAACTATTTTAGGATAATGATTATTCGCCTATAGTTCGACAAGGCATATCGTGGGGCAAAAGGGACTCAGATGAAAGTCGCATTGGAAGGTATGTCATCCTGACTCATTGGTGCTTGGGAGTCAGCACGTTCTGTTAGGAGCCGCTACCGACTGATCTGTCATGAATGAGACACGGATCGTGTCCGAGTCACCATGAGCCTATAGGGTCACACACTTAAGAGCGAGAGCAAGTTTGGGTTGGACCCGAATCGGAATCGGACTGAGTCAGTGAGTTGGACTCGCAGTGACTAATATAGGCCTTTTATTGAATGGGCCACAAGTGAGTGGAGCCCACTTTCATTCCCTATATAAGCTGGGGCATAGGTTCTTAGTGCACACGGTTAGGTCATTCCATGCGTTGGAAACCCTTGCTCCAGTTTAGTCCAGCCTCCATACCGGACCTAGCAGTCCACCACTATGTGTGGATACTGGCGGAGGTGTTGTACGTTCAGCACTTTGACGTTAGTGGATCAGAACAGATCGTGAGGACTGCACTGCATCAAGCGACGTGCTTCATCGATTCCGCAACTGCGTGTCTAGTGGTAATTCTCATGGCCTACTACCTCAGCTAGATCTTGGGATCACAGCGTAGGGGAAAAAGTTTTGTTTATCTACATGGCCCAGTAGTGGTATTAGAGCGTTATCTTCTGATTTTAGGCTCGAGATCATGCATATGTGATATGCGGTTGGCGTTAGATTGGATCTAATTGCAGTTTTGGTAGTCGATCTATGAGATAGATCGGTTTTGTACGAAGTTGATTGGATCAACTGTACTCGGGGGAATGGATGATCTGGTTTCCGTGATCTAACTGTTAAGGTCGTAGAATGACATACTCCTACGGTCAGCTTCCACCATCGGGGTAGACTATGACACGTAAATTCGGATGCGGTGATCGAAGATCAAAGAGTTTGGTCGAATCATAGTACGGGTCGGATTTGGGTAAAATTGATTAATACGATGATGAAATCCATGCTCGGACCACCGCTTCTCCCTATCGTAGCGCCTTAGATGTCGTTGCGAGTTTCACAACGCCGGTAGATATTGTATCTATGCATAACTTGTTTTTGCAAGATGATGTTGTGAATGGTATGGCTTATGTGCATGTGATGTGTGTAATCCATATGTGATCTGCGTATCACGTTTTTTGTCAGCCGGCTGGAGCCTAGGTGCTGTTATTTTATTGTATAATGACCCGCATGTCAGATTCTCTATGTAATTTACTTTACTAGGTAGTGTAGCTATTTGGAGAATTCGGATGGCATGCAAGTCGATGTACAAGTCGGCTACATGGTGTAAGGCTGCACGTGACAAGAGTTGACACGAGTCGAATTACAAGCTTTGTGGAGATGGAGATCGCCATGAAGAGAGCCATACCATTTCACATTATAATTGCTTTATTCTGTATATTGTCATGTCTCTGTTTTACCCCTATTAGATAGTTGGTAGAAATTAATCCCTCAAAAAAGGTCTAGTCGGTTTCCCAGCCAATGCTGCACCATCACAAGTCGGACATTTTTGGTAGTGGGCTCATAAAATTGAGGTGTTATCGATCTTTTTGACTAGGTGGGTTTGAGTCAGACTCTTACAACGGAAGCACTCGGTAATCTAGATGGGTCTATCACAACGGTTGTGGGACTCGGGGAAAATTCAGACGGGAGTCGGGGCTTGTGATGCCACCCGTCCAACAGGAGTTGTATGAGATGAGATTGACAAGGAGTTGTCTACCTAGATCACTTGACGACTAGCGGTGATGCTAAATCTCACTAGTCGGCTTGCTTATTTAGGGTCCTGAATCACTAAGTAACCATCGGAGGGGTGTTGGTTCTAGTGGGAGCATAAGTATTAAAATGTATAATATGCTTGCTCTTTTATGGATACATGTCTTAAAGTGTTTTGCATATTTTTCTATTGTAGATCAATGGCACCTAGCAGTCTCCCTCAGATTTCCAGTTTTTCTTTGAGAACCATCTTAGAGAAAGATAAGCTAAATGGAACTAACTTCACCAAATGGTATCGTAATCCAAGAATTGTTCTCAAGCAAGAAAAGAGGGACCATGTCCTATACAACCCCCTTCTAGATGAGCCAAATGAGAATGCGATTGTCGCAGCCACCAATGCCTACCGTAGGACTTGTGATGAGTCTATGGAGATTAGCTGTCTTATGCTTGCTGAAATGGAACCGGACTTGCAGCAGCAGTTTGAGAATGTTGAGGCCGACGATATGATCCGGGCTCAGGCAAAGACTGAGAGGTATCAAGTCTCTCAGGTTTTGTTGAGATGCAAGCTTAAGGATGGTGGTCCACTGAGTCCGCATGTGATCAAGACGGTTGGTTACGTGCAGTCTCTGGAAAGGCTGAGCTACCCCATTAGCGAAGAGTTCGCTATGGACATAATTCTGAACTCTCTTCCTAGTGTGTATGATCAGTTCATATCGAACTATCATATGGATGGTATGGATAAGAAGGTCACTGAATTACATGGGATGCTCAAGCAGGCTGAGGTGGATCTCAAGAAAGGCGCCAGTCAAGCGTTGATGGTGCAGAATAAGGCTAAGTTCAAGAAGATTTTTTGGACTAAGAAGAAGGCTAAGTCGGGATACAAGGCTCAGGACCCGGTCCAAAGCGCTTCCTCAGGGACTAAGCCATCTCCTACAGCCAGATCCACTTGCTTCTACTACAAAGCGGATGGCCACTGGAAGAGGAATTGCGGCATGTATTTGGCTGACAAAGCCAAGAGTGGAGGTATGACTTTCGGCTCAGGTACGCTTGTGTGCAATATTATAGACATTTATCTTGCTGATGCACCTGGTAGTTCTTGGGTATATGATACTGGATCTGTTATTCACATCTGCAGCTCATTGTAGGGACTGGTAAGAACTAGGAGCGTGGCGAGAGGCAAGGTTGACATTCGAGTCGGCAACAAAGCGAGAGTCGCTGCATTGGAAGTCGGCACGATGCAACTTCATATACCTTCTAGATTCTTAATGGAGCTGAATAGTTGTTATTATGGTCCAGTTCTTAGTCAAAACATTATTTCCGCCTCATGTTTGATGAGACAAGACTATGAGTTGAATATTAAGAATAATGGTTGTTCTTTGTATTTGAATGATATGTTTCACGACTTTGCACCCGTCCAGGACGAGTTATTTATTTTGAATCTTGATGGTGAATCTGTCTATAACATAAATGTGAAAAGGTTGAAACCAACTGATCTGAATATGAGTTACTTTTGGCACTATAGGCTTGGTCATATAAGTTGGAAACGCTTGAAGAAGCTCCACGATGATGGAATCCTAACTTCATTTGACTTGGAGTCATTCGAGACATGCGAATCCTGCCTACTCGGCAAGATGACCAAGACACCTTTTGCAAAGAGTTGTGAAAGGGCATCCGACTTATTGGGACTAGTACATAGTGATGTACGTGGCCCGATGAGCATGATAGCCATAGGTGGTTATGAGTACTTCATTACCTTCACTAATGATTTGAGTAAGTATGGATATACCTACTTGATGAAACAAAATTTGGAAGCCTTTGAAAAGTTCGAGGAATTCCAGAATGACGTACGAAATCAACTCAGCAAAAAATAAATTTTCTTCGGTTGGACCGAGGAGGCAAGTACATGAGCCATGAGTTTGATGACCATCTGAAGAGTTTTGGGATAGTTCCCCAGCTCACTCCTCTGGGAACACCGTAAAGAAAGGGTGTGTCAGAGAGGAGGAATCGTACCTTGTTGGACATGATACGATCAATGATGAGTCGGACGGATCTACCTTTATCATTTTGGGGTTATTGTCTAGAAACTGCAGCGTTCACACTAAACAGAGTACCATCAAAGTCAGTAGAGAAGACACCGCATGAGATGTGGAATGGCAAGAAGCTGAGTTTGCTTTTTTTAAGATTTGGGGTTGTGAAGCTTTTCTCAAGCGACTTTAGTCGGACAATCTTTACAGCCAAGTCGGATAAGTGTATTTTCGTGGGGTATCCGAGGGAAACCTTGGGTTACTACTTCTACAACCGAGAAGAGGGCAAAGTGTTTGTCGCTCAGAACAGTGTCTTCCTTGAGAAAGAGTTTCTCAGTTGGGGAGTTAGTGGGAGCACGGTGTAGCTCGAAGAAATTCGAGAGGAACCGGCCAGTAGCGAGTCGGAAAAAGCCTTTGAGGTTGAGCCGGTCGTGGTGGCTCAGCCGGCAAGCTCACCAACACTACAAAGATCGGCCAGATTGTGAAGTGTTCGTGATGTGTTACTGTTGGACAGTGATGAGCCGGCAACTTATTTGGAAGCGATGGTGGGATCCGGTTCTGAGTCGTGGCTTGGAGCCATGAGATCCGAGTTAAAGTCCATGGATGAAAATCAAGTTTGGAACTTGGTTGATCTGCCAGACGGTGCAAGACCCATCGAGTGTAAATGGGTCTTTAAGAAGAAAACTGACATGGATGGAAATATTTCTGTCTTTAAAGCACGGCTTGTCATGAAGGGGTTCCGACAGGTTAAAGGAGTTGACTATGACGAGTGGTTCTCACCTGTAGCGATGCTTAAGTCAGTTCGGATCATGTTAGCTATAGAAGCCTATTTTGACTATGAGATATGGCAGATGGATGTCAAGATGGCTTTCTTTAATGGAAATTTAATCGAGGACATGTATATGATATAGCCCGAGGGTTTTGTTGATCCGGCTAATGCTGACAAGGTATGTAAACTTCAGAAATCCATTTATGGGTTGAAGCAAGCATCTCGGAGTTGGAACATTTGTTGGGGGGATAACCCCGGGTAGGGTCACGTCGGGGTATAAAGGCCATAATAGCCGAGGTATGTCAAGGTCAAAGCGTGAGCTGGCTGAGTCACCTCAAGGCAAGCCGACTTACAGAAGACCCGCCCTGGTGGATGTTCATCTAATGTTAACCCGACTGACATAAAGCATATGTCGGCTAGCTCAACGTAACTTGTTTGCAGGTACCCACGGGGCCGAGTTAACCAGGCATGAGCCAGGTTACCACTTGGCTTACAAGAGAAGGAAGGAATCTTGCTGGTCAAAGGTTTTCTCTCTCCACTATAGCGTGAGCGCAGAGGACAGAGGGGAGAACCAGCGGGTAGTGGCCGACAAGCGTGACGTTTCCTATGTCGGGTGACACCGCGCCGCAGAGAGGCTCTGAGAGGATTACGCCATGAGTCTGGATTAGCTTAGATAGAGAAAATAGGAGCACCGCTTTGGTATTTTGGGGGAAGCATAGTCAGAGAATATGCCTTCCACATATGCCCTAACTTGTAACCTAGCCCTCCTATATAAGGAGGGGCAGGATCTCCATAGAGGTGGTCGACCATTTTACTAAGGGAGAACCATAGGGAGTGTAGTGTGGGAAGTTGAGAAGTACATCTTCCTCTTCCCCACGAATAGCTCAAGGAGCAAGTGTAAACCACCATTGATTGAGAGAATATAAATATCTATGTGTGGAATCACCACACTATCCCTCCCTCCGGCTGCACATTCGGTTAATTTGGTTAAATCAGTTTGGTTTATATGATTTTTTCGTAAATATGATTTTATTACTTCGGTAAATACGGTTTTGTATAAAAATATGGTTCGGTTTTGGTAATAACCTAACTAACCAGAGCTGACGTGATTTTTGAAATAACGACTAAGTTTTATAGACATTTATTTTGGTTTTATATCTTTTATGACCCAACTAAATGTATTTCATGAGAAATAAATAAAAGATAACAAAATTATGGCTAAATAAAAAATTGAGAGTTAGTAGGACTTGAACTCATGACCTACACACTAGACAACTATTAACCACAAGGACAAACCACCATGATGAAGCATTTTTCTTGCATAGAATCACTTTAAACGCTATATAATACATACACGTTAAGTTGGACTTTGCTTAAAACATACACGTGCCCTGGGCGAACGCATCGTCTCTAGGCTTGTTCAGAGCTTTGGAGCACTGGACTACGTCAGCGACAACGTCCACAGTTTCGGCAACCGTCCTCCACCGAGGAATGGCCTCTTCATCAACCTTGGCCCCCACGAGATCTACGTCGGCGTTGACGAGTCCTGCATCGTGCGTATCACTCGCCCCTCTAGTAGCATTGAGGTCATGATGGTTGCGCCAGATAAAGGACCAAGTAAGGACCCGACGCTAGATCCGGATGCTACACCAAAAGCAACTAGATCTAGATTCCCTCCACTAGAGAGGCATGAGAATGTACTGCAGCAGGCAATATATATCTTAGGTACTCCCATAGCACATGTGGTAGATCCGGCTCAGGCACAGGCCGAACTGGAAGAGACTAGGCTAAAAATTCTAGCTGGGGCAAACAAAGTAGCAGAGTTACAGCAGTCACTGAACATCACTCTGCATGAGTATGCAAAGGCAAATCGTCTTAGTCCAATTCGGATGGACGGGGTAAAGATTAGAGATAGAAACTTGATCACTGAGATAGACAAAGAGTATGTGCCTAAGCCGGGTCATACAACTACATTGGTGACAACAGGGCTGGAGAGATATAGTACCCCGGCTAAGAACCTTAGGACTGAAGAGGCAGCAACATCCGAGTTAGAAGGTATGGTCGGGGAAGCCAGAGAAAGGAAATAAGAGAGGGTTAACCACTCACTACAAGGATTCTGGTCTATTGCAACAAAATTTATTGCTACGGGTATTTTTTTGTTGCAATAGAATGCATTATTACCACAAACTTCCCAATTGTGGTAATAGGATCTACATATTGCCATAATTGAGTTTTGTCGCACTAAGTATTCGTTTTGTTGCAGTAGAGACCATGTATTGCAACAAGATGCATCGGCATTGTAATATGGTAGCGATATTGCAACAACCAAGTTCCCTCGTGTGAATTAGCGATTTTGTTGCAATAGAGACTAGGTGTTTCAACAAAAAACACTCGATGTGGTAATATCTAGAAAGATATTGCAACAAATATGCCATGTTGCGTTAGTTACAAATATTGTTGGAAAAAATTGGCTTCATATTGCAACAAAATAAGAATTGATAGTAACAGCCCACATTGTTTACGTCAATTTCATCGTGTTGCAACAACTATTATATATTGAGACAAGTTTTGCATCCATGACAATATGTAGAACATATTGCAACAATCCCCTATTATTGCGAAATAGAACAAGATATTGCAACGATATTCTCTATAGGGGCCATCTGACCGTTTCCGCTAGCAAAATTGCAATTTTCTAATACCCCCTAATACTATCATGACATGTAGCCAATTAGCCCATGAACTCGTTTTACAATAACCTTGCTCTTCTGGAAATTGATCTTCAAGCCCGACATATATTTGTGTGTGTGCGTTTTCAATCACGTTCTTCATCTTATTAGCCATCTCCCTTCCCATCACCCCATCGCAAGATCAAACCGTGAGATCGAGACAAACATAGATACTGGTACTTAGTCTGTTTGATGAAACAAAATAATACACGGAAAACATCACAACAAAATAAAGGATTTCCCCTCCATGATTCTACGGTCTGGCTTTTTTCACAGCAAAATAACCTTTTACCAAAAAAGATGGTAACATTATTTTCAGCATCATATATGTTTCATATTGTTTCGAATTATTATGTTTCTAATTTATTTTATTATTATGAAAGTTGCCTCAAATATAGCGGGTACTCCAATTTATTCCCTCAGCAAAGTGCATTCACTCCAATTTGTTCTTCCTAAATTCTTTAGCGTGCACTACTTGGGCCAAATAAGTTAAACCTTCCCGCTAAACGCCCTCGTAACTAATCGTGATTAGTTCTCTATAAACATGAATCACGAGGTCTATCACACGGGAGTTCCTCTGTCCTCACACGGGTTCCTCCATCCTCACCGGGTCCTGACGGCGTCAACGATGTGGATCACATCGGAGTCAATCTCGCGGAGAAATTCTCAGGTTATACCTTCTCTCATCTCGTTCGCGTAGATTGATACGTCCATAACGTATCTATAATTTTTTATGGTTTCATGCTAATATGCTTTTAACACTCCTTTTTGTATAAAATTTATGATTTATTTAGACTAACCTACTAATAGTTGCAGAAGTGCACAATGTTCTTGTTTTACACTTTGATGTGTAGGAATTACCAAGAATACAAGTGGAAACCTTGTTGGAGTCAAATTGGGATTTTTTCCAGAAATCTATCTCAGAATTCTTTTTGAAGATGGTCATGTTTTGGGTCGAACAAAGCATCAAACAGAAAACTCTTCAACTACAAAGTTGTTGGAAATTTCACGACAAACGTTCTGGACATAAAATTTAGCTGATTCCTAGTCCAGACGGGCCGTTTAGGCCCGATTTACTGCATCCCAAGATGGGGTGACGGAAATCCGAGAAGCTATATAAAGGGAGGAAACCTAATTCGCCCAGGGCATCTCCACCCATGAATTTGCAGCCACCAAAGCCACGTTTTTGCCTCCCCCATGGATCCCATATCCATGGGGAAGTACTCCCAAGAAGTCATGAAGGAAGGGGGCTAAGGGGCGGTGCTCCCCCATGATACCGGCAGCGGGGAAGGAGTCCCCCGTGCCGCCGCCGGTGCCGCCACCGCCCTCTTCACCATCTTCACCACCATCTCCATCACATAATCCTCCTAGTATGCAGTGTTTCATCCTCCCACACACTTCTGTACCGTCCTATGTAAACATGGTGTTTGATGCTATAAGTTATAATCCTATGATCTATGTCATGTTTGCATAGTTTCTTTGCTCTTATATTGAATGGTTGAACGTATTTGGTTCATTAGAGTTGTATGTTGATATGGTACAGTTCTTTGGTGTCCATTATATTTGTGCACACATGGATTAAACATCATAGGGTTTGTATTATGTGTAAGAGGAAGGGGGGAAGTTCTGCCGGAGTGACAGAAACCCGAGGACGCGAACAAGAACATTGCACGTATGGGAGTAAGAGGACCATTAAACTTAAGGCTATGGTTGGGGAAACCTTAATGCATTGATTAGTACTTACGGATGTTTGCTAATAATCCAATCATATAATACATGTAATTCCAAGTAGTGAAGCGCATGTATATTTAGCCTCTCCCACATAGAAATTGCATCAAAGACAATGAACCCGATCTATTCGCTATTTAAACTTGGACAAAGCCACCACAATTACCACAACTATTCCACATTCATGGTTCTGTTAGTTTAGTTTATTTTATTATTGCAGCAACTAGCTTTACTTTCTTGTTATTTATTATCATGCAAAGCTATCTCTATTACTCGTATTGTTGCTCTAGTTTTATTTCCTAGATAATGCAAACGTTTAGTGTGTGTAGAGTTGTATCAGTGGTTGATAGAACTTGAGAGAATATTTATCCTACATTTATCTCCTCGTTGGGTTCGACACTCTTACTTATCGAAAAGGCTACACACGATCCCCTATACTTGTGGGTTATCAAGACCTTTTCTGGCGCCGTTGCCGGGGAGCAATAGCGTGTGGGTGAATATTATTGTGTGCACTTGTTTGCATTATCTCTAAGTAGGTTTTACTTTCAGTTTTAAGTTGTTCTCTATCTTAGTATGGATAGGGAATGCAAATTACAAAAAAAATTAGTTGTACTTATTACCTAAAAACGTTTTCAAAAAGGAAAGTGATTGGAAAGATGAGTAATGGTTAAGTGGGGTCGACCTTGAACACTTGTGTTCATGCCTATGAAACCAAAACAAAACTTTCCATGGAAGCTTTTCAGTTAAAAACTTGTTGGAATGCATGAATCCTTAAAAAAGAAACATATTTCTGGTATTGATCTTAATGCTTATTCATTCGAAAATACTTGAATCTTGCTCCTATGCCTAACTTAAAGGCGTTAAAGAAAAGTACTTATTGGGAGATAACCCAAAAGTTTTAGTTGAGTCTTGGAAGTTATTGCTTTAGTAATAATCGCTCCTTATCCTTTTTATTTGCTTTTTGTGCCAAGAGTAACCTCTAATGAGAGAGAAGTAATGCTTGGGAAAGTTGCTGTCCCAAAACAGATTTTTGTGGTTCGCTGTAAAAATTCGTGTAAAATCTTTGTACGTCGGTTTGAGCTGTAATTTTTTTTCTTCTGCCCCAGGTTGTTATCCAACTTTCGTTAGTTCAACACTTTTCGATTTGAGCAACAAAAGGTCTTCGAAAAAATTGGTTTCTATCTGCTGGTCTGTTTTGACAAATTTCTGCCATTATTTGCATTTGCTTCTTGTTGATTCCTTTTTGTGTTCTCTTTGGGGAATTGAGCTTTTTAAGGGAAGTGCTACAGTAGCTTGTGTTTTAGTGGAAGTTTTATTGGTGTTGAAACTGAACCCAAAGACTTATTATCTTGAGTACACTAATGTTGCTAATGAAGATTATGTGAAGTTTTGTATGAAGGAAAAATTTCAGGTGTTAAGGAAAGAATGATGTAATGAGATGAAGAATGGACTAAAGCTCAAGCTTGGGGATTCCACCCCGTGTCACCCCAAGAAATATCCAAGAAGTACAAGCGTCAAAGCTTGGGGATGCCTTGGGCATCCCCTTCTTCATCAATAAAAATCTCAGGTTCTTCCAAACACTTCATTTTTATTGTTTCATGCACAATTGTGTTGTTCTTGGAGCGTCTTCGTTTTTGTTTTTGGTATTTGTTTGCTTAGTTTGCTTGAATAAATTGGTTGGACCCCCTCTTTCTGTAGGGTTCGCAGCATAGAAAACAAAAATTTTCCTACGATGGGAACTATACGCCAAAATCTATCTACTAGATACAAGCAACGGGTGGATATACATCCATGGAGAACTTACCCTCGAAGACAACAAAGCTTTGTTAACGAGTTGGAACCCGTGGATGATGTATTCGTACACTTGTCGATCTCAAGATCATGATGAAGTCCAGCAGGTCCGGCTCCAGGACGTCCTTCAGATCGAGCTCCAGCAAGTCCAGCACCACCAAGTCCAGCACCGCAAAGCAGCGGTGTATCCGTGATCGCACACACGTCCGGTACCCCGACAACCTCCGTCCCTCGCTCCAGCAAAGCAGTGGAAGAAGCAACACCTTTCCAGATAAAGCCACCGGGAACATGTATCTCGCTAACCCGAGACTATGGGGGAATAATACTAGAGGGGGAGAGAGATCCTTCACGAGAAGGTGTGAGGAAGAAGGGGAGTGAGGGGGGCCTTTTATAGGAGGAGGGGGGTACCCCTCCCCATGGCCGGCGCCCCATGGGGGTGACTCCTCACCTCCCCCATTCATGTGGTGGTAACCCCTCCACATTAAAATGCCCCTTCATATTCTCTTTTAAAGTCTCCACTTTAAATGCATTAAATTTCTCCAAATTTAATGCTCTCTCATTTAATAAAACTCTTTTATTATTTTTATTCAGAAATTTGTTAATTACTTTAATTAACAAACATTCACATAAAACCCCTGCAACATTTCAATATTACATGCAGAACCAATTTCAGCAATTTCACCCGAAAAAGTTTCGGTGTCTATTGAAATAATTCCAGCGCTTTCTTAAATCTTTATCTGAAACATATTTGCTCCAAATGGTGTCGGTATCCCTTAAGTGTGTCACCCTACGGTTCGCGAATAATGCAGACATGATCGAGACCCCTCTTAGATCCATAATCAGACGCGGGGCCTGGAGATGCATACTGACTCCTACACATTCAACGATGACTTCTGTGATTGTGAGAACCTTCAACGCTAGTAACTAAATCCCTTTGTCTCGTGATATATTACATGTTTGAGGTTTGATCATCGGTATCCAAATACCTAGTTTGATCTCTTTACCGACATGCACTCTTTTCTCGTTCCCGTGATAATAACATTCTAGTGATCACGTCACTTGCTTGCAAGCTATTTCAATGTGATATCATCGAGAGGGCCCAGAGTATATCTATCCGTCATCGGGATGGAAAAATCCCACTCTTGATCCATGAGCCTCAACATAACACCTTTGTAGCATTGAACCCACCTTTATAGTCACCCTGTTATGGTGTGACGTTTGATGTTATCAAGATACTCTTCCGGTGTTAGCAATTAACATGATCTCATGGTCAAAGGACTAAAATTACTTCGTATGATGTTATAGCAATATAAACATGATGACTTTGATCGTAATGCTATACTTCGGATGAATTTTCATCACATCATTCCACCAATGTTGTGACCTCGTTATTAACAACATCCAATGTCCATTTATCAGGAAACCTTGATCATCTTGTTAATCAACGAGCTAGTTTATATGAGAGGCATTACTAGGAACTTTGTATTTTGTTTATTAAACACACATGTATTAACGTTTCCAATTAATATAATTATAGCATGCAAAATAAACATTTATCATAAACATGGAATAAGATAATAACCACTTTATTATTGCCTCTCTGGCATATTCCCTTCAGTCTCCCACTTGCACTAGAGTCAATAATCTAGTTTGAAAAACTTTGCGTATTGAATACCTATGGCTTTCTGGTGTTGCATATACGCTATTGCTAGTGGTTAACATAATC
Organism: Avena insularis; assembly: GCA_023614405.1. Taxonomy (NCBI): domain Eukaryota; kingdom Viridiplantae; phylum Streptophyta; class Magnoliopsida; order Poales; family Poaceae; genus Avena; species Avena insularis. The sequence goes on from CM042694.1 coordinate 516,637,079, forward strand.
TCCAGATCTGACAGTTTCAGGTCTGTGTGTATTTGCATGTCTTTGCGTCTCTACGCATCACTCATTCTCAAATGAGATGGCATTGTATAAATTTGGTCCTTTGCTGAGACCTTTAGTTCGTTCGGGTTAAAATATGTGTTATATTATTGTCATACAATATATCTTCATAGTATTAGCCCACTTTGAACCACACCTAGTTTGATAACAAACTACTTAACACAAATGCACTCCTTTACTGCTACTATAGTAGTTATATACTTATCCTTTTGTTGTAGTATCCGTCAAAATGTCTCAACTTTGGAACTCATCCAAATCCATCATGGATCATCCTTTCCATTACATTGTGCCACCCGTAGTCTAAATTGAGATAAATTTAATTTGTATCTTGTGACAAAACTAGATCAATGTAACACTTTACAATGAACTACCTTTAACTATTTATCACTTATACATGATATATTCTTAGTTCTTCCAAAGCTCATAAGAATATCTTTACTATTGTCCAATGATCATCTTATGAATCATTCTGGTATGTGCTCATAACATTTAGAGCATAGGACATTCTGGATATATACATATCATGGTATAATCGATCAAAATCTTCATGTGATTTTACTCACCAAGTGTTGAAACACTTGAATTTTGATACAATCCTTTCCATGCAGCAAGAACCTTTCTTGTTGTTTCCATATTTAACACTTTCAATATATCATATATGTACATTTGGCACAACCATATTAGCGCCTCAATCTATCCATATAGATATTGATGCAAAATATTCCGGTTTTGCCCAAGTCTTTCATCGAAATCTTATTTTAATGAAATTCTTAATTTGTGTCAATACAAGATACATCATTTCCAATCAACAATACGTCCTCTACATAATGTATTAGAAATATGTCTCAGCTCTCCCACTTAATTTCTTGCAAATGCAAGCATCTTCATCCTCTCCGATGAATTTAAACTCTTTTAACAGTTTCATCATGGTGAAGATTCCAACTCCGCTATGCTTACTTCAACTATTGAAGTTTGCATGCCCTTTTAGCACCCTTTGAATTAACAAAACCCTTCGGACCATGTCATGTACACGTCCTAGGTAACCGTTCTATTAAAAGAACCTTGTTTTGTTTATTCAACTACCATATACCAAATTATATGTAGTGGTTGCTACATTAATCCGCCAAGACTATATATCGCTATGAAAGATCAAATCTTGTCACAGTCAACTCCTTGAACATTGCCGTAAACTTCTTTCCGACATGTCGACTATTTCATAGATGTTAAACATCCATGTCTATTTCTTTATAGATCCAAACACGACCGATAGGCTTCACGCCTTTCCAGAGGGTCTTCCAAGTTCAGAAACTTGATTTCTTGTGTATGGATACTATCACGGATTCTATGACTTCTAGTCATTTTATGGACTCAGGGCCCATCATCGCTTCTTTGCATGTAGTCGGTTCATCATTGTCAAAACAATATCGACTTGCTTATCAAATCACACTATTTGATTCTTACCAACCCACACGGTTCAATAGGAACTCTAATCTTCGAGATCACAACCTTTGTAATCACGGGAGCCATGAGCATTGTGGCTGCCACCGGGACACTTTCCGGCGCGGCGCTACTTAGCACATACAGCTAAGGTTCAACAACGTTATCAAAGTTCTATTGTCCTCCCACTTAACTTTTCATGAAAAATTCCTTCTCAAGAAATTTGACGTTCCAAGTAACAAGCTCTTTTGTCCTCGGTGTTATGGAGAAATTTCCAACAAATTCTTTGGGATAACCTACAAAGACATTCTTATCCGACTTTGGTTGTAAACATTTTACTTCTGCATAGCATACCAAAATTTAAGAAAAGACAATTCGGGTTTTATCCCAAACCATAACTTATATGGTGGCATTTCAACGGATCACGATGGTGCTCTTTTCAGTGTAAAAGCGGTAGTCTCTAAAGCTTTAATCCTTAAAACATAATGGCAGTTTTATAAATGACACCTTTGATCTTACCGTGTCAAACATGGTTTGATTTCATCTCTCGAATATGCCATACTTCTATGGTTTACCGAGAAACACAAATCAGGGAACAATTCCTCTAATCTTAAGTGTTTTGCTAAACAGTAACTCAAATATCTTCCTTTATGATCAAATCATAAACTCTTTTATTTTCTTGTTACAATGATTTTTACTTCATCTTGAAAGTCTTTGAACAATTTTCAAATGTTTCATACTTCTTCCTTATTAAGTAAATATATAGATATATTCACCTAAATTTCTGGAGAAAGTGTATGAAACAAAAAGATCCATCGCATATGGCTACATATAATGGACTATATACATCAATATGTATAATATCCAATTAGTTAGTCATCCGTTCCTCTTTGGCCTATGGTTGGAGTTTCAAATATCTAGAGGAAAGTTTCACAAGCGTCAATTGATCAAAATCAAAGACTCCAAAAATCCATCAACATGGAGTTTCTTCATGTTTTCTTTCCAATATAATTTAAATAGCGATGTCACTTCATAAGTGATCTTTCAATCATTTGTCTTGCGACATTTTAGCAATAGTGTTTATGGATGTGATTTCTCCCACTAGACTTGTAAAAGTTCATCCATCCTTTATGGAATACGGTAATTATTTGAACAACCATTGTTCTCATAATACCGGAACAAAATAACAATTATTAAACCAAATCTTGAAGGCCAGGTTTGACGACAACGAAAAACACAATAACACTTTATTTGTTTTCGATGAACATCATCACTTATTCTCTTGCCAATTACTTAGGCCATTGCAGTTCATGAATTGCATTGTCCTGTATGACACTTCATACCAACCAATTCGGTATCCAATACCTAAGAACCACATTGTTTAACAAGCAAGGAATACAACCATAACATGTATATCTTCTATATACCTAAGCTCGACATTTCCAACTTTTTCTTTTCTGCCAAATATTTTATAGATTCTCTTTCAGCATTTCGTTTTCCTTTTAAAAGAATCTATCAACATCAATTGTGGCGTCATTCACTTGACACATAGTACAAAGCGTATATAGTCAAATACTAGCACCTTTGGACTTGCACTTTGAAGTGGATCACCATCATCAAATGCCTGGTGTTCTTTCAAAAATCCATTCTTTAGTAATCTATTAGTGTAGTAAACATTTTACGTAGATCTTCTATTCATCCTTATCATGACAACTTTCATGATCAAGCTACTATAGCCTGTAAGGGAGAATCGCGAGTATAATGTTAGTTCCCAAAACCGTTTTGGGAGATTTGGATGCTAAGCATCTCCATCCTTCACAAATTCTCATACAATATGAGAACATGTATTTTGCTAAATTATACTCTATCATAATGCAACCAAAAACATTGTTTCAGATATCACAATATCTTTCACACATGATGGTTTCTGAAACAATTTTGAGCTCCTATATAATCTTGATATTAAAACAACTTTTGAATATCATGGAGGCAAACATGATACTTTAGATACTAACATTGGAATTCTTACTCTTGATTTAATACTACTTATTAAACTTCATTGAGTAAATAGATTTTGCTAAAAGTTTGCAATAGGACTTATAACCTTTAAATTGACATTCAAAACAATATGATACCAGTTCGTAAAGTAAATATCCAGAATTCTATAGTTCTATTATCTCAATTAAAACTAAGCATAAGGTAGTGAACAGACGCCAATGACTACAAAAAATTATGCAAATTCACTTCAATTTAGTTTATGACAAATTGAGTTCGACTAATCCAAATTAGAAATGAACTCCCACTCAAAAACGACATCCCTCGTTCCTTTTTGGTGACTACATGAACCAAATCCACTACAACAAGTCCGATCATCACATGAGTTGGTGTAGCTTCAAAGGCGAGCATCAATATGGGCATCATATCAACTATATGACTCTTGCTTAACCTTTCAGTCCGTGTTCCGAGGCCATGTGTATACATGCTAGGCTCGCCAAGTAAGAACCTTAGTACTTACATGTGTAAAACTGTCTTACAACCGTTTGTATGAAAGCGTAGAGTCGAGTACACCCGATCATCACGTGATGTCTCGAAACACGATCCAAAAAATGGTGCATACTTAAGGAAGAACACTTTTTATCTTGATATTTAAAAGAGGGATCATCTTATAATGCTACTAAAACGCCAAACTAGCAATGTAAGATGCAAAGATCTAATGTGTAAAGTGGGATGATATGGTCCATGCATTTTGATCTCTATCATATGCATCGTGGTATGATCTCTATCATTCCTTTGTGTGTAAGGCCAAGGTCTATGGAACTTACACGTCAGGTGTGTTTTAAGAGTAGCTATCATACATCTACTTACAACATTACCATGTCATGACACTAGCCCAGCAACGATCTAAACTAGACGCCTCTAATTTATCAATTGCAAGTTTTACGCAGCTTAGGGCTTTCGAAGATAGAACCGTTCTTACCTACGAACATGGAACCACAACGAGGATAAACAAGTTATTACCAACTCGTTGTAAATCATATATTGACTATAGTAGGAGAGACAAACACCCGCCAGCCACTTATGCAAAACAAGTTGCATGTCAGTCGTGGAACCGGTCTCATGTACGATGACATGTAAGGTTGGTCCGGGCCGCTTCATCCCACTATGCCACCAATATCCAAAATACATAGAAGATGCAATAACATGATCATCATCGCCCACATATAAACATATGTGTACTACCCGTGCAAAGCTCCTAAGCATAGATCAGGCTCTGATACCACTATTGGGTTCGCAGCATAGAAAACAAAAAATTCCTACGATGGGAACTATACGCCAAGATCTATCTACTAGATACAAGCAACGAGTGGATATACATCCATGGAGAACTTACCCTCGAAGACAACAAAGCTTTGTTAACAAGTTGGAACTCGTGGATGATGTAGTTGTACACTTGCCGATCTCAAGATCGTGATGAAGTCCAGCAGGTCTGGCTCCAGCACGTCCTTCAGATCTAGCTCCAGCAAGTCCAGCACCACCAAGTCCAGCACCGCAAAGAAGCGGTGCATCCGTGATCGCACACACGTCCGATACCCTGACAACCTCCATCCCTCACTCCAGCAAAGTAGCGAAAGCAGCAACTCCTTTCCAGATAAAGCCACCGGGAACATGTATCTCGCTAATCCGAGACCATGGGGGAATAATACTAGAGGGGGAGAGAGATCCTTCACGAGGAGGTGTGAGGAAGAAGGGGAGTGAGGGGGGACTTTTATAGGTGGAGGGGGGGTACCCCTCCCCATGGCCGGTGCCCCATGGGGGTGACTCCTCACCTCGCCCATTCATGTGGTGGTAACCCCTCCACATTAAAATGCCCCTTCACATTCTCTTTTAAAGTCTCCACTTTAAATGCATTAAATTTCTCCAAATTTAATGCTCTCTCATTTAATAAAACTCTTTTATTATTTTTATTCAGAATTTTGTTAACTACTTTAATTAAAAAACATTCACATAAAACCCCCTGCAACATTTCAATATTACATGTAGAACCAATTTTAGCAATTTCACCTGAAACAGTTTCGGTGTCTATTGAAATAATTCCAGTGCTTTCTTAAATCTTTATCTGAAACATATTTCCTCCAAATGGTGTCGGTATCCCTTAAGTGTGTCACCCTACAGTTCGCGAATAATGCAGACATGATCGAGACCCCTCTTAGATCAATAATCAGAAGCGGGACCTGGAGATCCATACTGACTCCTACACATTCAACGATGACTTCTGTGATCGTAAGAACCTTCAATGCTAGTAACTAAATCCCTTTGTCTCGTGATATATTACATGTCTGAGATTCGATCATCGGTATCCAAATACCTAGTTTGATCTTGTTACCGACATGCACTCTTTTCTCGTTCCCGTGATATAACATTCTAGTGATCACATCACTTGCTTGCAAGCTATTTCAATGTGATATCACCGAGAGGGCCCAGAGTATATCTATCTGTCATCGGGATGGAAAAATCCCACTCTTGATCCATGAGCCTCAACATAACACCTTCGTAGCACTGAACCCACCTTTATAGTCACACTGTTATGGTGTGACGTTTGATGTTATCAAGATACTCTTCCGGTGTTAGCATTTAACATGATCTCATGGTCTAAGGACTAAGATTACTTCGTATGATGTTATAGCAATATAAACATTTATCATAAACATGGAATAAGATAATAACCACTTTATTATTGCCTCTCGGGCATATTCCCTTCACTTTCATACATTAGTTTTCAAATAAGTGTCGTTTGGATTGGAGAAGGGTAGGAAAAGTTCATGCTTAAGTGGTAAAAGGAGCTCGTTTTTTACGGTGGCCTATGCTTTGTCATGTCATGCTTGATATTGTTTTGGATTTATGCTTAGTGATTTTTGCTATAGCATGACATGTTATAAACAATTGAGATTTCTTAATGTGCCTTGAAATAATCATGCGTTGTTTTAGCATATTAAAGCATAGTATTGTGGTATTCTCTTTTGATGCTTTATTTGGGTTGACTTGGCGCATGCTCACACCATGTTATGACTATCCCAAGTCACCATAGCCTTTATGATACTTTAGTTTTTGACTTGTAATATCACTTTATGCTTTAATTAATGATGTTTTGTCGCTTTGCATGATTATGGCCATTATTGCTCTTTTAGTTGGTCGCTCCCAGTCTTTTGCTAGCCTCCATAACCAAGTATGAGTTCCACTCATGCATCCAACTCCAAATAAAACCAAGTTATCCCAAAGAGTCCACCATACCTACCTATTAGCATTTGCTATTCCAAGTATATTCATGCTTTTATCTACCTTCCGAATTAAACTTGTTATGAGAAAACTAGTGATTAAAGCTCTCATGAACTTGATGGCACACTTTACTTTTCTTTCCCTTAATAAACTTGAACCATTATATCGTCCATGTTGTATATGCTTGCACTTATATGTTGGGGATTAGCAGAACCATGATGTCATGGGGAATGCTTTCAACATTGCACTTGTACTTGGTACCTAGTTGATATCATGCTCTTTTGTCTATGGATGTCGTCGGTGTGAAATGAAAGGGGAGCTTGTAAGTCCATGGAGTTATGTATGTGTGTTAGAGAAACGCCTGGGCCGCCGGTCTAATCAATGCCTAATCATTGTGGAAACCTACAACGTAACCATAATGAGCAATCTATGAAGCATTATTCTTATAAAAAAAGAGATAGAGATTGAGAAAAAAGAAAAAAAAGAGATGAGAAAAGAGGAAAGAGATAAAAAAAGCACCATTTTCCCATGGTAAATAAGAAGATTGCTGAGATGCTCATTGTCTGCTTGCCTTGTCATTTTGATATGGGGATTCTTCCGTATCATCGGGCAAGGGGTACTCCGTTGGCGGTTCTCTATGATACACATGTACTTACTATGACAAGAACTTACCGGTAACTAAACTTGAGTAGCATGAGGAGCGACCCTCGTATTCAAGGGACATGAGATTTCCAACTTATACTTTGTCAAGCATATACTCCATAGTTTGTTCACTTTAACCTTAATCACTTCAAGATGCTTATGACAGCGGCAATGAGAGCTGAAAGCTAATAAGTACCATAATTTTTGGAAGCTCTTTATGAGACTTGAATCCCTGCTTCCTTCTATGAAGGCCTTTCTTTTACTTTTATGAATCTCCATCTTCTATATTTATGCACCCATTGAGAGAGCATAGTGGCCATTCTTAGTTTAATGTGCATTGTCCCAAGACTTGTTGATTGATGTATAACTTTGATATTGCTTGTTCTTAAACTATTTGTATCTAGTCACCCTTATGAACTTTGAAGGTGTCCTATGCATTTATATTTTGCTACACTATGAGGGACAAGCTGAATACCACTCTTATTATGTTTTCTATATGTGAAACAAACAAACGTCTTTCAATGCATTGTTATTCATGATCTTTTGTTTGTACCTTTTCATGTTACAACATAGTTGCTATGTCTTATTGTTAGAACTCTATCTTCCATGTTCATGTTTAGTGTATCTTTGATCTCAACTACCAACATTTTTACAATAATGATGATCAAGATTGTGTTGTCTGCATGTCACCTCAAAAAATTTATTGTTTTTATCGTTTACCTACTCGAGGACGAGCAGGAACTAATCTTGGGGATGTTGATACGTCCATAACGTATCTATAATTTTTGATGGTTTCATGCTAATAATATGCTTTTGACACTCTTTTTTGTATAAAGTTTATGATTTATTTGAACTAACCTACTAATAGTTACAAAAGTGCACAATGTTCTTGTTTTACAGTTTGATGTGTAGGAATTACCAAGAATACAATTGGAAACCTTGTTGGAGTCAAATTGGGATTTTTTTCCAAAAATCTGTCTCAGAACTCTTTTTGAAGATGGTCACGTTTCGGCTCGAAGAAAGCGTCAAACGGAAAACTCTTCAACTACAAAGTTGTTGGAAATTTCGCGTCAAACGTTCTAGATATAAAATTTAGCTGATTTCGAGTCCAGACATGCCTTTTAGGCCCGATTTACTACAGCCCAAGATGGGGTAACGGGAATCCGAGAAGCTATATAAAGGGAGGAAACCTAATTCGCCCAGGGCATCTCCACCCACGAATTTTCAGCCACCAAAGCCATGTTTTTGCCTCCCCAATGGATCCCAGCTCCATGGGGGAGGGCTCCCAAGAAGCCATGAAGAAAGGGGGCTAAGGGGCGGTGCTCCCCCATGATACCGGCGGCGGGGAAGGAGTCCCCCGTGCCGCCACCGGCGCCGCCGCCGCCCTCTTCACCATCTTCACCAACATCTCCATCACCTAATCCTCCTAGTATGCAGTGGTTCATCCTCCCACACACCTCTGTACCGTCCTATTTAAACATGGTGTTTGATGCTATAAGTTATAATCCTATGATCTATGCCATGTTTGCGTAGTTTCTTTGATCTTATATTGAATGGTTGAACGCGTTTGGTTCATTAGAGTTATATGTTGATATGCTACAGTCCTTTGGTGTCCATTATATTTATGCATGCATGGATTAAACATCATAGGGTTTGTAGTATGTGTAAGAGGAAGGGGGGAAGTTCTGCCGGAGTGACAGAAACCCGAGGACGCGAACAAGAACATTGCACGTATGGGAGTAAGAGGACCATTAAACTTAAAGCTATGGTTGGGGAAACCTTAATGCATTGATTAGTACTTACGGATGTTTCTAACAATCCAATCATATAGTACATGTAATTTCAAGTAGTGAAACGCATGTATATTTAGCCTCTCCCACATAGAAATTGCATCGAAGACAATGAACCCGATCTATTCGCTATTTAAACTTGGACAAAGCCACCACAATTACCACCACTATTGCACATTCATGGTTTTGTTAGTTTAGTTTAGTTTATTGCTGCAGCAACTAGCTTTACTTTCTTGTTATTTATTATCATGCAAAGCTATCTCTATTACTCGTATTATTGCTCTAGATTTCTTTTCTAGATAATGCAAACGTTTAGTGTGCGTAGAGTTGTATCAGTGGTTGATAGAACTTGAGAGAATATTTATCCTACCTTTAGCTCCTCGTTGGGTTCAACACTCTTACTTATCGAAAAGGCTATAAACGATCCCCTATACTTGTTGGTTAGCATAGATCAGGTTTGCAATGATTAGATCAATCCTACAACTATATCAGCAACTACATCGATTATATTAGGTCGTCGAATAGACCAATCCTATAACTACATTGGAGAGAAAAGGTTGTCGCCTCCGACATGGCAACCGAGATGCAACAGGCCCCCTCGCCGGCGACTGACAAGGCAGATGTGGCGTCGGTGGACACCACGGAAGCAGAGGCCATGCAGGCATCGGGAGGAGCGGTGGCGGGGTTCCCGTCCAATCATCTACGCTGCGGGGGCGGGTGCGCTCGCCGACGCGGGTGCCAGGGCCCTCGTTGGAACGACCTCGTCACGGTCGCATGAGCACAGCATCGCGGGCACGCCGCCGCCACCCTCACGGCCGGGGCGCTCGTTCGGTGGCTCTGAGCGTGCGGCCTACTTCAGCAAGCGTAAATCTCGGCGCACGAGTGGATTTTACTAAATCTCGTTGCAGTTTTGTAGTGGTAGATGAGATCGATCTGATGCAATGATATTGAATCGGAAACCATCCTTCAAATATGCCCCTGTTTAAATTTGTATCATGTAAACACAAGGACAAGAGTCACCGCTATGCACATTGTGCGTCTCTGTGCTGGTGATGGCCGACAGGTAAGGTTCGAGTAGCACAATGTCTTTTGCCCAGTCATATCCATATTTTTTTACCATGAAAACCGTAAAGCACTCAGTCAAATCTGTTAATTGGTTTGAATAAGAATATTCGAGAGTAGTAGTTCCATTCGTGATGCATTGGTCAGATCCTCTTGGTGCAAACGCTGGCGAGAAACACATGATATGCTACAATTTGCACTGGCCTCCCTGTGCAAGTTCGATGTCAAATTTTTCCTCTAAGCAATCCAATCACCCTCTCTTCATTTTAGATTATTCAGAATATAATATGGTTGTCAGTAACGAAACAGTTTTTTCTATGCACATGGTGCTCCAGCCTTAAACTAAAAAATTGGTCTTTGCCAACAAAATAGTTTATCTTTCAGACTTTGTATGGATTCCCTAAAATCTAGCTTTTGATGGTACTAATTCCACTTTGTAATCTCTCTTTGAGTTCTAGCATAGCATGTCTTCTAATACCTGTGTACTTAGAAGGGTTGCGCCAACTAAATTAGAGTTAATATGTTAATGATTAGCCATTATGTACTAACTATCATTTTCTTATTATTCATGTCGTGTAGCCATTGTTGAATAAATTGTGTCAGAACTGCTCGTCATTTGTGGGTAAGAACCACGATTGTTGATCACAAGAAAAAGTAGAATATCATCCAGTTATATCTGTGGTATGTTTTCCTACATAAGAGGTGCATCTGTGTACTCTTATATAAATTCAACTTCAAATTGTTACACCCCGGTTTATAAATAGTAAGCCAGGTAAACAATATCTTTACTGATCAGTTACTTCTCATATATCCCAAGATTTCATTTTCTCATATATGATCAGCTTTAGTTTACCTATGGATATTGTTGAGGAAAATATTATCTTATTATTAACCTACACTATATATTTTTATTTTTTCTGCTATACTTTTCTAGTTCTTTTCTTAGATGATGTGAAGTGATGCCTGCCATATAAAATAAGTGAATTGTTCCCTACAAAATATTTGTTTTGGGATGTGCTGTCAATCTATGAAATTTGGCACCTCTAAATCTCCTCAATTCCACTGTCTTATAGCTATTGGTCCTTCAAGGTGGAGATAAATTTGGAGACAAAATGTTTGCAAATTGTCTTATTGTTTCTTTTTTATCTCCTAAAAGTATAGAATATTGAAGTTGTAATCGTGTGTCATTTTATTTGGATAAGGAAGTTCAGACAGTCATTCAGTTCGTAATCTGGAACGAGTATGCTTGAAAAAACCTGTGCAAATAGCCCAGTTATATTGTCCTTAAGATCATTTGACCTCTCTGTCATTCTGCAGCTCATGTTATGCACTGTTAACTGTAGTAACTGTCTAAAAATCCAGTATATTCTATTTGCTGATCACATGTGCTTGAAATTCATATTCTATATTTGTTGTTTTGAAATGGTAGGAGTATCTTTGTACTCAATGCTGACTTCTGTTCTTTCCTATAACTACTTTTCAGGGATTGAGTAGCTACTACTCACTCGAATTATTTTGAAGAAAATGCTAGTACTAGAGATAAGATTAGATGATGAATGGCAGAATGATAATCAAGAGTACTCAGGTGATGGTAACTTATTACTGCCTTCTTATAATCAAGGAAAAGATAGAATCTACTTGGACCAGTAGCACTTCTGTTTAAATATTCATTTGATGTCCTATAGATTTGAAACACACATCTATGTTTGCTTAAATAACAGGAATGTAGGAATTTAAACCTGTAGCTTTTCATACAACATTTGGCCGTAGGTTTGCAGTACACATCTATGTGAGCTTGCTTGTTTCCATATTTGCTAGGTTATCGTGTTTTGGGTCGCTTGGTGTCCATAGTGTGCTTGATCTATAGTTACTAGCCACGGTATTGCACTGCTAGTGAGTAGTGACAGGTTATAATATGGTGGATCTGATCATGGGCTAGCATAATGTGCTAGCATAATTTGACTGTATGTCCAACTTGAAAATGATCTAGTTCTTATGTGTGCTACTCCCTTGTGATTTATTTCACCGGCTATGCTACTTCTTGATGGGTTCTAGCTACCTTTGGGAAATTGATATTCTATCTGTTTTAGATGAATATCTCTATTACAGCTAGGATCTGATCATGTTTCTTTGTTTTCTTTTATTTTTGTTCTATTTTGCAGGAATAAAGTGAAGAAAAATAAGATAAGATTACTAGAAGAGTAGTTTTAGGCCTTTCTTTTATTTTCTTGCAATTTTCCTTTTATTGGATACTTGTAATGACATTTTGATATTCTTTCTATAATAAAAAGTATGATTTCATTTTATTTCTTGTTTTTAAATTAATTTCCCTTTTAGGTTGTATTCTGTAAATTTGGAGTTTTTTTTCATATACATTACTAGTGGCGCGCCAGTTTTGCTACTAGTGGAGCACTTTATAGGTGGCGCACCTAGATGGTGCCCTACTAGTATATGTTATAAGTGGCGCACCTAAATGGTGTCCCGCTATTATTTGAACTATAAGTGGTGCACCTACTAGTAGTGCCCTATCTGTCATCACTAAAACTAGTATGTTGCAATTTTTGTTACCATGTTTGGAGAGTTGTTGCCATAAATTAATGCCACAAACATAGGGTTGGTGGCGAAAGAGGTGTACCCACATGTCGGGAGGGGGGTGACCTCTGGTTACCCTGACCAGACAAGAACAAGGGCAGACGGCTCGGGTCTGGCTAGCAGATCGTAGGTGGACACAGGTGCTGACTCGTGTACTAACGAGCTTGTTGGGGAACCCCAAGAGGAAGGTATGATGAGCACAACAGTAAGTTTCCCTCAGTTATGAAACTAAGGTTATCAATCTAGTAGGAGCAAGGAAACACCCCAAAGGTGTAGCTAGCTGAACGTTGGTAGGGCGCACTACCGGTGCCAGCAGCAACGTGGAGACCTGCACAACACAACCACAAAACTCTGTCCCCAACTTGCGAGGAGGTTTTCAATCTCACCGGTTTTGTTGAAAACAAAGGATTAAACGTATCGAGTGGAAGAAAGTAATAGGTTGCAAAAAGTAAACACAAAGCAGTAAACAGTTGATTGTAGATTAAAAGTAAAAGAAAGGACCGGGGTCCATAGTTCACTAGAGGTGGCTCTCCTTAAGATAGATAACATGGTGGGTGAACAAATTACAGCGGGGAAATTAACAAAAATTGAGAAAGCATACAAGCATATACTAATCATCTTGATTCCTTTGAGATTCGATGGGGCATTACAACATTATACATAGACCGCCATCCAACTGCATCTATGACTAATAATCCACCTTCAGGTTATCATCCGAACCCTCCAAGATTAAGTTGTGCAACGGTAATTGCATTACGAATTGCGTGTAAAGTAAACAATATGATTGTTCTACGAACAAAGGATTGTTGTTTTCTCCCTAGTAGCAATAACACATCTAGTACCTTAGAGATTTCTGTCACTTCCCCAGATTACCAGAGGCATCAACCCACTATCGAGCATAAATACTAACTCTTGGAGTTGCTATCATCTACTTGGCCAAGATAACTACTAACAACGGAAAGCATGCAAGATCACAAATAACAAAGACATGATAGAATCAATAATCAATCTGAAATAGCATCTTAATATCCATCGGATCCCCGCAAACACAACATGCAGAATTACAAATAGATGATCTTGATTATGAACGGAGCTCACAAGATTTAGACATGAAATGTTGGGTCCGCAGCATAGAAAACAAAATTTTTCCTACAATGAGAACTACACGCCAAGATCTATCTACTAGGTACAGAGCAACGGGTGGACATACATCCATCGAGAACTTACCCTCGAAGACAATGAGTTTTATTAACCAGTAGGAAAACGTGGTTGATGTAGTCGTACACTTGCCGATCTCAAGATCGTGTGGAAGTCCGAGCGCAACTTAGCAACAGCACACATACGCATCGCACACGCTCAAGCCACCGAACAACCTCCACCTCGTCGCCCAAAGGATCCAGCGAAGCAACTCCTTCCGCATTTAAATGCCACCGGGAACATGTATCTCGCTAATCTGAGACCATGGGGGAATAATTCTAGAGGGGGAGAGAGATCCTTCACGAGGAGGTGTAAGGAAGAAGGAGGAAGAGGGGGGCCTTTTATAGGAGGAGGGGGTGCCCCTCTCTCAATGGCCGACGCATGGGGGGTGACTCCTCACCTCCTCCATTCATGTGGTGGTAACCCCTCCACATTAAAATGCCTCTTCACATTTCCTTTTAAAGTCCCCACTTTAAATGCATTAAAATTCTCTAAGTTTAATGCTCTCTCATTTAATACAACTCTTTTATTAAATTTATTCAGAATTTTGTTAATTACTTTAATTAACAAACATTCACATATAACCCCTTGCAACATTTCAATATCACATGCAGAACCACTTTCTGCAATTTCACCCGAAACAATTTCCGGTTTCTATCGAAACAATTCCTACGCTTTGCAATTCTTTCGTCTGAAACATATGTGCTCCAAAATGGTGTCCGGTAACTCTTAAGTGTGTCACCCTTCGGTTCGCGAATAATGCAGACATGATTGACACTCCTCTCAGATCAATAATCAGAAGCGGGACCTGGAGGTCCATACTGACTCCTGCATATTCAACGATGACTTCTATGATTGTGAGAATCTTTAACGCTTGTAATTTAATCCCTTTGTCTCTTGATATAATACATGTCCGAGATTCGATCATCGGTATCCAAATACCTAGTTTAATCTCGTTACCGACATGCACTCTTTTCTCGTTCCCGTGATATAACATTCTAGTGATCACATCACTTGCTTGTAAGCTATCTTAATGTGATATCACCGAGAGGACCCAGAGTATATCTATCCGTCATCGGGATTGAAAAATTCCACTCTTGATCCATGAGCCTCAACATAACACCTTCGTAGTAATCGAACCCATCTTTATAGTCACCCTGTTACGGTGTGACGTTTGATGTTATCAAGATACTCTTCCGGTGTTAGCAATTAACATGATCTCATGGTCTAAGGATAAAGATTACTTCGTATGATGTTATAGCAATGTAAACATAATGACTTGATCGTAATGCTATACTTCGGATGAATGTTCATCACATCATTTCACAAATGTTGTGACCTTGTTATTAACAACATCCAATGTCCATGATCAGGAAACCTTGATCATCTTGTTAATCAACAAGCTAATCTATAAGAGAGGCATAACTAGGAACCCTTTTTGTTTATTAAACACACATGTATTAATGTTTCCGATCAATACAATTCTAGCATGCAAAATAAACATCTATCATATATAAGGAATACATAATAACAACTTTATTATTGCCTCTCAGGGCATATTTCCTTCAGTCTCCCACTTGCACTAGAGACAATAATCTAGTTCACATAGTGATAAATCTAACACCCATGGAGTTGTGGTGTTGATCATGTTTTGCCCTAGGGAGAGCTTTAGTCAACGGATCTGCTACATTTAGGTTCGTGTGTACTTTACAAATCTTTATATCTCCATCCTTGACATGCTCGTGGATGGAGTGAAACCGGCGCTTAATATGCTTGGAATTCTTGTGAGACCTCGGTTCCTTGGCGTTGGCTATGGCTCCATTGTTGTCACAATAGATCACCATCAGGTCCAATGCACTAGGAACCACACCTAGTTCCGCAATGAACTCTTTCATCCAAACCGCTTCCTGTGCTGCTTCTGAAGCAGCAACATATTCCGCCTCCGTTGTTGATCCAGCCACCACAGGTTGTTTGGAACTCCTCCAACTAACTGCTGCTCCGTTCAAGAGAAATACGTATCCGAATTGAGACTTAGAGTCATCGGGATCGGTGTCAATGCTAGCATCAACATAACACTTAGCGACTACCTCTTCTTCACCTCCATATATAAGAAACATATCCCTAGTTCTTCTCAAGTACTTGAGGATGTTCTTGACTGCTATCCACTGTTCCGAACCTGGATCAGATTGGTACCTACTAGTCAAACTAATAGCATGTGCCACATCCGGTCTTGTACATAGCATGGCATACATTATAGAGCTTATGGACGAGGCATAGGGGATCTTATCCATCATCTCTCTTTCTTCCGCCATAGCCGGACTTTGAGTCTTACTCAATGTCTTGCCTTGCAACATAGGTAAGAACCCCTTCTTACTTCCGTCCATATTAAACTTCTTTAATATCTTATCAAGGTATGTACTCTGCGATAGCCCAATTAGGCGCCTTGATCTATCTCTATAGATTTTAATGCCTAATATATATGATGCTTCACCAAGGTCTTTCATCGAAAATTTGCTGTTTAGATAACTTTTAACACTGTTTAAAAGATCTATATCATTTCCAATCAATAATACGTCATCCACATATAATATTAGAAATGCCACATTGCTCCCACTCACTTTCTTGTAAATACAAGCCTCTCCATAAGTTTGGACAAATCCAAACTCTTTGATCACCTCATCAAAGCGGAGATTCCAACTCCGGGATGCTTGCTTCAGTCCATAGATGGATCACTGAAGTTTGCATACCTTATTAGCATCCTTAGAAACGAAAAAACCCTTAGGTTGTATCATATACAACTTTTCTTCAATATTACCATTGAGGAACGCAGTTTTGACATCCATCTGCCATATTTCATAATCGAAATATGCAGCAATTGCTAACATAATCCTAACCAACTTAAGCATCGCTACGGGAGAGAATTTCTCATCGTAGTCAACTCCTTGAATTTGTTGAAACCCCTTTGCGACAAGTCGATCCTTATAGATGGTCACATTACCATCAGTATCAGTTTTTCTTTTGAAAATCCATTTATTCTCAACGGCCTTTCAATCGTGAGGTAAGTCCACCAAGGTCCAAACCTGGTTCTCGTACATGGATTCCATCTCGGATTTCATGGCTTCTAGCCATTTGTTGGAATCCGGGCTCATCATCGCTTCTTCATACGTCGCAAGGTCATCCATTTCATCAACCATGAAATTCACAATAGGATTGCCGTACAGTTCAGGAGTTGCACGTGTCCTACTTGACCTGCGAGGTTTGGTAGTGTCCTCTTTCAGAGTTTCATGATCAATATCGTTAGCTCTCTCTTCATTAGGTGAAGTCAACTCCGAAACAATTTCCAGTGCTACGCTACTTGCCATTTCATGAAGAGAAGGTTCAATAACCTCTTTGAGTTCTATCTTCCGACTACTCACACCTTTCACGAGAAACTCCTTCTCAAGAAAGGATCCATTCTTGGCAACAAAAACCTTGCCCTCGGATCTGTAATAGAAGGTATACCAAATCGTTTCCTTAGGATATCCTATGAAGACGCATTTTTCCGCTTTGGGTTCGAGTTTATCCGGTTGATGTTTCTTCACATAAACATCGCATCCCCAAACTTTAAGAAATGACAACTTAGGTTTGTTTCCAAACCATAATTCATACGGTGTCGTTTCAATGGATTTAGATGGTGCCCGATTTAAAGTGAATGCAGCTGTTTCCAGTGCATAACCCCAAAATGACAGTGGCAAGTCAGTCAGAGACATCATAGATCGAACCATATCTAATAAAGTACGATTACGACGTTCCGACACACCATTATGTTGTGGTGTTCCGGCAGGCGTGAGTTGTGAAACTATTCCACACTCTTTCATGTGTGTGCTAAACTCGTAACTTAGATACTCACCTCCACGGTCAAACCGCAGAAATTTGATCTTTCTATTACGATGATTTTCCACTTCATTCAAAAATTCCTTAAACTTTTCAAAGGTTTCAGACTTGTGTTTCATCAAATAGATATACCCGTATCTACTCAAATCATCCGTGAAAGTAACAAAATAATGATATCCACCTCGCGCCGACACACTCATTGGTCCACACACATCAGTATGTATGATTTCCAATAAATCTGTCGCCCGTTCCATTGAACCGGAAAACGGCGTTCTAGTCATCTTGCCCATAAGGCATGGCTCACATGTATCAAATGATTCAAAATCAAGTGATTCCAAAAGTCCATTATAATGGAGTTTCTTCATGCGTTTAATGCCAATATGACCTAGACGGCAGTGCCACATATATGCAGATTTATCATTATCAAGTTTAATCTTTTTAGCATTAACATTATGAATATGCGTAATATTACTATCGAGATCCAACTGAAATAAACCATTCAGCACAGGTGCATGACCATAAAAGATATCATTCTTATAAATCGAACAACCATTGTTTTTAGATTTAAAGGAATAACCACTTTGCATCAAACACGGTCCGGATACAATGTTCATGCTCAGTGCAGGCACCAAATAACAATTATTTAGGTTTATAACTAATCCCGATGGCATATGGAGAGGTAGCGTCCTGACGACGATCACATCAACTCTTGATCCATTGCCGACCCACATCCTGACCTCATCCCTTGATAGTTGTCGCTTGTTTCGTAGCCCCTAAATAGATTTACATATATTAGCAACCGATCTTGTATCAAATACCAAGGTGCTACTGCGAGTACTAGTCAAGTACACATCAATAACATGTATATCACATATACCTTTGTTTGCCTTGCCGGACTTCTTGTCTGCCAAATACTTGGGGCAATTGCGCTTCCAATGGCCAGTCCCCTTGCAATAGTAACACTCGGTGTCAGACTTAGGGCCAGCTCGGGGTTTCTTTTCAGGTGCGGCAACAGATTTTCCACCCTTCTTTCCCTTGTGCTTGCCTTTCTTGTCATTATTGAAACCGGTGGTCCTATTGCTCATCAACACTTGATGTTCTTTCCTAATCTCCACTTCTGCAGTCTTAAGCATTGACAGAAGCTCCGGAAGAGACTTCTTCATGCCCTGCATATTATAGTTCATCACAAAGCTCTTGTAGCTTGGTGGCAGAGATTGGAGCACACGATGTATGTCTAAGTCAATGGGAATCGTTATTCCCAAGGACACAAGCTTAACGGTGTACCCAGACATTTTGAGTACATGCTCACTGACGGAGCTATTCTCCTCCATCATGTAGCTAAAGAACTTTTCAGTAGCATTATAACTCTCTACGGCAGCATGGGTATCGAAAATCATTTTCAATTCTCCCATGGTATCAAAGGCATTGTCCTTTTCGAAATGCTTTCGAAGTTCTGGCTCTAGCCCATACAGTATGCCGCAATGAACTAAGTTGTGGTCCTCCTGACGAGTCACATAGACATTCTTTTCCTCTTTAGGGGCATCAGGAGCTGGTGGGGGGCCTAGTGGCGCATCTATGACATATTGCTTTTGTGCAACAGTGAGGAGAATCCTCAAATTCATAGCCCAGTTGGTGAAGTTGCTACCATTCGCAGCAAGTTTCTCTTTCTCCATGAACACATTGAAATTAAAAGCAGGTGGTGCCATCTACAATAGAATTTGTAAAGTTTCTTTAGACTAAGTTTATGATAGAGTGAGTTCAACTAATCCAGATTACTAATAAACTCCCACTCAAAAACGACATCCCTCGTGTACTTTTGGTGATTACATGAACCAAATCCACTACACCAAGTCCATCATCACGTGAGTCGGTGTAGCTTCAAAGGCGAGCATCTATATGGGCATCACATCAACTATATGACTCATGCTTAACCTTTCGGTCCGTGTTCCGAGGCCATGTCTGTACATGCTAGGCTCGCTAAGTAGGAACCTTAGTATTCCTGTGTGTAAAACTGTCTTACACCCGTTCATATGAAAGCGTAGATTCGAGTACACCTGATCATCACGTGATGTCTCGAAACACGATCCACAGAACGGTGCATACTCAAGGAAGAACACATTTTTTATCTTGATATCTAAATGAGGGATCATCTTACAATGCTACAGAAAGCGCCAAACTAGCAGTATAAGATGCTAACATCTAATGTGTAAAGTGAGATGATATGGTCCATGCATTTGATCTCTATCATTTGCATCGTGGTATGATCTCTATCATTCCTTTGTGTGTAAGACCAAGGTCTATGGAACGTACACGTTGAATGTGTTGTAAGAGTATCTATCATACATCTACTTACAACAATACCATATCAATACACTAGCCCAGCAACGATCTAAACTAGACGCCTCTAATTTATCAATTGCAAGTTTTACGTGGCTTAGGGCTTTCGGAGATAGAACCGTTCTTACCTACGAACATGAACCACAACGAGGATAACCAAGTTATTAGCAACTCGTTGTAAATCAGATATTGTCTATAGTAGGAGAGACAGATACCCGCCAGCCACTTATGCAAAACTAGTTGCATGTCACTCATGGAACTGGTCTCATGTACGATGACATGTAAGGTTGGTATGGGCCGTTTCATCCCACTATGCCACCAATATCAAAAATACATAGAAGATGCAATAACATGATCATCATCGCCCACATATAAACATATGTGTACTACCCGTGCAAAGCACCTATGCATAGATCAGGCTCTGATACCACTGTTGGGTCTGCAACATAGAAAACAAAAAATTTCCTACGATGAGAACTACACGCCAAGATCTATCTACTAGGTACAGAGCAACGGGTGTACATACATCCATCGAGAACTTACCCTCGAAGACAACGAGTTTTTTTAACGAGTAGGAACTCGTGGTTGATGTAGTCGTTAACTTGCCGATCTCAAGATCGTGTGGAAGTCCGAGCGCCGCAACTCAGCAACGCATCCGTACTCGCACACACGTTCAAGCCACCGGACAACCTCCACCTCCTCACTCCAGCGATCCAGCGGAAGCAACTCCTTCCGCATTTAAATGCCACCAGGAACATGTATCTCGCTAATCCGAGACCATGGGGCAATAATTCTAGAGGGGGAGAGAGATCCTTCACGAGGAGGTGTAAGGAAGAAGGAGGAAGAGGGGGGCCTTTTATAGGAGGAGGGGGTGCCCCTCTCTCCATGAATGGCGCATGGGGGGATGACTCCTCACCTCCCCCATACATGTGGTGGTAACCCCTCCACATTAAAATGCCTCTTCACATTCCCTTTTAAAGTCCCCACTTTAAATGCAGTAAAATTCTCTAAGTTTAATGCTCTCTCATTTAATAAAACTCTTTTATTAAATTTATTCAGATTTTTGTTAATTACTTTAATTAACAAACATTCACATATAACCCCTTGCAATATTTCAATATCACATGCAGAACCACTTTCTGCAATTTCACCCGAAACAATTTCCGGTTTCTATCGAAACAATTCCTGCGCTTTGCAATTCTTTCGTCTGAAACATATGTGCTCCAAAATGGTGTCATGTAACTCTTAAGTGTGTCACCCTACAGTTCGCGAATAATGCAGACATGATTGAGACTCCTCTCAGATCAATAATCAGAAGCGGGACCTAGAGGTCCATACTGACTCCTGCATATTCAACGATGACTTCTGTGATCGTGAGAACCTTTAACTCTTGTAATTTAATCCCTTTGTCTCTTGATATAATACATGTCCGAGATTCGATCATCAGTATCCAAATACCTAGTTTTATCTCGTTACCTACATGCACTATTTTCTCGTTCCCGTGATATAACATTCTAGTGATCACATCATTTGCTTGCAAGCTATCTTAATGTGATATCACCGAGAGGGCCCAGAGTATATCTATCCGTCATCGGGATTGACAAATTCTGCTCTTGATCCATGAGCCTCAACATAACACATTCGTAGCACTGAACCCATCTTTATAGTCACCCTTTTATGGTGTGACGTTTGATGTTATCAAGATACTCTTCCGGTGTTAGCAATTAACATGATCTCATGGTCTAAGGATAAAGATTACTTCGTATGATGTTATAGCAATGTAAGCATAATGACTTGATCGTAATGCTATACTTTGGATGAATGTTCATCACATCATTTCACAAATGTTGTGACCTTGTTATTAACAACATCCAATGTCCATGATCAGGAAACCTTGATCATCTTGTTAATCAATAAGCTAGTCTATAAGAGAGCATAACGAGGAACCCTTTTTGTTTATTAAACACACATGTATTAATGTTTCCGATCAATACAATTCTAGCATGCAAAATAAACATCTATCATATATAAGGAATACATAATAACAACTTTATTATTGCCTCTCAGGGAATATTTCCTTCATGAAAGCATAAAGGAGGAAAACCAGCCATCTAGCTACTACATGGACGCGTAGTCCAGAGATGAACTACTCACGCATCACACCGGAGACTTGCATGATGATGAAGAAGTCATCCAGGGTGAATTCCCCTCTCCGGCAGGGTGCCGGGAAGAGCTTCAGATCCCTCCCGATCTAGGGTTGGAGATGACGACGACTACAGACTCTTTCGTGTAGTTTTTGATCGGGTCCTTAGTGTTTCCGTATCAGAGGCAATCTATAGGTAGAAGGAGAGGCCGAGGGGGTGTCTGGGGCGGCCAGACCACCCCCTGGTGCGGGCTAGGCCTGGCCGCGCGGCCAGGTGGTGTGGTCGGGCCCCAGCCCCTCTCCGTCTCGTATTCTGGCTTAGGTGTCCCTCAGTAAAATAATGACTTTGGCTTTTTGTCCCGTCCAATTCTGAGAATATTCATTTCCTGACCTTCCTGGAACCAAAAATAGCAGAAAACAGGCAGCTGGCACTGTGGCTCTTGTTAATAGGTTAGTCCAAGAAATCATATGAAAAGTACTCCAAAGTGTGGACAAAACACAAGAAAGTAGATAAACTAGAGCATTGAACATCAAAAATTATAGATACATTTGCAATGTATCAACATCCCCAAGCTTAACTCCTGCTCGTCCTCGAGTAGGTAAGTGATAAAAAGAAAGAATAATTTTTTAGGTGACATGCACCAAATAAACTCGATCAAAGTATTTGTAAAACATTCAAAACTGGGATCATAGTACTTCAATCATAACATGAAAGACAAATTTCTAGCAATAAGACAAAGAAACTATGATGCAACATGAAAAGGCACAAACAAAAGATTCATGAATAAAAATGCTTTGCAAGATGTTTGTTTGTTTCACATAAAGAAAACATAGGATAGTGGTATTCAGCTTGTCCCTCATAGAGTAGAAAACATAAATGCATAGGACACCTTCAAAGTTTATAAGAGTGACTAGATACAAATAGTTTAAAACAAGCAATATCAAAGCTATGCATCAATCAATAAGTCTTGGGACAATGCACATAGAACTAAGAATGGCCACTATGCTCTCAAAGTAGGTGCATAAAGATAGAAGGTGGAGACTCAACATAAAAGTAAAAGAAAGGCCTTCATAGAAGGAAGTAGGGATTCAAGTCTCATAAAGAGCTTCCAAAAATTATGGTACTTAATAGCTTTCAACTCTCATTGCCCCTATCATAAGGATCTTGAAGTGATTAAGGTTAAAGTGAACAAACTATGGTGGATATGCTTGATGAAGTATAAGTTGGAAATCTCATGTCCCTTGAATACGAGGACCGCTCCTCATGCTAATCAAGTTTAGTCACCGGTAAGTTCTTGTCATCGTAAGTACATGTGTATCATAGAGAACCGCTAATGGGGTACCCCTTGCCCGATGATACGGAAGAATCCCCATATCAAAATGACAAGGCAAGCAAACAACAAGCATATCAGCAATCTTCTTATTTACCATGGGAATATGGTGCTTTTTTCTCTCTTTCCTCTTTTCATAATCTCTCTTTTTTTCTCTTTTTTCTCAAAACCGGACTCTTTTTTTTATAAGAAGAATGCTTCATAGACAACTCATTATGGTTACGCTGCAGGTTTCCACCATGTCAGCATGGATTAGACCAGCGGCCTAGGTGTTTCTCTAACACATATACATAACTCCATGGACTTACAAGCTCCCCTTTCATTTCACACTGACGACATCCATAGATAAAAGAACATGATATCAACTAGGTACAAAGTACAAGTGCAACGTTGAAAGCGTTCCCCATGACAGCATGGTTCTGCTAATCCCCAACAAATAAGTGCAAGCATATACAACATAGACGACACAATGGTTCAAGTTTATTAAGGGCAAGAAAATTAAAGTGTGCCATCAAGTTCGTGAGAGCTTTAATCACTAGTTTTCTCATAACAAGTTTAATTTGGAAGGTAGATAAAAACATGAATATACTTCGAATAGCATATGCTAGTAGGTAGGTATGGTGGACTCTTTGGAATAACTTGGTTTAAGGAGTTGGATGCATGAGTGGAACTCATACTTGGTTGTAGAGGCTAGCAAAAGACTGGGAGCGACAAACTAAGAGAGCAATAATGGCCATAATCATGTAGAGCGACAAAACATCATTGATCAAAGCATAAAGTGATACTACAAGTTGAAAACCAAAGGATCATAAAGGCTTATGGTGACTTGGGATAGTCATAACATGGTGTGAGCATGCGCCAAGTCAATCCAAATAAAGCTTCAAAGGAGAATACCACAATACTATGCTTTAATATGCTAAAACAATGCATGATTCTTCCAAGGCACATTAAGCAATCTCAATTGTTTATAACAAGTAATGCTACAGCAAAGAATACTAAGCATAAAGCCAAAACAATATGAAGAATGGCATGACAAAGCATAGGCCACAGTCAAAAACAAGCTCTCTTTACCACTTAAGCATGAACTTTCCTACTCTTTTCCAATCCAAACCAAACTATTTGAAAACCAATGTATGAAAGAGGGGGTCCAACAAATTTATTCAGAAAACAAAGCAAATAAAGCAAACAAAAAACCAAAACAAAAACGAAAAATAAGACGCTCCAAGAACAACACAATTGTGCATGAAACAATAAAAATAAAGCGTTTGGAAGAAACCTGGGATTTTTATTGATGAAGAGGGGGATGCCTTGGGCATCCCCAAGCTTTGACGCTTGTACTTCTTGGATATTTCTTGGGGTGACACGTGTGGCATCCCCAAGCTTGAGCTTTAGTCCATTCTTCATCTCATTACTCATTCCTTCCATACACCTGAAATTTTTTCCTTCATACAAAACTTCACACAATCCTTATTAGCAACATTAGTGCACTCAAGATAATAAGTCTTTAGGTTCCGTTCTAACACCAATAAAACTTCCATTAAAACACTAGCTACTGTATCACTTCCCTCAAAAAGCTCAATTCCCCAAAAGAACTAAAAAAGGAACCAACAAGAAGCAAATGCAGAAAATGGCAGAAATCTGTCAAAACAGGCCAGCAGGTAAAGACGAATTTTTTCGAAGACCTTTTGTTGCTCAAATCAAAAAGTGTTGAACTAACGAAAGTTAGATAATAACCTGGGTCAGAAGCACATAAATTCTCGCCTTAAAAGGACATACAGAGATTTGACATGAATTTTTACAGTGCAGCACAGAAATCTGTTTCGAAATAGCAACTTTCCCAATCATTACTTCTCTATCATTAGAGGTTACTCTTGGCACAAAAAGAAAATAAAAAGGATAAGGAGTGGTTATTACTGAGGTAATAACTTCCAAGACTCATCTTTGGTTATCTCCCAATAAGTACTTTTCTTTAACGCCTTTAAGTTAGACATGATAGTTTGAGAAGATGCTCACATAAGAAATATGAATTGAAGTAAAAGATAGCATCAAGAAGCAAATTCAAAACACATTTAAGTCTAACCCACTTCCTATGCATAGGAATCTTGTAATAAAATAAATCAAAGAAGCACATAGTAACAAGAATGGGTAGATAAAACAAGAGCAACTTCAAAACTTTCAGCACATAGAGAGGTGTTTCATTACCATGAAAACATCTACAACCATACTTTCCTCTCTCATAATAATTTTCAGTAGCCTCATGAATAAACTCAACAATATAACTATCACCTAAAGCATGCTTTTCATGATCTACAAACACTAGAGCTTTATTATAAACATTTTCAAAAGAATCCTCAGGAACATGACATTCGTACTCCTTTGGTAAGCATGAGGGACAATCAAATAATGTAAGGGGTAAAGAGTTACTCTCATTAGAAGGTAGGGATGGGTAGATCCATTATTCCTCCTCTTGATCATCACTCTCCTCCTCTTTTTCATCCAATGAGCTTCTAGTTTCAGCAATTTCTTCTTCCATAGGCTCCTGCAAGGCATTAGTCTCTTCCATTGGTGGAGAGCATCTATTAAGATATTCAAGAATATAGCCATTTTCTACCTTGTAATTATCAAAGCAAAATTTAAGTATATCATAAACCTCATATTTATAAGGTGAATCATCAGTATTTTCAAGCAAACTAGCAAGTTCAAATGCACCCTTCCAAGCAATAAATTCTTCAATTTGTTCCACATCATAAAAGTCATAATTCCCTTTAACATAAGATGATCTGGTAACATTATCGTTATACTCACATTGAAAAGGGAGGTGTTTATACCTCCTACAGCAACAAGATTTATCAAAGCAATAAGTATCATTATAAGTAGAGCACACATTTATAACAATGGTATACAATTTATCAATTTGTTCCCATAAGTGTTTCCCTTTTTGTGACAAGTGGTGTTCCTTATAATAATATTTTTGTTCTTCCCTGAACCCACCTTGCCAATAAGATTCAGTTTCAAAGAAACCAACCATTGATAGAAAGCATGGTAAAGCAAGACAATAACAGACCAATGAAACTAACAACTATGGAAGGAACTAATTTTTTTGTATTTTTGATAAAGAAACAAGCAAAAAAAGAAGAAATAAACGAAGCAAAACAAAAATAAAAAAGTAAAGAGATTGGTTATGAGGGACTCCCCTTGTGAAGATGGCCTTGACTCCCCGACAACGGCGCTAGAAAAATACTTGCTGACTCGTGTACTAACGAGCTCGTTGGGGAACCCCAAGAGGAAGGTATGATGAGCACAGCAGTAAGTTTCCCTCAGTTATGAAACCAAGGTTATCAATACAGTAGGAGCAAGGAAACACCCCAAAGGTGTAGCTAGCTGAACATTGGCAGGACGCACTACCGGTGCCAGCAGCAACATGGAGACCTGCACAACACAACCACATAACTCTGTCCCCAACTTGCGATGAGGTTGTCAATCTCACCGGTTTTTCTAAAAACAAAGGATTAAACGTATCGAGTGGAAGAAATTAATAGTTTGCAGAAAGTAAACACAAAGCAGTAAACAGTTGATTGTAGATTAAAAGTAAAAGAAAGGACCGGGGTCCATAGTTCACTAGAGGTGGCTCTCCTTAAGATAGATAACATGTTGGGTGAATAAATTACAGCGAGGCAATTGACAAACATCGAGAAAGCATACAAGCATATACTAATCATCTTGATTCCTTTGAGATTCGATTGGGCATTACAACATTATACATAGACCGCCATCCAACTGCATCTATGACTAATAATCCACCTTCAAGTTATCATCCGAACCCCCTCCAGTATTAAGTTGCAAGCAACGGATAATTGCATTACAAATTGCGTGTAAAGTAAACAATACAATTGTTCTATGAACAAAGGATTGTTGTTTTCTCCCTAGAAGCAACTGCACATCTAGTACCTTAGAGATTTCTGTCACTTCCCCAGATTACCAGAGGCATGAATCCACTATCGAGCATAAATACTAACTCTTGGAGTTGCTAGCATCTACTTGGCCAAGATATCTACTAACAACAGAAAGCATGCAAGATCACAAATAACAAAGACATGATAGAATCAATAATCAATATGAAATAGCATCTCAATATCCATCGGATCCCCGCAAACACAACATGCAGAATTACAAATAGATGATCTTGATCATGAACGGAGCTCACAAGTTCTAGACATGAAAGCACAAAGGAGGAGAACCAGCCATCTAGCTACTACATGGACCCGTAGTCCAGAGATGGACTACTCACGCATCACACCGGAGGCTTGCATGATGATGAAGAAGGCCTCCAGGGTGAATTCCCCTCTCCGGCAGGGTGCCAGAAAGAGCTTCAGATCCCTCCCGATCTAGGGATGGAGATGACGACGGCTATAGACTCTTTCGTGGATTTTTTGATCGGGTCCTTAGTGTTTCCGTATCAGAGGCAATATATAGGTGGAAGGAGAGGCCGAGGGGGTGCCTGGGGCGGCCAGACGCCTGGCCGCGTGGCCAGGTGGTGTGGCCGGGCCCCAAGCCCTCTCCATCTCATATTCTGGCTCCAGGTCTCCCTCGGTAAAATAATGACTTTGGCTTTTGTCCCGTCCAATTCCGAGAATATTCATTTCCTGACTTTCCTAGAACCAAAAACAGCAGAAAACATGCAGCTGGCATTGTGGCTCTTGTTAATAGGTTAGTCCAAGAAATCATATGAAAAGTACTCCAAAGTGTGGACAAAACATAAGAAAGTAGATAAAACAGAGCATGGAACATAAAAAATTATAGATACATTTGCAATGTATCAACAGGGACGTTGTCCCGGCTACCAGCCGATAGCCGGAACAAGAAAGGGTGGCAAGACACGGATCCGGCTACACGGGTGTAGCCGGACGCAATTAGGAGGGTAGGGCGACGTGTTGCACAGTGCACGATACGCCCTGGTACAGTGACAAGGCTCACCACTAGGAGACCATGTCGAAGACTTATCGGGTGACGTAGGCACAGTGGCCGGTTGCTGACGACAGGTTCGCACAACGTTCACTGTACCCACGAAAACCGCCACGGCGTGTACCTTCGATATGACAGATACTACCGGATATTGTAGATGACCAACCTGCTGGGTCCTGCCTGTGGGACCTGCCAGTCGTCCTGGCCAGTGAGACCGTTGCCCCTTTGCCTATATAAGGAGGGGCAAGACTCTCGTAGTAGGGGTTGAGCATTTATGAGGTAGCTAGTTCATACAGATCGAGGAGCAAGTGTACTTTGTATTCCACCCATAGTCAGATCGGCTGGAGTAGGAGTTTTACATCACCACGAGGGCTCTGAACCTGGGTACTTCCTATGTCCTACTACACCTGCTCGTACCCAATCACGTCTACAAACACCGTCGAGAGCTTTCCTGCTAGTCCCCATACCTCTAACTAGCCTTCTTAGGCACTACCGTTTCTAGTACAACGACACCACGAAAGCAAGAGTTGTTGCTATAGGGTTTGGGTCTATTGCACCAATTGACTGTTGCCACGAAAAAAGTGTTGTTGGAATAGGCTATCACCACAAATGCCTATCATCACAAACAGCTAATCACCACGGTTTTGATGGTTGTTGCATTAAGGTATCCCCATGAACCAAATTTTAGCATTAAGCGTGTGTTGCCACGAGAAACAATGTGGCAACTTGTCACATGGCTGTTGTAATAGCATGTTTTCTTACCACCGTTTGGTTTTCGTGGCAATAACCTATTACCATGCGTCCTGTCACAACGCTTGGCAACGAAAGTCATGTCATGGCAATAGATTTGGCACTTATTTCCATGAATCTTGTTGTTGCAATAGACCCGAATCCTTGTAGTGACTTGGTGAGAGTAGCATGTCGGCAGAATGAGGTAATAAAAGAGGAAAACCCGGTGTTACCAGGAGGTTTATGTGTAGTTCATTCAGCGAGGGGTAACCCGACAAAATCCGTTGGGGCAACATCATCCCCTCATGATCATCCCAGAAGAGAGGAAGTGGTAACCTGGGCAAGAAGGAACAAGCAGATGGTACCATATGACCCGGTAATGGCCGAAAAAGGAAAAGCAGTGCAAGTTGATGAGGATCGTCATAGTGCTAGCCGAGGTGAAGTTGGCGAAGGTGAAGTTGGCCGAGGTAACAGCGACCAAGGCAATGCCGATCAACAAAACGCTGGGAATGGCAATGTCGGCCAGCGTAATTCGGCAGGAGAAGGGCAAAACCCACCTCAACAACAATAGCAACAATACATACCTTAGCAAGAGCAAAGTGCTAGTCCTGCAATGCAGCAAGAACATGCTCGTCCGGGTCAGGATATATATAATGATGGTTATTCGGCAATGGCTAATGCCGGATATCCTAGACCAGAGGACCATGTGATTGGATCAAGACTAGGGAACCGGAACTTGCAGCCCAATGATGCTAGGTTGAAGTTGGACCGAATATACAGGTCGAAGATGATTGAGGTACAAGGTCCTCCAGGTCTGGCGTGCTTTGGACCTCGGATCATAAGAGAACCACCAGTGGCGAACTTCCAGTTAGCCAGAGGAACGAAGACGTATGACAGCAGCACAAAGCCAGATAATTGGCTCATTGATTATGCTACTGCAGTGAACATCACCACGTGCAATTTAAGATGTGTAGTTAGATATGTGCCGCAGATGTTGGAAGGGCCAGCGAGAGTCTGGTTGAACAATTTACCAGCAGGAAGTATTAACTGTTGGATGGACTTTGAGGAATTGTTTATCAGTAACTTCTCGAGCACGTACAAGAGGCCGAATAGGCCGCAGACTCTAGCACTGTGCAAGCAAAGACCGAATGAGATAGACCATGAGTTCATGACTCGCTGGTGCAATGTGCGCAATTCCTGTGAAGGGGTGATTGAATCGCAAGCTATTACGTGGTTTGCCCAAGGATGTAGATATGGGAGTATGTTGTGGCAAAGGCTGCAGAGAGACATGCCAACTACGTTGGCTGAGACAATCCGGATTGCAGATTCGTATGCTTTGGGTGATCCAACCCAACCTAGGTTGATGTCAAGTGAATCAAATAAGGAGTACGACCCCCGAGATGGTGCCAAAGTATCCCGATGGAATGATTTCCGGGGTAAGAGGGGAGATGATAGGACGGATTACCGATACAGTTCGCAACAAGTTGCAGCTGTGGATCAGGATCACCCCAATGCCGGTGCAAGCCAGTGTCAGAAAACTGGAGGGCAACAACGGCAACAAAAGAGTGAGGGAAAAAAGCCATGGACGCTAGAGCAGAAGAAACAATGACAAGAGATAAAAGATAGGCCAAGATATACATATGGGTCAATGCTGGATCAGCCATGCAAGTTCCATACACCAAATCCGAGTAACTTGGCGAATCACATGACTTAGCAATGTGAATGGATGAAAAAGATAGAGCAAGGAAGTTTGGGGAATGCTCAGGCACCTCAGCATGATGCACCTCAGAATGAAACACCTCGGCAGAAACAACGTACGGGGGAAAATTTGCAGCAGTTGATGCTACCACCTCCTGCGCCGAGGTATGAGAACCATGAGAGAAGGGATGTAGTGCATCAAGTAGACTACCAACAACAGCAGAACCAAAGGTATCCCAGCAATGACGGGAGGAATGAATACAGGGAACACCACCAAAGTTACTGTGTGTTCACCACCGAGGAAAATGATAGGAAAAGTTTGCATTACCGACATATGGAGGTGAATGTGGTTATGCCGACATTGACGAGGTATATGTCTTGGGCGGAATAGGAGATCACGTGGAGTATCAAGGATCACCCCAGGCTCATGCCGAGTCCTAGATCATATGCACTGGTGTTGGATCCGACATTCATTGGTCCGAATATCAATGTGAGATTCTCAAAGGTTCTGATTGACAATGGGAGTAGCATCAACGTTATGTACAAGGACATGATGCACAAGTTGGTAATATCGGAGAACATGCCCCAAACAACAAAGATGACGTTCCATGGTATTGTGTCGGGTATCTCATGTGAGCCCATTGGCAAGGTCCGGGTTGACGTGTTATTCGGCGCAAGGGACAACTACCGGACTGAGAATTTGGAGTTTGAAGTGGTGAACTTGGAAAGTGCGTATCATGCATTACTCGGAAGACCTGCTATCAACAAGTTTATGGAAAGTACCCATATCAGCTATTTGAAAATGAAAATGCCTGGGCCAAATGGGCCCATCACCATAACTGGGGACTTCAAGCGCTCGATAGAATGTGCCTCGGCTGGGTCTAACTTAGCCGAGTCACTGGTGATTGCACAAGAGAAAAGGCGAATCCAAGAGGTGGCAGCATTGGCTCAATCCGCGCAAGTGCATATGTCGGCGCTCAGCAACCCGCATGGGAGTGTTTCGTTTCAAGCAACAAAGGATACAAAGAAGGTGCCAATTGACGATCAGTTTCTGGAGCGCACCGTCACTATTCGTGCTGGGCTTAGAGACAAATTGGAAAGCGAGCTCGTCAACTTCCTCCACGAGAATCGGGATATCTTTGCTTGGATCTGCAAGGTGTTCCGAGGGAGTTGGCTGAGCACTCTTTGCATGTGAGACCTGGAGTTAAGCCGGTGAAGCAACCTCTCCGCCGCTTTGCCAAAGACAGGAGGAACATCATTGGTGACGAGTTAGCTCGGCTCCTTGCAGCCAGGTTCATAATGGAAGTGTTGTATCTGGATTGGCTATCTAATCCGGTGCTTGTCGAGAAGAAGAAGGACAATCTGAATGTGGTAGTGATATATCGATTACATGAACCTGAATAAGGCGTGTCCAAAAGATCCATTTCCACTGCCAAGGATAGATCAGGTCATAGATTCCACTGGTGTGAGTTGTTGTCTTTCATAGATGCTTATTCTAGTTTCCACCAGATATGTAGCATCCCATCTGCCTAACATCTGTAATGCTACATGGTCTAATAATAAAATGCTACTTCCTACATATAATTGTTGCACCATAATTGTATCATGCTCATGTCATCATGCCACATTGCATTTGAGCATCATATAAAACCCTTTTTCATTTGGATCTTATCTCATATGCATTATTAATTGTATTTGCCTTTTGATATATTGTATTTGGTTCTTGATAAATGCTTGATGCCCAATTTGAGTTGGGGGCATATCTTTTATTAACTCCACCACCATTCTTGTCACCACCTCATAATTCCACCATCCAACTATATGTGAGTTTTGCATCTTATTTGGGTTTACCTCTAGCTCATGTGTGTTGGTATCGATCCACTTACAATTCCTTATGCATCTTGATGTTTTCACATTATTGATATGTGGAGCCACATGGCCACCTTTGCATGCTATGTGAGTGGAACCCCTTGCCAAGCTTCCATATGGATTGTTTTGAACGTATGCTCATGTTGGAATATTTTGAGGCGATTATGCATCTAGTGGAACATACACACTAGCATGTCCAAATTATATTCAAATATGAGCATCTTCCATCTACTCCACATGGAATATCCACCCTATTCTTTTGGCTTGGCCTTAGATCCATATTTTTGGGAATGCATGTGAATAAATGCCATGGGACTTTACTTTTGTTTTCAAAAGAATAAAGATGGCATTTATCACTCATGCATGGCCCATGCAAGCTTGCCATACCTCCTCTTTTGGTTTTAGTTTAAATTTTGGGGTAAAGCTTGTTGGTTTGGGAGTCCATCTTTTAGCCCTTTCCAAAAGGAGCCTAATATTGCAGCATGACTCCTTTAACCCTTCTTACATTCCCATCCTTGCTTAAGCTTTAACCTTGGGGTTTATCTCTCTCTCTTTCTTTCATGTGATCTTTAAAACCCTACCCTAATCTCCCTTCCACCACCATCTTGATACATCATGCATGTAATGGATGTGGTCTTGCTTGTTCCATACAAGGAAACACTACCCCTACCTCTCCTTATCCATCACCCCCTTGCTTGATCTTACACTTGTTCATGTGCAAAACACTAACCCTAACCACCCTACCTTCATACCCTAAACCCCAACCTAGCCTAACCCTAAAACCTCACCACCCACCCTCTCTACCAACCGTGGCCACCACCCCTACCCTATCTAACCTAACCACCACCCCTACCCTAACCCTTGCCGAGCCACCCCCTTGCTCAACCCCTTGCCGAGCCTCCCATGCCACCCCCATGCGGATCTACCCCCTCACCTCTCGGTTACCCTCTCTCTCTCTCGCTACAAGCAGGTCCCACCCGAGCCTCCTGCCCTTCCTTCCTACCTGGCCCAGCTACAGCCACCCCTGGACCCGAGCCATGCTGGGCACGTGAGGAGGAGGAGGAGAAAGGTGGCCACCCTACCACCTTTTCCACCGAGCCTCCCAACGGCATTCCCTCTCCCCTCTACTTTATCTACCCCTCTCTCTCCTCCGCTGCACCTTCCCTAGGCCCCTGCGTCGTAGCTCCTTCCCCATCTCCCCGTGCCACCACCTCTTCCATCGCCGGCCACCAACCTCGGCATCGACGTCCACCACAGATCGAGGTGGCGGGCGTGGTTGTTGGGTTGTTGGGGAAGCCAGGAAGGTCCCCGGCGTCGCCCTGTGCACGGAGCCGAGGAGGAGACGGTCCAGCCCGCCGCACGCCGTCAAGGCCGAGCCAAAACCCTAATTCGCCGGCTGCCAGCAACGTCGCCGATCCTCTGCGCTACCGGCCGAGCCATCACCACCAACGTCACCGCGGTGACCCGCCGCATCTCCCTGACACCCTCTTGGCCGTGTTCGCTTCCTGGACGCGCCACTCGTTTTGACGAACGCCTTCTGTGCGTCGGCGTTCGCGGTCGGTTTTCCTCGCCGTGGCCGCAAAAGGACAACTAGCCGCGCAGCCTTCCCTAACACCAATCCCCATCCACCACCGTGGTCGCCGCCGCCTGCACGCGCGCGAGAGGTCGCGAGTTCGAGCCCTCGTTGCGCCGCGCCGCGCGTCTCTGTCAGTTTCATCAGTTATCCGTGAGAAGAAAAACAGTAGTCGGTGCACTTTTCCAGATAACCCCCCACCTTTTTGCCGGCTCAACAAGCGCTCCCCAAGCCCCACCTGTCATCGGCTGATGCCGTTTTACGAAAAGGCACCTCGGCTTTTGTTGTTTCACACCCGCGCTTCCCCGGATCCCCCACGTGGCAGCCCCCCCTGGCGCACCCGCGTGTGGGTCCGCACGAACGCCGGTCCCGCTTGTCAGTTGCTGTGGCTGGTTGAGCGGGCCGTAAGAAAACTCTCTGTCGCGCGCAGTGTCGCCAGCTCAGCACGGCCCCACCTGTCCGTGTCTGTGGCTAGATCCCTTTGGGTATAAACCTGTCTGTTCTTTTCTGTTTAAATAATAACAATATCAGAAAATGTTTAATATGATTTTAAATCCAAAAAAATGTGAGGAATTCAAATATGCTATTCAAAATAATGTTTGACCACTTTAACTTTTTGAGATAATTAAATGGCAATAAAAATGCCTTTTCTTAATTAATTAATAACTATAGTTCTATAACTCCAAATTTAATAAATAACATGTCTAAATCGATCAGCGCGACAAGCCCGTTCTAACTATGCATTCCATGTTCTGAACCTGCAGCATGCATCATATAAATATTAAGTGGACAGTAAGTGTTATGAGAGCAAAACATGACTAAAACTTAATAAAATGCTTTATTCTTGTACCCCACACCTCACCCATGCCATGCTACATTATTGCCATGTAAATTGTGCATCATTCATCATGGCATGCTTGTTTGCTTGTCGCATTTTATTCAAAGGCTTGTGCACTTTATTTATGTTGGCCCTTGTTTGTTTGGTTCTTCTTTCGAATAGACGTCGAGCAGGAAAAATACCAGGAATCCCAGGAGTACTACCGAGATCCATCTCTCACTTCAACTGAGCTGCCAGGCAAGCACTACCACATGCTTGCATACATATAGTACCTATTGCTTCTATCTTATTCTTGCATCATGGAGTCGCGATTGCATTATATTGAATCCCAAGTACTGCATAGCCTTTACTTTTAAACCCCACCGAAGCTTGTTCCTCCATCCCATGAGCCATTACTACAGGAGTTGTTTGAGCCATGCGAGTCGTGGAACAACATGTGTAGGGTATGTGAGTGTCTGATGGATAATGAGGTACCTAAACAACTTAACCTGAGTAGTAATGGGATAACTAATGAAAGAGGCACCGATGGGCAATATCTGCTATTTGGTTTTTCATGCCCAATTGTGTCCCATAGGACCCCGAGTACTTGATTCCTGTTCCTTGACTATTCGCACTGTCCACATACGGGAGACTCTATGAATCCCCCTTTGCCAGAGCTTGATTTGTACTTTAGTTCTTGGGGCCACAAAGTAGTTTGGGGCTTTATTACTATCCTGTACTTATGCCATGCTTTACTGCTTTATTTAAGATTGTGCGTGGAGCACCTGTACTGTTTAGGGACCGCGGCACGATTTAGCGGTATCGACAAGCCCAGTCACACTTTCGGGTTCCCAGTCGTTTACAGCCGTTCTCGCAAACCCTGGGTCCGTCTCGGAGCCGGCCAACTTCGTTGCTGGTAGCTTATTGGGGTGGCCCCCTGAAATATTTTAAGAATCATGTGATTGCTTTGTCGTGAAAGCCTCGTTGGGTTTTGATTTGGTTTTCCCGAGGTCGATCGTGTGTGTGTTGCTATTTGTGCACCCCTGCAGGGTAAATCTTTCTGAAAGCCGTGTCCGCAGTTATGGACGACTTGGAGCACAGTTTCTCGATCATAGATAAGTATAACTAAAGTACCGCTTTTAATTTGACTAAGTACCTGACTAGTAAATAGTGCAATACTCATGGAATGGTTAATAAAACTGCCAACGGAGGGGTTGTTCGTCCGCTTTCTTGTTGGTAAGCGAGAAGGAGGATGGATCTGTTACTTTATACTGTTATAACTGTTGTTACCAATTAACGGACATCCGTCTATCAATGGTTAGGAGGATGGTTAGCGAGTATCTATAGACTTGTTAGTTATTATCTTTTGCTACAATTGCGTCACCCCAGGTATATGTCCCCTTTAGAGGCATAAAGACTTGCTGAGTACCCCTATGGTCTCACACAATAAATTGTTTGATTCAGATGAACAGGTGTATTCGCAAGATGGATACTGGGTGGAGGAGACAGGTGATGTTGGCAACGATCACTCGGTGTAGAGATTCTGGGGATGGGGATACGCGAGATCTGTGGGCGGGATGTGTTTATTTATGTGGCATCTTATGTCGATTTGCTTCTTATCCGTACTCGGATCTTGTTTTCCGCTTCCGCCTGATACTCTGATGGTTGATGTATGAGGAGCTATCTTTAACTATTCTCTCTATCTAGGATATTTGGATTTTGCCGTATGGCGTTGCAATATTTCTATTTCTTTTAGATGGAATGGCTCTGAGAACTATTGTATGGTAGCTTGCATACATACTCACTTTTGTATGTATTTGATCTCTTCGCCTGTTGCCTACGCCGCTCGCTCTTGTCCCGATGTCTTGGAAGTGGTTAGGACGGCCGACGGGTCTACACGTGGGTGGCCCCTGGGCCCCCGCTGTACTATTTTAACCACTTCTGGTTCATCCAGGCTTGAACTTAGAGCGTAGGGTCCGAGGTAGTTACAATTGGTATCAGAGCCATCCCACCCTTCAGGGTCTCAGCCAAATGGTCGTTGTCAGTCTAGCAAATATTTTTGGTAGCTATGTATACTAGGGAAAAACAAAACGTGAGAGTAGGACTGCTTCCATTTTTCTTCTTACTCACCCACCTACCCTTTCTGGTAAGGAAGTGTAACGTTTTCAATCCTCTTCTAAAAATTCAAACTAGGATTCATGTGTTCTAGGTTCCGTAGTACCATAGGTTGTGTCTGTGCGTGTGTGTGTGTGAATTCCTTGTCTATCTGTTGCATCCAAATGTTATCACTATCTGCCTTTTGGTTATCAACTGTTGGTACATTCCATACCGATAGGCCTTGGTAAACCGACGTGATCTATTTGATTTGTTGTATACCGGTGCGATCTGTCTTACTCTTTGTTATCCGACGTTATCTTGTTTGGGGTGTTTGTTTCCATGGTTACTAATATTTAGGTTCATCTTAAGAAGAAGGTGTTGGGATATGTGTTTTACTTATTCATGTGCGGAGTAATGATTTGAGTGCGGGATGGAGTCACGACCATACCACTACTTTTATCATTCGCTCTTGCATATTGAATTGGTAGAGCTACTAATCTTGATTCGTTAAGGGGTTTGTGCATATAGTGGTATTTTTATGCCGAAATTTGCGGAATTTTTTTCTTTGATAGCTTTGTGTACCACACTCCTTGTTTAGTCGTGTGCGATATGCTTAATATCTTCTAGATGCTTTGAACTTTGTTGATATTTTAATATCATCTTAGTAATTTGTATCCTTTAAATCTTGGTTAATTCCATTTTGGTACTATTTTGGATTATTATCATTCTCCATTATGGTACTGACTTGAGTTTTATATCAATCACAGGATGGCACCACCACGCCGTTCTGAGGAGGACATACCACCTGAACTGGGGGCTGCGTTGGCAAGTATTGCTAATGCCTTGGGAGCAATGCAGCAGAACCAGCAGCGATTTGAAGAAAGTGTCAGGAGGAATGAGTTTGTTCCGCTACCTCCACCTCCCAAGCAAGGAGAGATCAAGAGTTTTCTGAAGTTCAACCCGTGCCACATTGAGGTGTCTGATCAGCCACTTGATGCTGATGATTGGTTGCGTGAGATGTCAAGGTTGCTGATGACTGCTGATGTTCTAGAACAAGAATGGGTAAAATGTGCCACTCACCTTCTGAAGGGAGATGCAGCTCTGTGGTGGGAAAATTACCTGAAGGCAAACCACACTGGTTTTCAGCCTACTTGGGAGCAGTTCACTGGGGATTTCAAAGAGCAATATCTGTCAGAAATTGTCATGGAAAGGATGAAGGAAGTGTTTCTCAACCTCAAGCAGGGCAATGACAATGTTAATACCTATATCAGAAACTTCATGAATCTTTCTCGGTATGGTGGCGATGAGATCTCTGATGACAAGAAGAAGCAAAAGAGGTTCAGGCAAGGGCTCAATGCATCTATCAAATATGCAATCACTCATGCATGGCCAGGGTCTTTTCTAGAACTCCAACATACAGCTCTACAGGAAGAAGCAAGTAGGCAAGTGTTTGAGGAGTCCAAGAAACACAGCCGTGAAGCAGCAAGCCCTTCAGCTATGATAGCTACTTCTAAGCGCCACGTGTGGGTCCCTAATACCACACCGCTGCTCCCGGCTCCACCAAGACCTTCAAGATACACGGCAAGGCCACCAAACTCCTTCACCGCGGCTCCTAGGGGCTACAACCACAACTACCCTTGAGCGCCTGGCGGAGTCCCTGCCTACGCTCTTCCACGTCCACCTGGTGCCTGTTACACCTGTGGGAACACTGGGCATCAACACTGGAGTTGTCCCATGAACAACAAAGCTCTTCCTCCACCACCTCCAAGACCTGCGGCAAGTCCTTCTATGGTTCGTGCACCTCCACCTCGGGCTCTCAACATCAACACCAAGCCCGGGTCCGCTATTTATCGTGCCAACTGTGTCAACGTCGCTCAAGCTGAACATGCACCTGGAGTTGTGCTGGGTACGCTTTCTGTTAACTCAGTTTCTGCAAGAGTGTTATTCGATACTGGTGCTTCGCATTCTTTTGTGTCTCAAAGGTTCTCTCAGCAACAAGGTCTTCCACTTCAATCCTTGTCCAAGGTTCTTAGGGTGCAATCACCGGGGACAACTATGAAGGCTTCTCAAATAAGCCATGGGAACCAAATTGAAATTGGAAACAAAAAATTCCGGCATCCCTCATTGAATTGGGCAATTCTGACATTGATGTTATCTTGGGCATGGATTGGTTAACAGCAAATGCAGTTGTGATTGATTGTGCTGAACGCTCGGTTTCTCTGAAAATTCCTGAAGGCCATATAGTCTACTCTCCAAGTCTGACTCCTATAATTCAGCTTTTCTCTTTGGCGGCTCTGAATGATGATGCTATGGAGGCTATTCAGAGTGTTCCGGTGGTCTGTGAGTTCATAGATGTTTTTCCTGAAGAGTTACCAGGTATGCCTCCTGACCGAGAGGTGGAGTTTGTGATTGAGCTTGAACCTGGTACCGCTCCTATCTCCAAGCGGCCTTATAAAATGGGTCCTGCTGAGTTGGCTGAACTCAAACGTCAGCTTGATGAACAAGAGAAGTTGGGTTTCATTCAGCACAGTACTTCTTCTTGGGGTAGCCCAACCATCTTTGTGAAGAAGCGAGACAAGACTGATAGACTTTGTGTTGACTATCGGGCTCTCAATGCTAAAACCATCAAAAATAAATATCCCCTTCCGCGGATTAATGATCTCTTCGATCAGCTAGCTGGAGCTGCGGTATTCTCTAAGCTTGACTTGAGAAGTGGATATCATCAAATCAAGATTCGCAAGGAATATGTTCCCAAAACAACTTTCACCACCCGCTATGGCATGTATGAGTACACGGTCATGTCTTTTGGTCTCACCAACGCACCTGCCACCTTCTCGAGGCTTATGAACTCGGTTTTCATGGAGTATCTTGATAAGTTCGTTGTGGTCTATCTGGATGACATTCTAGTCTATTCTAAGTCAAAGGAAGAACATGAAGAACACCTTCGGTGTGTCCTAAACAAGCTGCGTGAGAACCACCTATATGCAAAGTTCTCCAAGTGTGAGTTCTGGCTGCCTGAAGTCAACTACCTTGGTCACGTCATTTCTGCCAAGGGCATTGCCATCAACCCAGAAACTGTTCGGACAATTGTTGACTGGCTTCCACCCATAAATGTTAAAGAAGTCCAGAGTTTCCTTGGTTTGGCTAGTTACTATCGTCGCTTTGTTCAAAATTTCTCGAAGATTGCGAAGCCTCTTACCGATCTCCTCAAGAAAGGCAAGAAATACCTTTGGTCTCCTGCATGTCAAGCTAGCTTTGAACATTCAAAGAGAAGCTCACTTCCACACCAGTCTAGATTCCTCCAAATACATCAAAGCCTTTCCAGATATTCTGTGACGCCTCCTTGCAAGGATTGGGTGCGGTCCTTATGCAAGAAAAACAAGTTGTTGCTTATGCCTCTCGACGGTTGAAGACGCATGAGCTCAACTATCGAACACATGACCTTGAACTCGCAGCAGTTGTCTTTGCTTTGAAAATATGGAGGCACTACTTGCTTGGCAATCGTTGTGAAATCTTTTCTGATCACATGAGTCTGAAGTATATCTTCACACAACCTGATCTCAACCTTCGTCAGAGGAGGTGGATTGAAGCAATTAATGATTTCGATCTGACCATCAACTACACTCCTGGCAAAGCTAATGTGATGGCCGATGCTCTCAGCCGAAAATCTTATGTCAACAACCTCATGGTGGAAGAACAACAGCCTCTCTTGTGCGAGGAATTCCACCAGCTCAACCTTGAAATTGTGGATCAAGGGTATCTTCTGAACCTTCTGGCAACACCTCTCTTAGAAGAAATAGTTCGCTCCATTCAACTTGGTGATCCTTACACTAAAAACATCATCTCCAAGATTCAGCTTCCGAAGTATGAACCTTTCCACCTTGACGACCAATGCACTCTATTCTTTGAGCACCGGATGTTCGTTCCGAAGTATCCGGGTTTGAGAGAGCAAGTTCTTAAAGAAGCTCATGATTCTGTTCTTTCTATCCACCCTGGCAGCACTAAGATGTACATGGACTTGAAAACACAATATTGGTGGCTTGGGTTGAAACAATGTTGTGCCAAGTATGTCTCCGAGTGTGATGTCTGACGCAGAGTTAAAGCTGTCCATCAGAAACCTTCCGGTCTTCTGCAACCATTGAAGCCTCCGGAATGGAAATGGGAGAAAGTAGAGATGGACTTCATAGCTGGTTTTCCAAGGTCACAGAAGGGAAACAATGCAATCTTTGTTGTCATCGACAGGCTTTCTAAAGTGGCTAACTTCTTTCCCGTCAAGGAAACAATTTCTGCAATTCAGCTGGCTGAGCTCTATATCAACAGAATTGTCTCTCTGTATGGGGTTCCTCTTGAGATCAGCTCAGACCGTGGAAGCATCTTCACTTCCAAGTTCTGGGGAAGTTTCCAAAATGCTTTGGGAACAAAATTGAACTTCATCACAGCTTACCACCCTCAATCGCAAGGACAAGTTGAAAGGATCAATCAGATTCTGGAAGATATGCTCCGTGCTTGCGTTATCTCTTTCGGCATGAAGTGGGAAGAATGCCTTCCTTATGCTGAATTCTCTTACAACAACAGCTTCCAGAAAAGTCTAAAGATGGCACCATTTGAGGTTCTCTATGGTCGCAAATACAGAACTCTAATTGGTTGGTCGGGCACAGGTGAAAGAACATTGTTTGGCCCCGACATTGTAGCTCAAGCGGAGGAGAAGGTTCACATCATTCTTGAAAACTTGAAGGTTGCTCAAAGTCGCCAGAAGAGCAACTATGACAGAAAGCACATGGACATGGAGTATGTCCCTGGTGATCTCGTTTACCTTCGTGTCACTCCCATGAGAGGCACGCACCGGTTTGGTATCAAAGGAAAGCTGGCTCCTAGATACATCGGTCCTTTCAAAGTTCGTGGAAGAAGAGGAGAAGTCACTTATGCTCTTGAGCTCCCTGAAAAACTCAAGGTCCATGATGTTTTCCATATCTCTCAACTCAAGAAGTGCTTCAAGGATCCCGGCAGGACCGTGGACCATGAACTCATCAATCTCCAAGAAGATCTGTCTTATCAAGAACACCCCACAAAAATCCTAGAAGTCGTAGAAAGAAGGACTTGCAACAAGTCCATCAAGTTCTACAAGGTGCAGTGGTCGCACCATTCCGTTGATTAAGCCACTTAGGAATGCGAGGATGAGCTCCGTGCCAAGTATCCTACCCTCTTCGTGTCTTCTTCTTATTCCTAGAATCTCGGGGAGAGATTCCTGTTTAGTAGGGGAGAGTTGTAGCATCCCATCTATCTAACATCTGTAATGCTACGTGGTCTAATAATAAAATGCTACTTCCTACATATAATTGTTGCACCATAATTATATCATGCTCATGTCATCATTCCACATTGCGTTTGAGCATCATATAAAACCCTTTTTCATTTGGATCTTATATCATATGCATTATTAATTGTATTTGCCTTTTGATATATTGTATTTGGTTCTTGATAAATGCTTGATGCCCAAGTTGAGTTGGGGGCATATCTCTTATTAACTCCACCACCGTTCTTGTCACCACCTCATAATTCCACCATCCAACTATATGTGAGTTTTGCATCTTATTTGGGTTTACCTCTAGCTCATGTGTGTTGGGATGGATCCACTTACAATTCCATATGCATCTTGATGTTTTCACATTATTGATATGTGGAGCCACATGGCCACCTTTCCATGCTATGTGACTGGAACCCCTTGCCAAGCTTCCATATGGATTGTTTTGAACGTATGCTCATGTTGGAATATTTTGAGGCGATTATGCATGTAGTGGAACATACACTCTAGCATGTCCAAATTATATTCAAATATGAGCATCTTCCATCTACTCCACATGGAATATCCACCCTATTCTTTTGGCTTGGCCTTAGATCCATATTTTTGGGAATGCATGTGAATAAATGCCATGGGACTTTACTTTTGTTTTCGCAAGAATAAATATGGAATTTATCACTCTTGCATGGCCCATGCAAGCTTGCCATATCTCCTCTTTTGGTTTTAGTTTAAATTTTGGGGTAAAGCTTGTTGGTTTGGGAGTCCATCTTTTAGCCCTTTCCAAAAGGAGCCTAATATTGCAGCATGACTCCTTTAACCCTTCTTACATGCCCATCCTTGCTTAAGCTTTAACCTTGGGGTTTATCTCTCTCTTTCTTTTATGTCATCTTTAAAACCCTACCCTAATCGCCCTTCCACCACCATCTTGATACATCATGCATGTAATGGATGTGGTCTTGCTTGTTCCATACAAGGAAGCCCTACCCCTACCTCTCCTTATCCATCACCCCCCTTGCTTGATCTTGCACTTGTTCATGTGCAAAACCCTAACCCTAACCACCCTACCTTCATAGACTAAACCCCAACCTAGCCTAACCCTAAAACCTCACCACCCTCCCTCTCTACCAACCGTGGTCACCACCCCTACCCTATCTAACCTAACCACCACCCCTACCCTAACCCTTGCCGAGCCACCCCCTTGGTCAACCCCTTGACGAGCCTCCCATGCCACCCCCATGCCGATCTACCCCCTCCCCTCTCGGTTTCCCTCTCTCTCGCTGCAAGCAGGTCCCACCCGAGCCTCCTGCCCTTCCTTCCTACCTGGCCCAGCTGCAGCCACCCCCTGGACCCGAGCCACGCCGGGCACGTGAGGAGGAGGATGAGAAAGGTGGCCACCCTACCACCTTTTCCACCGAGCCTCCCCACGGCATTCCCTCTCCCCTCTACTTTATATACCCCTCTCTCTCCTCTGTCGCACCTTCCCCAGGCCCCTGCGCCGCAGCTCCTTCCCCATCTCCCCCTGCCACCACCTCTTCCATCGCCGGCCACCAACCTCGGCATCGGCGTCCACCATAGATCGAGGAGGCAGGCGTGGTTGTTGGGTTGTCGGGGAAGCCAGGAAGGTTCCCGGTGTCGCCCTGTGCACGGAGCCGAGAAGGAGACGGTCCAGCCCGCCGCACGTCGTCAAGGCCGAGCCAAAACCCTAATTCGTCGGCCGCCAGCAATGTCGCCGATCCTCTGCACTACCGGCCGAGCCATCATCACCAACGTCACCGCGGTGAGCCGCCGCATCTCCCTAACACCCTCTTGGCTGTGTTCACTTCCTGGACGCGCCACTCGTTTTGACGAATGCCTTCTGTGTGCCGGCGTTCGCGGTCGGTTTTCCTCGCCGTGGCGTCGCAGAAGGACAACTAGCCGCGTAGCCTTCCCTAACACCAATCCCCATCCACCGCAACAGTCGCCGCGCTGCGACACAAGGCCTGAAGTTCGAGCCTGCGCTGGCCATTCGTCTAACATCCGTGAGAAGAAGAAAACGATGGTCGTGCACTTTTCCAGATAACCCCCCACCTTTTTGTCGGCTCAACCCGGGCTCCCTAGGCCCCACCTGTCATCGGCTGATGCCGTTTTATGAAAAGGCACCTCGACTTTTGTTGTTTCACACCCGCGCTTCCCC
The DNA here is from genome assembly GCA_023614405.1 of Avena insularis. Taxonomy (NCBI): domain Eukaryota; kingdom Viridiplantae; phylum Streptophyta; class Magnoliopsida; order Poales; family Poaceae; genus Avena; species Avena insularis. The sequence continues at coordinate 516,682,031 of CM042694.1, forward strand.
GGATCCCCCACGTGGCAGGCCCCCGCTGGTGCACCCTTGAGGTCCCTTGCATCCCAACCTGGCCCCCGCTTGTTGTGGCGTCTTGTAAGAAAACTCTGTCATCAGTGTCGCCAGCTCAACGCGGCCCCATCTGTCCGTGTCTGTGGCTAGATCCCTCTGGGTATAAAAGTGTTTGTTCTTTTCTGTTTTAAATAAAAACAATATCAGAAAATGTTTAATATGATTTTAAATCCAGAGTTTAATAACTTTTAGTTGGTGATTCCAAATTTGACAAATAATATATGTTTTTGAATCAGAAAAATGTGAGGAATTCAAATATGCTATTCAAAATAATGTTTGACCACTTTAACTTTTCAAGATAATTAAATGGCAATAAAAATGCCTTTTCTTAATTAATTAATAACTGTAGTTCTATCACTCCAAATTTAATAAATAATATGTCTAAATCGATCAGCGCGACGAGCCTGTTCTAACTATGCATTCCATGTTCTGAACTGCAGCATGCATCATATAAATATTAAGTGGACAGCAAGTGTTATGAGAGCAAAACATGACTAAAACTCAATAAAATGCTTTATTCTTGTACCCCACACCTCACCCATGCCATGCTACATTATTGCCATGTAAATTGTGCATCATTTATCATGGCATGCTTATTTGATTGTCGCATTTTATTCATATGCTTGTGCACTTTATTTATGTTGGCCCTTGTTTGTTTGGTTCTTCTTTCGAATAGACGTCGAGCAGGGAAAATACCAGGAATCCTAGGAGTACTACCCAGATCTGTCTCTCGTTTCAACTGAGCTGCCAGGAAAGCACTACCACATGCTTATATACATATAGTACCTATTGCTTCTATCTTATTCTTGCATCATGGAGTCGTGATTGCATTATATTGAATCCCAAGTACTGCATAGCCTTTACTTTTAAACCCCACCGAAGCTTGTTCCTCCATCCCATGAGCCATTACTACAGGAGTTGTTTGAGCCATGCGAGTCGTAGAACAGCATGTGTAGGGTATGTGAGTGTCTGATGGATAATGAGGTACCTAAACAACTTAACCTGAGTAGTAATGGGATAACTAATGAAAGAGGCACCGGTGGACAATATCTGCTATTTTGTTTTTCATGCCCACTTGTGTCCCGTAGGACCCCGAGTACTTGATTACTGTTCCTTGACTATTCACACTGTCCACATAAGGGAGACTCTATGAATCCCCCTTTGCCAGAGCTTGATTCGTACTTTATTTCTTGGGGCCACAAAGTAGTTTGGGGCTTTATTACTATCCTGTACTTATGCCATGCTTTACTGCTTTATTTAAGATTGTGCGTGGAGCACCTGTACTGTTTAGGGATCACGGCACGATTTCGCGGTATCGACAAGCCCAGTCACACTTTTGGGTTCCCAGTCGTTTATAGCCGTTCTCGCAAACCCTGGGTCCGTCTCGGAGCCGGCCGACTTTGTTGCGGGTAGCTTATTTGGGTGCCCCCCTGAAATATTTTAAGAATCCTGTGATTGCTTTATCGTGAAAGCCTCGTTGGGTTTTGATTTGGTTTTTTTGAGTTCGATCGTGTGTGTGTTGCTATTTGTGCACCCCTGCAGGGTAAATCTTTCTGAAAGCCGTGTCCGCGGTTATGGATGACTTGGAGCACAGTTTCTTGATCATAGACAAGTATAACTAAAGTACCTCTTTTAATTTGACTAAGTACCTGACTAGTAAATAGTGCAATACTCATGGAATGGTTAATAAAACTGCCAACGGAGGGGTTGTTCGTCCGCTTTCTCGTTGGTAAGCGAGAAGGAGGATGGATCGGTTACTTTATACTGTTATAACTGTTGTTACCAATTAACGGACATCCGTTTATCAATGGTTAGGCGGATGGTTAGACAGTACCTATAGACTTGTTAGTTATTATCTTTTGCTGCAATTGCGTCACCCCAGGTATATGTCCCCTTTAGAGGCATAAAGACTTGCTGAGTACCCCTAGGGTCTCACACGATAAATTGTTTGATTCAGATGAACAGGTGTATTCGCAAGATGGATACTGGGTGGAGGAGACAGATGATGTTGGCAACAATCACTCAGTGTAGAGATTCCGGGGATGGGGATCCGCGAGATCTGTGGGCGGGATGTGTTTATTTATGTGGCATCTTATGCCGATTTGCTTCTTATCCGTACTCGGATCTTGTTTTCCGCTTCCGCCTGATACTCTGATGGTTGATGTATGAGGAGCTATCCTAAACTATTATCTCTATCTAGGATATTTGGATTTTGCCATATGGCATTGCAATATTTCTATTTCTTTTAGATGGAATGGCTCTGAGAACTGTTGTATGGTAGCTTGCATACATACTCACTTGTGTATGTATTTGATCTCTTCGCCTGTTGCCTACACGGCTCGCTCTTGTCCCGATGTCTTGGAAGTGGTTAGGACGGCCGACGGGTCTACACGTGGGTGTCCCCTGGGCCCCCGCTGTACTATTTTAACCACTTCCGGTTCATCCAGGCTTGAATTAGAGTGTAGGGTCCGAGGTAGTTACAAGATACCACTGAACCAAGATGATCAAATAAAGACCGCATTTATCACCCTGTATGGGGCTTATTGCTATAAGACTATGCCATTTGGCTTACGTAATGCAGGTGCAACGTACCAAAGATGTATGCCAAAATGTCTACTTGATCAAATTTGCCAAAATGTGCAAGTATATGTAGACGATGTAGTAATAAAAACTAAGGAAAGCAAAACACTCCTTGATGATATCCGACAGACATTCGCGGATCTTAGGAGATTTCAGATGAAGCTTAACCCGGAGGAGTGCACATTTGGTGTCCCGGCGGAAAGTTACTCGGTTTCCTCGTGTCCAGCCAAGATATCAAAGCTAACCCGACAAAGATCCGGGCTATTGAAAAAATGGAGTTGCCGAAGTGCCTCAATGAGGTCCAAAAAATCATTGGATTCTTAGCATCGCTGAGTCGATTTGTATGTCAGCTGGGAGAAAAGGCATTGCCTCTCTATCAACTAATGAAGAAATCCAACAAATTTGTGTGGACACCATAGGCAGATAGTGTGTTTCGTGAGCTCAAAAAGATGTTAGCCTCTGCACCCGTGTTAGCTTCACCTCTATCCAAAGAGCTGATGTTGCTCTATATAGCAACAACCAACCGAGTCATAAGTGTTGTGATAGTAGTGGAGCATGAAGAAGATGCTAAGTCGGTGCAGAGGCCTATATATTACCTCAGTGAAGTATTGTCTACCTCGAAGCAGAATTACCCTCATTACAAAAAGATGGCGTGTGGCGTCTATATGGTGGCGAAGAAGCTAAAACACTACTTTGAAGAACACCCGGTGAAGGTGATATGGGAAGCACCCATATCTGAGATAATGAGCAACAAGGATGCAAGTGGTCGGATAGCAAAATGGGCGATACAACTAGCCCCTTATGCACCACAATATGATAGAAGATACACAATCAAGTCTCAAGTTGTGGCAGACTTTTTCGTAGATTGGGCCGAGATGCAATATGAACCACCATTGCCAGATCCGAATTACTAGAGGATGCACTTTGATGGATCAAACATGAAGGACGGATTAGGGGCCGGGGTAGTCCTTACCTCGCCAAGAAAGATCAGTTGAAATATTTCCTACAGATCCATTTTCGTGCATGAAACAATGTTGCCGAGTATGAAGTGCTCGTGCATGGGTTAAAGGTGGCAAAAGAGATTGGCATATGTCGGATTGAATGTTTTGGAGATTCAGACTTTGTGGCATAACAAGTGTATGGCCATTAAGATTCTTTGGATGCAAACATGGCCCTTTATAGGTTTCACGTCTAGAAAATATGTGGGTACTTTGAGGGATGTGAATTCCATCATGTGCCTAGGGGCGACAATGAGTCAGCCAACGTGTTATCTAAATTGGGATCATCTCGGTAAGCTATCCTGCCAGGAGTTGCCTTGGACCATCTAACGAAACCATCCATCATCCCCTCGCTAGAATCCGAATCAATATATATCCCGACAAACCCCGGATCAGGACCTGCCCCAATGGACATTGACTAGGGGAGCACCTCAGCAAACCAGGGGACTGCTTCATAGAACCCGGGGACTGTTTAGCCTGATCCAGCGAGAGTTATGTTGGTGGATGCCATGGAAATTGATGAAGTACTTTTCCTAGTTCGTGATGTGCCAACATGGGTAAAGCCAATATTTGAGTTTTTAAAAGATGGAACTTTGTCAGATGATGAGGTACTCTCAAGACAAGTGCAAAGAAGAGCCAAGGCATACACCATAATCAATGCCGAACTATACAAGAGAAGTGTCACAAGTGTCCTGCAACGATGTGTTGACCCGGAAGAAGGACTAGATATTCCCCAAGATATTCATCAAGGGGAATGTGGTCATCACGCTTCGTCCAGGGCCTTAGTGGCAAAAGCTTTTCGGCATGGATTTTAATAGCCAAGTGCCTTGGAGCAAGCGGAGGATCTAGTGAGAAAATGTAATGGCTGCTAGAGGTACGCCACCAAAACACATATGTCAATGTCGGAGCTCAAGACTATTCCAATCACTTGGCCATTTACTGTGTGGTGCCTAGATATGGTAGGGCCATTTAAGCCGACAAAGGGAAACATGACTGATATTTTGGTCATGGTGGAAAAGTTTACCAAATGGATTGAAGTAAAGCCAATAAGAAAGTGTGATGGAGCTACGGCCGTGACGTTCCTCAAAGATATCATATTGAGATACGGTTATCCACACAGCATCATAACTGACAATGGAACTAACTTCACCGAAGGACCATTTTCCTGGTTTTTCCGAGATAAGAAGATTCGGCTAGCTATTGCATCAGTAGCCCACCCCGCATCAAACGGACAAGTGGAAAGATCCAACAGACTAGTTTTGTCCGGGATAAAACCCTGGCTGATTGAGCCACTGCAAAGATCGGCGGGGTGTTGGATAGAAGAACTACCAGCTGTATTGTGGAGCTTAAGAATAACTCTGAATCGATCAATAGGCTATACGCCATTCTTTCTGGTATATAGGGCAGAAGCTGTATTACCAGCCGACATATAGCATGACTCGCCTAGAGTCACCCATTACACAGAAGCTAGAGTGCAAGAAGCCCCACAAAATGATGTTGATCTGCTAGAAGAAGCGAGAGAATTGTCACTGCCCAGATCCGCCATTTATCAGCAAAATCTCTGATGCTATCATAGCCGGAAGGTAAACCCCGAGTCTTCCGGGAAGGAGATCTGGTACTTCGGCTGGTGCAGCGAACTGCTGGTATGCATAAGCTATCACCCCCATGGGAAGGGCCATTTCTTGTAATCAAAGCATTGCATAATGATGCCTACTATCTCACTGATGCATAGCCATAGGAGAAGAACAAGATAGACAGGTCCGACGAAGAATCAAAGCATCCATGGAATGTAGCTCTACTTCGTCCGTTTTACACTTAGCGAAAAGTGTATGTATCTGAATCTCTCATATGTAGGTATGTATGTCGGCAATGAGTTTATCAATGAAACTTCGACACCCCAAGCAGACACTCAGGGACTGCCTTAATAATAATTGTGTTTTCTGCATTTACTTTCTATATGTCGGCTGGCTTAAATTTCTTACACCTTAGCCGAATTAGTAATGTGTAGGCACCAAAAACCTGACTCTTTGACTTGATGTTGTCCAACAAGAATTGGCTTCATGGAAAGCAAGAGAACAAGTTTGGAATTGCTAAGCACACGAAAAACGACTAAGGAAAGGAACGTAATCGAGCCGACATTTATTATTCGGACTAACCCCTGCATTTACTTTACTTCTGTTATGTTGAATTAATCTGAGCTAATCCTAAGGTTTCAAGTATTGTTAAGTCAATTTTTTGATCCTCGTACTCGTAAGTCAAAAACCAAATCAAGGTAGACACGAGCCGAATCAAAAAATTGGGAGAACAAGAAAATGAAACTCGGGGACTTCGCCCAAGTGAATTCGACATAAAAGACTTAGCGGTAGCAAAACATCACATTATGTATATTACATCTGTGCCCGGCATACCGGTGATTGAACAAATTTAAGAGTGTTTTGGCTCAAGGAGCAGCAACATTTGTGGTATCAGCAGCAAGAGGAGGCAAGTCGGCTTCGGTGCGAGGAACTTCAGCTTCAGTTGCTTCGTCCGGGTTAGCTTCGGCACCCTGACGAACTTCGGTTTCAGCCGCATCATCTGGATTAGCTTCAGCTTCCTCGGTGTCTTCATCTTCCTTGTCATCGTCCGAAATTTCTTGTTCCTCGCCATCTGAGCCACCTTTGACATATTCGTCATCGATGTTGTCGAGGAAAATCGGCTCTTCATTCCACTCATAGCAACGGGCATACTAGATGAGCTGATGAGCACAAGCTTGGCGTCGAGCAATGCACTCCGGGTCAGTGGTCCATCTTGATCCGGTGTGCATGCGACCGAGAACTTCCAAGTCCAAACCTTCATACCATCTTAGCATGAAGGTCAGGGCCATGTCAGCACCAGCACACACTGCGGATTCCCTCTAAAGGTCAAGTTGGGTCTCACACTCCATCATTTTTTCAATCAGCAGGGCTGGACCTTTGGGAGTGGGATCATTTGGCCAAAGGGAACTGAAGATACGGATGGCAACATCCATAATATCCGAGCCATAGTTCTTCATAGTTTCAACTCGGGCTGCAAGGCTCACCAGCATGTCCTCCATATCATAAGGAATAGATTCTGTGCCAGGACCAACAGGAGTACCTCTCTTCAAGGGGAACTGGTTAACAGCTGTGGCGGCAATGGTGTTGCTCTCCGGAAATTTACCTAAAAATGAGACAAGTAAGATCAGTAAGTAAGAGCACAAGACCCGGAGAAACGAATGTTGGAGAAAGAGAAAAAACTGATGAGAGATATAACTATTGATCCAAGTCAGCTCCATGAGTGAATCAGCGTTCCTCTTCTTGAGTTTTTTGTATTATGTGTTCACTGAGTCAAACTTGATTTCGGCCTCCTTCAGCATATCTTGGTTCTTCTCAACCTGGGTCTTCAGCCGCTCTTTTTCCTCGGAGAAGTTCTGGTCAACTTTATCCAGCTCGACCTTGTGTAGATTCTTCAGTTTTTCAATCTCAGCATTGAGCCAAGTAACCTCATTAGCTTTGAGCCGAATCTAGGAAAGTTCATCATCTCTCTTCTTAAGTTCGACCTGATGCTTCCCTGCTTGTTCGAGAAAGTGGAGCATCATGTCAGGCAAAGGGATGCTATCTTGAAGAGACACTGCAATAGTTTGTTGACCCGGCAGAGCCGCAGTATAATTATCTGCCGAGTCAGAAGGAAAAAAGACAAAGATTAAGGAGCCATGGTAAATTACCTTTTATCTCGGCTAGATTCTTCCTCATGATAATATTTTTGGCCTCCACTTCGGCTGCGCAATCCGAGTCTCGAGTTAGTTCGGAAAATCAACAATAAAGAGAAGTAAAAACAAAGACGTAAGGAGGGAAAATTACCTTTCTTCTTTGCCTCGGGCAGCACAGCCCTATGCTTTGCGCAGAGCTCTTTGTGGGAGTCTAGGAGCCGATGGAACTCAACAGTTTGGCGGTTGGTGGTGATATAAAAAAGGGAAAGTGTGAGATCATGCATCACAAGGAATATTCGCAGTTTTACTCAAGATCCGGTCCAAGCGGAACTTAACCTGGCTCTAGGTGAGTGAATATTTGAAGTTTTTACTCAAGATCTAGGCCAAGTAGAACTTAACCCGGCTCTAGGTGAGTGAATATTTGAAGCTTTACTCAAGATCCGGGCCAGTGGAACTTCACCCGGCTCTAGGTGAGTGAATATTTGAAGTTTTACTCAAGATCCAGGCCAAGTGGAACTTAACCCGGCTCTAGGTGAGTGGATTTTCGAACCTATGCAAGATCCAGGCCAAGTGGAACTTAAACCGGCTCTAGGTGAGCGGATATTTGAAACTACTAAGGGATTATACTAAGTTATCTAAGAGCATCCGGCAGAGTAACAAGTTACTCCCTTGGAGGATCGGGGACTAGTGGATATATCTCTAAATACTTGTGCGTCTGTAAGGGCATGGAGAAAAGAAATACCTCCATTATCTTGCTCGCAAGACAAATTGTGTTGGCAGCTGTGTTCATTTCAGCTCCAATCTCAGCAGGTCCGAACTTCAGCGGGTTATCAGAGTTGACATCAACGTATTTTGCATGGTTCTAGATATCAGCATACTCGGAGAGTGAGCCATAACTTTCCCCGCTAAGAATCTGGGGCACCACCAAACCTTTGGCATGAGCTGCTTTCCTGGCGAGCTGTGCTGCGGCCGGGCTGGTATGAAGAGTAAGCTGTTTGCTACCTACAGACCCGGAAGTAGCAGAGTTGGAGACAGTTCTCCCCTTCTTCATCATGGACGCGAGAGTATGTTTTCCAGATTCAATAATTGATCCTTTGGGGGCCTGGTTCTTAGTTACCTCTGGAGCTTGTTGGCCCTTGGCTGCATCAGCACCTTTCTTAGCTTTGCTACCTGATTTGGGTTGCTACCGTGAAGAGGTGATTTGTGCTCCGGATTTGGCTCGAGGCTTCTGCTGATATATATCTTTGGCAGAAGGAGTTGGTGAAGAGGGTTTGGCCTGTGGGATGGGCCGAGATTGGTCATCTCACCGGATCTTGGTAGACCCGGACGAGGCAGGAGTACCTGGTACAGTGGAGCTTGGAGCTGGAGCTGATTTAGATAAAACTTGGGTCGGTGCCGGAGTCACCAGCATCTCAGAAGGAGTTGTCTCGGTGCCGATGTTGCCGGCACCACTATGATCTTGTTGCTAGTGAAGTAAAGAAGCACTAAGATTGTCTAGCATAACCACATCCTCAGAGGCACCACCTCCCTCTGCACCGATGTTGCCCTCCTCTTGCCAAGGTGGGCTGAGACTCGACGCAACCGCAGAACTCTCCTGAATAGGGCTCAGGGGTGGAGCATCATCGCGGTGGGGAGAAGATCGAGCATCTTAGAGAGGTGTAACACCCCATATCTTTAATCAAGGTTATCAAGTTCAAAATCACCCAATTTAGGGTTAACAAAAACTTTTATTAAAGAAAAGGCATATGAATGCATGTGTGTTTGCATTAGTATAGAATTGTGTGTAATGCCATGCTTGATTGTTCTAAATGTTGTGAAATAGTTTAAATGTGAATGCCACATCATCTAGACCATTTACAAACAAAATCCAAAGAGAAAGAAATCAAATAAGGTTAAATAAGGCAAATGGTCATTTTGACCATTTTAATCCACTAGGCCACTTTAGGTGTTCCTAGAAGTCAATTCCTAACAGAAACATTTCTATATCTTTTCACCCCTTGATAGACCAAGTAAAGAGGTACCAAGGCCCACTTTACACACTTACAGAAACATCTAGCAAAAAAATTCAAATGACATTTGAAAATTGAATCCAATTCATATGTGAAGATCACAGTTTTTCAAAAACCCACCAAATCAGTTCACCTTGCCAATCCCAAGCAACCATATGCAACCAAGCATAAGTGTAGATCACCCACCAAAATTGAACCAAAAATTCAAATTTAAATCTCTTTCGGCCATTTAAATGTATATCACCCACCAAGATCTACACTAATTAACCCCTGGCCTAACTTCACTATTGTGTACAGTAAGCCTCTACCATTTGGTCTCCACATCACTCCCCTGTCTCCCTAGCATCTAACCAAGCCCTAGACCAAACCCCCCTTCGCCGCAACACTAGTGGAGCACCGCCCAAAATTGGTCACTGCCGGTCGACCACGTCCAAGCCGCAGCAGACCACCCCGCGCCTATCCAAGATGCCTAGGAGGACCGCCATAGTCTACCGCCTCTCCCTGTCCACCCCTCGACCTAGGCCACAGCGGACCACCTCACCTCGGCATAGCCCCGGCGCCTAGGCGTCTGCGCCATGCATGCTGCATGCTAGGCGCGCCCGACCAGCATGCACACGCCGCGCCTCGACCTCACCCCGCGTGCACTGCTCCGCCATGACCCCAACAGCCGCTCAGACATCCCCGTTTGTCGCTGCTTGACCTGTAGCCACCATGCGCCGCATCGAACACCGCCTTTGCCGCACAGAGCACCGCCCGTTCCTGACCAATGTAGACTGCGCCTTGCCGCGCCATCAAGCCCGTGAGAACCGCCCTGAAGCACCGCATCGACCGGCACCCACAGCCATGCCGATAGCCGCCCGTAGCCATGTCGCCAGCACTGCCTGACCACGCCGCTTGGTCCCCTTGTCGAGCTATAAAAGGAGGCAACCCCAGCCTCCATTTCTCACACCATTCGACTCCCCACTCGTCACTGACCCTCCGACACTCTCCCAGGAGCAAGGTGAGACTCCGTCTGCCAGAATTTCACCGGAGTTTGCCGCTGTAGAGGAGAAGAGGCAACGTCGATTGGAGCCGCCCTAGGAGCTTTCGCGACCATGCCTCGAACCACCGTCGTCTACCAGCTCGAACACCCCCATCGCTGATCATAGCTGGAGCCTAGGTGAGCCCCCGTAGACCCCCACCGTGTCGCTAGGGTTCGTCCTTGCTGGAGACCTGTTCACCGGGGATGACAAACCATAGCCGTTCGATCGTAGTCTAATCGCACGGATGAAATTCAAATGTACTGCTTCGGGTGAGATGTGCCGCTGACGCATAGGCCCCCCCTGTTAGTGGCCCGCTGCACCCGTGCAATGCAGCTGGGCCGGCCCATTTCCTTTCCCGCGCAAGCCCACCGATTCAAATTTTTATTTTTCCAATTTAGTTCAAATCATATTCTGTCCACTTATTCAAAAAAATCAATTCAGAGAGTTTCACTTAAACAAATGGTATGATTCAAATTTTGTTAGAAATATAATTAAAATATCTATCCAAGCCCGTTGGACTTAAATCATTTGGAGTTAGAGATAATCTATAGCAAAAATAACAAAACAGAGACTTTTGCAACTTCAAACATTTTTCAAAAATCAACCATAATAGCTTTTGAGTTGATTCCAACTCTCAAAAATCACATTTGATAATAACTATCTGAATATGTAGTAATATTTAGGTTTGCATGCAGTGACCTTGGACTAGTACCAAAATAATGCTATATAGGCATTTCTAGTTACTTTAAATCATTTAAAGGATAATCTTAAACTTTATAAAATGTGACCAACCCTTTTTAAATCACATTCCCATGTATTAGAATATGTGGTGATGACATGTGTCCACATGATCCCATATTTTAATTGGAGAATATTAAATCTTAATTATTTTCAATGAGTAGAAATTACTTTTCCCAAATAAAATAAATGAAAATAGTTCTTTAAATCTTGTGATGAGTGTGATGATGCTAGATCATCAAGTGTGTGCCTTAGTGTGCTAAATAGACTTAGTTAAGTATTGTTTGGTGATTGTGTATCCCGTATTAATTTATAGAGGATAGTACCGACCAAGTCTAAGAGGAGGAGGAGTTCTACCTCGAAGAAGACGAAGAAAACTTCAATCACTGCACCAATCAAGGCAAGCCATGACTAGATGCAAGTTAACCTAAGCAAGATGCATTAGGCATGCTTGGTTATACATTTTGATTTATACCCATCCCAAGTTTTATTTGCAAGCTTTACTCTTTACCAAAGTTCTTTACTCTTAGTTAATGCTTTGTGAGGTTTTGGAAACATAGTATAGATAGCATAAAGAGTATAAAACTAGGCCTATACTAGATGTCATTTTATGGACAGTTGGAGTGTCAAACTATTCGAATAGCCACGTCCACGGTCATGGACAGTTGGAGTGGCCATACTGTTCCCTCGTCAGATGTTTTCAAAAGACTTGTGAAAGTGATCTATGATTTTGACTTGACCACAACAGGGTTGTGACTATGAAAACTAAGTTCCTACTTAGGTGATTTACAACAGTATTTTTAACTTTGTTTGTTTCTGAACTCAGCTTAGGTTTAAATTTAGCTTTTGCAAATAAACTTAGAGCTTAGTATTCCAACTAGAACTACCTTACTTGTTAGTGAAAGTTTGCGAGTACTTAAAGAGTACTTATGGCTTTGTCCCTGTCTATTCCTGTTGCCAGACTATGAGGAGGACTATCAGGAAGATGGACAGCAGGATGGCTATGACAACTAGGATCATCTCCCATCGTCGGCATTGCGTGTGACACTGATGATGGAGCCCACTGCTCCGCTTATTATTTCTGCTGCTTGTTTGTATTAAGACTGGATCATGAGATACTTTATTTGTGTAAGACCTTATTATGCTTTGTAATGGATGATGTACTGTGATATCCAATCTGTTATGTCTCGCAAAAATGGTAATCTTGGGATTGCGATGTATGGCATAACAGGCATCTGGGATTAAAAATCCGGGTGTTGACAAGAGGTGAAGCAATGCTCGAACCACTATGGGGAATGAGACTGGGGGCCTTGTCAAATCAATCCAAGGAAGAAAACCAAGTTAGAACAGAAAGAGAAACAAGAAATATGTGAAGATAGTGCTATATTACCCAAAGAATGAACAAGGAAGGAAGAAGAAACTTACTCGGAGGAAGTAGGTGGTTCTCTGGGCTTTGGTGCTCTCCGAACCAGGGCTTTAGTCCAGGGAACAATCTTGGTGGCGGCCTTATCACCGGATTTCTTTCGTCTTCTCTTGGCCGGGGGAGGCTAGATCTAAGGAGCCGAAGTTTCGGCCCACTTCTTCATCGGGACAGGGACAGGTTCACCCACAATAAGAGGCGGATCGTTGTGGACTTGGCCGGCCAGATTAACTAAAGCCGAGTCAACCAGAAACGCATATGTGATGGGCATCGAGTCAAGTACCTCAAGAATTACACAATCATCATCTTCATCATCATTCGGCCAATCCCTTAAAGAAGAGGCCTTATCAGAGGGTCGTTTGTGGCCATCTGGGACGAGAAGGAACATATTGGAGTCCGGCTCTTCCTTGTCTGAGGTGGCCTGGTTTTCTCCCACTGAAGGGGCAGATCCGTGCCATCCTCAACGATTTGCTAGAGAAACAACTGAAAGCAACATTGCAAAAGGATCAAGTAGAGACTACGGTCCGACATAAAACATGATTCAGAAAGGGGTTAAATAAGAAACATACCGTAGGAGGCAGCTTATCTCGGCAGAAGTGCTCGAACCCCCACTCCCAATCCTCATTGAACTCTAGGGTTATCTTGAAGATAGCCTTGACCCGGTAGAAGATTTGAGTGTTGTTGAGCTCAAAGGACAAGGTCCGGTTGGGGTCGAGATGCCTGCTCATATGGCACAACTTATGGGTACATTTCTGCAGAGGGAAATTAGGCTGCAAATGAAAGTGATCATGACATCCTCGCTGCACAACCCTAGCTTGTCCAGCTCCTTGATCCGTTTTCCACCTGAATCGCCAAGGCAGTGGATTTCCTCGGGATTTAGTTCCATAAGTTTCGGTCGGGAACACCAATATGGAAGGGGAGTAGCCGAATCAGGTCCTCCTTGGTGTTGTTCCTGACGTAGAAGAACGTCCAAGCCCATCCTTTGCAATATTCTAGACCAGCGACTCGAGGGAAGACAGAGTTCTTCCGGGGTGAGATGGACACTGCTCCGCACTGAGTCAGAGCTTTGTCAGCGGGGGCAGCTTCCGGATCAGGGACGCCATTGGATCAAAAACCAAATAATTTGTACCAGATATCAATGGAGGGCCACAGGCCGACATACCCCTCTATCCCAGAGGTGTGAAGGAAGAAAGAGAAGTAATGGCGTTAGCCGGAAGATGGTGTGGTTGGAGTTCGAAAGTGGTGATGAGATTGTGAAATAAATCACTCACAGGAAGGCCAAAGCCGCATTGGAAATACGAGAGGAAAACCACGAACTCACCCGGATTGGGCGAGGGAGTGATCTCCTCGCAGGGGAGGCGGCAGGAAACCCCAGCGGGGATGCGGCGGGTCTTGTTACTTCCCCTTACCGAGATACTTTAGACTCCAGCAGATAGCGATGTAGAGCTAGTTGATATCATCCTCGCAGACCCAGGATCTGACCCAGGCACCATGCTCGTGGGCCTCGCCACCCTCCTCATGTTCTTCAACAACAGCGATCTCCTCCTCAGTCATCTCCAGATCTATTCTTTCGTATCCACTCCAGGGCAGCAGACAGAGGCCTAGAGTGGCGTGGCCCCGTGGCGGTGTGGCTACATCGATGTAGTAGAGTGGCTACGGAGGAAATGTACAGCAGCGGGGCACAGCAACAGCGACGCTATGCTAAGCAGAAGCAGCAGCGACGACGGTGTGGCGTGGAACAAGAAGAAGGAGAAGGGGCATATGTGCGAGCAGGTGGGGAACTAACCAAGGGCGTCCCTCACCCCCTATTTAACCATTCCCCTAAGGGGGTAGTGGGATCGAGTGGTGCAGCGAAGCCACACGGAGTGGCCATGTATCAGCCGAATCAGCCAATCAGAAGCGAGCCACAGGAAGGGCCACATGGTATAGCAGATCCCACGACAGAACATGGTGTTGTGGTGAATAAGGAGACAGCCACGACGTGACGTTCGCAGCAGTTATCCCTGACAATAAGGATAGTATCTGGCGCAGTAACTGGCACAGTAACTGGCGCATTCCCTTAAAATTAGGCAAAACAATGATTACCCTCCATGTAGGATGTGGGGAAGCGTACATGAGAAGGAATAGATCCAAGGGGTAACTCGGATATGACGGAATAACCCGTCCAACAAGGAATAACTCGGAATGAGCCAAGGTAAACCAATAGTGAACGAGCTGAGTCACCAAATAACTCAGCAGTAAGAAAAAGAATCCTATGGGTTGAACTTGTTGTGGCCTTAACAACTAAAGTTTTTAAGACCGCACCAGCTTCGGGGGCTAATGTTGGGGGGATAACCCCGGGTAGGTCACGCCGAGGTATAAAGTCCATAATAGCTGAAGTGTGGCAAGGTCAAAGCGTGAGTTGGCCGAGTCACCTCAAGGCGAGCTGACTTTAGGAAGACCTGGCCCGGTGGATGTTCATCTAACACTAACCCAGCTGACATAAAGCATATGTCGGCTAGCTCAATGTAACTTTTTGCAGGTACCCACGGGGCCAAGTTAACTAGGCATGAGCCGGGTTACCACTTGGCTTACAAGAGAAGGAAGTAATCTTCCTGGTCAAAGGTTTTCTCTCTCCATTGTGGCGTGAGCATAGAGGACAAAGGGGAGGACCAGCGGGTAGTGGCCGACAAGGGTGACATTGCCTACGTTGGGTGATGCCACCTATGTCGGATGACAGCGCGCCGCAGAGAGGCTCTGAGAGGATTACGCCATGAGTCCGAATTAGCTTAGATAGACAAAAGAGGAGCACCGCTTTGCTATTTTTGGAGAAGCATATTCGGAGAATATGCCTTCCACGTATGCTCTAACTTGTAACCTAGCACCCCTATATAAGGAGGGGCAGGATCTCCATAGAAGAGTCAGCCATTTTACTAAGGGATAACCCTAGGGAGTGTAGTGTGAGAAGTTGAGAAGTACATCTTCCTCCTCCCCACGAACAGCTCAAGGAGAAAGTTTAAACCACCATTGATTGAGAGAATATAAGCATCTATGTGTGGAATCAACACACTATCCCTCCCTGAATACCTCTAGAGCTTAGTAGGCCCACCTTTAGCCTATACATGGCATCTGCCATGCCACCACCACGACAACATTCGCTTTGATGAGGTTGTCAAATCATTTGGCTTCATCAAGAGTGATCATGATTCTTGTTTATACAAGAAGTTTAGTGGGAGCAAAGTAAACTTCCTGATCTTATATATGGATGACATATTACTGAATGGAAATGATGTCCAGATGTTGCAAGAAACCAATGAGTAATTAGAAAAGAGTTTCTCGATGAAAGACTTACATACTAGGAATCCGGATCTATAGAGATAGATCAAGGCGTCTCATTGGATTGAGTCAGAGTACATATTTGGACAAAGTGTTGAAGAAGTTAAACATGGAATCGTCTAAGAAGGGGTTCTTACCGATGTCCCATGGCATCAAACTTAGCAAGACTCAGTGTCCTTCCACAACTGATGAGTGATGAGTGCATATTTGCATCATGTTTTACATTATTATTTTGCATTGTAGATGTAGGATCTTGAAATTTTACGGCATTCATGCACACATTTTATGTTTGTTTTCACTAGGATCAGGACGGATGATGGATCCAATGTCTTGGAGCAGTTGCATTGAGGAGAAAAGGAGTCAAAAACAACGTAAATCGCTTTTTTGGGAAATATTAATAATACCAGAAGAAAACCAGAAGCGAACAAGGGAGGCAGAGAGTTCAATGACCAACTATACGGGCAGAGCAATTTTTCCGGCGGTATAGCTCCGGCCGTATAGTTGGCACCGCATCCGCCTTGTTAAATAGTTTCACCCCATGCAATTGGTTTGAGGAGACAACATACAGAACACCCAGAAATTGCAGAAACCTCACCTTCAGAAGGCATCTAGAGGGGGAACTCATCCACCGGGGATCCATCTTCACCCTGCACAGATCCGGGAGGCTAAGGCATCGATCTTCATCATCCACCGCTGCATCACCACCATCTCCATCCATCCCATCTACATCTTGTCTAGATCTTGTTGTAATTCCTATACTCGTTGTGGATTTATACAAGTACAATTTATCTATGATTGTTTCCATTACCATTGCCATGATGTTGATTGCCAACATGTCTGAGTAGATCATTAGTTCTTGGGGAGATGGAGAAAACCTAGTATGAGATTAAAATAAGATAAAGTCTATTATGATATTCATCATTGTGACCATGTGTTAGATTCGACCTCTCAATATTTGCCTCTTGTGGGGACTTGATGGAGGAAACTACTTTTTGCTAGCACTTACAGTGACTATAAAGCTATTGGTGTCCCTTACGTATTAACTTGGGAAACCGAGGAAACTCATGGGACACTATCCATGCCATGGGATACGTCCTGCGGGATTACTTCCCTAAATAGCGCAGTAATTCGATTGATGTCGATTGCTGACTGCTGTGGTTATGAGGATGATGTGAGCAGCGGTTGTTTCGTATTCGTCCAAATACGGAGTTCCTCCCACACATACATAGTTGAGAATGTTCATGATGATAATCTTTATCTTAGATCTTTACAATACTAGTGGTGTATCCGCTACTCCCTGAGAATGCCTTTTCCCTACTGCAGTTTCAATCTCTCTTCCATACGCGATACTTACTTTCTGTGCTCAGTTGTTTTACTTTACTTTATTGCTCTTATACCCAAAACCCAAAAATACCTTTTTACACAATACTCACATTTTATCTTGTCACTTAGAACTTTATCTAGCATTTCTATCATAATATTTATTTCAAGAGTTATTAGACTTCAGACTCCTGCTCCCTGTGGGATCGATATATTTATTATGAAACTAGCTACAAACGATCTGTGCACTTGCAGTCATCAATGAGCAAAGTCGGATGAGTGCGATTTTGTATGCTTGTGCAATCGGATCCATCATGTATGCTATGATTTGTACTAGGCCATATGTTACCTATGTTGTAAGTGTTGTGAGCAGATACATACTTGAGCATATTTTTAGCCGCTGATATTTATAAAAGAGACAACTCCAATGAGAAGACAAGGGGGTTTGAAATAAATCATCTACTAAGTATTCTACATAAGAAGCAATTTACTGGAGATGAAGAAGATCCTGATCCGTATGAGCATATTGCATGTTTTAAAGATATATGTGGCACTTTTCTATTGACAGGATATACCACTGATGAGGTAAGGGTTAAACTTTTTAGTCAATCTTTGACAAGTACAGCTCTCTCATGGTATAGATCTCTACCCCCTGAAGCTACTACTACTTGGGATAATCTAGCTTGTGAATTTCTATCAAAATTATCAACTATCAAAATCCTTTGGAATCAGGTGTCTTATAATGACTTGGAATAATCGTTCTAATGAAGGACTAGTAAGAGCTTATATTAGATTTAAAGATTTACTACAACTATGTCCTCATCATGATTTGCCTGAATGGTATTTACTACATATATTTTATGGCGGTTTAATTGAACCTAATAAAATTGAACTAGACTCTTTCGCGGAAGGAGCCTTTATGAACCTTCCTATACGTAAATCTTGGGCCTTACTTAATAGAATTCGTGATCATAGAGTTTCATGGAATTTTGGTCTAGGAAGTGAAGGAGACGTAGAAATAGAGCATGATTGTATTCATGACTATAATAAAAAGGGCCATGTTAAAGAATTATCAAAGAACTTTATTTAGATTCAGATCTTGTGTTGCAAGTTGTCAAAGCTTTTACAGAACATATTAAAGCTCCAAAGGAGGGTGCAGTCAAGTATGATTCACCACCTGAACCAGAAAAGAAAATAGAAGATGAATCAACATTGGCCTCCGTAGAACCAATATATGAAGTGTCTTTCCCTAACACTGTGCCAAAGCATATTTTTCAATATGAGCGGGTCAAAGCAGTACAAGAAAAGAGGGAAGAGGAAAGCATGCCAAAAGTCGTGGAACATCTGAAAGAAACCAAAGATGAAGAGGTAACCAAGGAAGCAATTATGGCTATGTACTCACACTGTAACATCATTGAACTTGATGAAGAGACTTCCGTATTGGTTGAAGGTAAAACAAAGGTAAAAGATTTGGGTAAGCCGATTCTTCCCTGCATATTCAAAGAAATCTCTCATTACGGTTTATGTGATCTTGGCACCGAAGTTAATATTATATCTTATGATTTCTACTTAGAAATAAAAGAAGAAATAGAACCGGCTATAGTTGAAAATACTGGTATAACAATTATGTTAGCCAATAAAAACCTTAGAATTCCAATGGGAGTAGTTGACAATGCAACTATCACAATTGGCAACAAAAACTTTCCTATTGATTTTGTAGTTGTTGATATGCCAGCTGACACTCTTTGCCCAATTATATTTGGAAGGAAATTTTTGGGTGATATAGGTGCCTATGTTAACTTCAAGAAGGAGATTGTGTCTCTTAAGCTTGGGGGAACGGAAAATAAATTCCATTTTTCCAAATTTAAAGACATGATGCCACAAATACAAGAAGAAGAGAGAACTATTGAGGAAATGGCGGCTCTTTTTTTAGTAATCAAGAAGAAGAAATAGATGAAGATCCAAATTATGAATAAATAATTATGGAGGACAAGTCCCTGGGAGAACTAGAAAATGAATTTGATTCATTTCCCGTTTTGGGACCTCCAACTGATGAGGATTTTGAAGAGCCAGAAAAGAGAGGGGACGAGGAATTACCACCCCCAGAGTTGAAGACTCTACCAGAAAATCTTAAATACAGGTTTTTAGATGATACCAATAAATTCCCTGTTATTATTAGTGCTAAACTTTCAGGAGAAGAAGAAGAAGAACTCATGAGGATACTTAAGGAGCATCGCTAGGCCTTTGGGTACTCAATGGATGACTTGAAGGGCATTAGTCCCATGATAGCCATCCATCGAATATTCATGGAATAAGGTGCTAAACCAGTTATAGAATTCAATAGAAGAATGAAGCCTGAAATGAAAGAAGTGGTAAGAAAAGAAATTGTACGCCTATTGGACGCAGGTATAATCTATCCTGATAAAGAAAGTGAATGGGTAAGTCCTGTTCACTGTGTTTCTAAGAAGGGCGGTTTTACTGTTGTTCCTAATGAAAACAATGAATTGATACCTACTAGAACTATTGTTGGGCACGGGATGTGCATAGACTTTAGGAAATTAAACAAAGAAACTAGGAAAGATCACTATCCATTACCATTCATAGATCAAACTTTAGAAAGGCTAGCAAACCATACTCATTTTTGCTACTTGGACGGATACTCTGGTTTCTCTCAAATAGCTGTTCATCCGGATGACCAACTTAAAACAACTTTCATAAGTCCTTACGATTTACATGCTTACCGATGTATTCCTTTTTTGGTTTATGTAATGCTCCAGCTACTTTTCAAAGATGCATGACTGCTATTTTTGCTAATTTTATAGAACTTATAATGGAAGTATTTATGGATGACTTTTCTATCTATGGAACTTCGTTTATTAGTAGTTTAGATAATTTCAAAAGAGTTTTGCAGCATTGTGAAGAAACTAATCTCGTTCTAAACTGGGAGAAGTGCCATTTTATGGTCAAAGAAGGCATAGTCCTTGGACACCAGGTATCAAGTAAGGGAATTGAAGTTGATAGAGCTAAGGTTGAAGCAATAGAGAGAATGCCACAACCTAGGGATATTAAACGTATAAGAAGTTTTCTTGGTCATGTGGGTTTTTATAGAAGGTCCATTATAAATTTCTCTAGAATATCTAAACCTTTGACAAACCTCTTGCAAAAGGGAATGAGATTTAATTTTGATGATAAGTGTCTTGAAGCCTTTGATAAACTCAAAAATGCTTTATCTCGTGCTCCTATTATTAAACCACCTATCTAGGATACAACCTTTTGATTTAATATGTGAAGCTAGTGATGATGTTGTAGGAGTAACTCTAGGATAGCATATTGGTCGTAGATTTAATATTATACATCATGCTAGTAGAAGTCTCAATGGTGCTCAAAAGAACTACCCTAAGGAATAAAAGGAACTTTTTGCTGTATTCTTCTCTTGTGATAAATTTCGTTCCTATATAGTTTATGGAAAGGTAAGAGTTCACACGAATCATGCTGGCTTAAAAGAACTCCTTGAAAGGAAAGACCATAAGCCAAGGCTGATCCATTGGATTCTTTCACTTCAAGAATTTGAACTGCAGATTATGCAGAGAAAAGAAATAAAGATGTTAGATGCAGTGTCCATGTTTTCCCCGCAAGACACCAATCTAATTGAGAGGAACTTTAGTCCTGGTGATTTTCGTTTACGGGAATTATTGAATGAACTAAAGTCAATTCCTCCAAAAGAGAAGAAGTCTTTGTTATGGGAGGAACTTTTCATCCCCAAATAAACAATGGTAAGTGCAAGGTAAGTGTTCTTACCCAAATAAGTGATTTGTTTTCACAATTCTTACTTTTAAAAATTCTGCCTTTGAATTCCTTGTATTTTTTGAAGTTTTAGAGGGGTATTTCCAACTATACCGGTGGAGCTATATGACCGGAGAGGGATCTCCTGCCGTATAGTTGGTCGTTAAACTCTCTGTATCATCTTCATGAAATTGTTTTCGCTATCGGAGCCTATACGGTCGCAACTATACGACCAGAGCAAAAAATTTCGTCCATATAGTTGGTCGCTAAACTCTCATATGGTTTTGCTTTAGGTGTCTGTATCTATAAAGTCACAACTATACAACGTGAGCAAAAATTCCAGTCGTATAGTTGGTTGTTAAACTCTCAGACACTTTCGGTTTTGATGTTTGTATCTATACGGTCGCAACTATACGACCGGAACCAAAAATTCCGGCCGTATAGTTGGTTGTTAAACTCTCAGACACTTTTTTTGTTCGATCTTTTGTTTATTATTTATCTAAAAATGTTATTGTCGGTTCCGAGTCATGATTTAATCGATCTGGACTCGAGATATTTGGAAATATCTGCACGGAACCAACTGTACGGCCGGAGCTGTACGAGCCGCACCCGTATATTTGGTTGTTACGTGGCAGAACACTTCCAAATCCGTGACTTCTTTCCCTGTTTTGTTCAGATTCTTTTCTAGGGCGACAATTTGGTGTTTCTCATGAGTTTTACCGACCTCTGACCCTCTTATATACTACCATTGTCTCCCTCTATAATCATAATCTCCAAAAACCAATCCACCTCTTATTCACACATGAGGACTCTCAACCAAGGTGTAGAGGTCAAGAAGAAGAGCTCCTATGGATATCGGGGGGAATAGCGAGCAAGGCAAGGAGATCAAGACCATCCCTATAGAGTTCCTTGACACCGACCATGGGTGTCATAAGAGGGTTTTGAAGGCTCTGGAGCTGAAGATCGAAGAGTTGGACAAGGAGAAGCCAGAGACACCCAAACACCTTCGATTGTTGCGACTTTATCTTGATAAACTAGATGAAGATATCACGTGGACAACTGAAGCAGGTTTTTCTATGAGTCTTAAGGCGCTACAAATACTTTAGGATAACAATGAGTTCATTAAGGAATAAGTAAATGTGTTGGAGAGGAACAATCTTTTCTACAAGCTGTGTGTTAAAGAATTGGAAGCTATAAATCAATCCCTCCGCCTCAAGCTGGCCCATGAGGAGAAGATACCACGTGCCATGGCACCCCATTGATCTACTATAATCACGGTATCAAATAATCACAAGGGATTATTTGATCTTGCCTGGCTTGATTCCAAGCTTGGGGAGATCTTTAAGACTTTGTAATCTATCTTATAAGTTTGTATTACTATTTTCGCATTAGTTCAAACTAGAAATAAAGTTTGCATCATTAGAATTCCTTTTAGGAATAGTCGACCTTTTTATGAAATTCCGAGTTTATTATTATATATGGAGTATTGTTGAGTTTGTGTTTGCTTTATTGATATATGAATGGCTTGAGTATAATTTTACTTGCACTTGATGATAGCAATAGGAGTCTTCCACACCAATGGTATTAATAGAACACCTAAAAATAATTTAGTCAATATGTTGTAAGTCTATAGTTTGATTTACAAAGAGAAATTATCTACACAGTTAAGTTGAAAAAGAAACCTTGAACAAAGGAAAATAAAAGTGCTATCAAAATAGAGTGGGAACAAGTCGAGGTAGAATCTTCAAGTCATAAGAATGCTTCATATACAGTTGGAATTTGGTAATTGAGATCGTTAAACTTTGAATTCCTACATGAAGTGGAATGTATGGCTAGCTCCTTTGCACAACACTTAAACAAAAGTGTGAGCATATATAGACAAAAAAGAATAAAAAGAGCGAGTGTGCTAAGAGCAAGTAGGCATATACCACCGAGTTGTAGTATGACAAAGAGATACTTTTGAGATTCTAAATCCCATGTGAATACGTTGATCTTAAAACACTGGGACTACCTCATTAACTCATTTGGTTAAACCAGATTCTTTTACATTATGTTGAGATTCATATTTTATGAACTATTGATCACTAAGGTGTGGAAGCCTTCTAAATACTATTCGGATGGTTCGACTAAGGTACTACTCATGTACTTATTCCTATGTATCGTACATCATAAACACATGCTGCAATTGCCTCATTTATTTTATCGACTCAGCTTCATGAATATGAGAATCACATCCATTAAGTTAGAGCTTGCTCGGGATGAGCAAGAGTCTATGCTTGGGGAAGTTGATGAGTGCATATTTGCATCATGTTTTACACTATTATTTTGCATTATAGATGTAGGATCTTGGTCTTTTACGGTATTCGCGCGCACATTTGATGTCTGTTTTCACCAGGATCAGGACGGATGATGGATCCAATGGATACAATTCTTGGAGCAGTTGCACTGAGGAGAAAAGGATTAAAAAACAACGTAAATCGCTTATTTGGGAAATATTAATAATACTAGAAGAAAACCAGAAGAAGAACAAGGGAGGCAGAGCGTTCAACAACCAACTATACGGGCGGATCAATTTTTCCGGCCATATAGCTCCGGCTGTATAGTTGGCGTCGCCTCCGCCTCGTCAAATACTTTCATCCCGTGCAATTGGTTTGAGGAAACGACGTACAGAACACCCAAAAATCGCAGAAAGCTCACCTCCAAAAGGCATCTGGTGGGGGAACTCATCCACCACGGATCCATCTTCTCCCTGCACATATCCGGGAGGCTAAGGCATCGATCTTCATCATCCACCACTACATCACCACCATCTCCATCCATCCCATCTGCATCTTGTCTAGATCTTGTTATAATTCCTATACTCGTTGTGGATTTATACAAGTACTATTCATCTATGATTGTTTCCATTACCATTGGCATGATGTTGATTGCCTCCATGTCTGAGTATATCATTAGTTCTTGGGGAGATAGAGAAACCCTAGTATGAGATTGAAATAAGCTAAAGTCAATTATGATATTCATCGCTATGACCATGTGTTAGATTTTCTACATCTTGATGTTGAGAGAAGTAGACCTCTCAATATTTGCCTCTTGTGGGGACTTGATGGAGGAAACTACTTGTTGGTAGATGGAGGCGTGCTAGCACTTACAGTGACTATAAAGCTGTTGGCTCCCCTTACGTATCAACTTGGGAAACTGAGGAAACTCACGAAACACTATCCATGCCATGGGATACGACCTACGGGATTACGTCCCTTAATAGCACAGTAATTTGATTGATGTCGATTGCTGACTGTTGTGGTTATGAGGATGAGGTGAGCAGCGGTTGTTGCCTATTCGTCGAAATACGGACTTCCTCCCACACATACATAGGTGAGAATGTTCATGATGATGATATTTATCTTAGATCTTTACAATACTAGTGGTGTATCCGCTACTCCCTGAGAATGCCTTTTCCCTACTGCAGTTCCAATCTCTCTTACATACGCGATACTTACTTTTTGTACTCAGTTGTTTTACTTTACTTTATTACTCTTATACCCAATACCCAAAACTACCATTTTACACAATACTCGCATTTTATCTTGTCACTTAGAACTTTATCTAGCATTTCTATCGTAATATTTATTTCAAGAGTTATTAGACTTCAGACTCCTGCTCCCTGTGGGATCGATATCTTTATTTTGAAACTAGCTACAAACGATATGTGCACTTGCAGTCATCAATGAGCAAAGTCGGATGAGTGCGATTTTGTATGCTTCTGCAATCGGATCCATCATGTATGCTATGATTTGTACTAGGCCATATATTACCTATGCTCTAAGTGTTGTGAGCAGATACCAGGCTGACCCCGGAGAGATCCACTAGGCAGCGGCTAAAAATATGCTCAAGTACTTGAGAAGGACTAAGGATATGTTCCTGGTTTATGAAGGTGAGGATGAACTCAGTGTAAGGGGTTACACGGATGTGAGTTATCTCACTAACTCGGATGATTCTCGTTCACAATCCGGATATGTGTTTGTTATCAATGGAGGGGCTGTGAGCTGGAAGAGTTTCAAGCAAGGGGCGGCGTTTGCATCTACGACAGAGGCTGGGTATATTGCTGCCTCGGAGGAGGCAAAGGAAGCCGTTTGGATGAGGAATTTCCTCATGGATCTTGGTATGGTTCAGGGCTCGTCCAATTCGTTAGACGTGTATTGTGACAATAATGGTGCTATTGCACAAGCCAAGGAACCTAGACAACACTAGAAGAACAAACATATACTCATGGGTTACCACCTGATATGCCAGTTCGTGGATTAAGGTGATATCAAGTTATGCAAGGTACACACGGATGCAAATATGGTGGATCCGTTGACAAAGCCGCTACCACAGCCGAAGAATGAGGCACACTTGAGAGCTATGGGCATTAGATGCCTAGACATGTGAGTGGGAGACTGTTGGGAATATGCCCTAGAGGCAATCATGTACGATGTTATTCCCAATGTATTCATAAATTTATTGTCCTTGTATGAACTAGTGATATGTATCATTGAATATTTGATTATATTCACGTTGTTCATACTTATTGTCCTTGGTCGTTGAGGTTGTGTTGGACACACAACTTAGACTAATGTGAAAGTCGGCTGATGACTCGGTTCCACTTGTCATGGGCATGGAAATGCTATTCCGACCTACACGGATTCAGCTAAAGAGTTTAGCGAGTCAGATTGACACATATTGATATACAACGAACAAGTTGTCATTTGTATGTCTCAATCAATGTAATCCTTAGACCTGAGGTTATTGCACAATCCGAGTTCAGGATCACTGACTTAGGTTCTGTTAAACACTATTCCATCACTAGGTAGTTATAAAGGTAGAGTTTGGGTCGACTAAGAATCAAACTGCGTGATGTGGATAACCAAGATGGGATTTTGCCCATCCAACTGGAGAGATATTCTATGGGCCCTCTTGGAAGATATGATTCGGAAAGCATGGCCATGTGTGACTCGGTTATGTGTTAACCGAGGCGATTGACTAAGAGTTATTCGAATGAATCACTTATCTCGGATCTAGAAAGAGAGTCGAACTATTTAAGGGATGATGATTATTCACCTATAGTTCGACAAGGCATATCGTGAGGCAAAAGGGACTTAGACAAAAGTCACATTGGAAGGTTTGTTGGCATGACTCATTGGTACTTGGGAGTCGGCACGTTCTGCTTGGAGCCGCTACCGACTGATCGGTCACGAGTGAGACTCGGATCGTGTCCGAGTCACCATGAGCCTGTCAGGTCACACACTTAAGAGCGAGAGCAAGTTTGGGTTGTAACCGAATCGGAATCAGACTGAGTCAGTGATTTGGACTCGTAGTGACTAATATAGGCCTTTTAGTGAATGGGACACAAGTGAGTGGAGCCCACTTTCACTCCCTATATAAGCTGGGCGCAGGTGCTTAGTGCACACGGTTAGGTCATTCCATGTGTTGGAAACCCTAGCTCCAGTTCAGTCCAACCGCCGTACCGGCCCTAGCAGTCCACTACCGGTGCTCCTCCTTGTACGTGTGGATACTGGTGGAGGTGTTGTATGTTCAGCACTTCGACGATCGTGGATCGGAACGGATCGTTAGGACTGCATTCCATCAAGCGACGTGCTTCATTGATTCTGCAACTTCATGTCCAGTGGTAATTCTCGTGGCCTACTACCTCAGCTAGATCTTAGGATCACCGTGTAGGCGAAAAAGTTTTGTTTATCTCTATGTGGCCCAACAGTAACATAGTCAGTGTATAAACAAATAGCTCGTTTGGGATTAGTAGCGGTCAATAGTTATTCAAGGCAACAACTCTTCATGGTAACGTGTCAGTGATATCATCGTTGGTCGAGTCATTGTACGGATACATGCCGAGGTAGCATTGTTAAGCAGGTCCCTCATCTTCTTGTCAATGACCTCCATATCGTCATTGTCTAGGATACACATTGGCACAAAGCTTTCACCAACGATACATGCATATACTCCTACCACGTGAGATCAAAGGCAGATATAGTCGCTGCACATTCCCTGCCTAGTTCTTTCATAGTAGCCTCAATGTTGTTGACTTCTTCTCTAAGTCCTCGTACTTTAGCATTAAGAAAAGTCTTCTCTTCTCTTAATCGACATCTTTCTTCTTAGCGTGATTGCAGTCTTGGATCTACACATGATCATACCTCTCAACGTATGTTGTGGTGGTGTCACAACAGATGCCATGGGATGGCTTAAGTTACTAGGCTGATGGAAGCCGGAGGATTTGGGGAGGCAGGATGCAGTAAGAACTGCACACACACAAACTCAAACACACGATGTTGCCAGGTTCAGGGCTCTCCTAGTGAGATAAAACCCCTACTCATGAATGCTAGATCTCATATCTCACTATATCACAGTGGCTACAATGGCTCCTTGAGTTGTATACGAGAGGAGGAAGAAGAAGCTCTCTGCTCTCGCTCTTCTCTCTAGTGCTCAGGGGAAATGAATAACACAAGGACCGACCCTCCTCTAGGTGGTCCTGGGACGCCTTATAAAGGGGTGCCCAGTTTACATGTTAGGGCATAGGTGACACCGAATATTCTCTTCTAATGCTGCGCAAAGTCGTTGCCCTGGGCCTGGATGCTCCTCTTGTCACGGGGTCGCTCCTGGATACCCTCGATGGGTGACTTGACGTGCCCATCTATGACAACCGTTGGCACACCTGACAATGGTCGCCTCCTGGTTTTCCTCGATGGAACTATTCACCGTTAAACCAGGGGCGCACCAAGTGCAAGGAGCATTGACTTAAGGGACGACATATGATCTTGGATCATACGCTAGTCCCTATGTCAGCTCCAAGGCTCTAGCCAATATAACTCGTCCTATTCGTACCTGCATAAAACAGACAACATCGGTTGCACTGACATATCTTCTACAATAAGTCGGGGTATGTCGGCTTATGCCGGACACCCTTATGTCGGTCAACCTTACTTTATACCATAGCTTGACCCTACCGGGAGGTCATTCCCTCGACATTAGTCCCTGAAGCTATCACGGTCTTGCAGTGCTAGCTGAAAGGCCATGACAGGTTCCTTTAACTAATATTGAACACATTTCCTCATCCAACATATTCTTATGTTGTTCGATCTTGATTCACAATGAATCTTGACATCTCGGTTGACGATTTCTTATCCATTTCCGAGTTTGCCCAGCTAGAGCCGAAGTTTACCTCGGCTCAAATAATACCCCTTACTTCCTATGTAGTTGTTACCCTCCCACGTGTACTTGTTTATATCATGGCACTGTTTGATGAAGTAACCTGGACTGGTCTTATGCAAGACTGGTTCCGTGCTCAATATATGGCTTGTATCGTATAAGTGGCTAGCGGGTGTTTGTCTCTCTTTCAGTAGTTGATATAGCATTTGCAAAGAAGGGCCCCAAAAGGGGTGTAGTGGAGACAACTATTGGATCCATTTTGTGGTTGGAAGTTTGTAGATAGAAACGGTTCTGTCTTGGAAGCCTAATGATACCTTCGTTTCAGATTCACGGATGTAGTATAATAGCTTTTTCTTAGAAGACCTAGGTTTAATCGAACCTTGAAAAGCACTACTAAAAGGTAATAAAAAAGGACAAGTCTACAAGACTTTGTTTGTTCGTTTTACCTTAGTTGACCGGATCAATCTAGTTTACTTTATAACGGGTTTCAATCAATGGATCAAGATAGGCCAGGGTTGAAGATCCACCTGCAGCTGCACATCAAATGGGATAAAAGATAATATTCTAGAGCCCCCGTGATGCAGTGGGCATATCAATAGACTTTTAGTCCAACCGAGAGTACACCGAAACCACGGGTTACAAATGATTATTAAGTGTAAACACAAATCAAAGCTTTAAGTGGTGATGTTGTTGTTGATCTCGAATGGGGCAGTAAGCAAAGACCATACTACCCTTTTTGTCACTGAGGTTCCTATGAGATCACTGCTAGCCAAGTATCTCACCTCAAGCCTTTATCAATCTATGGGATCTTGGGTACCTACAAGTCCACAGATCGAGACGGGAGACGAAGAAACAAAATATACAAATCACTAATCCAAACAAAATACAATTCTTCCATGATCTAGATGCACATAATTGGTATGAGGTTTCTCCCTAGCCCGCAGCCCGTGATGACTACTCACTCATAACAAATAGATCGGATATAGAAAACATAATTAAATACTTAGATTGAAATCAAATATTCTTACAATGGTCACCAAATCACAAGGATATCTAAAAGTACAAAGAAATGGCTATGGCTAGTGGAGGGATGGATGGTGGAAGTGATGAACAATGGATGAATTATGGATGAACAATGGTGTGGATCTCCTTTAGTGGTGTTGTGATGCAATATGGGAATAGTGGCTCTCTGGCTGGTGGTTGGAGCCTCGAAATATATTGGCATTTTCACGAAAGTTGTAGGGTTTAACGAGACGAAGTCGTCGCCTCCTGGTACGGGCGGGCGGTACGGGCGAACTGCGCCCATACTAGTGGTCATTAAGCGTGCTGACGCCCTGGTTGGCTTCTCCAATTAATTGGTTGTGTGGACTTCCTCAAAATCCTTCATTATGACTTCTTATTTCGCCTTAAAAGCAGTGATTTCCTGCACAACATAAATCAAAGAAGGGATTTGCATATCTTTGCAATTATTAGTCATTAGTCTCAAGAGTTGATAGTTCCTTCGGAAATTGCTTGACTAAAAACAACGTTTAATCGCAGTGGAAGATGGCAAAAATCAGAGCCATCAACTTCCCAAAAGCTCAAACCTTGATTGTCCTCGAGCAAGAAGAACCAAAAGAACTATAAGGAATTCAGCATTTAAACTTTAAACAATGACAATAAGAGTTCACTTATAGTCGGTAGTCGTATGCGCTCAACACTTCATTCATTTGCGAAGCTTATCAAAGTTAGAGAGATGACAAGAATATTATACAAGCTTCCGTAAGTCAAGATAATCAAAGTAAAGTTAAATATAAGTATAAATAACTAGAAGTGTAGCAATCAATCCAATTTCTCTAATTAACTCTCAGCTTGCCAAGGAACACTAGGATGTTTAAATAGCATAATTGAGTAAGAGAGTTTCATGTCCCGAGTAGTATAACAATGAAGTGTCTTATTTACACCCACATCAATAGATCAAGTCAATCTAAAACACTTCTAATCCAATCATTGTCTTTCAAGAAAAACTCGTAAAGTAGTAATGAGACCATGCCAAGGACTTGTTATGTTGATCCTCATAGGTATCTTTTTTCTTTCTTTCTTTTTCATCTCATTTTTTCAAGGATCGCTATTTGTTTCTTTTTGCTAGTGTTTGCGCAACCTTTGAGAGTACTAATACTTTTGTCCATACATTGACACGTATGCCACTCATGTCATCAACTCATAGCCAAAATCCGGGGTTATACCATAAAGCGTCCAAAAGCTACCAGAGTTGTTGGCATCCCAAAGGTGTGCATTAGAGACACAGAACAAAGTTGTCTCGCTTCTTTCTCTTTTTTTGAGGTAGTACCGCGGTTTGATCCACAAGGTTAGCTTTGGCATGCATCACAATTACCACTAGACTTTATTTCAATCAAACAACTCCTTTCATGAGTGTCGTCAAGACTGTCAAAATATATATGGGATTAAGTATAATCAAGGGTATATTCTCAAGACAGTCATTCATCAAACAAGTCGTAAATTTCAGAGTTTTTCTTATTGTACTTGTTTGGCATTATTATTTCCAAGGAAAGACTCGGTTAACTAAAAGAACTAGAGCAATATCTTCAACAACTAATCATCATACCAACAAAAAGCCTTACTCTAACCATATTAAATTACTTCCCACTAGCATGGAATCTTTGCAAATCAACCAACTAAGATAAATAACTCAAATTTAATAAGTGGGAGACATAGGACATACCTCTCATAAATAACTTCATGATCCTCTTCCTTATAGCGATGTGTTCCTTCAAAACTCAAACACTATTACTCTCGAAATGATATTAAAGCAAAGAGGTGAAGTATCAATCCACGTTTATGGAAAAGGGTAAACGGAAAAATCTTTTTATATTTTTAAGGATAGGGATTAAAGAATAGAAAAGAACTTGCGACCAAGCAAGGGTTTAAGAAAAGAAAACAAAGGAAAACAAATAAACTAAAATGAAAGCAAATTAAAAAGAAAAGGAAAAAAGGAAAGGAAAAAAGCAAAGTGTTGGAACAAGCCAACACGAGTGTTTCAAAGCACTCAAGGAGTTGGAGTACAATCTTGTTATTACACAAATAAATTTGCTAGGGGAACACATCCCCAAGCTCAGGCTTTTGTAAGCCCTTTTGTTGCTCATTGTGGTGGCGGTCGATAATCCCCCACGTTTCATTGGCTGCTCCAATCATGGAACTGGGCGGCGAGGCTTGCAGTGGCATCACAAAAGGTTGATGGAGAGGTTGTTCATGTTTTGAATATTTCATTCGAGTGCATAGATATCTTTTTAGGTGGTGTAGTATTTTGGTGGCTGCTCATCTTCTTCGGGTTCTTCTTGTTCTAATTGTTTATCTTCTCATCCTCCCACATGTATTTATTGTTGGGGTAGATTAGGTTTGACCTAGGTTGATACGAAGTGCGCGTGCGAGAATGGTCACAATTCCTCCTCCACATATGGGTCCTCGAGATTGAAGACCTTGATGCTTAAGATAAAACACAAGTAGAGCACCCAAATTTGGCATTAACTTACAATTGATAAGTGCAGCTTTTGCGAGGTTCAACATGTTCTCCTCATTAACTCTAGTAAACTCACCACGTGCCTGCAATGTGTTAGCAATAACATAGAACAAATATCGAATGGCAGGATGATTAATTTGGTTCCCCTTGGGTGTGTGCCCATGAATTCTCATCAAGTTAAAATATTGTGAAGGGGAAGGACCTAAAACAAAGGTAGTTGTGCGTACATCGGTGGTGTTGTTGGTTAACCTAAAGCATTGAGCCCATTGGCTGAGTGTCAAAGTATACTCATGGTTCATAAGGCAGAATTCGATCAACTCTGGGCCTTTGTTCCTCGTAACAACCATAAGGATCCATCGTGTGTGTCAAGGTGCTGAAGGACTCAAGCGTAAAGCAGCGGTATGTCGCAACATCCTGAAAGACAAAATTGTACAAACCAACATTGTTGCAAAGTAAATCGAAATCTGCACAAATGCCAAGTTGGTTCAGGATAAAAGGAAACGCCAACTTGGTGGACTTGATCTCTCGAATCTTGAGACGATTGAAACGGGTAAGACGGAACTCCTCGGTGAACTCAATGCCAAGTGACTCGGGGGTTAACATATCAACGGGCAGCGCGGAGGACTCCGCAGCCATCACACATGTACGACTCCTCGTGTTCATCTAGTAAATAAAAACAAGACAAAGTAATTAAAGATTGTTAATAAAAAAATTGTCCAAAGAAACATAGCATAAGTGATTCTCTACACTAACTACAAAAGAAACTCATCTAAAATCAAATGCTAAGCATACTTAATATCAAGATTGAGTCAAGAACAAGACCTATGTCTAGATTGGCAATGATGAATGATTAAGCGAAGCTTTTGCACAAATAAGTTGGGGATCGGATAAGAATCATACCTTAGATCGAGTGAGTGCAAAGAATCAAAGAAAGATTGAGTAAATTTGAAGATCCAATGCAGGTGGTTTGAAGTTTGGAGGAAGATGAAAGAGAAAAAATTATTTGGGGATTTTTGGTTACCTCCTTGGGGTGCTTATGGTGTCCGCATACTCGATGCAGCATGGTAATGCGGCGAACCCGCTTCGTGCAGGTGACTTACCTTGAGGGGCGGCTGCTCCCAGCGGTGCACTCGATGCAGTGCGTGGTGGTGCAGTCAGCACGCCCATTACTAGTCGTTAACGCTGCGGTGACTTTGCTTGAAATCTCATGTTGGCTCAGGGGTACGGTACGGGCGCACAGTACGAGCACGTCCGGCCATACCAGTGGTCGTTATCGACACTAATTCCTTCGGAAAAAATCAAAATTTCTATCTTCCTTTGGCTTGATGCGGTACGGGCGCACGGTACGGGTCACTCCGGCCATACCAGTGGTCGTTATCGACACTGTGAACTATAAAAACTCAAAGAATTTAATTAGTAGCTCTGTGCGCCTTTGCACATCTTATCAAAAGGTAAGATATCAGCAAAAACACTAAGTAATGATCCAGCAATACTTCTTAGGCCGTGTGTTAGTAAAATATAGATGATTATCTTATTTCTTCTCCTCTCTCCATAGGTCTTCTTGAACACTCTTTATTAAAAAGGGATTTCTATTTTCGTGCCCCTGGTTCGTTAGTTGTATTCAGTTTTCCCTAGCCTCTTAGTTTTTCCTCACTTTTCCCCTCCCTCCATTCTTAAACCCTCACATGCGCTCGGACAGGGGATGCCCTCAGGTCAAAGGCTTGACCGTTACATGCTGACAGGTGGGACCGCGTTGGGAGGGTCCTGTGTTGAGCGTTATGTTATGTCGCCTCGACCGTTACATGCTGACAGGTGGGGCCATGTTGGGACGGGTCCTGCATATGTGGTGAAGGGTGGGGCCGCGTTGGGACGGTTCTTGCATACATGGTGAAGGGTGGGGCCGCATGGAGACACGTCGGACCGGCCATTTTCGCTCCAAGCCTGGAACAGCTCCCACACCACCCCTCCGCTCTGCTCCCCCACCGTCGTGCCCTCCTACCTGAGAGCCCCTCCTACCTTATGTCGTCCTCAGCCCCCGAGCCGCCCCTCCCCCTAGCCGTGGAGCCCACTTCAGCTCCGCTTCCTCCCCCGCTAGATCTACCCCTTTTGTGGAACAATTTGCGATGCCAGCGAGTGTACCGGTCCTCCCCGTCGAGCGCGAAGAAGATTGGGTGGAATCAGAGGGATCTAACGCATGGATTCCATCTGGGTAAGTATTGTTTCCCTGTGTGAATTGATTATAGGCAGTAATTGAGCGTGAATCGGAGGTGCTCAGCTAACTACCTTTCTTTTCGAATAGGATTGATCCAGCGCTGGCATTTTGGCTAGCGGTTAAACTGGATTCTAGCATAATTTGTGGTTGTGAACAATATCTCTCTGGATTTTACTTCCCAATGGTGGTTGCAACCTCCATAACTCTCAAAGTTTTGAAAGATAAAATATATCTAAATCCCCCTAAAGGAATGGCGATTCAGTTGATTTGCAATATTTCAACATTAGCGAGCAAAGATTGCTCCCAATAACTAGCGAAGCTGATCTGGTAATGCTTTTTTCTTTGAATGCTATCGAACGTTTTGGTCGAATTCGTGTTCATGTGCAAACTAAAGTTGAACACTACCTGTTGGTCAGGCATCATCAGGTGGTCAGGCATCATGTATCTCTGCTATCTCTTCTAATAGTGTGTTTCCCCGCGCTCCTTGTAGGTCCACAACAGTACCATCTGTTCGCACTACAAGTGTAAGCCAAATCGCTCGTGTGGCTGATGTGGAGGACGAAGCAAAGCTTGCCGAGGGAGCGCCTCCACTAGATGATGAGGATGAGTTGATGTTTCCTGAATTGGTAGATGGATTCGGTAAACAGGCACTAGAGGATCAATACACGGAGGAATTGGCCCACGGTGCCAGATTTGATGACACTGATGAAGAAGAGAACAAGGAGAACGATGACAGTGTTGTTTTAGCCGAGTGCGATGGTGAGGACTTGCCATTAATTGAGTGGGACAAGAATGATCCTAAGATTTCAGAAGGCACCGTATTTCAAACGATGTGGGACTTCCTAATGCCCTTACTACATATTGCATCTGCACCAATAATGATTATGTTGTTATTAAGAGTGAGCCAGCAAGGTTCACAATGAAGTGCCCATACAAGAGGTGTAGGTGGAGGATGCACGCATCCACTATGCTCAGGAGCAGTTTGGTTTAGGTATTATAGCCAGTTTTGTATTTTAGATCATTGTGTAGAATTTGTTAATTGTACCTGGCATTTTCATTATGTTTCAGATAAAAGGTAACCATTTCGAACATTATTGTCCACCTCAAGGGGGACAGCCAAAGGACAAAACAAAACTAGCAACGACTAGGTGGTTAGCAGATGCAATCATGGATTGGATGAGAGCGAACCCATCACTTGGTGCAACAGTTCTCACAAAAAAAGTTTCTAAAAAGTTTAATATTGCAGAACCTTACATGAGGATGTTCTATGCAAAGGAAATGGCTCTTGATAGGATCAATGGTCCATGGAATGAAAGTTTTTAGTTGCTTTATAGCTTCAAAGGTGAAGTAGAGATGGCTAGTCCAGGTAGTGTTGTACAGATAGACAGGCATACACTTCAGTACAAAATAAGAGGGAAGACAATGGAGAAGGAGTGCTTTAGAAGGGCTTTTGTTTATTTCAAAGCTTTCTGGCAAGGGTTTCTGGATGGTTGCAGGCCTTATTTGGCCGTGGATGCAACAACTCTTCATGGCAGGTTTAAAGGACAACTAGTAGCTGCTACTGCAATTGATGGCCACAATTGGATGTTCCCTGTTGCTTTTGGAGTTTTGGAGATTGACTCAAAGGAAAGTTGGACTTGATTTCTAGAGAATTTGTGTGACCTCATAGGTCATCCACCAGTACTTACTATTCACACGGACGCTTGCAAAGGTTTGGAGAAAGTTGTAGAAGCAGTATTCCCTGGAGTGGAGCATAGGGAATGTATGCGATACATAGTGCAGAATTTTACAAAGAAATTCAAGGGTAAAGTTTATACTGACAACCTATGGCCAGCTTCATACACATGTAGTTTTAGGAAGCATTTGTATCATTTGGAAGTGTTGTATAAACAAAAACCCGCGGTGAAGGAGTACTTGGATGCACATCATGGAATGGTGTGGTCAAGAAGCCAATTCAATAAAATTTGCAAGGTAGACTATGTGACAAGTAACCTTGCAGAGAGTTTCAATGCAAAGGTTAAGTCATTGAAAGGGCTTATGTTGTGGCAAATATTTGATAAGATTAGGCAGATGATCATGATAAAGATCGATTTGCGTCAAAGAATTGCATCAACAGTATATGCTTGCCATCTCATCCTCCCATCTTTGATTAAGGCATTGCATGCCCGGGCAAAATAATTGTAGATGAAATGCATTAGAAAAGGAATTGGAGGCTGAGGTAACATACACTCATAGTAAAGATAGGCAATGGAGGTATCCAGTGAGTTTGGCTGACAGGACATGCCATTGTAGGCAATGGCAGCTCCGTGGGAAAGCTTGCATACATGCATTATTTTTTCATGGGTGTTATAGGAGGTGGAGAGGGTGAAGTTGATAAGTATGTGTCAGAGTATTTCTCTGTTGCCAAATTTAGGGCAGCATATGCTCAATATGTTCCAGCCTTGTTGGGAAAAGACAATGGATGGAAGTGAATCCAGGCTTCAAGCTATACCCTCCAGTTTTTTTAGACCAGCAGGTAAGCCAAGGAAGAATAGGATGAGAGCTAGTGAAGAGGGTGGTGCACCACCTCGACAACATAAGTGCAAACATTGTGGGATCCTAGGGCACCTTGCTAGGCTTTGTAAAAATGTAGTAGACCTAGCTTATGGAATGTATGATCAGGCGGGAGCAGCAAATGCAGATGAGAATGAAGTATCAGAACGAGAGGAGAATAAAGCAATGGATACATTGCAGATTGAACCAACAGATCGAGAGGAGATTGAACCAGATGCATGGGAGATTGAACCAAATGCAGGGGAGATTGAACCATATGCAGGGGAGATTGAACCATATGCAGGGGAGATTGAACCAATGGATCTAGAGGAGATTGAACCAAATGAAGGGGAGATTGCACCAAATGCATGGGAGATTGAAGCAATTTATTCATTGGAAGCAGAGTTCAAAAGTAAAGGAATTACACAAGAGGATATTTAAGAAATGATGTCAATGCATTTTGAACAGTATGAACCAATGAGTCGAAACATGGTTGAACCAATTATACGACAGACTGAAGCACTTGATTCATTTGATGCAGAGAAAAAGAACAAACGGAACAAACGGAAGAAGTTGATGGTGGACTCCGAGAATATTCTAGCCAGGATCACCCGGAGCAAGGTGGTGAACTCCGAGAATATTCCAGCAAAAAAAATAGGAGCAAGAAAAAAATTAATTTGAATTATTAATTTGAATTTGTATGATGAATTTGAACTACTGTCAATGTTTGTATTGAATTTGAACTATTGTCAATGTTTGTGAAGCTTCCAAGTTTGTATGTTGGATAACCCCATAATGTATGTGTTATTGCAAGTTTCTATTGGCATGCACCTAGTTGCTTAGCACTGCTCAGTTTTGCCCTCGACATGTGGTCAACACATGGGGTTTAGCTAGTTCATGGCTTAAACCATAGCAAATGTTGACCGATTGATCCAAATTTTGGCACACTTGTGTATCTTGGATTGATTTACCATATGAAATTGGAAATTTTGGATTTAATTGTAATTAGCCACATTTTTATTTTTCTAAGTGATTAAATTCAAATAAATGGTTTTAGGGTTAGTTTAATTCAAAAAATAAGTCAAAACATAGTGCAACCTTCACATGGAGTCTTGTTATGTTAACTAAAACCTAGCATGAATAATAAAGGAAAATGAAATAAAGAGAAATGGACTTCTCCCCTAAACCACTTCTTGGAATGAGCTACTAGCTATGAAGATGCATGGCTTTCTACTTAGTCAACCTCCAAGATAACCCATCCCAAAACATACTTTGTCTAAATGAGGCCAAATTTGGCACACTTGTCTATCTTTGAGTTGCAAACAATATAATATCGGCCAAGATGGATTATTTTGTTCAAATAACACATTTTCCATTTGTTATGCCAAAATCTTGAATTTCCCTTAGTCATTTTTTTATCTGAGCACCCTTGTTTTCCTTGGCTCTGCTCAGTTTTGCCCTCTCGCTAAAGTTTTCCTCAGTTTTCCCCACTCGCTAAAGTTTTCCTCACTTTCCCCTCTCTGATGTCTCAGTTTGGCTAGCGCTCTGATTGGTTGAGATGTATGTCACACGGATCTTGGCCAACCACCGTTAGATACATCATGATCCCATGGGCTGGAGGTCTCTCTCTCTCTCCCGATGGGCGCACCTAACCTTGTATGGCGAGGAGAGCCTGATAGGCCGGATGTCTCTCCCTCCATTTCCCTGTCGCACGTATACCAGCTACATCAACTAGCGCTCAGTTTGGCTGCGCTCTGATTGGTCGAGATGTATGTCACACGGATCTTGGACAACCACCGTTGGATACATCATGATCCGACGGGCTAGAGGTCTCTCCCTCCCTTTCCCTGTCGCATGTATACTAGTCGCATTTTCCTCCCCTCCTATCGACATATGGAGGCGCGGACCTACGCGTGGGGGTCAGAACGGCTTGCAGTAGCACGGATCTAAGCGCGGCTGCTAGAACGGCGTGTGGCGGTGAGGATCTAACCGTCTAAAATTTCTGTCTCTATCTGTCTCACTTCCGTTCGCATCCTCGGATCCGTTGCTGATGAAAGACATCGATGGAAGCCATCATCTGCAACATCAGTGTGACGACGATGGTGCCGACAGTGGCCATCGATGAAAGACACCGATGGAAGCCATCATCCGTTCACATCTACGACTATGGTGCCGACAGTTGTCATTGATGCGACGATGATTGAATCCATCATCCGCAACATCTATGGCTATGGTGCCGACAGTGGTCATCGTTGCAAAGAAGATTGAAGTCATCATCCGCAGCATCACTACGACAACACAGATCAAGCACTCGTGAACCGAAGCTGTGGGAGGCAGGTCGCGTCCGCCGCTGGCACGTCGCGGTGCATTCGACGATGAAGGCCGGATGGGAGCACTTTGCCCGTACTTCTTGGAGTACACATACGGCAGGGAGGGCGGCTAGCTCACCGTCCACTTAAAATTGGGACAAATTTAAGCCCAACTTGAACCAAAATTCCGTGAGTTAAAATATATGTATGATTTGAAGAAATTTGACATGTATTTGAGTCGTGAGACCGGTCGATATGCTCTAAAGATGATTCATAAGTAGTAGTACTTGCTTTGACAATCTTTGGTGGGCTTGTATAAATGTGAGAAACTATGTATGATTTGAATCAAAATTGATATGTATTTGAGCAGTGAGGACGGTGGATATGCTCTAAAGCTGATTCATAAGTAGTACTCCCTCCGACACAAATTAGTTGATTTAGATTTGACTAGATTCGATTGTATCTTGAGGAATTTGAGTCAGCTAACTTGGGTTGACAATCTTAGCCACTAATTTGTAACGGGGAATGGATGTTGCCGCCAATGTTGCAACTCTACATGGCAGCCACGATGGCAGCGATAAAACAGTCAAAACTGATAGGCCCCAACTTGACCCTCTAGGCATTTAGCACACCAACTATGGGCAGCTAGATCCAATGGCAAGCAACTCGAGCCTCGCAGTGCATTCTCTCGACAACTTTGGGACTTCTAGATCCAATGGCAAGCAACTCGGGTACCACAATGCGTTCTCTCGACCACTTTGGGACCGCTAGATCCAATGTCAAGCAAGTCGAGCAGTGTAATGCATTATCTCGACAACTTTGGGACCGCAAATTGACTAAATTAGCAGGAACTCACAACCATCTATTGAATAAGAATTCTACTCTCTAAATTAGCTATTTATTCAACTAATCATTACACGTGTCACCTTTTGATGTCTGCAAGTGCACAGATTGTTTGTAGCTAGTTTCGAAGTATAGATATCGATCCCACAGGCAGCCCAAAGGTAAGTGTTTATGGGTGAAGTCTCTGTCAAACCCGAAGTTATCACAGGTCTTCGAGTGAATTGACTGCAAGTGTTGAAATAAGAATGGGGTTTTGATTAAATGAGTGTTGGGGATATACTTTCTGGGTATCCTCACTGACCAGGGTGGCCCACTTCGGGTTAGAGCTTTGCTTCACGGGCGTCCCAGTCAGGGAGAAGAGGCGGAGTCCAATCCGGCTACGGGAAGGCCCAGAAGACTTACCGACTTAGGCCCATAGTGTTACTTGTAGTTCAAGATGTACTCTGTAACCGACTCTCAGTCGTAGCCGGATAGATCTCTCCTATAAACCCTAGGCCAGATATCTATATAAGCCGTCCTAGGGAGAGCATTTAGTGCACCCTCAATAGTCTACAATCTCAACTCGCACAGGCGAACCCTTGTAACCCATATTCCGGCTCTACCGTATTACTGGATTGCTAGAAGGAGTAGGATCCGTCCAAAGCCGGCGGATTCGAACCTAGGTAAACTTGTGTGCTCACCGTCCTAGAACACCGTACGTCTCACACCCCTCTCTTCCGCACGCCTCGAGGACCCCTCATGGCGTACTTGTCATCAATTTGACGACAGTTGGCGCCCACCGTGGGGCAAGTGAGCTTCGGATCTGCGTTCCGAGCGGAATCTGCAAGAATCAGAATCGGTGAGACTATTGCCGTTGGTTGCATCCTCTAAGCCAGTGACGTCCCTCTCATCGTTCTCGACGAGACCTAGATTCCGGCTAGGGAGGCTGTGACTGCCTACACCATCATGTCTTTTGGTGAGATCGATGTTTACATCGGTTTTGCTAAACCTGTCCCACCCACCCCAGCGGTGATGATAGAGGCAGAGGAAATTTCTGGGTCCCCTTTGTCCGCGGAGGCGGCAGAGTTCCGGATCTCAGAAAACCCTAATCCCACCCAGCCTGCACCAGTCGTGGAGATAGTGGAGAAATCCAAGCCTGAAGCAGACCTAGCGGTCCAAGTCGAATCTGGAGTGGATCTCCCTAGAGAGACCGAATCCCAGATTGACCCACCCGCTGAGGTCGAAATCCAGGAGGAGCACAATAACAACGACGGTTCCGGCTCTGATGATGCTGGGATAGATAGGCCTTTCCTGAGGTACACACTAAGACGCATGATAATGCAAAACTCAGGCGTAGATGCAATTCTCGAGACCATCAAACGTTTCGACGAAGCCTACTATGAAGACCGTGGTTATCTCAGGAGGGGCACATCACACTTTGTCGGATATGTGGGATCCAGATTCGGCACTGCCGATGCTGGAGACAACACCGACTCTGTGCTGGAGGCGATTGGAACAAACGCCAACGTACCCGCATCCTCGGATGAATCGATGACGTCAGCAGATTTCCGAAAGTTCTCCGCGGAATATGAAGAGGAGTATAACTCCAAAGCTAAAGAGGAAGGAGAGGCCATGGATGAAGGATCCGGGGAATACTCTCCCAAAGCGCAGGATGACATGGAAGTCGGAGATAATCCTGAGTTCTAGATGTCCGAAAGTACCGATCAGAGCTTGACTCTGGGAAATGGACCCAAAGCCGTCTTTGCGATCGGTGCTGCCAAGAAGGCAAAGAAGAAGAACAAGAACCCGGCTAAATACCCTCCGGCAGAGGAAGTGATTGCCGAGGAATATGAGGAAGACTCATATGGAGCGCTTATCCCAGACCAGCCCAAAAAAGAAGAATCGGTGGATGGACACGTGATCACTGAAGGTGCGTGTAAATCCATCGATGTTGCATTAACCACACCTATTCCTATAGCTGCATAACTTACTGCTGAAGAGCTGGACGAGAGGGCATAGGCCCTAGAAGCGCGTCGTCAAGTACTCCTCGATGAAGCCAAAAACATTGAGGAGGAAAAGAAACGCATGGCATCTGCGGAGAAGTACAACTCCAGGCAACACCAAAAGACCAGGAAACGTCAAACTAATGACAACCAATTCCCGCAGATTCACAAAGTCCTTTTCGGAGGAGAAATGGGGATGCCTCGGAAAGATAGCAAAGGGGATTGGGTGTAACCAACACCAATACAGAACACCATTGCGTCCCGAGAAATCCTATTAGCTAATCCAGGCCCGGAGTAGATCCGGTTGGGCATCAAATTACTCAACAAGCGACTGGAGCAGCAAAAGGTCGTGGTGTCCGGAAGTCAAAAGCTGGTCTCCGATTCCGACCAGTGTCGCATAGATCTGGTATGGGCTGGCGTAAGACCCCAGCGCGTTTGGGAGCAGCACCACCGCTCCGATCGCTGGGAGGACAATTACTCAAGAACCGGATGTTCGGGACATCACCACAAAGTTGCCCATGACTGGCGTAACGTTAACCCAGTTGCAGAGCAAGAGGCAATTGCTGCACTAAATCCGAGGAACCCGCCCTGGCGAGAGTCGAAAGACCGCAGGGACGATGATAAAGAGAAACGTCGGGAGGAGGACTGACAAAGAATGCCACCTCCTAGATATGCAAGCCGTCCGGATGACGGACGAAGGAACGATGAACACCGTGCCGAGACAAGTCGACTGGGGGCTCGTCACAATGAAGACCCTCCCCGGAACTGGAATAATGACGTTCCGGATGGAGGCTGGCGATCGGCCGGAAATAACCCAGCTGCTCCACCCTCTCCACCAAGTAGCCATCACAATGGCTCCCAAGGAGGCCAAGGAGGGCGTCGTGGTGGAGGAGGTGGTGGCAGAAGCCGAAGTCTGGCTCCAAGGCACCACAGCCACAGCCGACACTCGGGACGATCTCTATCCCCGAACAACACAAGGCACAAGATCAACTCCAATATAGAGGCGTGACACTACGAAAATGATGATATATACGTGGGCCCAAAGTGCTTCGGACCACGCATAAGAGCTACAAGATTCTAGGAAGGATTTGCTATCTCAAGACATATCCAAGCCTACGATGGTATAGCTCAGCCAGATACTTGGCAACAGGATTTGTTCCAAGCTTGCTGCATTGCCAAAGGTGGAAACAGCCTGGTCGCAACCCGATATCTCCCACTCATGTTGCGGAAGACGGCACGATCATGGCTCAATGAACTTCCGGAGAACACCATCCACAACTGGTATGACATGCAAAGTGCGTTCT
Organism: Avena insularis; assembly: GCA_023614405.1. Classification (NCBI taxonomy): domain Eukaryota; kingdom Viridiplantae; phylum Streptophyta; class Magnoliopsida; order Poales; family Poaceae; genus Avena; species Avena insularis. The sequence continues at coordinate 516,724,878 of CM042694.1, forward strand.
TTGGAATTTCGAGGGTACATACCGGAGGCCCTGTACGGTCAGAGATCTACAGTGTTGCACCCAGAAAGCCGATAAACTTGCCGGGATTATCTTGGACGATGGATTGACACCAAGAACTCCTGTGAAGGAGTAAATGACCAAACTATGATTGAAGCTTTCATTGTAGGTCTCCCAATTGGTTTACTACGTCATCGCTTGAAGTGTGACAAGGTCACTGATTTGGGAGAGATGATAGAAACATCGAGCAAGTATGCAGATGCAGACGATGACGCAGAGGGATTACTCAACGCCCTGGATGTGCCACCGTCAGCAAAACAACCAAAGCAACAAGCTCAGAAGCGCAAGAATACCTCGGAAGTGAAACCCAACACGGAAACGGTAGTGGTTACTGCTACTTTCGGGTCTGGAGGACGAGGAGGACGCGGCGGAGGCCGCGGACGCGGCCGTGGGACTTCGAGAGTTCAAGGTAGAGGAGACCAGCAACCAGGCAAAACCTACTCTTGGGCCGACATTGCCAATAACACCAATGGGGGCTCGTCCCACACAAACGCCGAGTGTCATTTCAACGACGACATTAAGAGAGATGATACCGCTGGCTACAAAGCTAAGCGGAAGAAGGGAAAGAAGAATCCTGAAAAAGATAAAGAGACCAAGGAAGATTCTGACATGGAGGAAGCTGATGCTTCAAATCCCAAGCTGGAAGGGAAGAAAAAATTTCCGACCAAGAAAGACACGTATGTCACCTTCCTCGGATCTCAACCAGCAAAGGTCAAAAAGGCAATGCTACATGAGCTCAATGCAACAGTTCCGAATGTCCCCTAATTCTTGGACTGGTCAGAAGTGGCAATCACATTTGACCGTGCTGATCATCCGCCTAAGTTGCACAGGCGAGGAAAATACGCCTTAATCGTCAATCTACTTATTGATGGTTATGGTTTCTCCATGACTCTCATGGACGGTGGCAGTAGTATTAATATTCTGTATGTCCAAACGCTACGCCGGATGAAGATCTCGGAGACTCAGCTGAACCACGGCTCTGTGATCTTTCACGGGGTTGTCCCAGGAAGACAAGCAAATTCCCTGGGAGAAATCACTTTGGATGTTACTTTTGGAACTCCAAAGAACTATCGGACGGATGCACTTTCCTTCGAAGTGGTCCCTTTCAAGAGCGCGTACCACACTATATTCGGACGTCCGGCTTACTGGGCTTTGATGGCTCGTCCGTGTTACATTTACAATATGATGAAAATTCCAGGTCCCAACGGCGTTATCACCATCAGGGGAGACCCGAAGAAAGCGCGAGAGTGCAAGGATGGAAATGCCGCCTTTGCTGAAGCCGTGCTGCACGCCCAGGAGTACCAGGAGATCAAGAAGAGCATGGATCCGTTCGAGATGCCCGCAACGAAGAAGGAGGTGACAAAGCCAAATCCGGAGTTCAAGGCATCAGAAGAGACGAAGAAGACACCGTTGAAGGATGATGACCCCTCCAAGGTGACCCAGATAGGCGTAGGCTTAGATAGCGCATAGGAAAGCACGCTCGTCAAGTTCCTCAAAGAAAATCAAGATATCTTCGCATGGTAGCCATCTGACATGACCGGAGTACCTAGGGAACTTGCCGAGCACTCTTTAAATGTAAACCCGAATGCTAAACCCATCAAACAGTCCTTACGATGTTTCGGCGATGAAAAGCTTAAGGCAATAGCTAAGGAACTAGCACGGCTCGAGTTAGCCGGATTCATAGAAGAGGTCATCCACACTGAGTGGTCGGCCAATCCTGTAATGGTCCCTAAAAAGGACACCACTGATTTAAGGATGTGTGTTTATTATACTGCCTTGAACAAGGCTTGTCCAAAAGATCCGTTCGCTTTGCCTAGGATTGATCAAGTTATCGATTCTACGGCAGGCTCGGAACTCCTCTGTTTTCTCGACGCATATTCCGGTTATCACCAAATCCGGATGAAGGAATCTGACAAAGTCAAAACATCATTCATAAACCCCTTCGAAACCTTCTGTTTTGTTACGATGCCCTTTGGGCTGAAGAACGCGGCAGCTACGTACCACCGCATGATGCAGCGTTGCCTCCACGGACAACTCGGACGCAATGTACATGCATATGTGGATGATATTGCGGTGATGTCCAAAAAGAAGGAAACACTGATTTCCGACTTGGAGGAAACGTTCGCCAATCTACGCAAATACAACATAATGCTTAATCCGAAGAAATGCTTCTTTGGAATTCCAGCCGGAAAACTGTTAGGTTTCATCGTGTCTCAAAGAGGCATAGAGGTGAACCGAGACAAAATCAAGGCTATACTCAATATTTCCAGGCCAACTCGCCTGAAGGACGTACAAAGACTAACTGGTTGCATTGCTGCAGTCAGTCGGTTCATAAGCCGGCTCGGTGAAAGAGCCGCGCCATTATACAAACTCCTGAAAAATACCAAGGATTTTGTGTGGACCGACGAAGCTGAAGCTGCATTACAAGACCTGAAGAAAGTACTCTCATATGCTCCTATCCTTGCTGCACCGGAACCACAGGAAACGATGTTGCTTTATCTTGTTGTGACAAATAAAGTCGTTAGTATCATCATGGTGGTGGAGAGACCGGAGGAAAATCAGGAACACTTGGTGCGGCGTCCGACTTACTTTGTCAGCGAGGTTCTAACAGAATCAAAACAGCGGTATCTGCACTATCAAAAGCTGGCTTACGGTGTTTTCCTAGCATCTCGTAAGCCACGACACTATTTTTAGGAGCATCCAATTACCGTGGTGAGCACAGCTCCCATGAGAGATATAATCAACAACACTGACGCCATAGGACGTGTCGCCAAATGGGGCATAGAGCTCTCGGCTTTCGATATTGAGTACAAACATCGGACAGCAATTAAATCCCAAATCCTTGTCGACTTTGTTGCTGATTGGACAGAGACGAAGGAGAATATGACCCTCCCTGAGTCGGAATATTGGACCCTATATTTTGATGGGTCTAAGGCTCGCGGGGGCTCAGGGGCTGGCTGGTGCTCAAATCACCCCAAGGAGATAAACTTCTATACGTGTTGCAGATCCACTTCACCGTGACAAACAATATTGCCGAGTATGAAGCACTGCTACAGGTAATCCGGATTGCTAAGGATATCGGCATCCGACGTTTGATGTGTTACGGAGATTCGGATCTTGTTTCTCAGCAAGTGTCAGATATTTGTAATGCAAATAAACACATGGCAGCATATCAAGCTGTCGTGGATGATTTATCTAAATCGTTCGAAGGGTTTAAGGTTCAACACATCCCTCGAGCAGAAAATGAGGAAGCAGATGCGCTATCTCGAATAGGCTCTGCACGGAAAGAGGTCCCGGATGGCGCTTTTTTAGAACACCTCAAAGTTCCCTCAATAAAGGGAGTGGATGAGGAATATCCGACCAAATCCGACTCACCTCTAATAGCAGTTCTGGCTGTAATTCCCAGCTAGACCCAACCCTACCTTGATTATCTGGTAGATGGCAAATTACCCGAAGATGAGGTTCTGAGCTGGCAAATTATCCGACGAGCGAAAGCCTATACTATAGTTAAAGGTGAGCTCTATAAGCGGAGTGTGTCTGGGGTTTTTCAGCGTTGTGTATCTCCGGAAGAAGGAGTGGAAATCTTAAGAGAAATCCACGAAGGCGAGTGTGGTCACCACGTTGCAGCCAAATTTTTAGTGGCAAAAGCTTTCAGAGACGATTTTTTCTGGCTTACAGCTCAGGCAGATGCCGAACGGCTAGTCAAGACGTGCAAAGGCTGCCAAAAGTACGCTAAACAAGCTCATGTTCCAGCTGATCAGCTGCGAACAATACCTATAACATGGCCTTTCGCGGTCTGGGGGCTTGACATGGTAGGACCGTTTAGACGAGCTCCAAGTGGATTTACCCACCTCTTAGTGATGGTGGACAAATTCACCAAATGGATTGAGGCTAAACCCGTCACTAGTTGTGATGGAGAAACATCCAAAAGATTTGTCGAGGATGTTATAATCCGGTATGGATATCTACACAGTGTTATCACGAACAATGGAAGTAATTTCTCTATGGGAGGATTGGCCAAATTCTGCAACAAACAAAATATCCGGCTTGACATTGCGTCAGTCGCACATCCACAGGCTAACGGACAAGCCAAAAGGGCAAATGGTTTAATCCTACAAGGCCTAAAACCGAGACTCGAAGCACCACTATGACGTGCTGCGGGGGCTTGGGCAGAGGAATTAGCCTCTGTAATATGGAGCTTACGAACAACTCTGAACAGGTCAACCGGATACACACCTTTCTTTTTGGTCTATGGCGCAGAAGCAGTTCTTCCTAGTGATTTGATTCACACTTCTCCTAGAGTGGCCGCGTATATCGAAGAGGATGCTGAGATTTCTCGACAAAATGATCTCGACTTAGTCGAAGAAGTTCGCGTCGTTGTTGAAATGAGATCAATAGCCTATCAGCAGAGGTTATGCAAGTATCATAGCCAGAGAGTCAGAAACAGATCTTTCAATAAAGGCGATTTGGTTCTCCGGCTTGTGCAACAAAGAAAGCACAAACTTTCCCCAGTATGGGAAGGGCCCTTTTTAGTTAGTCGAGTATTGCACAATGGTTCGTACTACTTAACTGATATGAGGCTAGTCAAAGAAAGACCTGCTACTAAGAAGAGAAAGAGAGTTGGAGGCAGTACAAATCCGGATGAGTTAGACAGACCATGGAATATTGCTTAGCTACGTCCCTTTTATTCTTAGTTTATCCTTCTTTGTAATCATACATATGTACATGTTCTGTGAGAAATAAAAGTTTTGGTTGCCTCAAGTTTTTTCTGAGAAGTTTTTACCATCTTATTTCCTAATGATCATGTCATAGTCGAAAATCCCAGAATACTTGAAAGTACTTTATGCTCATGTTTGTTCTAGTTTAGATTTCCGATTCTAAAAATGCTACCATCGGGTATAACTCTAAAGTTTCTAGTCTATACTTTGGTTATTTGTCTGATTGCCAGATGCGAGCATTTTCCGAGTAGTGAATTGGTAGTACTGGAAGCCGGCTTTGTTTTCGAGTTTAAACTGGTTTAGGAATTGAGCTCCGTTGCTCGGCAAAGTTTCCGTGCTAAAGGTTTAGCCGGCTCACGAAAGGGACAAAGCCGAAAGCCAGATAAATGATAAGTGTAGACAAAAAAGTACAAGTGCTTATGTAAACATTTCAGGCACACAAAAATTTAAGCCAAATGTGCTGAATAGATAAAAGCTTAGCACTAGCAAAAATATAGTACTGCATAATTACAGACCCATAATGTTTCCCAGAATAATACATTTGTTTTTGGTTTGGCCATCTATGATGCAGGAGAGGAGGTAGGAGCTGTCGGCTCACTGGACAGATCAGCCGCGCCATGATAACGATCCGAGATGTCCAAATCCGATATGGTTTGGCCATCGTCGGAAACTTCGGCTGCTTCTTCGGGAGGCGGAGGCGGCGTGTCCACGCGGGTGAAGAAGGGAGTGTCGTAGCTGGTTAGGTCAGCTAGGCACCCATATCCGGCGCAGGAGTCCATAATGGCCTTGATGTCTTGCTCATGTCCGTCTTCGTCCACCTTGCAGTACCCTCTGGTCACTTGCCAGATTTCCATGCTTCCATGGTGGCTCATGACCATCGTGAGGGCGTTCTGCGCTGTTGATCGCGCGTAGGACATATTCCAGTCCAGGACGAGCTGCGGCATCTCCGAGTCTCGCACCTGAAAGTCGGACATGCGATGCATGTCCGGAACCTTGAGAGCTTCGCCAATGTCCTCGATGGATTGGCGGAAGTCATGAAGCAAATCACCGACTTGGGTAAGTCGGTGGGTGCGAGGCTCAGAGAAGCAGAGTCCGTCAAGTTAAGAGGACCTATTTGTATAACGCAAAACGGTTAAGTAAATCCGACATCGAAAGAGTCGAAGAATGTAGACAAGTCAGAAAGATGGAAACAAACCGAAGATGACATCATCAACTTTGGTCTTCTCTTCTCGAAGACTCCGGAGTTCAGCCCGGAGCGCCTCGGAAAGATCCTTCTCTCTGTAAAGCTCATTGTTGAGATCCGAGATTCTCTGATCTTGAGCCACAATCTTACGATCACGTTCATCAGTAGCCATGGAGGAGGATTCGATAACTTGAGAGATGCTCTTCTCATGATCTGCCTTGAGCTTATCCAGCTCTTGGCGAAGTTCTTTATTCTCCACCACCAGGGTTTTGAGGTTCTTGGCCTCTTCTATCATAGCACGGGACTGCTTTATTAGTGCTGTAAGTCAAAAAGAACAACAGTTCAGCAAAAAATATTCGACTATGAAAACACAAGACAAGGTTTGAGTCTCAGAATGTTTACCTTCGGCCTCATCCTTGGAAACCTTCAGCTTAGCATTCTTCAGTCGGAGAGCTCTGATCTCTCTCCGCTTGTTGCAAACATTCTTCAACAAATCCTGGTTATATGAATTAACTTTCTGTAAGTCAGAATACCCAGAGTCAGAAGTCTACTGAAGACTCGGGCTAATATTGCTACTAATATTAGCATGAGCCTTGGGGGCTACACTAGTTCATTCTTTGGCATCCTAAGGAAGCATAAACCCAGATTGTATATCCTACTTCATGCTTGGGGGCTAGAGGATATGATATAAAGTACAATAAAGAAAAACGTAAGTTGGAATTCCGACTTACATGATGTTCATGTGTGAGCTTGCTCAGGTACATGTTCACCTCGGTGGTAACCTTCTCAGCGAGGGTGAGTGGAATAATCGGAGGTGGTGGAAGCACACCAGCTCTCAGTCCCTCGTCACGAAGGCGGACTTGTTCAAGAAGGTCGGAGTACTTGATGTCCTCCGCTTCTTGTGCTTCTTCTTCGGTAGAGAGATTTTGGCTCTCCAGGCATTGCCGGGCCAGAAGCTGGATTTCTTCCGTAGATTTCCGAGACAAGCCAAATTTGGCAAGTCTCAGATTGTTCAGGAGGTTTTTAGCAAACGTCTCTGCCGAGGGATCATTACCCAAAGAGGGTTCACCCTTATCTAAACCTGAGCCACCCATGGTGGCGTCAGTCTGCGATTCAAGGATCGCTAGCCCCGTTGATGGAGCCAGATCTTCTGCGACAACCGGCGATGGAATGATCACCGGTGTTGCAGAAGGTTGAGGGGCAGGAGTCGGAGGAGCCACGGCAGGAGAAGCCATAGTCAGCTTTGTCTGCCGCAAGGGCTTCAAAGAAGTTCCCTTTCCCTTGCCCTTGATGAGCTGCTTAGCTCTAGGAATGTGATAGAATAGAAAACATTACATCTCGGAAGAAATTACGAGTAAAGTACAAAGGCGGAAGTTGTGTGGAAAGTTACCTCTTCACGACTGGCACTTCCTTTGTGCCGACGGCCACTATCGAAGCTTTGCGCTTCCTAGGCAGAACGTCCGGTAGTGGAACCAGTTCCTCCTCCTGAGGAAACTCCGGAGGATCTCCCTCGATAGGAGCCAGTTCCGACTCGGGGCGGTTGTCAAGCTGAAAAGAAGATAATATCTCAGTATTGCGAAATAACTTAAAGATGAGACACATAAAAAGGGTTTATTGTTAAAAGCTTACCGACACTACAGGGTCTTCCGCTGTGTGCATGTCTAGAGACAAGTCCGGAATCTTTCTCTCAATCCACTCCTTGATCAGCCATTTGATCTGGTTTATATAATCCTGTGGCTTTAAAGCCTTAGGACTGATACGGAGGGAGTCATTCTTCGACGCCGTGATGGAATGCATCAGACGGTCGCCGTGGTGCTGGAGGGGCTGGATCTGACGTGCAACCCAAGACTGGACTAAGTCGGACCATCGCATGCCCTTGTGTTTTATTAGGTATTCGATTCGCCTCTTAGCGAGGATCAGATCGTCACTGAGAGCCGGAGGCGCCTCGTCCCAAGATGGAAGGGCTGTGGTGGCTCCGTCCATGAAAGCCGGCAAAGCAGTAGCTTTGCTGGGAGCAGGAATATCCTTATGGTAAAAGAAAGTGGTCGGCCATTGTTTGACCGACTCACTGGCTGAAATGCGAGGATAAGTGCGCTCGCGTCTAACTGAAAGGCTAATAGTGCCGGTAATATAAGCATTACCGGCAGTGATGGAGTTTCCACAGACATGAAAGTAGAAACGAAATAAAGTGAGACTCTGCCTAATGCCGATATATCCCTCACACAAAGTCACATAAGAGCTCATCTCTAAGATGGAGTTGGGAGGAAGATGGTGGAGCTGAACACCGTAATGGTCTATCACCTCGGAAAAGAAATCCGAGGGAGGGAAAGACAAAACTCTATCGAGGTGGGTGCCGAAGTGTACCCGCTTGCCAGCGTGTGGGTGGGGGATGGTTTCGCCGAAACCACTCCGCAAATCGCCGGCGCGGAGTAGTCCTTCATTTTCCACGCTGCGGAGCTTCTCGTCGTCGAGGAGACACAAGATCCAAACCCCATGGTTACTCTCTTTCTCCGCCGCCGCTGCTGCGAAGCCAGCCAAGCCGGACGATGAAGAAGAAGCCATTTCTCCGGTGCGCCGGTGACCTTAGATGGGCGGCGCTGGGAATCTGGGAGGTAGTAGAGCTCTACGCGCGAGGGAGAAGTGGAGGAGAAGGAACAACAAGGGAATAGGTGAAGAAGAGGAAAAGGAAATCCTCACCCCTTATAACCACCTAACACTGCGCCAAGATTCGTGCAAACGGCACTGTGTAAGCGCCACGTGTCGTGGAAGGAACTGGGAAGGACCCACGCAATGATTATGTCGCCTCGATCTCCGCGTACGAATTAAAACGGCGCCTCGGTTCCATGAACGGTAGACCCACCAACGGTCGTGCTGATAGGATGTTTGTTAGATGATGTGACTTGACCATGACCAGTGTTAGATGACGTCAGAGACCAAGTTCCGGCTCAGTTTGAATATCAAGTTGGAAAATCCGAATAATGTACTGATATGTCTGACTTATTTTGAGACCCGGATCGTATCTTTTGTTTTGAAGTTTCAGGAACCCTTCAAGATTCTGCAAGCCGAAGATTAAGCTAGATGATGAAGAATCCGACTTTGGATCTTGGAGACTTCCAGGGGATGATATTGGGGATATACTTTTCGGGTATCCTCACAGTCCTCACTGACCAGGGTGGCCCACTTCAGGTTAGAGCTTTGCTTCACGGGCGGCCGAGTCAGGGAGAAGAGGTGGAGTCCAATCCGGCTACGGGAAGGCCCAGAAGACTTACCGACTTAGGCCCATAGTGTTACTTGTAGTTCAAGATGTACTTTGTAACCGACTCTCAGTCGTAGCCGGATAGATCTCTCCTGTAAACCCTAGGCCGGATATCTATATAAGCCGTCATAGGGAGAGCCTTTAGGGCACCCTCAATAGTCTACAATCTCAACTCGCACAGGCGAACCCTTGTAACCCATATTCTGGCTCTGTCGTATTACTGGATTGCTAGCAGGAGTAGGATCCGTCCAAAGTCGGCGGATTCGAACCTGAGTAAACTTGTGTGCTCACCGTCCCGGAACACCGTACGTCTCACACCCCTCTCTTCCGCACGCCTCGAGGACCCCCTCATGGCGTACTTTTCATCAATCCGATGACAATGAGATGTACTTAAATAGAACTAAAATGTAAACTTCGGAAATATAAAGCATAGAAGTAAAGAACGACTTGGTTGTTTGTTGTTTCATGTAGATGGCAAAAGAAGGCACGGGGAGATTTAGTTCATGGTGATAGTGACCGTGCGAGGTGGACGAATGATAAATGTAACAATTATAATCTTATAAATATATGTGTAGGCGAGCAAACCATAATTAGCCGGAACTCCTCTTGGTAGATTTCATCCCAACTTCAATAATCCTACTAGCCTGTTACCAAAACCATGGTTAGACACTAGACGATTAAGACCATTCAAGTTGCTTAGCGATTAAGCTCCTTGGATCAGACTAATGCAATAAGCATAGTGGTTCCTCGTTATCCTCGAGTCTACTAGTTTTCCATTAATATCCCCATATCATCCGAGGGTCGCCGGTCCACTAGCGAACAAGATCTTATCTATGTAGAACAAAGCATCATGTTGTATGGGCCCTTAATTGAACAAAAACCATTAGGCATCCCACAGATAGTCAAGCACACATAATATAGTAATTAGAATCAATCACAAACTAATGGAAAATATATGAAGGCACATTCCATCTCACCAATCCCCTACATCTCCCCAGCCCAAGGGAATTACTCACACATGAGAGAAGAACGGATCATCGATATAATCAAATAAAGGGAATTCGTCTTTATATTACCGTGGAGATCCACAATAAGAATAGAAAAATATCCAACACAATTCAAGATGGGAAGAAACAATCTCAAACCCTAGTCTTGCAAGGTGGAGATCCCTCTCTCTCTCAAGTGCAAGTAGTGCCTATGGGGGTGTATGTTGGGTCCGCAGCATAGAAAACAAAAAAATTCCTATGGTGTATACTACACGCCAAGATCTATCTACTAGGTACAAAGAAACGGGTGGACATACATCCAACAAGAACTTACCCTCGAAGACAACGAGTTTTGTTAACGAGTAGGAACTCGTGGTTGATGTAGTCGTACACTTGTCGATCTCAAGATCGTGAGGAAGTCCGAGCGCCGCAACTCAGCAGCGCATCCGTACTCGCACACACGTTCAAGCCACCGGACAACCTCCACCTCCTCGCTCCGTGATCCAGCGGAAGAAGCAACTCCTTCCAGACAAAATGCCACCGGGAACATGTATCTCGCTAATCCGAGACCATGGGGGAATAATTCTAGAGGGGGAGAGAGATCCTTCACAAGGAGGTGTGTGGATGAAGGAGGGAATGGGTGGCCTTTTATAGGAGGAGGGGGGGTGCCCCCTCTCTCCATGGCCAGCGCATGGGGGGGTGACCCCTCACCTCCCCCATTCATGTGGTGGTAACCCCTCCACATTTCCAATCAATAATATGTCATCCACATATAATATCAGAAATGCCACATTGCTCCCACTCACTTTCTTGTAAATACAAGCCTCTCCATAAGTTTGGACAAATCCAAACTCTTTGATCACCTCATCAAAGCGGAGATTCCAACTCCGGGATGCTTGCTTCAGTCCATAGATGGATCGTTGAAGTTTGCATACCTTATTAGCATCCTTAGGATCGACAAAACCCTTAGGTTGTATCATATACAACTCTTCTTCAATATTACCATTGAGGAATGCAGGTTTGACATCCATCTGCCATATTTCATAATCGAAATATGCAGCAATTGCTAACATAATCCTAACCGACTTAAGCATCGCTATGGGAGAGAATGTCTCATCGTAGTCAACTCCTTGAATTTGTTGAAACCCCTTTGCGACAAGTCGAGCCTTATAGATGGTCACATTACCATCAGCATCAGTTTTTCTTTTGAAAATCCATTTATTCTCAACGGCCTTTCGATCGTGAGGTAAGTCCACCATGTTCCAAACTTGGTTCTCGTACATGGATTCCATCTCGGATTTCATGGCTTCCAGCCATTTGTTGGAATCCGGGCTCATCATCGCTTCTTCATACGTCACAGGGTCATCCATTTCATCAACCATGAAATTCACAACAGGATTGCCGTACAGTTCAGGAGCTACACATGTCCTGCTTGACCTGCGAGGTTTGGTAGTATCATCTTTCGGAGTTTCATGATCATTATCATTAGCTCTCTCTTCATCAGGTGAAGTCAACTCTAAAACAACTTCCGGTGCTGCGCCACTCGCCATTCCATGAAGAGAAGGTTCAGTAACCTCTTCGAGTTCTACCTTCCGACTACTCACACCTTTCACGAGAAACTCCTTCTCAAGAAAGGATCCATTCTTGGCAACAAAAACCTTGTCCTCGGATCTGTGATAGAAGGTATACCCAATTGTTTCCTTAGGGTATCCTATGAAGACGCATTTTTCCGCTTTGGGTTCGAGTTTATCTGGTTGAAGTTTCTTCACATAAACATCGCATCCCCAAACTTTAAGAAATGACAGCTTAGGTTTGTTTCCAAACCATAATTCATACGGTGTCGTTTCAACGGATTTAGATGGTGCCCGATTTAAAGTGAATGCAGCTGTTTCCAGTGCATAACCCCAAAATGATAGTGGCAAGTCAGTCAGAGACATGATAGATCGAACCATATCCAATAAGGTCCGATTACGATGTTCTGACACACCATTACGTTGTGGTGTTCCAGCAGGCGTGAGTTGTGAAACTATTCCACACTCTTTCATGTGTGTGCTAAACTCGTAACTTAGATACTCTCCTCCACGGTCAGACCGTAGAAATTTGATCTTTCTATTACGATGATTTTCCACTTCATTCTGAAATTCCTTGAACTTTTCAAAAGTTTCAGACTTGTGTTTCATCAAATAGATATACCCGTATCTACTCAAATCATCAGTGAAAGTAACAAAATAATGATATCCACCTCGCGCCGATACACTCATTGGTCCACACACATCAGTATGTATGATTTCCAATAGATCTGTCACCCGTTCCATTGAACCGGAAAACGGCGTTCTAGTCATCTTGCCCATAAGGCATGGCTCACATGTATCAAATGATTCAAAATCAAGTGATTCCAAAAGTCCATCAGAATGGAGTTTCTTCATGCATTTAACGCCAATATGACCTAGACGGCAGTGCCACATATATGTAGACATATCATCATCAAGTTTAATCTTTTTAGCATTAACATTATGAATGTGTGTAATATTACTATCGAGATCTATCAGAAATAAACCATTCAACATAGGTGCATGACCATAAAAGATATCATTCTTATAAATCGAACAACCATTGTTTTCAGATTCAAAGGAATGACCACTTTGCATCAAACACGATCCAGATACAATGTTCATGCTCGGTCTGCACTAAATAACAATTATTTAGGTTTATAACTAATCCCGATGGCAAATGGAGAGGTAGCGTCCCGATGGCGATCACATCAACTTTTGATCCATTGCCGACCCGCATCCTGACCTCATCCCTTGCTAGTTGTCGCTTGTTCCGCAACCCCTGAACCGAGTTACATATATTAGCAACCAATCATGTATAAAATACCCAGGTGCTACTGCGAGTACTAGTCAAGTACACCTCAATAACATGTATATCACATATACCTTTGGTTGCCTTGCCGGACTTCTTGTCCGCCAAATACTTAGGGAAGTTGTGCTTCCAATGGCCAGTCCCCTTGCAATAGTAACACTCAGTGTCAGACTTAGGGCCAGCTCAGGGTTTCTTTTCAGGTGTGGCAACAGACTTGCCACCCTTCTTTTCCTTGTGCTTGCCTTTCTTGTCTTTCTTGAAACCGGTGGTCCTATTGATCATCAACACTTGATGTTCTTTCCTAATCTCCACTTCTGCAGTCTTAAGCATTGACAGAAGCTCGGGAAGAGACTTCTTCATGCCCTGCATATTATAGTTCATCATGAAGCTCTTCTAGCTAGGTGGCAGAGATTGGAGAACACGATGTATGCCTAAGTCAATGGGAATCGTTATTCCCAAGGACACAAGGTTATCGGTGTACCCAGACATTTTGAGTACGTGCTCACAAAGAACTTTTCTGTAGCATTATAACTCTCTACGGCAGCATGGGTATCGAAAATCATTTTCAATTCTCCCATGGTATCAAAGGCATTGCCATTTTCGAAACGCTTTCGAAGTTCTGGCTCTAGCCCATACAGTATGCCGCAATGAACTAAGTTGTGGTCCTCTTGACGAGTCACATAGACATTCTTTTCCTCGTCAGGGGCATCAGGAGCTAGTGGGGGGCCTAGCAGCGCATCTAGCACATATTGCTTTTGTGCAGCAGTGAGGAGAATCCTCAAATTCATAGCCCAGTTGGTGAAGTTGCTACCATTCGCAGCAAGTTTCTCTTTCTCCATGAACACATCGAAATAAAAAGCAGGTGGTGCCATCTACAACAGAATTTGTAAAGTTTATTTAGACTAAGTTTACGATAGATTGATTTCAACTAATCCAAATTACTAATGAACTCCCACTCAAAAACGACATCCCTCATGTCCTTTTGCTGATTACATGAACCAAATCCACTACACCAAGTCCGATCATCACGTGAGTTGATGTAGCTTCAAAGGCGAGCATCTATATGGGCATCATATCAACTATATGACTCATGCTTAACCTTTCGGTCCGTGTTCGAGGCCATATGCATACATGCTAGGCTCGCCACGTAAGAACCTTAGTATTCGCGTGTGTAAAACTGTCTTACACCCGTTCCTATGAAAGCGTGATTCGAGTACACCCGATCATCACGTGATGTCTCAAACACGATCCACGAGCAGTGCATACTTAAGGAAGAACACATTTTTATCTTGATATCTAAATGAGGGATCATCTTATAATGCTACCAAAAGCGCCAAACTAGCAGTATAAGATGCTAACATCTAATGTGTAAAGTGAGATGATATGGTCCATGCATTTGATCTCTATCACTTGCATCGTGGTATGATCTCTATCATTCCTTTGTGTGTAAGGACAAGGTCTATGGAACTTACACGTTGAGTGTGTTGTAAGAGTATCTATCATACATCTATTTACAACAATACCATATCAATACACTAGCCCAGCAACGATCTAAACTAGACGCCTCTAATTTATCAATTGCAAGTTTTACGTGGCTTAGGGCTTTCGGAGATAGAACCGTTCTCACCTACGAACATGAACCACAACGAGGATGACTAAGTTATTAGCAACTCGTTGTAAATCAGATATTGACTATAGTAGGAGAGACAGACACCCGCCAGCCACTTATGCAAAACAAGTTGCATGTCAGTCATGGAACCGGTCTCATGTACGATGACATGTAAGGTTGGTCCGGGTCGCTTCATCCCACCATGCCACCAATAGCCAAAATACATAGAAGATGCAATAACATGATCAACATCGCCCACATATAAACATATGTGTACTACCCGTGCAAAGCACCTACGCATAGATCAGGCTCTGATACCACTGTTGGGTCCGCAACATAGAAAACAAAATTTTCCTACGGTGTGAACTACACGCCAAGATCTATCTACTAGGTACAAAGCAACGGGTGGACATACATCCAACGAGAACTTACTGTCAAAGACAACGAGTTTTGTTAACGAGTAGGAACTCGTGGTTGATGTAGTCGTACACTTGCCGATCTCAAGATCGTGAGGAAGTCCGAGCACCGCAACTCAGCGGCGCATCCGTACTCGCACACATGTTCAAGCCACCGGACAACCTCCACCTCCTCGCTCTAGCGATCCAGCGGAAGCAGCAACTCCTTCCAGACGAAATGCCACCGGGAACATGTATCTCGCTAATACGAGACCATGGGGGAATAATTCTAGAGGGGGAGAGAGATCCTTCACAAAGGAGGTGTGTGGATGAAGGAGGGAATGGGTGGCCTTTTATAGGAGGAGGGGGTGCCCCCTCTCTCCATGGCCGACACATGGGGGGTGACCCCTCACCTCTCCCATTCATGTGGTGGTAACCCCTCCACATTAAAATGCCTCTTCACATTCCATTTTAAAGTCTCCACTTTAAATGCATTAAATTTCTCCAAATTTAATAAAACTCTTTTATTAAAATTATTCAGAATTTTGTTAATTACTTTAATTAACAAACAATCACATATAGCCCCTTGCAATATTTCAATATCACATGCAGAACCACTTTCTGTAATTTCACCCGAAACAATTTCCGGTTTCTATTGAAAGAATCCCTGCGCTTTGCAATTCTTTCGTCTGAAACATATGTGCTCCAAAATGGTGTCCGGTAACTCTTAAGTGTGCCACCCTACGGTTCGCGAATAATGCAGACATGATCGAGACCCTTCTCCGATCAATAATCAGCAGCGGGACCTGGAGATCCGTACTGACTCCTACACATTCAACGATGACTTATGTGATCGTGAGAACCTTTAACGCTTGTTACTAAATCCCTTTGTCTCTCGATATATTACTTGTCCGAGATTCGATCATCGGTATCTCCATACCTAGTTTGATCTCGTTACTGACATGCACTCTTTTCTCGTTCCCGTGATATAACATTCTAGTGATCACATCACTTGCTTGCAAGCTATCTTAATGTGATATCACCGAGAGGGCCCAGAGTATATCTATCCGTCATCAGGATTGACAAATTCCACTCTTGATCCATGAGCCTCAACATAACACCTTCATAGTACTGAACCCATCTTTATAGTCACCCTGTTATGGTGTGACGTTTGATGTTATCAAAATACTCTTCCGGTGTTAGCAATTAACATGATCTCATGGTCTAAGGATAAAGATTACTTCGTATGATGTTATAGCAATATAAACATAATGACTTGATCGTAATGCTATACTTCGGATGAATGTTCATCACATCATTCCACCAATGGTGTGACCTTGTTATTAACAACATCCAATGTCCATGATCAGGAAACATTGATCATCTTGTTAATCAACAAGCCAGTCTATAAGAGAGGCATAACTAGGAACCCTTTTTGTTTATTAAACACACATGTATTGATGTTTCCTGATCAATACAATTCTAGCATGTAAAATAAACATCTATCATATATAAGGAATATATAATAACAACTTTATTATTGCCTCTCAGGGCATATTTCCTTCAGTGTATTGGCTAGGAGGTCGAAGACCGTGGAGCAATATGAAGAACATCTTCCCCTTTTTCTCTAGATCTCTTCTTTCTCCCTTCTGGATGGTGTGGCGGTTGCTGTGTTGTGTTTTCGTCCTGGGTCCCTTCATGGAAGTTGTCCCTTTTGACAAGATAGAGGCAGCGGCAACTATACGGAGGGAACTATACGGCCAGAAAAATATTCCTGCCGTATAGTTTCTCGTTAAAGCTTCTGTATGATCCCCTCGAGTGCTTCCAAAGAGAGACTTGCTTGTTTTCTCCAGAATATTGTGGTTCTCTAGTTAAAACGTTCTGTTGACATTCAGAACCTGAAAGACACGTTAAAAACCAAGTTTTCTTTGCTACCGAAGTATTAGAGTTAGGTAAAGCTAGAAAACGATCAAATCCGATAGAAAACCATCAATAAAAGCCAACAAAAATGTGTCGAATCTCACAGCTATCAACTCCCCCAAGCTTAGATGTTGCTCGCCCTCGAGTGACAAGGAAATAAGGAAGAATAGCAGAGATTCGAGACTGAAAATAAAAGAACTTACAAGTTTGAATTGGTGTCAAATTATTTTCTTCACAATCCCTGCAATCTTAAATATAAGCATACAAGTATTCACAATATTGCATTGAGTCCACTTCCTAACCACATATATCTTGTTTAGCAAATAAATTGTATGCCCAAGCAAGTGTAAAAAGTTGAGCTAGGAAAGTGAGACATATTCTTTTGGTGTCTCTCTTCATCGAGAGATGAAAACTTTTTGTTCTTGTTTGTTTAATCAATTAATAGTACTCAAGTTGGCACCAAAACATTTAATTTAAGAATAACTCATCTACTCCCATGTCAAAATTTCAAGACTCTCAAAGCACCTTCTTCTTTCTTTTGTCTTTTGAAAACTTCAGCTCTTTCATAGAGGAATCATGCCACTATTTTTAACATGTTAGTTGGGGCTAGGTTGTGCACTCATGACCATGCCAATAAATAATGGTTTGAGCAATAATGGATTAGAGGAGTACTACAACTTCACTTGGAACGTGAAACCATGAGGAGACTAAAAAATTTACCCATCATAGCATTGCTACTACAGACGTTTACATAACTCAATAGCCAAAATCAAGTGGTTTCCCACATTTAGATCGTTCATTGGCCAACGGAGTTAATAGTTCCCCATGGAGCACGACAAATATGTAATGACACGCGTAAAGCAATATCTTACGGTAATTATTATAAAAAGTAGTGGCACTATCTCTACTACTTCGAAGCATCCATTTTATCAAACAATTTAATTCAAAGGTACTATTGAGTCTATTTGTATTAAGCTCAAATGGGATGGAGTAGTTCTAAAATCAAATTCTTTGAGCTAAACATGGAATCAAGTCATCTTTCAGATGCTTGTTCTTGTTGTAAAAATGTAGGAAGTATTTTTAACCAAGTCCATTGCTCATTGTTTCAAAGCTAAAAATGAGACACTAGCAAATGAATAGAATTTGTAGGATAACAAGCTAAGTGGGGAGTGACTCCAGTGTAAGCGAGTAAATAATTTGTAGGATCAAGTTAAGGTTACAAAGAGGGTGATGAAAGGAATGTGATACCTCCTCTTGCTTGCTTCGTTCTCGTATTTGAGTCAAACCCCTTTTGTATTTCCATATTGCCAAGTCACCTGAAGTTGAGCAAACTCTGAGATAAACAAAGAAACAAACTTGCAAATAAAGTTATAACTATTTTTTTTGTATTTTTTATTTAGGAATGAAAAACTGAAAATAAACATGCAAATTTCAAGAAATAAAATAAATCAAAAGAAGAAATAAAAACATGAATGCAAAGTTTGGAGGTTTTCAAACCTCCCCCAAGCTTAGGCTATTTCCAGGCTCAGTTGTTGTCGTCATTTGGCGGCTGGTGCGGATACTGCTGGTAGTAGTCGGGGAAGTGGATCATGAAGTGACAGAAGTTGTGAGTCAAAGTACTCACATCTTCATTCACTTCCTGAAGAGTGTGGTCAATCTCCTCAACGCGCTGGTTGAGCTGCTAGAATTCCTGATAGGGGACGTAGCTGTACCCCTGTTGTGCCTGGTTGGGCCATGGGTCCCAAGCTCCCCCTTGCTGTTGCTACTATTGTCCTTCCCAAGAAGGGTTGTGTCCCTGCTCTTCCTCCTACTCCTACTCATCCTCATCCTGCTGCCCTCCTTCTTCATCTTCCTCTTCATCGGGCTGGAGCTCAGCCATGATCTCCATCACTTGGTCCTTGGTGAGGATCCAAGTGTCCTTCTCCACAATCGAGAAGGCTTGGGGGCAGCGCAACTAAACCTGCTCACCCTATGCATCACCAAGATAACTGAATTGATATGCTCGGAGCCTTCGGTTAGCATGGTAAACACCAAGGAAGCCACAAGCAGTGAAATACTTGACGTCCATGAGTTTGGAGCCGTCAACAGGTTGCATAACAGGTAGTATAATATTTAATGCATGGGAAAGGTGGGTTACCAATCGACCAATGTGAATATCACCTTTGGTCTTGTTGCTTTGGTGGCGAAGGTGCTGGATGAGTAGAGCTGCAGGATTGGGGCTTTGCGGTGAAGTGGGAAAGAGAGCCTTGGGGGTCATTGCCATGTCCGCATTGGTCCTGGAACCGGTGTCACCTCTTCCCAGTAGTGAGTTGGCGAGGAACAAAGCATAGTAGCAGATGGTTGGGTTCTGAATGGTGGACACCTTCTTCTGGTAAAATTGCCTGCCACCATTGATAGAAATAACCTCCCAAGTCTCTCCACTTGTGATACTATAGAGGTTAGTAACAGTAGGCTCCCCAACATGAGGGAGACCGAAAGCATTGCAAAATTGTTCGAAATTTATTTCATAGTGTTGCCGGTTCATGGTGAAGCTTACTATGCACATATTACCTTTCTCCCTGTGGTCATCGTAGAAGGAGGCAAGGAACTCATGGGTAAGCTCAGCGTAGGTGTCGTGGCTTGCGAAGCCATGTCCCATTAGCCCGGACTTGTTACACATGAGGTCGAAGTCTTCCATCAACCCCGCTGTTGTGGTCGGCCCAACATGTGGGAAGCACCCTCCTCGATGAGACCATGTCCAACTTGGGGTTGCGCGAGTCTTAGGACCCCGAGCTCGAGCCCTCACCCCGTTGGCGCTTGCTCGAACGAAAGAGGTTACCGATTTTGTTCATGGTGATGCACTGAAAAAAATTCACCATAAAACCTTAGCCATATAGTTTCTACATGATATATGAACGATCCTACGTGGAAAAATTCAATCCTAACATGAGAAATCAATAGGAAAAATAAAGTAAACTTGAGTTCATCCACTAGATCAATGTGAGAGTTTTAACCATGGAAATCTAAAAATAAATCATGGATAGGGAGAGAAACATACCAATCTATTGATTCCCCACTCAAACGAATGAAATCCCCGAAGAATCAAGAGTTCTAGGTGGATTTTGAGAGGTTTGGAGAGAGAATATGAGAGAAATAATGAGGAGGGGTGGAAGGCCTTGCCGTCCGGGTGAAATTTTGTGGTCTCACCAAACTATATAGCCGGAACTATACGGGCGGGTGATGATGTTCTGCCCGTATAGTTGCAGCGGCACCGCCAACTAGGGTTTCTTTATGCAGAAAATAGCTATACAGACACAACTATATGGTCAGATCGCAATGATCCCGCCGTATAGTTGGTCGGTAAACCGTCTGTCCCTCGAGATAAATTTCTAAAACTAGCATCGATATCTATACGACCCGAGCTATACGGCCGAAATTTTTATTCCCGTCGTATAGTTGGTCGTTAAACTCTCAGTACCTTTGGGATAAATTTCTAAGAGAGGCATCGGTATCTATATGACCGCAACTATACGGACGGAATTTTTATTCCCGCCATATAGTTGGTCGTTAAACTCTCAGTACTTTTCAGAAAATTTTGTACGAAGGCATCGATATCTATACGACCAGAACTATACGGCAGGAATTTTTATTCCCGTCGTATAGTTGGTCGTTAAACCATCAGTAGTCATCACAAATCTTCTATTTCTTTGAGAATACATTCTTACCCCAAAACTTAGCGAAATACCTTATTTTTGATAGAAATTTGATAATAGAAACTGTCGACCAACATTAGCATATTAAGAGAAAATTTTAGCTTCTGTAGATGGAAAGCTCAAACTTTATTTTTATTATTATTCTATACTTATTCAATCAATGTTTCTACTACTTTTTGACAGCTGCATCTTCACGGACGTGCTTCCGCAAGAATGTCTGTGAAAAAGTGGTAGGAATGCGATGAACTTTTATTCTCTAATCTACTTTATTGACGAGATGGGTTGTCTCCCATTAAGCATTTTATTAAGAATGGTTGAGTAACTCAACCTCTTCTCTATTCTCAAATTCTTACCTTGGATTGCCCCTTATCAAAGGCACTTACCACATGAACTTGTTTTGCCGGTGGAATATATCTTTCTCCTGCTTCTAGCTTCTTTGAAAAATACCGAATGATTTCAGCATCATAAACATTGAAGATTATCTTTCCTTCAGCACAATCAACTGATGCCCCTGTAGTACTAAGTAAAGGTCTTCCATGTATTATAGATAATCATTCATCTTCAGGCATCTCAAGAATAATAAAATCAGTGGGAATAACATGCTCATCTATTCCACAATCATACCAATGGGTTGTTTAGTGGACTTGTCAGCCATCTGTAAAGTGATAGTAGTAAGAGAATACTCCCCTAATCCTAACCTTTTATAGAGGGAGTATAGCATTACACTATCTCCTGCTCCTAGATCACACAAGGCATTGTGAATATCAGTTTTACCTATTGAGCATGAAATAGTTGTTATTCCGAGATCTCCAGACTTAGACAACAGCTTCCCATTAGCAGCATAACTGGTTACCATGGCAACAATTTTAGTTATTTCTTTCTTTCTACTAAGAATATCACGGAGGAATTTAGTATAAGTAGGAACTTTGATTGCATCCGCAAACGGAATTTCCAGACAAAGGTCATTAAGTGCCTTTGTAAAAGAATTATAAATTACCTGATCTGGTGCTTTCTTTTTTGATATGGGTAAGGAAGCCTTTTCTCACATGATTTACTCTTGTCTTTTGCCTTTTGTTGGGGGTCAGGCTCTTTTGATGCTTTTTTAATTGTTGCTTATCGCTTTTCTTCTTTTCTACTACAACAACTTCATCTTCCTTGCTTATCTCTTTTTCTTCTCTTGGATCAACCATCTCCGCATCAGATTCGTAATGGTCATTCTGTGCATCATTTTGGTCCTCCTTGGTTCGATCTTGTGTTTTAGTTTCATCCCGAGGATCCACCAACGTATCATCTTCTTGGCTTGCTTCGAGCAAGGCTTTTTCCTTTTGCTCTTTTTTAGCTTCATATTTTGGTGGTCCTAAGGGTCCTGTAACAACTACACCCCTTCTTGTGACAACATTAGTAGAAACATGAATATCTTTATCATTGCAAAGAAAAATTTGATAACCATATGCTATTTGTTCACACTGGGTTTCAAACATACTAAGATACTCGTGAAATAATTTTATTTCTTGGCCAATATCATCATAATTTTTCGTGAGTTCAGCCAAAATCTCTTTTTGCGTTTTTGAAAATGATTATGCAAGTTGTTATGAGATTTTACTTGTCGATGTTTTAATTCTTGAAAAAACTTTTCTAGTTTCATCTTCTTCAGTTAAAACTTGTAACAAATCTACTTTGTTTTCCTTAACAAGTTCAGAAGGTTTACCTTTTTCTTTCATTTTTTTGCGTACCTCAGGCATAAGATCAGGAGTTATCCGAAGTATCCCTTTTTCCAGCTTAGTGCCAAAATCAGGATTATATAAAGAATCATTCTTAGCCCTAGTAGACATAAATTCCAAACATTCCTTAATAGTTAGAATATTTATAGACCCTCCTGCTAAGAAGTCAAGCAATTCTCTACATTGAGTATTAAGACCATGGTAAAATAAATGGCAATTGATTTAAGACGAGAGAAGTCCCTTGGCAAACCTTTTGGTCCAAGCGATGTTATCACATCATCGAAATATCTAATATGTCTTCATGGGTCTTCATATTCCGTTCCACTGCAAGCTTTTTCCTGCAAAATTTTAATAATTCCACCATCAAATCGATATTCTCTAACTCCAGGATTAGGGAATTCTATTGGTTGTTTAGGAAATTCAGAACTTGGAGCACTATATTCTCTGAGAGTTTTCTCGGGTTTGATGGGAGTTGTCCTATGAATAGACACGATTTCCATAATATCACTCAGGTTTTCAACTTTAACTTTATTTGATCTTAAAAGTTTTTCAATAATCTCTTTGTGCCTTTGAACAGGCACGCGCTCAATATAATCCGGTAGATAGGTCCTACCAGAGCGTGTAGACCCTTTGTCTCCTAGGGAGAACATTTTATAGTAGCAACTCCTGAAATGTCAAAAGACAAACAGTTAGCGCTTAGCTCCCGGGCAATAGCGCCAGAAAATAGCTTGATGTCTGCAAGTGCACAGATTGTTTGTACCTAGTTTCAAAATATAGATATCGATCCCACAGGGAGCCCAAAGGTAAGTTTTTACAATTTCAAAGAGTTCAAAGGTGTATAAACTTCATATATGCAAGTTTATGCATTACATTCCACTCTATGAAAATGGGGGAGAGAATAATAATGTCTCAAAATTTTGTTAGCACATCATTATCACGTATTAAGTGTGATTTAAAAGTGTTCAAAGTTTTATGATTTTCGCATATGCAAGTTTGTGCATTACATTCCACTCTATGAAAATGATAATCTCTCAAGATTTTCTTAGCACGACATTATCACGTATTAAGTGCGATTTCAAAGAGTTCAAAGGTGTATAATTTTTGTATATGCAAGTTTATGCATTATATTTCACTCCATGGAAATGATAAATGATTAGGATTTTACTAGCACAACATATCATGTCCTAAGTGCGATTTAAAAGAGTTCAAAGGTGTATAATTTTCGTATATGCATTACATTTTACTATATGAAAATGAAGCAACGGCACGGGCGCGGGTGCAAGGCTGACTCGGGGTCCCATCTTGCAACTCTAACCTCGGTAAGTTGTGGGTCTGGCGCTCACGTGAATAAGCTGTGGGTCCGACACTCACGTGGATAAGTTGTGGGTCCAATGCTGATCTGGATAAGTTGAGAGAGGTGTCCACTACCGGAATTGACTAAACGCGGCCCCACGTGTCAGCATATAACGGCAAGGGTACACTACGAGACCCGACAGAACGTAGCCCTACTTATCAGCACGTAACGGCAAGGGTCCACTACGGGACCCGACTAAACGCGGCCCCACTTGTTACCACGTAACATCAAGGCTGACGAACGGTGATTTTCAGACCATGTGAGAGTTTCGTATAAGGAGATGGGAAAAAGTGAGGAAAAACTAAGTGGCTGGGGAAAACTGAGTACAACTAACGAATAGAGGGCACGAAAATAGAAATCTCTACAATTTATGATCAGTTCTAGCATTATAGGAATCATCACTAAAGAGAGAGGCATCATTATAAAACAAAATATTTGTAATGTATCGCTCTTTGTCAACCTCACCTTTTGGGTGCTCCTCCTCTTTATCTTATGGTTCCTTCAAATGGTTATATTCGGACATTATGGATTTACACCACACCTTACTTTCTACCATAAGTGGATTACCACTAAGATGTTCTTGGCAATAAGATTGTAACACTAGTAACAATTTGGTAAGTTTCGTATGAAGCATACTATCACTACTCATGCTCATGATTGAATTTTGTAAGAGTAGATCATGGACACCTTTATAAACCAAATACTCTATGACTTCATCTCTAGTGTGAGATACTGATAGCTCCAAATTTCATCACTTTTTACTATTGATTTTCCTCTTGTTTATTGCCGGATTTCACTAAAGATTACCTCTTCCTACTAATGTTAATGTCGCAATAAGCGAATCCTTGGTTTCTTGTGATGGTTTTCAGGTAATAAACATTTATTAAAAATCTCATAGCATTTATGGGCTAATTGCACCTAAAGAAGTAAATCCCCAATTGGAGCCCCTTTGATTAGAGGCGTTCAGTGAGCTTAATGACTAGCGGCACGGTCAGGATGCGCCCGTACCTTCCACCCATACTACATGCCGCTAGCCCTGTTATATCAATACAACTAACTTTAGTGAAGGGGGACGACAAAAAAGAGAACATAGCCACCGCTAACTCATCTAGAGAGGGTTAGATCATATCTGGAAGAGGAGAAGAACCTTTGTCGTCGGATTGATGACAAGTATGCCATGAGGGGTTCCTCGAGGCGTGCGGAAGAGAGGGGTGTGAGACGTACGGTATTCCGGGACAGTGAGCACACAAGTTTACCCAGGTTCGAATCCGCCGGCTTTGGACTAATCCTACTCCTGCTAGCATTCCAGTAATACGGCAGAGCCCGAATATGGGTTACAAGAGTTTCGCCTGTGCGAGTTGAGATTGTAGACTATTGTGGGGTGCCCTAAAGGCTCTCCCTAGGATGGCTTATATAGATATCCATCCTAGGGTTTACAGGAGAGACCTATCCAGCTACGACTAAGAGTCGGTTACAGAGTACATCTTGAACTACAACTAAAAGTATATCCCCAACAGCAACACCCGGAAGCCTCCAAGATCCAGAGTCGGATTTCATCATCGTCTAGCTTGATCTTTGGCTTGCAGAATCTTGAAGGGTTACTGAAACTTCAAAAGAAAGGATAGAATCCGAGTCTCAAACGAGTCGGACCTGTGAGTACAATATTCGGGTTTCTAGCTCTAAATTCAAACTTAAGCCGGAACTTGGTCTTTGACGTAATCCTGACATCATTCAAGGTCAAGTCATGCCACTGCCAGACATTCCTGACAACACGACCATTGGTAGGTCCGCTTCGCGCAGAACCGAGGCGTCGTTTTAATGTGTACGCATAGATTGATGCGGCGTAATCCTCGCGAGGAAGTCACCCAACTCCTTCCACGACGCGTGGCACGGTTACTATTTTGTTCACACGAATCTTGGCACAGCTGAAGGACATAAGGGGTTGAGATTCCTCCCTTTATTATTCACCAGCACTTGCGCCTCCTCCTTCCCCTCGATGCTTCCCATGAACAGAGCTCCTCTGCCTCCCCAACTCCCACTGCGCCGCCCATCTAAGGTCACCGGAGCCAAAAAAGATGGCTGAAGCCTCATCTTCTGCCGTGGCAGCGACATCAGCGACGACGGTGGTGGTGGAGAAGGAAAGTTTTTGCGGGGTCTAGAATCCCTACGTCCTTGACGATGCCAAGCTTCGCATCATGGAGAATGAGGGGCTCCTCCGCGCCGGTGACTGGCGAAGCGACTATGGAGAAATCGTCCCCATCCCCAACACCAACGAGCGAGTGCATTTCGGCACTCACCTTGACATAGGTTTGAGTTTTCCTCCCTTAGATTTCTTTTCTGAGGTGATAGATCATTACGGAGTTCAACTCCACCATCTACCCCAAACTCTCTCTTAGAGATGAGGGCCTACGCTTCTTTGTGCAAGGGGTATCTCGGCATTAGACCGAGCCTTCTTCTCTTCCGGTTTTATTTCCATACACGGAGAAATTCCATCACCACCGGTAATCCCTACATTATCGGTACACTCAGCTTTTCTGTTAGGAGAGAACGTGTCTATCCTATGATTAAGGCTAGCGAGTTGGTGAAAAAGTGGCCGTCCACGTTCTTTTACCATAAGGACAGACTGGCTCCCGGCAAAGCCACTGCTTTGTCGGATTTTGTTGATGGCGCCGCCACGCCCCAAGAATCCTGGGACGCGGATGCTCCGGCTCTCACAAAAGATCTGTTTCTTGCAAAGAGGCGGATCGAATATCTGATGAAGCACAAGGGTCTGGAAGGATCCGACTTGGTCCACTGTTGGCTGGCATGCCGGATTCAGCCTCTTCAACACCATGGAGACCGGCTTATGCACTCCATTACCAGGAGCAAGATGGACTCTCTCCGGATCTGCTCCAAGGCTTATTCGGATAAGGACTACGAGTGCCAAATCAAATGTATGATCAAGGAGCGGGTCGAGAGGAAGATTGCAGATTTGTCCTTGGACATGCATAGAGCTGATAATCCCACGATACCAGTAAGTTTTTCAGCAGTAACTCGAATATGTGTTCATCTTATACATTGTTGTGTATTTTTTGCAATACTGAGATATATCTTATTTTCAGCTTGCTGATCTCCCCGAGTCGGAGCTTGCTCCTATCGAGGGATATCCTCCTGAGCTATCTCAAGATGATGAAGAATTGTTTCCACTGCCGGATGCACTTACCCGAAAGTGTAAGGCTCCGAAAGTGTCTATCAGCATAAAAGAAGTGCCCGTTGTGAGGAGGTAACTTTCCTCACAAGGTCTTTGTATTTTATATCTTATTCTTTCCGAAGTGTAATAATTTTTGTTCTATTACATCTTCAGGGCTAGACAGCTCACCAAGGGCAAGGGGAAAGGAGGTTCGTCAAAGCTCTTGCGCCGGTCAAAGCTGAATTTGACTTCTCCTACCGCAACACCTCTGACTCCTACCCCACAGCCTTCCACAGTGCTGGAGATTACTCCATCTCCGCCCGTTGCGGAAGATCCGGCTCAAGAAACAGTGCCAGTGATCCTTGGGTCACAAACCGACATCACCATGGGTGGCTCGAAACTTGATAAGGGTGAACCCGAGGTCTTCGCTGAAAACCTCCTCATCAATCTGGGTCTTGCCAGACTTGGCATTACTCGGAAATCTGCAGAGGAGATCCAACGGCTAGCCCAACAATGCTTGAAAAGCCATAATATCACCGCCGAGGAAGATGCGCAAGAAGCCGAGGATGCCAAGTACTCCGAGCTTCTTGACCAAGTTCATCTTCGGGATGAGAACTGAAAGCTGGCATGCTTCCGCCACCGCTAGTAATCCCGCTAACCCTCGCCAAGAACGTTACTACTGAGGTGAACATGAGCTTGAGCAAGCTCACTCATGAGAAATATGTAAGTCGGAATTCCAACTCACTTTTTCCTTATTTTATATCATATCCTCTAGCCCCCAAGCATGAAGTTGGATAGACAATCCGGATTTATGATTTCATAGGATGCCAAAGAATGAACTAGTGTATCCCCCAAGGCTCGTGCTGATATAAGTTAAAATATTAGCCCGAGTCTTTGGTAGACTTCTCTCTCTGGGTATTCTGACTTACAGAAAGTTAATTCGTATAACCAACAATTATTGAAGAATATCTGCAACAAGCGGAGAGAGATCAGAGCTCTCCGGCTTGAAAATGTGCAATTAAAGGTGTCCAAGGATGAGGCTGAAGGTAACCATTTCAGTCCTTAACCCTACTCTTTTTTGCTTTCATAGTCGAATTTCATATTCAACTGTTGTCTTTTGCTTACAGCACTGGCCAAACAATCTTGTGCCATGATTGAAGATGCCGAGAATCTTAAGACCCTGGAGGTGGAGAATACCGACTTGAGTCGAGAGCTGAATAAGCTCAAGGCGAATCATGAGAAGAGCATTGCTCAAGTTCTCGAATCTTCCTCCATGACCACTGAAGAACGCGATCACAAGATCGCGGTCCAGGATAAGAGAATCTCGGATCTCAATGATGAGCTATTCAAAGAAAAGAACATCACCGAGGCAGTCTGGGATGAACTCCAGAGCCTTAGGGCGGAGAAGACCAAAGTTGACGATGTCATCTTCGGTATATTTTCTTTTTTCTGACTTTTTGTTTTTCTGACTCTATCAGTTGGATATTTTTACTGACCTTTGCTTCATATGCGTAGGTCCTCTGAACTTACTGGATTCTTCCTCCACCGAGTCTCGCACCATCCGGCTTACACAAGTCGGCGATTTGCTTCACGATTTCCGCCAATCCTTGGAGGACATTGGCGAAGTACTAAAAGTTCTGGACATGGATAAAATGTCTGGCTTTGAGGTGCGAGACAAGGCTAAGGATATGCCCCAACTCGTCCAATACTGGAACATGTCCTATGCATGGACCGCAGCACAGAACACCCTCACCATGGTTATGAGCCACCATGGAAGCATGGAAATCTGGCAGGTAACCAGAGGATATTCAACTATGGACGAAGACGGACATGAGCAAAATATCAAGACCATCATGGACTCCTGTGCCAGGTAACCATCTATGACACTCCTTTCTTCACTCGTGTAGAGACGCCTCCTCGGCCCACCGAAGAAACTGGTGAAGCTTCTGACGATGAATAAACCGTATCGAATTTGAACGTCTCGGAAAGATATCAAGGCGAGGGTGATGTCTCCAGTGAGACGGCAGCTCCTACCTATCCTCCTACATTGTAAGGTGCCAGAAAAAACAATGTTTTTAATCTGAAACAATCAGATTGTAAATAAGTAGTGTAATACTTTTGCTAGTGCTAACATTTGATATTCCTATTTAGCACTTTTGGCTTTATTTTGTCGTGCCTGAAATTTTTGCATAAGCACTTTTTGTTTTGTCTATACTTATCGTTTATCTAGCTTTCCGCCTCGTCCCTTTCGTGAGCCGGCTAGCCTTCCATACAGAATTTCTATCAAGCAACGGAGCTCAATTTCTAAACCAGTTTAAACACGGAAACAGAGCCGGCTTTCAGTACCAATAATTCACTACTCGGAAAATGCCCGCATCCGGCAATGAGATAAAGAACCCAAGTACAAACTAAAAAAATTAGATTATACCCGAAGGTAGCATTTTTATAATCGGAAATCTAACCAGAACAAACGTGAGCATAAAGTAATTTCAAGTATTCTAGGATTTTTGATTGTGACATGATCATTCAGAAATAAGATGGCAATATAAAAACTTCTCAGAAAATATTGAGGTAAACAATACTTTCTCATTGAATATGTACACATATATGATTACAAAGAAAGAAATTTTAAGAATAAAAGGGACGTAGCTGAGCAATATTCTACGGTCTGTCTAATTCTTCTGGGTCTGTACTGCCTCCAGCTCTCTTTCTTTTCTTAGTTGCAGGTCTTTCTTTGACTGGCCGCATATTAGTTAGATAGTAAGAACCATTGTGCAATACTCGACTAACTAAAAAGGGCCCTTCCCATACTAGGGAAAGTTTGTGCTTTCTTTTCTGCACAAGTCGGAGAACCGAATCGCCCTTACTAAAAGACCAGTTTCTGACTCTCTGGCGATGATACTTGCATAACTTCTGCTGATAGGCTGTTGATCTCATCTCACCAACGATGTGAACTTCTTCGATCGAATCGAGATCATTTTGTCGAGAAACTTCGGCATCCTCTTCAATATATGCAGCAACATGGGGAGACGTGTGAATCAAATCGCTAGGAAGAACTGCTTTTGCGCCATATACCAAGAAGAAAGGTGTGTATCCGGTTGACCTTTTCGGAGTTGTTCTCAAGCTCCATATTACAGATGGTAACTCATCTGCCGAAGCCCCCGTAGCACGATGAAGTGGTTCTTCGAGTCTTGGTTTGAGGCCTTGTAAGATAACCATTTGCTCTTTCAAGTTGTCCATTAGCCTATGGATGTGCGACTGACGCAATGTCAAGCCGGATGGTTTGTTCATTGCAGAATTTGGCAAGTTCCCCCATAGAAAAATTACTCCCTTTATCTGTAATAATGTTGTGCTGATAATCGTATCGAATTATAACATCCTCGACAAATCTTATAGCTGTTGATCCATCACAACTTGTGACGGGTTTAACCTCAATCCATTTCGTGAATTTATCCACCGTCACTAAGAGGTGAGTAAATCTACTTGGAGCCCGTTTAAACGGTCCTACCATGTCAAGCCCCCAGACCATGAAGGGCCATGTTATAGGTATTGTTCGCAGCTGATCAGCCAGAACATGAGCTTGTTTGGCGTACTTTTGGCAGCCTTTGCACGTCTTGACCAGCCATTCGCCATCTACCTTAGCTATAAGCCAGAAAAATCTGTGTCTGAAAGTTTTGCCACTAAAGATTTGGCTACAGCGTGATGACCGTATTCGCCTTCGTGGATTTCCCTTAGGATTTCCACTCCTTCTTCCGGAGATAAACAACGCTAAAAGACCCTAGACACACTCCGATTATAGAGTTCACCACTTATAATACTATAGGCTTTTTCTCGTCGGATGATCTGCCAACTCAGAACCTCGTCTTCGGGTAATTTTTTGTCTACCAAGTAATCAAGGTAGGGTTGAGTCTAGCTGCGAATCACAGCTAGAACTGCTATTAAAGGTGAGTCGGATTTGGCCGGATATTCCTCGTCAACTCCTTTTATTAAGGAACTTTGAGGTGCTCTAAAAAAACGCCATCCAGGACCTTTTTCCGCGCAGAGCCTATACGAGATAATGCATATGCTTCCTCATTTTCTGTTTGAGGAATGTGTTGAACTTCAAATCCTTCGAACGATTTAGATAGTTCATCCACGACAGCTCTATATGCTGCCATGTGTTTGTTTGTGTTACAGATATCCGACACTTGTTGAGCAACAAGATCCGAATATCCATAGCACATTAATCGTTGGATGCCGATATCCTTAGCAATCCAGATTCCATGCAGCAGTGCTTCATATTCGGCAATGTTATTTGTTGCCATGAAGTGGATCTGCAAAACATAGAAAAGTTTATCTCCTTGGGGTGATTTGAGCACCACGCCAGCCCCCGAGCGCCTTAGACCCGTCAAAATGGAAAGTCAAGTATTCCGACTCTGGGAGGGTCATATTTTCTGTTGTCTCTATCCAATCAGCAACAAAGTCAGCCAAAATTTTGGATTTGATTGTTGTACGAGGTTTATACTCAATATCGAAAGCTGAAAGCTCTACGCCCCATTTTGCGACATGTCCTATAGCATGTATCTCATGGGAGTTGTGCTCACCACGGTATTTGGGTGTTCCTGAAAATAGTGATGTAGCTTCCGGGATGCGAAAAACACACCATAAGCTAGCTTTTGATAGTGCGGATACCGCTGCTTTGATTCAGTTAGGACCTCCGGGGTAATCTTAGCAAGTTTCTCCGGCTTTCTGGGTGCAACGCTGTAGGTGTCCTACCATACAGGGCCTCCGATATGTCCCTTCGAAATTCCTAAAGAACGCGCTTTGCATGTCATACCAGTTGTGGATGGTATTCTCCGGAAGTTCATTGAGCCAGGATCGTGTCATCTTCCGGAGCATAAGTGGGAGATATCGGGTTGCGACCAAGCTATTTCCGCCTTTGGTGATGCAGCAAGCCTAGAAAAAATCCTGGAGCCAAGTATCTGGCCGAGCTACACTGTCGTAGGGCTGAATGTGCCTTGAGGTAGAAAATTCTTTCGGGAATATTGTTGCTCTAATGCATGGTCCGAAGCATTTTGGACCCACATAGATTTCATCCTTCTCGTAGTGCCGCACCTCTATGTTAGAATTGATCCGGTGTCTCGCATCACTTGGTGACAGAGAACGCCGTCCTTGTTGTTGGATGTGGTTGCGGTGCCTTGGAGTCGGACTTCTGCTTCTGCCACCACCTCCTCTACCATGATGCCCCCTTGAGAGCCATTGTGGTGGCTACCTAGAGGAGAGGGTGGTTCAGGTGGATTGTTTCCGGCTGATCGCCGGCCTCCATCCGGAGCGTCATTATTCCGGTTCCGGGGAGGGTCTTCATTACGACGAGCCCCTGCCGGCTTGACTCAGCACGGTGTCTGTTGTTCCTCCGTCCGTCATTCCCCCCAGCGTGGTGGGGTTCAGCCGGACGGCTTGTGTGTCTAGGAGGTGGCATCCTTTGGCGGTCCTCCTCCCAACGTTTCTCTTTGTTGTCTTCCCTGCGATTGTTCGACTCTCGCTGGGAAGGGTGTCTCGGATACAGTGCTGCAACAGCGTCTCGCTCTGCGGCTGGGGCAACATTCCTCTAGTCACGCGCGGTTCTATGTCGTTGCCCTGAAGATCCGGTTCTTGAGTAGTTACCTTCCCGACGGCCAGAACGGTGGTGCTGTTCTGGCACTCGTTGGGGCCTAATATCATCCCAGGCCAGATCCGTGCAACATTGGTCAAACTGAGAGACCAGTTTTCTGCTTCCAGATTTTGCGACCTTTTGTTACTTTAGACCCTTGGTGAGCAGCTTTATGCCCAGCCGAACCTCTTCTAGGCCTGGATTATTTTCCAGGATATCTCAAGCCGTGGTGGTGTTCTGTACTGGTGTTGGGTATACCAAATCTCCCTTGTTGTCGATCCGAGGCATCCCTGGGTCTCCCTCAAAGAGGACCTTGCAGACTTCCAGAAATTTGTCCGCCCACACGTGGCCTTTCCGGGTCTTTTGATGTTATAGAGAGATGAGCTTCTCCACAGTAGCTCTGCGCTTCTTCCCTTCCTCAATGTTGTTGGCTTCATCCAGGAGTATTTGGCGACGCGCTTCTAGGGCCTGAGCCCTTTCTTCCAATTCTAGAGCAGTAAGTTCTGCAATTGTAGGGATAGGCGTAGTTAACATAGCATCGATGAGTTTACGGGCACCAGCAGTGACCACGTGCCAATCCACCGAAGCTTCTTTGGGCTCGTCTGGGATTAAGGCTCCATCCAAGTCTTCTTTGTAATCCTCGGCAACCACTTCCTCCGCTGGAGGATCTTTTGTCGGGGTCTTGTTCTTCTTCTTTGCCTTCTTGGTATCATCGGTAGCAAAGACGGCTTTGGGTCCATTTCCCGGAGTCAAGCTCTGATCGGTACTTTCGGACATCTGGACATCGGGGTTAGCTCCGAGATCCATGTCATCCTGCCGTTTGGGAGAGTTTTCTCCGGATCCTTCATCCATGGCTTCTCCTTCTTCTGCAGTTTTGGAGTTAAACTCCTCTTCATATTCCGCGGAGAACTTTCAGAAATCCGCCAATGTCATGGAGTCATCCGAAGATGCCGGTAAGTCAGTGTTTGTTCCGATCGCCTCCAGCACCGAGTCTTCGTTGTCTCCAGCATCGGCAGAGCCAGATCCGGATCCAACATATCCGACGAAGTGCGATGCATGCATCCTGAGGTAGTTGCGGCTTTCTTCGTGGGCTTCCCCGAAAATTCTGATGGTTTCGAGAACCTCATCCACACTTGCGTCTTTCATCTTCATGCGCCTCAACATATGCCTCAGGAAGTGTTGGTCTGTTCCGGTATTGGAAGATCCAGAACCAGCGTTCTTGTCTTGCTCCTCCTGGATTTTGACCTCTACGGGCAGATTGATTTGGGATTTGACCTTGCTAGGGAGATCCACTCCAGACTCGGTTTACACTGCAAGATCTGCTTCAGGTTCAGATTTCTCCACTATCTCCGCGATAGGTGCGGGCTGGGTGGGATTAGGATTTTCTGGGATCCGGAACTCCGTCGCCTCCACGGATAGAGGGGATCCGGAAACTTCTTCTGCCTCTATCATCACCGCTGGGGTGGGTGGGGCAGGTTTAGCGAAACCGATGTAAACATCAATCTCACCAAAAGACATGATGGTGTAGGCAGTCACAGCCTCCCTAGTCGGAATCCAAGTCTCGTCGAGAACGATGAGAGGGACATCGCTGGCGTAGAGGATGCGACAAACGGCCATAGTCTCGCTGATCCCGATTCTTGTAGATTCCGCCCAAAATGCAGATATGAAGCTCACTTGCCCCACGGTGGGAGCCAACTATCGTCGGATTGATAACAAGTAGGCTATGAGGGGGTCCTCGAGGCGTGTGGAAGAGAGGGGTGTGAGAAGTACGGTATTTCGGGACGCTGAGCACACAAGTTTACCCAGGTTCAAATCTGCCGGCTTTGGACGGATCCTACTCCTGCTAGCAATCTAGTAATACGACAGAGTCAGAATATGGGTCACAACGGTTTCGCCTGTGCGAGTTGAGATTGTAGACTATTGTGGGTTGCCCTAAAGGCTCTCCCTAGGACAACTTATATAGATATCTGGCCTAGGGTTTACAGGAGAGACCTATCCGGCTACGACTAAGAGTCGGTTACAGAGTACATCTTGAACTACAAGTAACACTACGGGCCTATGTCGGTAAGTCATCTGGGCTTTCCCGTAGCCGAACTGGACTCTGTCTCTTCTCCCTGACTGGGCCACCCGCGAAGCAAAGCTCTAACCCAAAGTGGGCCACCCTGGTCAGTGAGGCACAGTGAGGATACCCGGAAAGTATATCCCCGACAACCTCCCCTCATTCCTCGATGATTTTCAACTCCTCAACCACACTTTCCACCATCATCCCCATTGTTACTTAGAGAGAGAGAGACATTGGCAATTGTAAGATTAGAGTTTGATACTTTGATCTACCTTTGGTTTGTATTTGATTATATATTCAATATCTAGTGTGGTTTGCTACAATAACTTTGAGATAATTCCTATTTGCAATACAATTACGCTCTTGATTTGTCTTCCTCTCATGTTTGAGTAAATCCCCATAGGTGTGAAGATGTAGGGGATTGGTGATTGATGAGTGCATATTTGAATCATGTTTTCTATTATTATTTTGCACTGTAGTTGTAAGATCTTGGTATTTTACGGTGTTCACGTGCACATTTCATGTCTATTTTCACCAGGATCAGGACAGATGATGGATACAATGGACACAATTCTTGGAGAAGTTGTATTGGGGAGAAAAAGAGTAAAAAACAACGTCAGTCGCTTATTTGGGAAATATCAATAACACCATAAGAAAACCCGAAGCGATCGAGGCATCCAGAAGGTTTAACGACCAACTATACAGTGGGGATTAATTTTACGGTCGTATAGTTCCGGCTGTATAGTTGGCGCCACCACCGCCTCCTCAAGTAGTTTCACACCGTGCAACTAGATCAGAGAGATGGCATACAGAACAACCAGAAATCGTTAAAACCTCACCTCTGGAAGGCATCTAGAGGGGGAACTCGTCGATCAGGGATCCATCTTCGCCCTGCGCAGATCCGGGAGGTTAGGGCATCAATCTTCATCATCAACCGCTACATCACCACCATCTCCATCCATTCCATCTACATCTTGTCCAGATCTTGTTGTAATTTCCTTACTCGTTGTGGATTTATACAAGTACTATTCATTTATGATAGATTCCATTGTTATTGCCATGATGTTGATTGCCTCCATGTCTGAGTAGATCATTAGTTCTTGCGGAGATAGAGAAACCCTAGTATGAGATTGAAATAAGATAAAGCTTATTATGATATTCATCGCTGTGACCATGTGTTAGATTGTCTTCATCTAGATGTTGGGAGAAGTCGATCTCTCAATATTTGCCTCTTGTGGGGACTTGATGGAGGGAACTACTTGTTGGTAGACGGAGGTGTGTTAGCACTTACAGTGACTATAAAGTTGTTGGTACCCCTTACGTATCAACTTGGGAACCGAGAAACTCACGGAACACTATCCATGCCATGGGATACGTCCTACGGGATTAAGGCCCCCTTCTTT
Organism: Avena insularis; assembly: GCA_023614405.1. Lineage (NCBI taxonomy): Eukaryota > Viridiplantae > Streptophyta > Magnoliopsida > Poales > Poaceae > Avena > Avena insularis. Next base: position 516,760,894 of record CM042694.1, read on the forward strand.
TCAGCTTCTTGGCCAGCTTCTCCCAGAATCTACCCTCGACCAGCTTCTCCCAGAATCTCATCTTCAAAATTCGTTCAAACTTCTTAACTAGTAGTTTTAATGCAATCTAAAAGTATAAACGATTTTGACAAATGAGATTCTGGGAGAAGCTGATGGATAACTTCTGAAGAAGCTAACCAAGCTGAAAAAAGAACTTAAGTCCATAATAGCTCGATAATTGATTGATGTCGATTCTTTGTTGATGTGGTTATGATGATGATGTGAGCAGTGGTTGCTGCCTATTTGTCCAAATACGAAGTTCCTCCCACACATACATAGTTGAGAATGTTCATGATAATAATCTTTACCTTAGTTCTTTATAATGCTAGAGGTGTATCTGCTACTCCCTAAGAACGCCTTTTCCCATTGTAGTTTCAAATCTCTTTTACATACGCGATACTTACTTTCTGTGTTCAGTTGTTTTACTTTACTTATTGTTCTCTCAAACCAAAAACCCAAAAACACCTTTTTACACAATACTCACATTTTATCTTGTTACTTAGAACTTTATTTAGCATTTCTATTGTAGCATTTAATTCAAGAGTTATTAGACTTCAGACTCCTGCTCTCTATGGGATCGATATCTTTATTTCAAAACTAGCTACAAACGATCTGTGCACTTGCAGTCATCAAGCTATTTTCCAGCGTCGTTGTTGGGGAGCTAAGCGTTGTAGGTCTTTTAGTTTTTGCTAATTTAATTTTGTCTTGCTAAGTTTTGTTTTGAGTTACAGGTTTCCACCAACATGATGGAGTTTGAGCATATGGCTAGTACTAACCCACTCAGCCACTTTAGGAAGCCATATGATATTAATAAAAGAGACAACTCCAACAAGAAGACAAGGGGCTTGAAATAAATCCTCTACTATTTGATATTCTACACAAGAAGCAATTTACTAGAGATGAAGAAGATCCTGATCCATATGAGCATATTGCATGTTTCAAAGATATATGTGGCACTTTCCAATTACCGGGATATACTGCTAATGAGGTAAGGGTTAAACTTTTTAGTCAGACTTTGACTAGTATAGCTCTCTCATGGTACAGATCTCTACCGCCAGAAGCCACTACTACTTGGGATAATTTAGCATGTGAGTTTCTAGCAAAATATTATCCATTATCAAAATCTTTTGGAATCAGGCGTCTTATAATCACTTGGAGGAACCGTCCTAATGAAGGACTAGTAAGATCTTATATTAGATTTAAAGATTCACTTAATCAATGTCCTCATCATGATTTGCCTGAATGGTATTTATTGCATATCTTTTATGGCGGTTTAATTGAACCTAATAAAATTGAACTAGACTCTTTCGTGAGAGGATATTTTATGAATCTTCCTATAACTAAAGCTTGGGATTTACTTAATAGAATTCGTAATCATAGAGTTTCATGGAATTTTGGTCTAGGAAGAGAAGGAGGCATATAAATAGATTATGATTGTATTCAGGACTATAATAAAAAGGGCCATGTTAACAAATTATCTAAAGAACTTTATTTGGATTCAGATCTTGTGTTGCATGTTGTTAAAGCTTTTACAGAACACATCAAAGCTCCAAAAGAGGGTTTGGTCAAGTATGATCCACCACCCGAACCTGAGAAGAAAAGAGAAGTTAAAGCAACATTGCCCCCCTAGAACCAATATATGAGATACCTTTCCCTAACATTGCACAGAAGCATATTTTTGAATATGAATACGTCAAAGCAGTACAGGAGAAGAAGGAAGAGGAAAGTATGCCAAAAGTTGAGGAACATCTATAAGAAACCAAAGATGAAGAGGTAACCAAGGAAGCAATTATAGCTATGTATGTGCATTGTAACATAGATGAACTTGATAAAGAGACTTCTGTATTGGTTGAAGGTAAAACAAAGGTAAAAGATGTGGGTAAGCCTATTCTTCCCTGCATATTTAAGGAAACCTCGCATTATGGTTTATGCGATCTTGGCACCGAAGTTAATGTTATATCTTATGATTTTTATTTAGAAATAGAACCAGCTATAATTGAAAATACTAATATGACAATTATGTTAGCCAATAACACTCTTAGAATTCCATTGGGGGTAGTTGAAGACGCAACTATCACAATTGGCAATAAAAACTTTCCTATCGATTTTGTAGTTGTTGATATGCCAGCTAACACTCTTTGCCCAATTATATTTGGAAGAAACTTTTTGAGTGATGTAGGTGCCAAAGTTGATTTCAAAAAGGAGATTGTGTCTCTTAAGCTTGGGGAAACGGAAAAACAATTCCACTTTTCCAAATTTAAAGACAGACCTCTACAAATACAAGAAGAAGAGAAAGAGAAAACTATTGAGGAAATGGCAGCTCTCTTCTTTAGTGATCAAGAAGAAGAAATAAATGAAGACTCAAATTATGAAGAAATAGTTATGGAGGAAAAGTCCCTAGAAGAACTAGAAGGTGAATTTGATTCACTCCCCCATTATAGGGCCTCCAACTAATGAGGCTTTCGAAGAGCCAGAAAAGAGAGGGGACGAGGAATTACCACCCATGGAATTGAAGAGTCTACTAGATAATCTTAAATACAGATTTTTAGATGATACAAATAAATTTCCTATTATTATTAGTGCTAAACTTTTAGCAGATGAAGAAGAAGAACTCATGAAAATACTTAAGGAGCATCGCAAGGCCTTTGGGTACTCAATGGATGCTTTGAAGGGCATTAGTCCCATGATAACCGTCCATCAAATATTCATGGAGGAAGGTGCTAAACTATTTGCGGAATTTAATAGACGACTGAAGCCCGAAATGAAGGAAGTGGTAAGAAAATAAATAGTACGCCTATTGGATGCAGGTATAATCTATCCTGTAAAAGAAAGTGAATGGGTTAGTCATGTTCATTGTGTCCCTAAGAAAGGCAGTTTTACTATTGTTCCTAATGAAAATGATGAATTGATACTTACTAGAACTATTGTTGGACATAGGATGTGTATAGATTTCAGGAAATTGAATAAAGAAACTAGGAAAGATCACTATCCTTTACCATTCATAGATCAAACTTTAGAGAGGTTAGCAAACCACGCTCATTTTTGCTACTTGGACGGAAACTCTGGTTTTTCTCAAATATCTATTCATCCTGATGACCAACTTAAAAAAACTTTCATTAGTCCTTATGGTTTACATGCTTACCATCATATGCCTTTTGGTTTATGTAATGCTCTAGCTACTTTTCAAAGATGCATGGCTGCTATTTTTGTGGATTTTATAGAACTAATAATGGAAGTAATTATGGATGACTTTTTGTCTATGGATCTTTGTTTACTAGTTGCTTGGATAATCTCAAAAGAGTTTTGCAGTGTTGCGAAGAAACCAATCTTGTTCTAAACTGGGAGAAGTGCCATTTTATGGTCAAACAAGGTATAGTCCTTGGACATAAGGTATTAGGTAAGGGAATTGAAGTGGGTAGAGCTAAGGTTGAGGCCATAGAGAGAATGCCACAACCTAGGGATATAAAAGGTATAAGAAGTTTCCTTGGTCATGTGGGTTTTTATAGAAGGTTCATTAGGAATTTCTCTAGAATATCTAAACCTTTGACTAACCTTTTACAAAGGGAGTAAGATTTAATTTTGATGATAAATGTCTTGTAGCCTTTGATAAACTTAAATATTCTTTATCCCATGCTCCTATCATTAAACCACCTATTTAGGATATGACTTTTGACTTAATATGTGAAGCTAGTGATGATGTTGTAGGAGTAACTCTGGGAGAACATATAGGTCGCAGATTTAATATTATACATCATGCTAGTAGAACTCTTAATAGTGCTCAAAAGAATTATCCTAAGGAAGAAAGGGAACTTTTTGCTATATTTTTCTCTTGTGATAAATTTTGTTCTTATATAGTTGATGCAAAAGTAAGAGTTCATACGGATCGTGATGGTTTAAAAGAACTCCTTGAGAGGAAAAATCATAATGCAAGATTGATCCGTTGGATCCTTTTACTTCAAGAATTTGAGTTGCAGACAATGCAGAGGCAAGAAATAAAGATGTTGGATGCGGTGTACATATTCACCCAGCAAAACACCAATCTTATTGAGAGGAACTTTAGTCCTGGTGATTTTCGTTTACTAGAATTATTAAATGAACTAAGGTTAATTCCTCCAAAAGAGAAGAAGTCTTTGTTGTTGGAGGATCTTGTCATCCCCAAATAAGTAAACGGTAAGTGCAAGGTAAGTGTTCTTACTCAAATAAGTGATTTGTTTTCACAAATTTTACTTCTGAAATTTTTACCTTTGAATTCCTCGTGTTTTCTAAAGTTTCTTAAGATTTTTACCAACTATATGGTCGCAACTATACAGCTGGAGAAAAATCTCCCATCGTATAGTTGGTCGTTAAACCTTCAGTACCTTTTTCGCGAATTCGTTTTCGATCTCTGGAAACTATACGGTCGCAACTATAAGGCCGGAGAAAATCCTCCCGCCATATAGTTGGTCGTTAAACACTCTGACATTTTTTGATTCCTTTTTCATTTTATTATGAAAAACACAGTTTTGTCGGTTCTAAGTCGGTAACTTAATCGACCTGGACTCGAGATATTTGGAAATATCTGCCCGAAACCAACTATACGGCTGGAGCTATACGGGTCGCGCCCGTATAGTTGGTCGTTACGCGGCAGGACTTCTCCAAATCCACGATTTCTTTCCCTGTTCCGTTAAGATTCTTTTCTTGGGAATTAATTTGGTGTTGCTCGTGAGTTTTACCGACCTCTAACCCCCCTTATATACTGCCATTGTCTCTCTCTCTAATCATAATATACAGAAACCAATCTACCTCTTCATACGTGAGGACACGCAAACCAAGGGATAGAAGCCAAGGAGAGAAGTTCCTACAGAGATCGGGAGCAATAGCGAGCAAGGCAAGGAGATCAAGATCATCCATATGGATTTCCTCGATGTCGAAAGAGGGAGTTGAAAACCCTCGTGCTGAAGATTGAAGAGATGGACAAGGAGACACCAGGGACACCCAAACATCTTTGGTTACTGTGACTTTATCTTGATAAACTTGATGAACATATTAAGCAGACAGCCGAATCAGGTTTTTCTATGAGTCTTAAGGCGATACAAACCCTTCAAGATAACAATGAGCTCATTAAAGAACAAGTGAAAGTGCTGGAGAGGAATAATCGTTTCTACAAGCTGCGTGTTAAAGATTTAGAGGTTGTCAATCAATCCCTCCATCTCAGGCTGGCCCGTGAAGAGAAGATATTGCGTGCCATGGCGTCACAATGATGTACAATAATCACGGTATCAAATAATCGCAAGGGATTATTTGATCCCGCCTGGCTTGATTCCAAGCTTGGGGAGATATTTAAGACCTTGTAATCTATCTTATAAGTTTTACATTACTATTTTAGTTTTGCATTAGTTCAAATTAGAAATAAAGTTTGCATCATTACAATTCCCTTCAGGAATAGTCGATCCCATTTATGAAATTCTGAGTTTATTATCATATATGGAGCAATATTGAGTTTGTGCTTGTCCGATTGGATATATGAATAGCTCGAGTATAATTTTACTTGCACTTGATGATAGCAATAGGAGTCTTCCACACCATTGGTATTAATGGAACATACAAAGATAATTTGGTCAATATGTTGTAAGTTCATGGTTTTATTTACAAAGAAAAAATTATCTAATCAGTTAAGTTGAAAAACAAACCTTGAACAAAGGAAAATTAAAAGTGCTATCAAACTAGAGTGAGAACAGGACGAGGTAGAATATTCAAGCTATAAAGATTGCTTCATATACAATTGGAATTTGCTAATTGAGATCGTTAAACTTTGAATTCCTACATGAAGTGGAATGTATGGGTAGCTCCTTTGCACAGCACTTAAACAAAAGTGTGAGCATATATATATCTATAAATAAGAAGAAAAGAGAGAAGAAAAAGAGCGAACGTGCTAAGAGCAAATAGGCATACACCACTATTTTGTAGTATGACAAAGAAGCGTTTGAGATTTTAAATCCCAAGTGAATATGTTAATCCAAAAACACTTGGGACTACCTCGCTAACTCATTCGGTTGAACTAAATACTTTTACATCATATTGAGAGTAATCTTTTGTGAACTGTTAAATGCTAAGGCGTGGAAGCCTGCTAATATTATTCGGATGGTTCGAGTAAGGTACTATTCATGAACTTATTCATATGTATCATATATGATAAACACATGCTGCAACTGCCTCATTTATTTTATCGACTCAGCTTCATGAATATGAGAATCACATCCATTAAGCTAAACTTGCTCGGGACGAGCAAGAGTCTAAGCTTGGGGAAGTTGATGAGTGCATATTTGCATCATGTTTTATATTATTATTTTGCACTGTGGTTGTAGGATCTTGGTATTTTACGGCGTTCACACACATATTTTATGTCTATTTTCACCAGGATCAGGACAGATGATGGATATAATGGACACAATTCTTGGAGCAGCTGTATTGGGGAGAAAATGAGTCAAAAACAACATAAATCGCTTATTTGCGAAATATCAATAAAACCATAAGAAAACCCGAAGCGATCGAGGCAATTAGAAGGTTAAACGACAAACTATACTGCGGGAATTAATATTCTGGTTGTATAGTTCCGGTCGTATAGTTGGCACCGCCAGCGCCTCCTCAAATAGTTTCACCCCCGTGCAACTAGATCACAGAGACGATATAGAGAACAACCAGGAATCGCTAAAACCTCACCTTTGGAAGGCATCTGGAGGGGGAAGTCATCCACCGAGGATCCATCTTCGCCCTGCGCAGATCCGGGAGGCTAGGGCATCGATCTTCATCATCAACCACTGCATCACCACCATCTCCATCCATCCCATCTACATCTTGTCTAGATCTTGTTGTAATTTCTATACTCGTTGTGGATTTATACAAATACTATTCATCTATGATAGATTCCATTGTTACTGCCATGATGTTGATTGCCTCCATGTCTGAGTAGATCATTAGTTCTTGGGAGATGGAGAAACCCTAGTATGAGATTGAAATAAGATAAAGTTTATTATGATATTCATCGTCATGACCATGTGTTGGATTGTCTTCATCTTGATGTTGGGAGAAGTCGACCTCTCAACATTTGCCTCTTGTGAGGACTTGATGGAGGAAACTACTAGTTGGTAGACGGAGATGTGTTAGCACTTATAGTGACTATAAAGCTATTGGCACCCCTTACGTATCAACTTGGGAACCGAGGAAACTCACGGAACACTATCCATGCCATGGGATACGTCCTATAGGATTAAGTCCCTTAATAGCGTAGTAATTCGATTGATGTCAATTGATGACTGCTGCGGTTATGAGGATAATGTTAACAGTGGTTGCTACCTATTTGTCCAAATACGGAGTTCCTCCCACACATACATAGTTGAGAATGTTCATGATAATAATATTTACCTTAGTTCTTTATAATGCTAGAGGTGTATCCGCTACACCCTGAGAACGCCTTTTTCCCATTGCAGTTTCAAATCTCTTTTACATACGCGATACTTACTTTCTATGTTCAGTTGTTTTACTTTACTTATTGTTCTTATATACCAAAAACCCAAAAACACCTTTTTACACAACACTCGCATTTTATCTTGTTACTTAGAACTTTATTTAGCATTTCTATTGTAGTATTTAATTAAAGAGTTATTAGACTTCAGACTCCTGCTCCCTGTGGGATCGATATATTTATTTTGAAACTAGCTACAAACAAACTGTGCACTTGCAGTCATCAGTGATATGTGTCTTCCTCCTTTGTGATTGTTGTAGTGTTTATTAAATAGTGAGAATGATTATCTATGTTTGCCTAATGCTTGTTATCTAATTTAAGGGCCCAAGTAACATGATCTGAAGATCTCATAGGTATGAGCGTGTATGCTAGCGAATCGGCGACTCCCGAGTGACACGGCCTATATCAATGAGGAGCTAGAATTACTCGAGGACAACAAGGAACCATCAAGATTAAATCCTTGATCCGGTCGCAAGACCTTAATTAATGTGATGATCATTGTCGTGGTAACACGCAGACGAATCATTGGGGCTGGGAAGAATTGGCCATGAGGACTCCTACTCGGTATATGGGTTGCTTGCCTACTCACTTAGAAATAAGAAATATCACTATCACTTATTCCACTTTATCCATTTCGCACTTTCACTATCACCATAAACTATTTCTCTCCGCGCCTAACTTCTTATCTGCAGGACCTTTAAACACCTTTGTCGTCTTTACTTTTATGCAATTTAATCCTTGTTTATTTACTAAGCAAGTTTCCTCTATCTTTTACTCAAAACCTTCCACCACCAGCAGTTGCAGTCAATTCGCTCAAGACTTGTGACAACTTGAGTGCGACAAAAATTCCACATAAAAACACTTACCAAGGCTCCTTATCAGGATCGATATAAAAACTGGAATTAATACTTCCACGAAAACATTCTCTTATGAACCTGTGCACTTGTAGGGCATCAGATACTTTGGATTCATCAAGAGTAACTGAACATTCAAAACTAAAGTGCCCAACTACCATATATTCATCACAAGTCTCATGATATGAATTACAAAATGATTTTGCACAACCATCTAACAAGTCATACAAGTTAAACAAATCCATACCAGTGATAGTAGTATGTTTGCTACAGTGTACATCCTCTTCTTCTTCCTTCCACGAGTCCTGTAAAAGGTTAGTCTCTTCCACGGGTGTCGATATCCTCTTATGAGAAGCGGTCAATAATGCATTACTACAGAAGTTATCATAACAAGAAGAATATATAGGGTGTACCTCTCCATAGATTTTATCTAGTGCTTTATCTTCTTTATTTATTTCTCTTATGCGAGCAAGCAACTTACAATAACTAGTAAAAAGCACATATTCTAAAACCTCCACATCAACAAGACGTTCAATACTTTTATTGTAAGATGCCAATATGGTATCAATGCTACACTCAAATTGATAATTAATATGATCTATGGATCCACAATTTTCATAAACAAACTTATATGAGGCACATAGTATTGATGAATAGTCATTCAACCAATTCACCCATTCTTTTAATACCTTTTGCCTCGTAGTATAGTATCCAAAATTTCGGAATTTCTTCTCCTCCATTGCGAGCTTCATCTATTCAAAAAGTGTAATCTCGGAAGACATGATTAGTAGCAAAAGTTTTTATAGGTTTTTGTTTTGATAATTTTTTGTTCTTTTCAATAAAAAGCAGTACGATAATAGTAACAAACCAAAATAAACTATGTGTTAGTGGGTAGGTAATAACCAAGCGCTATGCTCACTGAAAATGGCGCCAATTTGATTACTGTGTTCCTGCATCAACCATGGTTACTGTAGTACTTGTAACAGCAAATATTGTTTATATAAATTACGTCCCTTGGAAGCTTTGTGGATGGAAATAACACAACCCTGCAACTGCGTTATCATAGGAGCATCCACGTTCGCACCCAAACCATATTTTGGAAATAGCCTATTCTGTGAGTTACTAGAATAGCAATAATTTGAGAGAGGTTTAAACTAACAAAGAACAAAGTAATAACAAAAGTAAACTAAAGCAAATGAGTTTTCATGGAGTGTGTTGTGATATGACTAAGGAGTTCTCAGGGAGTGCAGCATTCACCACTAGCATCGGTACTACTTATGATTAGGATAAATCTATGTCTTTTGTTGGAGACGGTGTTGATGACGATGGTGATGAAGATTGATGTGTATTCCTTCAAGATCCTAGTCTCCTCTTCCTCTTATTTGTTGGTGGATATGGTTATGGAGGAGGTGTCTGTGGAAAGGCGGCATAGTGGTAGGGCTCCGCCCCTTGGGTGTGTGTGGATGCTCTTAGAGGCGGCTAGGGTTCCCTTCTTTAAATAGTCATTCTGGAGGCTCACGAGGCGGTTCTAGGAGGAACTGTACCGAATATGCCCATATCCCCTTCACATATCATGTTTTGTTTGAATAAACAGAGTCAACAAAGAGTATATGGGCATACGATATGACCAGACCTAGAGCGTACCGACACTACAAAAATACCCCCATATCCGGCAGATTTTTGGGGCGGCATAAATGAAAAGAACCAACAATAGTTGGTTACACGACGGATGAGCTGTCGCGGCACCCATTTTTTTGCGGAGGCCAATTAGACGCCATGGTAGGTCCGATATAGGCATAAAATTATGTCATGGTACGTGAGAAGGTGGTGCAATGGCGGATAATAATTCCCTGGTAGGTGTACGGGGGCATAACTGGGATTTGGACTTACGTTTACATTGGTTCCCACAGCAAAGACTAGTCAATCGCACGACCCTGACGCGGCAAAAATGTCTCACTGACTTGTGTGGACCACCCCCTTCTACGCTCGCACATATATTATGCCCTGCTGTCACATCCCAAAAAAAATCAAATTTTGAAATGTGAAAAATCAAATAAACAAAAGAATTAAAGGATGAAATTTAGGGGGAAAGGAAAAAAAATTCTAATAGGGAATACCAAAAACTTATTTAAATAAAATGAATTTTAAATGAGGAAGTGACAAACAAATTATTCAAAGATAAAATTCAATCATCCATGACATGTATCTTCTCAACCTCTAAAGAAAAAAAATAGACCCAAAACCTAAACACTAATAAGAGAAATCACAAGACTATGGCTTTGTCCCATATAAAAATTGAGCAAGAGCATTCCTAAATCATCTATAAGGAAAAATAACAAAATTATAAAACCATAGGAATTGGTTTCACCCTATTTGGATCCATAGATAAAAAGATACGGTTTATGAAAGAAAGGAAAAGAAATAAAAAAATTCCACCCGCACGTATCGTTTTCAAGGTGATTTGGATCTTTGTGTGTTATATCTGTATTCATGACTCTTTGAGTCGCTGTTGTATATATAAGTTTTGTGGGTTCCATCGAGGACTACTGTGTAATGATATTACTTCGTTTTCCACCCGCACGCAAGTGCCTGGTGGGCACCTTTGAATCGTTTCTATGCGGGTTTGGCGGGAAGCGCTGAAACTTGCATAGGCATAGGGCGAGGGTGTTCTGAGTGGTATCGAGCTCGGCAGCCACGATACCCCACTGGTCCAGCCTGTAGGATAACCTAGCTAACGGCCGCTGTAGAGTGTCAAAACTATTTTGGAAAAATCGGTTGGATAGATCTGATTAGGTCTGCTTTTACTCCTTACCCCTCTGCTATTCTCCTCTTACCTTTGCGTGTTTTGAATCTACCCCTTATCTTTTCTTAGAGTCCAGGAATTCTCGTGGTTGGGTTTCCGTCGTACCTTTAGGGTTTCGCTTTCTCCTTTGGTAACGGTGTTTCTACATCTGGTCTTCATGTTATCCGAGGAATCCTTCGTCTGGTGGACTTCTCTTTGTTCCTTCTCGTGCCTTCCGGCGTTTTCCGACGCGACGACATCATTTATTCCAGATCCGGTGCAGAGTCTGCATCACTCCTTTGTTTCTGAACCTCGATTGTCGAGATCTTCACCGATTCGAGAATGGTTGCACGCTTTTCTACTGATTGTGCAGAGTAATAGTTTGGGTGCGTGATGGATTGGCCCCCATGCCGACTACTCACTCTATTCGCTTGTGTACATTGAAGTGGATGAGAATGCATCGGTTCCCTCTTTCTATCGAAGCTAGAGGTGGCTTTATTTGTTGATATCTCTACCTTCGACCTTTTGTTCCCGGAGTGTTCTCTCGACGATCACGGACAACGACCTCTTGTTAGTGGTGTCGCGAGGATCTACACGGCGCAGAAGACGCAGATCGCCGACCTTCCTTCCGGTACCATGAGGCGGATCTCGAGGGCGAGATCCATTGTTAGTGGTGTCGAATTGTGGCGCCCCGCTAAAACCACTACTAGAAAATCGCGTTGTTTTTGTGCATTGCACCATCATGACCGCATGCTCATGTCATCATGCCACATTGCATTTGAGCATCGTCATCATCATGCATTTGTTTGTCTGAAACTATTTTCGAAAAACATATTTTGTTCTCTAAATACCCCGCCTTTATTTTAAATCCAAAACCCGGGTCTCTGGATTATTTTGTTTCGTCTACCAATGGATTTCAAAAGACCCGTTGTAAATACTAAAATATATATTTTATTTTTAGGGGGCAGCCGTACCGGGCCGATCCGACCCAGTCGGACACCCCCAGTACAAAACCAGACTACCCAAAACCTTGTCCTACCCCATCCTAATCTACCCAACCCCCCTCCACCTCACCCCAACCTATCCCTTTGCGACACGTCAGCCTGGCCCTCTCTCCAGCCAATCAACCCCCGCCACCTCAGCCCCCATACCACCTGGTCCCCTGGAACTCCCGCCCAAACCCCTACCTGCATCGATCCCAACCACCTGGTCAACTCAGCTGGCCCCACCCCCTCTTTTCCCACCTGCCCATCCCGCATGCCGCCCCACTCCCGCGCCACCCCCGCCCGACAGGCCCCTCCGCCTCGGGATCCTGCCCGTGTGTGGGCCCCACCAGCCACACGCGCCGCCCCACCTCGGCTCCCTCCCCGAGCCCCCACACCACATCTCCCTCTCCCCTCCCGTGCTTCCGCCGCCGCCTTCGGCGGTCCTCCTCGTCTGCCCCGGCCAACCTCGCCCCAGACCTTGATTCGCTTCCCCGGTCTTCCCCTCTGGCCGTGCGCCAAGCCACCGCCTCGCTTGCCGCCACGCCGAAGCCCTTCCGCCGCCTGCGACCCGGCGACCCTCTGCGCCTTCCACCCCGGCGTCGCCCCTCTCCCTCCTCCCGAGCCGACCCGCCGCCGCCCCGGTTTTTCCTCCACCGACGCCCGCCGGTCCGGCCGTGCCTCCCTGCCGCCCTCCTCCTCGAGCAGCCCCCCCCCCTCCCGCGGCTCTGTGCAGCGCCGCCTCCCCCGCTCGACGGTGGCCGCCTCCTCCCCTCCCGCTGCCGCTCGCAGGACCCGTCCTCCCCGCGTTCCTCGGCTGTCGGCCAGCGCCGACCGCTGCCGGTCCATCCTCGCCCTCGTCCCTCTGCACCCCCGCATCGCCAAGTCCCGCAGCACCTCGTGCCCACCTCCGGCGCCCCGACCCTGTCCGCCGCTGTCGAGGCCTACACCGCATCGAGCTCCTCCCTGCCGCCGCTGGTGCGCCCGCAGCGAGCTCCGCCTTAACCTCGTCGGCCCAGTTCTGCCACATGGGCGCCCTCGCTGCCTCCTTCCGCGTCAGCCGCAGCCGGCAGGCCCTGCTCCGACTCCACATCAGTGCCCGGTCTCGCCCCTGCGACCTTCCTCTCGGCCTCCCTCTGCTTCATCTTGGACCCACCCCGACCCTGCCGCCACCTTAGTACCACGTCGCCGTCTGTCGCCACCTCATCTTCCAGGGGGGCTCCGCCTCGCCTTGGCCTTCCCTCTCGCCCGAGGGCGTCGGTGCCCTGCTCTCCTCGCCTGCGTCGTGGGCCGCTCGACCCAGCGCCTCCCGAAGCTTCTCCTCTGCCAGGCACACGAAGAATCCGTGACAAGAACCGTCTGGATGTTAAGACCATCATGGGACACCAAGAACTACCTCACGGATTTGATGGCGTGAAGCTCTCCTTCCGAAGACCGATCACAAATTCGAAGACCCCAAACCCGAAGGTCGATCTTTGTCATGGACCAGCAAGATCTCCACCCGGACGAACCCCAGGAACCACCGGGGCTTGGACCCGAGAGAACCACGCCGAGACCCTAGACGCAAGTTCTCCTCTTGGACCCTGATGCCTGGACCCGAAGACCGATTCCCGGCGAGGCCGAACCAGAACCACATCAAACCCCAAGATCTTCGATCCTATGTGTGACCCTTTCTCTCGAGCCCTATTTTATAAATTGTTACCTATATGAATTGTTGCATATCAACTTGTTGCATTAAATCATTCATGTCGCATACATGTGTGTGGTTTGGGGGCCTTATGCCGATTCACCTAAATTAAATATGGCGACAATATGCGGACATTTCTAGCCTCATATTGGTCCCATTTAAATTTGTGCACCGAACCGATGATATAATTTTGCCTTGGTAAGACAACATTTAAATTGCGGGGTAGCTAAACAATATGAACTATCTAATTAATTATCGAGACCCCGGTTCCGTTTAATATTGCCTAAATGCATCGCACCTTTGCCATGTCATACATCATACATGCATCATGCCCGATTTTCTACCGTAGTATTAAATAGTCCATCCGGTGTTTCTTCTAGTGCTTTGCTTCTTCACGGATTAGGCCGATGAGTTGATGCGAGTGTCGACCCGATCTTCGGATGAACCTTCGGCAATGTTCTCAGGCGAGCACCTCCCCCTTTCTACCTATCTTACTTTTATAGTCTTTACTTCCTCCTGTTGATCTATTGCTATCTGTGTTGCGATGCTCTAGTTGTCGTACCCGTGATATCCCTTGCAGCCTTATATTGCCTTGGACACATCCTATTACCTGTTGTTTGGTAGATAGTTGGACTTGCGCGTCGTAGTCGCTTGCTCTAGTGCTGTTGCGTCTCGTCCAGAACCACAGTTGTTGGAGTATTGCCGTGTGTTTGATGTTGGGGATGATCATGGCTATAATTACCGCTTAATAACTAAAAATTGAAGTAGGTAAATGCAGAGGCACAGGTGGGCAATAGATGTTATTTGGTTGTTAACCGTCCACTTGTGTCCGTGGGACCCGAGTTCTTGACACTGTTTGAGATCGAGCGCTAACCAGGTGGGGTGTGTGGGCACCCCATCGATTAGTACCTGATTTCAAAGTATTGTGCAGGGGCCACAATTAGTTTGGGGCTTTATTACTATCCTGTACTTATGCCATGCTTTATTGCTTTATTTAAATTGTGCGAGTCTTTTTGCACTTTGTTAGGACCGTGAACCGTTTATTTGTGTCGACAAGCCACACTTTCGGGTTCCCGATCGTTTACTGCTACACAAACCACGAGTCCGTCTCGAGACCGGCCGACTTCGCGGGTAGCTTAGTGGGTGGCCCCATGTACTTGCTTTGGTCCAGGAAACGTCATGACTTAGGCCCGCCGACATACCGATGGGTGTATGTTAACGATCCGGCAAAAGGGTCAAGTGCGTGTGGATACTTTGGTGCACCTGAGGTTAAATCTTTTCAAAGCCGTGTCCGCGGTTATGGACGACTTGGAGCACAGTTCTCGATCATAGACAACTATAACTAAAGTTTACTGTTATAAATTGACTTGTATCCGATATGACTAGTAATCAGCTCCACTACAACGGAATGGCTAAATAAAAGTATCCACTACTGCTGGGTTTGGGACATCTCATGCTTATTGTATCTGACTAGTAAGTGTTGCAACTACAATGGAATGGTTAACTAAAACTTCCCACTGCTTATTATATCAGGATGACTCATGCTATCTTTATTTGACTAGTAATTGCCGCAACTATAACGGAATAAATAAAACTGCCAACTGTGTGAGTTCCTCGGTTGACTTCCTTCGTCCGAGAAATACCAGGATAGGTATGTTCGGTGGTAGCATCAGGATGGTTCCGAATAGGTCTTTCTTATCCCTCTCTGATAGCTGACAGTTATCTCGAGTCTCTATAGGTTGTTTAGTGCATGCTGCGCTGCCGCTTCAGTCCACCATACCTATGTAGGCGAGGACCGCCGAATTCTAGTCTCGCCGTGTACTGGCCTCAGTACTGACCGCTCTCTCTTTTTTATCCTTTGACCGTTGTCGGCACCCTTTTGTTTAAGCAGGTTTTGAGATCGACGTCGTTAGCAGGGTTACCCTTCCGGCTTGGCCTGGGCAGGGTTATGGACGCCGTTGGTTATTCTTCAGGGCTCTTAGCTCAATTTGCATCTTGTCCGTACTCGGACGCTGTATTGTTTTCAAGGTGATTTGGATCTTTGTGTGTTATATCTGTATTCATGACTCTTTGAGTCGCTGTTGTATATATAAGTTTTGTGGGTTCCATCGAGGACTACTGTGTAATGATATTACTTCGTTTTCCACCCGCACGCAAGTGCCTGGTGGGCACCTTTGAATCGTTTCTATGCGGGTTTGGCGGGAAGCGCTGAAACTTGCATAGGGCCGATTCTGAGGGTGTTACAGAGTGGTATCAGAGCTCAGCAGTTGCGATACCCCACTGGTCCAGCCTGTAGGATAACCTAGCTAACGGCCGCTATAGAGTGTCAAAACTATTTTGGAAAAATCGGTTGGATAGATCTGATTAGGTCTGCTTTTACTCCTTACCCCTCTGCTATTCTCCTCTTACCTTTGCGTGTTTTGAATCTACCCCTTATCTTTTCTTAGAGTCCAGGAATTCTCGTGGTTGGGTTTCCGTCGTACCTTTAGGGTTTTGCTTTCTCCTTTGGTAACGGTGTTGCTACATCTGGTCTTCATGTTATCCGAGGAATCCTTCGTCTGGTGGACTTCTCTTTGTTCCTTCTCGTGCCTTCCGGCGTTTTCCGACGCGACGACATCATTTATGCCAGATCCGGTGCAGAGTCTGCATCACTCCTTTGTTTCTGAACCTCGATTGTCGAGATCTTCAGTCTGATTCCGAGAATGGTTGCACGCTTTTCTACTGATTGTGCAGAGTAATAGTTTGGGTGCGTGATGGATTGGCCCCCATGCCGACTACTCACTCTATTCGCTTGTGTACATTGAAGTGGATGAGAATGCATCGGTTCCCTCTTTCTATCAAAGCTAGAGGTGGCTTTATTTGTTGATATCTCTACCTTCGACCTTTTGTTCCCGGAGTGTTCTCTCGACGATCACGGACAGTGACCTCTTGTTAGTGGTGTCGCGAGGATCTACACGAAGCGAGAACACGCAGATCGCCGACCTTCCTTCCGGTACCATGAGGCGGATCTCGAGGGCGAGATCCATTGTTAGTGGTGTCGAATTGTGGCGCCCCGCTAAAACCACTACTAGAAAATCGCGTTGTTTTTGTGCATTGCACCATCATGACCGCATGCTCATGTCGTCATGCCACATTGCATTTGAGCATCGTCATCATCATGCATTTGTTTGTCTGAAACTATTTTCGAAAAACATATTTTGTTCTCTAAATACCCCGCCTTTATTTCAAATCCAAAACCCGGGTCTCCGGATTATTTTGTTTTCGTCTACCAATGGATTTCAAAAGCCCCGTTGTAAATACTAAAATATATTTTTTATTTTTAGGGGGCAGCCGTACCGGGCCGATCCGACCCAGTCGGCCACCCCCAGTACAAAACCAGACTACCCAAAACCTTGTCCTACCCCATCCTAATCTACCCAACCCCCCTCCACCTCACCCAACCTATCCCTTTGCGACACGTCAGCCTGGCCCTCTCTCCAGCCAATCAACCCCCGCCACCTCAGCCCCCATACCACCTGGTCCCCTGGAACTCCCGCCCAAACCCCTACCTGCATCAATCCCAACCACCTGGTCAACTCAGCTGGCCCCACCCCCTCTTTTCCCACCTGCCCATCCCGAGCCCCCACACCACATCTCCCTCTCCCCTCCCGTGCTTCCGCCGCCGCCTTCGGCGGTCCTCCTCGTCTGCCCCGGCCAACCTCGCCCCAGACTCGCCCAGTTCGCTTCCCCCCGCGCCGCCGGTCTTCCCCTCTGGCCGTGGCGCCGCCAAGCCGCCCCGCCGCCTCGCTTCGCCCCGCCGCCGGAAGCCCCTTCCGCCGCCTGCGACCCGGCGACCCTCTGCCCCTTCCACCCCGGCGTCGCCCCTCTCCCTCCTCCCGAGCCGACCCGCCGCCGCCCCGGTTTTTCCTCCACCGACGCCCGCCGGTCCGGCCGTGCCTCCCTGCCGCCCTCCTCCTCGAGCAGCCCCCCCGCGGCTCTGCTGGCGCCGCCTCCCCGCTCGGCAGTGGCGCCTCCTCCCTCCTGCTGCGCTCATGAGACCCGTCCTCCCCGCGTTCCTCGGCTGTAGGCCAGCGCTGACCGCCGCCGGTCCATCCTCGCCCTCGTCCCTCTGCACCCCCGCACCGCCAAGTCCCGCAGCACCTCGTGCCCACCTCCGGCGCCCCGACCCCGTCCGCCGCTGTCGAGGCCTACACCGCATCGAGCTCCTCCCTGCCGCCGCTGGTGCGCCCGCAGCGAGCTCCGCCTTAACCTCGTCGGCCCAGTTCTCTGCCACCGCGGGCGCCCCTCCGCCGGCCTCCTTCCGCGTCAGCCGCAGCCGGCAGGCCCTGCTCCGACTCCACATCAGTGCCCGGTCTCGCCCCTGCGACCCTCCTCTCGGCCTCCCTCTGCTTCGTCTTGGACCCACCCCGACCCTGCCGCCACCTTAGTACCACGTCGCCGTCTGTCGCCACCTCATCTTCCAGGGGGCTCCGCCTCGCCTTGGCCTTCCCTCTCGCCCGAGGGCGCCGGTGCCCCTGCTCTCCTCGCCTGCGCCGTGGGCCGCTCGACCCAGCGCCTCCCGAAGCTTCTCCTCTGCCAGGCACACGAAGAATCCGTGACAAGAACCGTCTGGATGTTAAGACCATCATGGGACACCAAGAACTACCTCACGGATCTGATGGCGTGAAGCTCTCCTTCCGAAGACTGATCACAAATTCGAAGACCCCAAACCCGAAGGTTGATCTTCGTCATGGACCAGCAAGATCTCCACCCGGATGAACCCCGGGAACCACCGGGGCTTGGACCCGAGAGAACCACGCCGAGACCCTAGACGCAAGTTCTCCTCTTGGACCCCGATGCCTGGACCCGAAGACCGATCCCCGGCGAGGCCGAACCAGAACCACATCGAACCCCAAGATCTTCGATCCTATGTGTGACCCTTTCTCTCGAGCCCTATTTGATAAATTGTTACCTATATGAATTGTTGCATATCAACTTGTTGCATTAAATCATTCATGTCGCATACATGTGTGTGGTTTGGGGGCCTTATGCCGATTCACCTAAATTAAATATGGCGACCATATGCGGACATTTCTAGCCTCATATTGGTCCCATTTAAATTTGTGCACCGAACCGATGATATAATTTTGCCTTGGTAAGACAACATTTAAATTGCGGGGTAGCTAAACAATATGAACTGTCTAATTAATTATCGGGACCCCGGTTCCGTTTAATATTGCCTAAATGCATCGCACCTTTGCCATGTCATACATCGTACATGCATCATGCCCGATTTTCTACCGTAGTATTAAATAGTCCATCCGGTGTTTCTTCTAGTGCTTTGCTTCTTCACGGATTAGGCCGATGAGTTGATGCGAGTGTCGACCCGATCTTCGGATGAACCTTCGGCAATGTTCTCAGGCGAGCACCTCCCCCTTTCTACCTATCTTACTTTTATAGTCTTTACTTCCTCCTGTTGATCTATTGCTATCTGTGTTGTGATGCTCTAGTTGTCGTACCCGTGATATCCCTTGCAGCCTTATATTGCCTTGGACACATCCTATTACCTGTTGTTTGGTAGATAGTTGGACTTGCGCGTCGTAGTCGCTTGCTCTAGTGCTGTTGCGTCTCGTCCAGAACCACAGTTGTTGGAGTATTGCCGTGTGTTTGATGTTGGGGATGATCATGGCTATAATTACCGCTTAATAACTAAAAATTGAAGTAGGTAAATGCAGAGGCATAGGTGGGCAATAGATGTTATTTGGTTGTTAACCGTCCACTTGTGTCCCGTAGGACCCCGAGTTCTTGACACCTGTTCCAAGATCGAGCGCGCTAACCATAGGTGGGGTGTGTGGGCACCCCCATCGATTAGTACCTGATTTCAAAGTATTGTACCGGGGGCCACAATTAGTTTGGGGCTTTATTACTATCCTGTACTTATGCCATGCTTTACTGCTTTATTTAAATTGTGCGAGGTACTGCACCTATACTGTTTAGGACCGTGACCCGTTTTCGCTGTATCGACAAGCCCAGTCACACTTTCGGGTTCCCAGTCGTTTACAGCCGGCTACACAAACCCTGAGTCCGTCTCGGAGACCGGCCGACTTCGTTGCGGGTAGCTTAGTGGGGTGGCCCCCCTGTACTTGCTTTGGGTCTGGGAAACGTCATGACTTAGGCCCCGCCGACATACCGATGGGTGTATGTTAACGATCGGCAAAAGGGTCGGGTGCGTGTGGATACTTTGGTGCACCCCTGCAGGGTTAAATCTTTTCGAAAAGCCGTGTCCGCGGTTATGGACGACTTGGAGCACAGTTCTCGATCATAGACAACTATAACTAAAGTTTACTGTTATAAATTGACTTGTATCCGATATGACTAATAATCAGCTCCACTACAACGGAATGGCTAAATAAAAGTATCCACTACTGCTGGGTTTGGGACTTCTCATGCTTATTGTATCTGACTAGTAAGTGTTGCAACTACAACGGAATGGTTAACTAAAAATGCCCACTGCTTATTATATCAAGATGACTCATGCTATCTTTATTTGACTAGTAATTGCCGCAACTATAACGGAATAAATAAAACTGCCAACTGTGTGAGTTCCTCGGTTGACTTCCTCGTCTGGTCCCGAGGGGGAAATACCAGGATAGGTATGTTCGGTGGTAGCATCAGGATGGTTCCGAATAGGTCTTTCTTATCCCTCTCTGATAGCCGACAGTTATCTCGAGTCTCTATAGGTTGTTTAGTGCATGCTGCGCTGCCGCTTCAGTCCACCATACCTATGTAGGCGAGGACCGCCGAATTCTAGTCTCGCCGTGTACTGGCCTCAGTACTGACCGCTCTCTCTTTTTTTTTCCTTTGCCCTTTGTCGGCACCCTTTTGTTTAAGCAGGTTTTGAGATCGACGTCGTTAGCAGGGTTACCCTTCCGGCTTGGCCTGGGCAGGGTTATGGACGCTATTGGTTATTCTTCAGGGCTCTTAGCTCAATTTGCATCTTGTCCGTACTCGGACGCTGTATCGTTTTCAAGGTGATTTGGATCTTTGTGTGTTATATCTGTATTCATGACTATATATAAGTTTTGTGGGTTCCATCGAGGACTACTGTGTAATGATATTACTTCGTTTTCCACCCGCACGCAAGTGCCTGGTGGGCACCTTTGAATCGTTTCTATGCGGGTTTGGCGGGAAGCGCTGAAACTTGCATAGGGCCAATTCTGAGGGTGTTACATTATTTCTTTTGGGCTGGAACTCTTGACCCAAGTGGACCGATCCATGACTAGTCGTCTTCAACCTCTCAGTTCAGGTACAGAGAGCAGGAGCGTTACCATTTCATGGCATTACCTCTTCTCCTCCTTCTCCCATCAATTCTAGTGGATCTCTCCACTCGCAATCAACACGAAAAATCTTTATAATTCAATGGAGAATCCGCTCAGGCTATTAACTTTCCACTTTGCTGACTTAATTCCTCTAAAAACGACGCCATGAACCGAATGCCATCGGTCGGCATACGTCTCCCGATCTCCCTCCATAGATCACCTTAGCAAAAACCGAAGAGAGCATCATCTTCCCCTCTTTCTCCTCCATCATTTTCGTTCTCAGACTTTCTCTAGAAGAGCTATATAGATCACATACCAACGATGCCAACTTCAGCCCCGAATTCGAGTTTATCGTCAGATCTTGTCGTCCATGGTGAGAATCTTATCAATTCCTTGAACTGGAATACTCTACTCATCCTTGCCTACCTCCAGGACATGGTGGTGCATCTTCTTGTTGCAGTTCACCGCCAACGTCGTACGTTGCTCCAGCCAAGGATTTCTCTCTCTCTTGGACTCTACAAACGACGCCATGGTCATCATCGTGTTCGCCTCGACAGCCTCTACGCCGTCCACGTCTTCTTCAACTCCGGATACGTTCCTAGCGACGAGAACGGCAACACCAAGCCCGTGCCCGCTATTCCGGCGATCTCTCCGGTGAGCTATTCTGGTGAGCACCTCTAGTCCATCCGATCTTCATGTAACAGTCAAAATAGATCACTTAAACGAAGGGGTACCGGCCAATCAGAGTTTGCCATGTGGCACAGCTTTATCTATTTTCGGAATTATAGACAGAAAATCATAGAAACTTCTAAAAATCATATCTTTAGTTCTGTTCATCCAAATTTAGCAAATAATATGTCTATGGATTCACAAAAATGAGTAGAACACAGTAGAGCAACAATTCGGTACTTTTGTGACGGTTAAAATCACGTTTTATACAGAACTATTTGTGAAGTAATTTGGCTATAAAACATGTTCTATAAATTATTTTTGAGTGAATCTTTTTGCACTTAGTTGTATTTTAAACACCTTATCCATATAGGTCAAAAACAATGATTTATCATATAATTTAATTATAGTAGAAAACATTCTATTGAGGAAGGCCTTTTCTACTAATAGAAAATGCTATTAAATAATCTATGTGCATAAATTGTTGGATTTGGCATCAAACATATATAAAAGGATTAGTAGGTTATTTTTAGTGTTCAGTGCCTTATTAGGAAAACTTGTGAAATAAAAGTACCATATTGCATCCTTTCATGTATTGCATCATTTTTGTGTTGTTTTGTGATGCTAGTTTTGAGAGTGTGCTTTTTTGCTTGATTGTATTGTTGTAGACTTTGAGGAGTGTAATCTTTGAAAGATCAAGAAGAGTACCTAAATATTCTACTATCAAGGCAAGTGGCACTATCATCAAGTCCTACTGTTTTTATTATACTTAGTGAATTTTTGTAGTATATGTATGATAGACTATCATTATGCTATGCTATATCTCCTATGTAGAATAGGGAATGATAGTTTCTACTTAGTAGGTGAAACATCGTAGGGTTACAAATGCTTAGCCCTGCTATAGATTTCAGGATGGAATATCATATTATGATTATATGGAGTATTGGAAAATATATGTTTTCTATAATAAAACAAGTACTCAATGAATCACCTGGATGGAATGCGGATACTCTGTTGTGAATAAGGTGGCAACGAAGGGAACCATATCTATGGCTATTTCTTTCGTGTGTGCACTAGAAGAATACCACCCAGGGACTTAGAGATTGAACATGTTTCTTATACAGTGGCTTCCGTGTACAGCCACATGCTAAATGGGCTCTATCTTAGTCAATTACATAGTGGAAGACCCTTGCATTGGTACCTCTTCAGGTTAACTAGAATTATGTATTGGAAGTATATCCTTGCATTGTTGCCTGGTAGACGTGCTAGCACTATGTATTGGGAGGACTTTTATGGAAATACTTTGTCACATTCTCGATCTACCGGTACTCCATCTTGGTGCGTACTAATCCAGCGGCCACTGGTGGCGTCAAGACGAGATTGTGTCTTGTGGGTAAAGTGTACAACTTCTGCAGAAGATCAAATTCTAAGGACTTAGCCCTGTCCCTGGTTACGAACAACTCTGAGCAACTAAGGCCTGAAGCTATGGAAGATCTCGACATTCCAATTTCTCAAAGTAAAACTTGATGGGTGAACAAGGGTTGTTGGTTCATTGATTTCTATCAATGGAACCTAGGTTCACTGATTTCTATCAGTGGTACCACTATGTTGTGATTGGAAATATTACCTAGAGGGTTTCCAGTGTAACTTAGTTGATAATAAGTGTTGCAAACTATTTATAAAAGGATAGGGAAAAACTTTATTGCTGCAAACTAGCCAAAGCTCTACCTGGCCAGATATGCATGTAGTAATAAGTTCCACTTTATATCCACATACTAGTGACACTTGCCAATACAATTCAAAATGTATTGACCCTTGTGGCTGTAACTTATCATGTTGCAGGATTATTTGATGATAGTGAAGTTTGATGAGTAGGGATTACGAGTCTGCACCCAACATGTTTGCCTGTGGCACATGAAGATGAAGGACTCCATGCTTAATTATATCTGCTGCTTTGTAATGAGATAGCTATATGAGCTATGTAAGTTGTAATGAACTATTTTTATTCCCGGATATGTGATGTAATATGACCATTGTTTCTTGATATTACATCTTAAACTGTGGGTGCTAGCTATTTGATCCACGGACTAGCAGTATAAACACAGGGATCTGCACCTTATCGGGTGAGACCATGACAGATGGTATCAGCGCATTGTGTTGCCTGTAGGTTCGTGACCCTAGGATTTGGACAACCCCTTAGAATAATAGGAGTTGTATTTGTTTTAAGTTATTTACAAATAATCTTGTAAATCCTTTCCTTAGTTTCTATATCTCTCCCTTTTCAACTTGATGACAAAGGACCTCAACACCATCATCGCAAAGGACTTCAACTTCATCTCAAAGGACCTTCAACTTCATCATTGCAAAGGGCCTCAACTTCATCATCACTAAGGAGTTCATCTTCAGCATCACTAAGGATTTTAGCTCCAACATCACCAAGGACTTCAACATCACAAAGTACTTCAGCTTCAGCATAGATAAGGACTTCAGCTTTAGCATCATCAAGGACTTCATCTTCAACATGGCTAATTACTTAAGTCTCAACACCTCAAAGAACTTTCGCTTCAGGATCAATGAGGACTTCAAGACCACCTACTTTGGATTTGGACTTCTCAACATCGTCAACATACTACATCAACATATCTCCATCACCAAAAGAAGCCGAGAGAAGAAGTTTTAGAAGGAAGATTTATTCTTCAGTAATTCTAGGACTTAGAAATTTTATATAGGATCTTGTTGCTAATAGGAGCAATCAACTACTTAGGAAATGATGAGCTACACGCCTAACTCAATGGGAAGGACAGGGCATTCTAGGATCAAGAAGAAAAGTCAAGATTAATGGAGGAGAAGTTCAAGGATCATACAAGGATTTTAAGAAAGAAGAGAAGTTCAAGTTTTGTAGAAAATAAGATGAGAGAGAATCGGGAAAGATCTTAGGATTAGAAACTTATCTATTATGGTTTTACTAGGTTATATTAGCTTTTGTTCTTGTGGAACTATCTTGATTCATTTGGATATCTTCAAGAAGTCTATCAAGGAAGAAAACAACAAGACAATGGGACTTTGGATATTCACCAACTTGGAACCTCACTCTACGAGAAGTGCTGCATGGAGGGATATTGAAGAACTTGGAGAAATACTTAGGCATAGACTACACAACACTTGGAAGGACTTCAAGGAAGATAAGAAAATATACTCAAGACCTGGAGACTAAGGAAACTCAACTTAGGAGGACCTTGTGACAAGATGACATAAGGACACCTTGATCTCATTCCTAATTCATTAGCTATGGAGAAGGATGGAATAATCCCAAGGGAATAATATCAAGTAGAACCCTATAGTTGGACCACCACATTAGTTATTCGTTTAAATAATCGATTTTGTGATTGTTTATGGGTCATACCAATCTATGTGGTATGGCAATAATATTTTGTTTGCCTAAGTGATGTTTGAACTTTGTTGTTGTATGTATGATTGAAATTGCTTGCATATTGCTTGGTGTGATCTATTGTGTATGAGTAGAATTCTTTCCCTAGAAATAATTTGTCTATTCTAATCCCAATCCCAATCTAGCCCAGGCAAATGACTTATCCAAGAAACCAAAACTCCAACATCAATCTTGAGATGCCCATTACAATGCAACCGCTAACAACTCAAACAAAGTTGACTCAAGTGACAACCTAGTTTTTAACCAACAATCGCAACAACTCTAAGTTATACCAACATGATCAACAACCCTTTCTAGAGAGACCATGACAACAATGAATCCAAGGATAAATTTGTGGAAATACCATGAGCCAAAAAAAATCTATGGAGACATAGGACACTTATAAAGAGCTTACTGACCAATTCCCTAATTGTGAGAATGCTCCATATCTCAAGTTACGTGTTTCCAATGTGAAGTAACTAATCATGTCCCTATCTAATGCCACATCTATCTTAGAGTTCAAAAGATAAAACGTGTCAAGGATGGAAATTTTCAATCTTCCAATGATAGCCAAAGACTAAAGTCAAAGTACATTCTCAAAAGATAACCTAGTCAAATTCCTTTTAAGGGTGGTAGTACCCTAGTTATCCTAAAACCCAACCTACTATTTCCAGACTTCCCGAATCTCGGGACGAGGTTCCTTTTAAGGGTGGAGTCTGTCACATCCCAAAAAATTTCAAATTTTGAAATGTGAAAAACCAAATAAACAAAAGAATTAAAGGATGAAATTTAGGGGGAAAGGAAATTTTTTGTTTCTAATAGGAAATACCAAAACCTTATTTAAATAAAATGAATTTTAAATGAGGAAGTGACAAACAAATTATCCAAAGATAAAATTCAATCATCCATGACATGTATCTTGTCAACCTCTGAAGAAAAAAAATAGACCAAAAACCTAAACACTAATAAGAGAAATCACAAGACTATGGCTTTGTCCCATATAAAAATTGAGCAAGAGCATTCCTAAATGATCTATAAGGAAAAATAACAAAATTACAAAACCATAGGAATTGGTTTCATCCTATTTGGAGCCATAGATAAAAAGATACAGTTTATGTAAGAAAGGAAAAGAAATAAGAAAATTCCAAGGCCAATAAAGCACCTACCAAAAATCAATAACTAAATGAGTATTCTTAAATGGTTTATAAATAGAATTATACAAATGATAATCACCTTTTTGTTTTTGAAACTATAAATCAATATGTAATTTATTTGGTAAAGAGAAAAAGAGATGGGATTATATTGCAAAGTCAAGATAAGCCATATCTAAAATCCATATATAAATGGAACAAAAGTATATTTAAATAACATATAATGGTAAAGAATTATTTTATAAAAGTTTGTAAATTGGTTTGATCCTTTTTGGAGTTTTAAATAAAAAGATATGAAGGAAAGTAACTAAGTAAAAAAAGAACCATATAGGCTAAAGTAAATATTTATAAATGATATTGTTTGAATTGGATAATAAATAAGATAGATAATATCCTAAAATGATCTTGTTAATTTTACAAATTTTTGGAAATTTGAATGGATCCATTTAGAGCTCTAAAACAAAAGTTATGAAAGAAACCTGAAAAAAGAAAAAAGAAAAAAATGCAGCAGCAATCCAGCCTACCATGGCCTCCCCCTTCCCTCTTCTATTTTTTTCTATCCTCCTTATTTATTTTGGGCTGGAACTCTTGGCCCAAGTGGACCGATCCATGACTAGTCGTCTTCAACCTCTCAGTTCCCCTACACATAGCAGAGCAGGAGCTTTACCAGTTCATGGCTGTACCTCTTCTCCTCCCTCTCCAATTAATTCTAGTGGTTCTCTCCACTCGCAATCAACACGAAAAATCTTTATAATCCAATGGAGAATCCGTTCAGGCAATTAGCTTTCCACTTTTATGACTTAATACCTCTAAAAACGACGCCCTGAACCGAATGCCATTGGTCGGCATACATCTCCCGATCTCCCTCCATAGATCACCTTAGCAAAAACCGAAGAGAGCATCATCTTCCCCTCTTTCTCCTCCATCATTTTCGTTCTCAGACTTTCTCTAGAGGAGCTCTGTAGATCACATACGAACGATGCCAACTTCATCCCCCAATTCGAGTTCATCGTCAGATCTTGTCGTCCACGGTGAGAATCTTATCAATTCCGTGAACTGGAATACTCTACTCATCCTTGCCTACCTCCAGGACACGGTGATGTATCTTCTTGTTGCAGTTCGCCGCGCCGCCGACGTCACACGTTGCTCCAGCCAAGGATTTCTCTCTCTCTTGGACTCTTTACACGACACCATGGTCATCATCGTGTTCGCCTCGATGGCCTCTACACCGTCCACGTCTTCTTCAACTCCGGATACGTTCCTAGCGACGAGAACGACAACGCCAAGCCCGTGCCCGCTATTCCGGCGATCTCGCCGGCGAGCTATTCCGGTGAGCACTCCTAGTCTGTCTGATCTTCATATAACGGTCAATATAGATCACTTAAACGAAGGGGTACCGGCCTATCAGAGTTTGCCATGTGGCGCAGTTTTATCTATTTTCGAAATTATAGACAGAAAATCATAGGAACTTCTAAAAATCACATCTTAATTATGTTTATCCAAATTTAGCAAATAATATGTCTATGGATTCACAAAAATGAGTAGAACATAGTAAAGCAACAATTCGGTACTTTTGTGACGGTTAAAATCACGTTTTATATAGAACCATTTGTGGAGTAATTTGGCTATAAAACATGTTCTATAAATTATTTTTGAGTGAATCTTTTTGCACTTAGTTGTATTTTAAACCCCTTATCCATATAGGTCAGAAACAACGATTTATCATATAATTTAATTATAGTAGAAAACATTCTATTGAGGAAGGCCTTTTCTACTAATAGAAAATGCTATTAAATAATCTATGTGCATAAATTGTTGGATTTGGCATCAAACATATATAAAAGGATCAGTAGGTTATTTTTAGTGTTTAGTACCTTATTAGGAAAACTTGTGAAATAAAAGTACCATATTGCATCCTTTCATGTATTGCATCATTTTTGTGTTGTTTTGTGATGCTAGTTTTGAGAGTGTGCTTTTTTGCTTGATTGTATTGTTGTAGACTTTGAGGAGTGTAATCTTTGAAAGATCAAGAAGAGTACCTAAATATTCTACTATCAAGGCAAGTGACACTATCATCAAGTCCTACTGTTTTTATTATACTTAGTGAATTTTTGTAGTATATGTATGATAAACTATTATTATGCTATGCTATATCTCCTATGTAGAATAGGGAATGGTAGTTTCTACTTAGTAGGTGAAACATCGTAGGGTTACAAATGCTTAGCCCTGCTATAGATTTCGGGATGGAATATCATATTATGATTATATGGAGTATTGGAAAATATATGTTTTCTATAATAAAACAAGTACTCAATGAATCACCTGGGTGGAATGCGGATACTCTGTTGTGAATGGTGGCAACGAAGGGAACCATATCTATGGCTATTTCTTTCGTGTGTGCACTAGAAGAATACCACCCAGGGACTTAGAGATTGAACATGTTTCTTGTACAGTGGCTTCCGTGTACAGCCACATGCTAAATGGGCTCTATCTTAGTCGATTACATAGTGGAAGACCCTTGCATTGGTACCTCTTCAGGTTAACTAGAATTATGTATTGGAAGTATATCCTTGCATTGGTGCCTGGTAGACATGCTAGCACTATGTATTGGGAGGACTTTTATGGAAATACTTTGTCACATTCTCGATCTACCGGTACTCCATCTTGGTGCGTACTAATCCAGCGGCCACTGGTGGCGTCAAGACGAGATTGTGTCTTGTGGGTAAAGTGTACAACTTCTGCAGAAGATCAAATTCTAAGGACTTAGCCCTGTCCCTGGTTACGAACAACTCTGAGCAACTAAGGCCTGAAGCTATGGAAGATCTCGACATTCCAATTTCTCAAAGTAAAACTTGATGGGTGAACAAGGGTTGTTGGTTCATTGATTTCTATCAATGGAACCTAGGTTCACTGATTTCTATCAGTGGTACCACTATGTTGTGATTGGAAATATTACCTAGAGGGTTTCCAGTGTAACTTAGTTGATAATAAGTGTTGCAAACTATTTATAAAAGGATAGGGAAAAACTTTCTTGCTGCAAACTAGCCAAAGCTCTACCTGGCCAGATATGCATGTAGTAATAAGTTCCACTTTATATCCACATACTAGTGACACTTGCCAATACAATTCAAAATGTATTGACCCTTGTGGCTGTAACTTATCATGTTGCAGGATTATTTGATGATAGTGAAGTTTTATGAGTAGGGATTACGAGTCTGCACCCAACATGTTTGCCTATGGCACATGAAGATGAAGGACTCCATACTTTATAGTTATATCTGCTGCTTTGTAATGAGATAGTCATATGAGCTATGTAAGTTGTAATGAACTATTTTTATTCCTGGATATGCGATGTAATATGACCTTTGTTTCTTGATATTACATCTTAAACTGTGGGTGCTAGCTATTCGATCCAGGGACTAGCACTATAAACACAGGGTTCTGCACCTTATCGGGTGAGACCATGACACCTGCACCCCTCCCTCGATCACACTCTCTATTCTACTCCGGCCAGTACTCTTTCCAAATCCTTCTCGGAGAATCTTCAGTGGTTGGTAAGGGAGTGCAAGGAGATTCTTTAGGCGGAAGTGCATGGAGTCAACAAACAGAGATGGCGTAAAGGCAAGGCATCATTCCTTCCCGTGGCCGTGGTATCGTAGACGCCAAGACTGGCAAATAGGTTTATTGTATCTCTCTAATTGGGGTTTTGTTCTTCTGGGTTGTTTTGATCGATTTCTATTTCTCTAATTTGGGTTGTCTTCCTTCTGATTTTTGGTTTTTTGATAGCTCTCTCTATATATATATAATTGATTGGGGTTTTATCTTGTCTTATGCGGGGATTTTATTTGTAGATCATGCGAAACTAGATCGAGTGCAAGGATTCAAACGAATGGACTGGTCTCCATGATGACTAGGGGCTCAGATGCGTGTGTGGCTCTAAAATGAAGCCGCGTCTCTGCGTCGCATATGGCGGTGTGAACACCGGTCGCAAGTTCCTCGGGTGCCACTACAAAACTTAGAGGTGCAGTTGCGTTATATGGGTCGATGGTCTGCACAGCGAGAGGATGCAACAACTGTTGGAGAGCATGAGGAAGAAAGCTGAGGACGATGAGTACGAAATGGCCACTCGCGAATTCAATGCCAGAATTTCAGTAGTAAGGAATCAAACCAATGACACTATCCAGCGTGAAGTGTCCGAGATTGTGAACGAGTTGGCTCGCCTCACAGATTTGATGGACTCACTTAGGCCTAATTTAGAAGTAATTCATTAGGCTTGAGCTGTGTATAAGAACTGTTATTGGTGCAGTTTAATAAATATATTAGAATAGTTGTGTATAAGATTATATCTCTCTGATTGATGTGTTCTTCTTATTGATTCTTTAGTTTGTTGGCAATTGCGGCACACTCGTGCATTTTTTAAGATGATAGTTTTGTTTGCCGTGGATAGTTGTACCGTGGCAAAAAGATATTTTGCCTCGAAAAGTCAGTAGGTCCCACTTGTCATAGATTTCGAGCTTTCCTCGCGCGCGGCGAGCATGTTTGTGAAATCTCACTTATCCCGCCACTCGCTCGATCCCCAATCTTTTCCCAAACAACAACCCTAGATCCCCTACCACCATCACCGCCCTGCTCCACCGGTGCCCCTCCCTCCATCGGCGCCCCTCCCCAGGGACACCGCCCCCTTGGCACCCACCACATCGACACACGGGAGAGCCTCCCCAAGGACATCGCCCTTCCGCACCGCCCCATGTTATTTTTCATTATGTACTTCGATCATTAGAGAAGCACACAGATGGACAAGAGATGGATGTATTCATTTAGGCAGACAGTGGAATATGAACATGGTTTGGAATTTTTTTGGATTTCGTGTTCTCTCGGTCAACAAATGTAGGAAAAATCCGTTGTCATTGTTGTGATTGTGCAAATTTGAATTGGCATGACCATGCAACTATTGCTAACCACTTGGTTGATAAGGGTTTTCTGCCAGGATATATGCACTGGGTTTTTCATGTTGAGTCTGTTGATGGGAGTTCCAGTTTACCTGAATGTAGCACGGGTACTGAACCTTCTAGTCATCCTATGACTGATGACATGGATGATTTGCTTAGGGCTAGTACATGGCATTTTCTGCATTCCAATGGTTCTATAGATACTAATGCTCCTGATGATGCTATTATCGGTACCAAGTTGGCATATGAAGCTGCCCTAGATCTGTACCCAAGTTGCAAGAATTTCTCAAAGATGCATTTCATTGTTAGGCTCTTGAACATAAAAATCCGTGGGGAGCAGCCAATGGAATTTTTGATGAAATTCTCTAGTTATTAGGTGAAGCATTCCCTGATGGAAATCGAATACCCAATAACTATTATGAGTCCAGTAAGTTTGTGAAAGATGTAGGCATTAGGTATAACAACATAGATGCATGCATAAATGACTATGTTTTATATAGGAATGATCTTACAAACCATGACAGCTTCCCCACCTAGGGCACTTAAAGGTGGAAGGCCTTGAGGGAGGATGGAAAGAGGCCTCACAAATTTGTTGCTAAGGTTATCAGGCATTTTCCTTTGAAAAGAAGGTTGTAGAGGATTTTTATGTCTAAGAAGATGACAACTGATGCAACGTGGCATGCAAATGAGCAAATAGATGATGGTCTGCTCTGGCATCCTGCTGATGCTGAGAATTGGAAAAACTAGGATAGGTTGCATCCACTGATCAGAGATGATCCTCGTAACATCCGGTTGGGATTGGATACAGATGGATTCAACCCATTTGGTGCAGCCAACATGTCTCATAGCACTTGGCCTGTGATTCTTATTCCATACAACTTTCCACCATGGATATGCATGAAGCCTAGAAATTATATTCTGTCCCTATTGATCCCTAGTCTGAAATCTCCTAGAAATAATATAGATGTTTACCAGGATCTCTTAGTTGAAGAACTTGCAAAGCTATATGACACAGGTGTTAGAACATATGATTCAGCCACATGTGACTATTTCACCCTCCGTGCCACATTAGTAGGGACTATTTGTGATTACCCTGGTAATGCAATGGCATCTGGTAGCAAAACCAACAAGAATGTTCTTTGTGCTACTTGTTTCCTTGACACTGATAGATATAGATTAAAGCATGGGAAGAAGACTTTTTATAAGGGACATTGTAGGTTCCTACCTTTTGATCACCCGTATAGGACTGAGATAGATGATTTTTATACACATGCTGAGGACAGGGGACCTCCAACACCAGTTACTGGATATCACATTGATCAACATACCACTGGTTTGAACATAGTATTTGGAAAGTTAGAAGATCAGAAGCATGCAAAGGCAGCTGTAAAGCAAAAACGTGATACCACTGTCGAGGAAAACCCCTGCATGTGGCACAAGAGATCATGATTTTTCGAACTTAAGTACTGGAAGGACCTTCATGTACAAAATAATCTGGATATAATGCATATTGAGAAAAACGTCTTTGACAATGTTGCCAACACTCTGCTAGATGTGAAAAATAAAACAAAGGATATCCTTGCATCTAGGCTATATATGTAGATCCTCAACATGAAGGATACACTTCACGCAAAGGAGGTTAAAGATCCTTGAGACAATAAAGTGGTCAAAACTCATATTAGAGCAGTATGCTACAACTTAGACACAAACAAGAAAAGATGTTTCTGTCGAGTCTTGGGAAGTGTCTGTTTCCCAGATGGGTGTGCATCATGTTTAGCCTCCAAGGTGCAAGTAGAACAAAGGAAATTAGTTGGTATGAAGAGTCATGAATGCCATGTCATAATGAAACAGTTGCTTCCACTAGTCGTCAGGAAAATTCTTCCATACCATGTTTGTGTAGCTTTGGTTCGTATGAGCATCTTCTTATGACAGATGTACTCCAAAATAATTTGCATCGATGATATGGTGAAGTTGGAATTTGATATTGCTGAAACACTCTACCTTATGAATAAGGTTTTCCCACCCTCCTTTTTTCATGTCATGGTGCATTTGTGTGTACACCTGCCAAGGGAAGCTAGGCTCGCTGGTCATGTGCACTATCGAAGCATGTGGTCAGTTGAGAGGTGTGTTCATAACCTCTGCTTTGTCAATTGCATTCTTGTATGCTAGCTATGAAGTTTTTTCTAAATAACTGTAAATATTTATCCCATTTTGTAGATACTTGAAGAAGTTGAAACTGATGATGAGGACAAGGAGTCACCCAGAAGGATCTATGCTGAAGGTTATGTCCTCGATGAGAACCTTACCTTTTGCTCGTGGTACATGCATGGTTGTCTTACTGGGCATAACCGAAAGTCTTCATTATCACGAAAGTGATGATGAAGATGAAGATGCCACAATGCCATATCTCCGCAGAAGGGACCACAAGTTGGTTGGAAATGCTATCAAAGAACTGGATGACAATGTATGGATTCAGGCTCACCAATATGTTTGATTCAACTACGAACACATTTTGTCGTATAAAGAGTACGTGTGATATTTATATCATATTTTTCTATAGTAATAATTTATATAGGTTAATCATTGGCTGCTGACAGAACTGTGACCAGTAAAACCCGTCGACACAAAGATACATTTCACACGTGGCTGGCGGAACATGTGAGACATCGAGGTTTCCTGCAAGATACTACTATGTGGTCTAACTGTGATGTAAAATTTTGTTACTGTGCATAGGTCTCGAACATTCCACCCGAAGACGATGATGATGTACTTCGAGAACTAAGAGTCCTGGTTAATCAACCTTATAGAACGGTGAATATATATAGTTCTTTTTTGGTTAATGAATACAAATTTTGTACAAAGGCTTATGGACTATAGACGGCCACCATGAATTACGGTGTAGCTGTCTGTGGCAAGAAAGGAAACAAAGTGTTTGTTTACTATGGTATGATCACATATATGATTGAATTACGCCAACAAGGGTTCAGTCATGTTGTTCAGGTGTGATTGGGTTAGTACTGCCCTCAGAGGTTCCAAGACGGATGACTACGGCATCAAACTTGTGAACTTTAATCACCTGACACACACACATAAAAATACCTCACCGATAAGCCATTCATCCTTGCATGGCAAGCTAGACAAGTATACTACATCCCAGAGGATAATGATACATAAGAATGGCACATCGTGAGGTCTTTTCCGCTGCGGGGTGCATATAAGTTAGGAGGCCCTGGTGAGGATATGGAGGAGTGTGACATACCCACATCACGTCTTGGTATTGATTTTACTCAACCTGACATCCCTGGTGAGTCGTATCCACCTTATAGGATAGATATACCTGGGCAATTTCTGAATATGTCATTAAAAGATGCAATAGCATCATTAAGGTAAATGTCTTCAGCTTCAAAATAAATTTACAATATTCACTCTATATATTACTTACAATTTGTAATACGACATTACCTTTATTCGTAAATGCAACCACTGCAAGAAGAAGCAAGGGCTAATTGATGGAACATACTAACAAAATGGAGCTACCAACAATGGTAGGTACATGATCTGGTGTTGTGTATGAAGAACTTTCTTAGGTAGCAGTTGTGTGGTCGATTAATTTGTGTGTTTGTAGAACTTATAGCTAGATAT
The DNA here is from genome assembly GCA_023614405.1 of Avena insularis. Lineage (NCBI taxonomy): Eukaryota > Viridiplantae > Streptophyta > Magnoliopsida > Poales > Poaceae > Avena > Avena insularis. The sequence goes on from CM042694.1 coordinate 516,795,876, forward strand.
ATGTATTGTTATACTGTTATGTACTTGTGATGATATTTGGAAGCATCATGTGAGATTTATATTACGATTTTCTATGATTTCGGGTAAATTAGAGGAACCCTAAATATCAAAACCGCATGTTAAATTGTTGCGCCTACAAGCATCATTGGGGGCACAAAAAATTATGTCATGCATGGGTTACGTAGGAAGGCACCATATTGTGTCGTTGTCTCACATCTTCCACGACATGTTCGCAATGCCTCCCTACATGGGCCGCAGCGTAACCCCCTTGCTGCCGCGGAAGCGCTAGTTCAGCGGATTACGTTGTGTCGCGCCAAAAAATCCGCCGATGTTCGTGAATCCCCGATGCAATTATCCATGACAGGTTTTTTTGCCGCGCCAGTGCGAGCGTGGTGACTAAGGTTGCGCGTCGGCGTCTATAAGCGCCGGCTCCCGAGCTCCGTGTTGTACTGCGATGGTCATTAAGTTTGTAGATGCATGCAATGTTTTGTCCGCCATTTCTTCATACAAACTTCGATTGAGATATTTTTTGGCTCGTTGGACTCATATAGACAAGCTTGGATCAGTAATATGATATGATGGAAAAGTGTCACTTCTCCACACCTTATATGGCTAAGTCTGGTGCTTGTAATTCCTCTATATTGGATCCTCTTGGTTCCTCTTCCATCCTTTATCCATAATTATCCATAACACCTACACACATGTAAAATATAAGGAAAACGTGATAAAATCCTAATAAAACTACTAGTTGTGTAAACCCCATACGAAAATGAATGAGAACTAGTAATCATGCATAATAGGCATAGTTGTAGGTAAATATAGTAGTAGATGAGTGATAATATGAGTAATTTGTATACTTAAATTTGCATAATAATTGCACCCATAATATGGCTAAGCATTCAACTGCTATGGTGTTTTGTACTCACCAGTCAGGGTATACATGTGGATATCCTATCTGGATTACATAGTATAGCATAATACACTAGATAGTCCTACACATGCAATATTTGGAAATAGCTAACACTAGTAGAAAAAGGCTTATCCACAGGAGTCATATCAGTGGCGCACATCAAAAGGGTGCCCCACGGGTAGTTATCCGTGGCGCACGGGCAAAGTGGTGCGCCACTTATATGGGCATACCCGTGGCGGTCAGACAAACAGGTGCGCCACGCATGTGTGGGCCCAGTGTCGGGGATCACCCCCATCAATGGGTGGCATACCCGTGGCGCACGGAATTGGCGTGCACCACAGATAAAATAGGTATCAGTGGCGCACGCTTTTTCGGTGCGCAACGGATAGGTGTGGACCCAGGATTTGAAAAGTAAGCATAGTATTAGTGGCGCATGGAGTTGAGGTCCACCGCTGACCTGAAATACCCGTGGCACAACCAAAAGTGGTGCGCCACAGATAACTTTTTAAAATTCTGCCCCCCCCCCGATCGTCTTTTTAGGTTTGCAAAAAATAAGAGAAAATGATAAACACTTCAAAAATAAAATCCTTTCAGATATAGGTAGGTCATGTGATGTAGTTTCTAGGAAAATTAACAAATATGTATTTTGACATGTTTTACAAAAAAATGTCATGGCGCGGTAAAACAGCCATAACTTTTGCATACGAAATCAAAAAAATGTATAATATATCAAAACGCGAGCATGAAATTTTCTATGTGCTCGCAACGGTCGAAGACCGTTTACCAATTTTTTAGATTCTCAAAAATCAAAAAGGAAAAAAAGATATGGCAGAAACAAGATATTTTTTTGCCAATTTGTTTTGAGACAACTTATCTGTGGCGCACCCCATAGTGGTGCGCCACAGATAAGTTTGGCGGGATTTGAAATTCGAATTCTGACCCTAGATAACCTCCACTACTCCTTCTCCTCTTATCCTCCTATTCTTCTCCTTCCCTTCTCCTTCCCTCCTTCTCCTTCTCCCCTCCTTCTCCTCCTCTCCTCCTCTTCTCTTCTCCTTCCCTCCTTATCCTTCTTCTTCTCCTCTCCTTCCCTCCTTCTTCTTCTCCTCTCCTTTCCTCCTTCTTATTCTCCTCTCCTTCTCTCCTCTTCTTCTCCCCTTCTCTTCTCCTTCTCCTTCTCCTACACCTCTCCTCTTTCCGGACACTTCACCATCCTCAAGCTCCTCTCCAACCATTGCTAAAGTAATTCTTGAGCTTCTCTCCGACCACCGCCAACACCAGCAGCAAGGCGACACCGGTGGCGGTGGGAAATCCAGATCTAGGTTTTTTTAAATTTGAATTTTTTATCAGTGGCGCACCATACCCACATACGCCACGGATAAATTTGAGATATCCCGTCTTTTTTCAAATTTTGAAATCGATATCAGTGGAGCACGATATACCCATACGCCACATATAAGTGGCTTATCCGTGGCGCACGCCTAGGAGCGACATGGATAAAAATTATCAATGGCGCACGACCCGTGCGCCACTGACCTCTTTTTTGGTGCGCCACTGATAGCCCTTTTCCTACTAGTGTAAGTGCATGGGAAAATAGTAAGAGGTTTATGTAGTAAACTTGCCTTTCTGGAAGTTCTTGGATTCACTCTCTTCACAAACATAATGGTTACTTTCTAGAATGTCTACACGTTGCGCGAATATCGAATGAATACGCCAACCATGCAATTCATACAAAACAATACAACACAATGAAAGTTAAAAAAGCATGCTAAAAGGTTTTGCTTGTGTTGTAAAAAAATTCATTAGACATTTTATTTATTCACATATAAATTTAATAGTCCTAGGTGAAAGTATTTATTGTCATATGGTTGTTATTGCACATAGTACCTATAGTAGCACTATTCCATATGTATTTGTCTTTGGTGTACTTGTGTTGGAAAAGCTTATCTCTTAGTCCTATTGGACAAAGTAATTCATTACTAGACTATTGATGAGTGCATATTTGTATCATGTTTTACATTATTATTTTGCATTGTAGATGTAGGATCTTGGTATTTTACGGCGCTCGCGCGCATATTTTATGTCTGTTTTCACTAGGATTAGGACAGATGATGGATCCAATAGATACAATTCTTGGAGCAGTTGTACTGAGGAGAAAAGGAGTCAAAAACAACATAAATCGCTTATTTGGGAAATATTAATAATACCAGAAGCGAACAAAGGACACAGAGGGTTCAACGACCAACTATACGACCGGAATAAAATTTCCGGCCATATAGTTCCGGCCGTATAGTTAGCGTCGCCTCTGCCTCCTCAAATAGTTTCACCCCGTGCAACTGGATCAGAGAGACGACATACAGAACATCCAGAAATCTCCAAAACCTCACCTTCGGAAGGCATCTGGAGGGGGAACTCATCCGCCAGGGATTCATCTTCACCCTGCGCAGATCTGGGAGGCTAAGGCATCGATCTTCATCATCCACCGCTGCACCACCACCATATCCATCCATCTCATCTACGTCTTTTCTAGATCTTGTTATAATTCCCATACTCGTTGTGCATTTATACAAGTACTTTTTATCTATGATTGTTTCCATTACCATTGCTATGATGTTGATTGCATCCATGTTTGAGTAGATCTCTAGTTCTTGGGGAGATGGAGAAACCCTAGCATATGATTGAGATGAGATAGAGATTATTTATATTATAGATCATTATGTGTATGTGTTAATTGTCTTCATCTTGATGTTGGGAGTTGTGCACCTCCTTAATATTTGCCTCCTATGGGGACTCGATGAAGGGGATTACTTATTGGTAGAGGGAGGGATGATAGCACTTACTGTGACTATAAAGCTGTTGTAAATCCTTACATGCTAACTTGGGGAATCAAGGAGAACTCATTAAGCCATGTCCATGCCATGGTATAAATCCCTTAATAGCGGGATAATACGATTGATGTCATTTATTCGTCAGCTATGGTTATGAAGGATGATGTGAGCAGCGGTTCCTGCCTATTTCTCCATATATGGAGCTCCTCCCACATACATACACATTATGAGAATATTCATTATAATAATCTAGATTGCTTAGTCTAAGTTTCTAGTGGTGTATCCACCACTTCCCGAGAACGCCTTTTTCCCTATTGCAATTCCAAATTTCTATTATACACGCGATTCTTACTTTCAGTATTAAGTTTTGCTTTAATTTAAATTACCTTGTTCAACCAAAAACCCCAAAACAACTCTAATTTTCTTGCATCTTAAATTTATTTCTTAAGTACTTCGTTTAGTTGTAGTTAAAAGCATTTTAGTCTTTCGCCTACTGCTCCCTGTGTGATCGATATCTTTATTTCAAACTAGCTACAGACGACATGTGCACTTGCAGTCATCAAGTTATTTTCTAGCGTTGTTGCCAGGGAGCTTAGCGCTATAAGTCACTTTAATTTTAGTTATTTACTTTCGTTGTACTAATTTTTACTTGAGTTGCAGGACCGCAACAATGGACAACACTTAGCATTTAAACCAGCTTGAGGTAGTAAGGAAAATGGGTTCGCCCATGGATGCTTTTATAGCTGTCAATAAAAGCATAAATCCGAATGGAATCAAGATCCACCCTTTATTATTTGAACTATTGCACTCTAAGAAATTTGCATGAACCAATGAAGAGAGTACATATGGACACTTACAATTCTTTGAAGACGTTCTCAATTCCTTTATTTTCGACGACTATAATCTTGATATGGTTAAAACCCAGTTGTTTAGACAAACTCTCTCTAATAATGTTTGCGACTGGTACAGATCTTTTTGTGTAGAAGCACCGAGGACTTGGGAGGAATTGACAACCAAATTCCTATCAAAATATTATTCTAAAAGCAAAGCTCACAGGATGAGAGGTATTATTATCAATTTCAAAAATAATCCTTGTGAGGGCTTATATGAAGGATATCTAAGGTACAAAAGCTACCTAGATAATTGCCCCCATCATCGTTTTCCTGATTGGTTAATCACCCATAGTTTTTATGGAGGGCTAAATATTGAAAATAGGATGAATCTAGACACCGCTTCTAATGGCAGTTTTCAATCTTATACCTATGATGAAGCTTGGAATCTAATAATAAAAATGAGAAAAGCAATAGAAAATCTTAAAGATAAGGAAAACATTACGAATAGTTTTTATGAATATGCTTGCAGTAACGATTTCCTTGTAGATGAAAGGACATATGCAATGATTAAAACCCTCGGTATTGATTCTTACTCAGTAAAGAAAATTATTGAGAATTATGCAAGGAATTTGCAGGTACCTACAGAATGGGAACCCCGTAAACCCCTCGAAGAAAAGAAGCATGCAAGAGCGCTGATGGAAGAGTTCTCCTTGATACCTATTCAAGGGATCGTCGAGAAAAGGCAAAAAGAGGAAGAACAAATAAACAAGAGATCAAAGAAACCAGAAAGGAACCCCGAAGCTACCAATATAAATAATGTTATATTAAAGGATCTAATGGAAGAACGAATAGTGGACAATGAAGTGGTTATGCTAGACCTTGAAACCTCAGAATTCATTGAAGGTAAGGTTCGACGTAACGAAAATTCTAAACCAATGACCCCTATATATTGTGGAGAAACTTTCTTATATGGAATTTGTGAGCCAGTTTCCACTATAAATATTATGCCTTCATCACTTTATGAGGAACTCTGCTACAATTTAAATAATCAAGATGTGGAACCGGTAGACACTATTAAATTGTCTAATAGGACCAATATAAAACCGGAAGGAGTAATCAGAAATATCTATGTCTTTATTTGGTCACTCATGTACCCCCTTGATTTTCATATTGTTGATATGCCTCAAGATTCTTTTTGTCCTATTATTTTAGGCAGGACTTTTATTTCCATCACCAAAGCTCGAGACTATTTCACTGATGGAGAAGAGGAAATGACATTCAACTTTGCCAAACTAAAGAAGAGGCCATATGAAGTGGAAGATATCAAGGAAGAAAAATGATTGCCGAACTAACAGCAATTCACTTCAGTACTCCATAAGATGAATTAGAAAGGAGCCTGATCAATTGGGAGGAAGCACCAGATGATGAGGAGAAACAAGACATGGATGATTACCTTGATTCAATTTCGGAAGCACAAAATCCACATGACTATGAAGAACTGGTAAGAAAAGGAGATGAAGAGCATCCACCAATTGAATTGAAACAACTTCCAGATGATATGAGGTATGACTTTTTAGATAATGAAAATAAATGTCCTGTTATTATTAGCAAGAATCTATCAGAAAATGAAACAAATAAACTCCTTTCAGTTTTGGTTAAGCATCATGAAGCCTTTGGATATACACTAAGTGATATTACAGGAATAGATCCATCTATCATAAGACATAAGATTACCATGCTTGATGATGCTGAACCTATAGTAGATACACAAAGAAGGCTTAATCCTAAAATGAAGGAAGTAGTAAGAAAAGTGGTTATATGCTTACTAGATTCTAGCATAATATATCCTATTTCTAACAATAAATGGGTTAGCCCGGCTCATTGCATACCAAGACAAGGTGGTCTTGATGCTGCTATGAATGAGGATAGTGAGCTAGTTCCTATAAGGCCAGTTGTAGGATATCATATGTCCATTGATTTTAGGAAGCTAAACCGCGAGACACAAAAAAATCATAAACCTATACCATTCATGGATAAAATTTTAGAAAGACATAGTAATAATTCTTATTTTTGTTTTCTTGATGGTTATTCTGGATATTCTCAAATTGCCATACAACCAGAAGATCAAGAGAAAACAACTTTCACTTGCCCTTATGGCACATATGGTTATAGATTAATTCTGTTTGGCTTATGTAATGTAGTAGCAACTTTTCAAGAATGTGTTCTAAAGATCTTTGATGATTTTGTTGAGAAGACTATGGAAGTTCTAACAAAAGATTTTGTTATTTGTGGAACAACTTCCGATAATTTCCTCTACAATTTGACCAAAGACTTGCAGAGATGTAGGCAATCAAATTTGGTTTTGAATTGGGAACAATGCCGTTTCATGGAAAGAGAAGGTAAATTTTTCGGGCATAAAGTTTTGGAGAAGGGAATAGAAATAGATAAAACTAATATAAATGCTATAAAAATCTTCCAATACCTGAAGACATTAAAAACCTAAAAATGTTTCTGGGACATGTAGGTTTTTATAAGTGGTTTATAAAAGATTTTGCTAAGAGAGATATACCCCTCGCCAATCTTCTTGATAAACAAACTCCATTCTACTTAGATCATGACTGTATTGCATCTTCTGAGAACCTTAAGAATAAACTAGTTTCAACACCTATCATGCAATCTCCAAAATGGGATGAACCTTTCGAAATCATGTGTGATGCTAGTGACTATGCTTTAGGGGCTATGTTGGGACAGCAAGATGGAAAGAATTTGAATGTTATTTATTACGCTAGTAGACCTCTTAATAAGATTCAGAAACAATATGCTACTACAGAAAAAGAGTTTCTAGCTATAATTTTTTCTTGCAACAAATTTAGATCTTACATCATTAATTCTAAGGTAATAATTCATACGGATCACCAAGGTTTGCGTCACCTCCTTGTGAAAAAGGATGCTAAGCCTAGGTTGATTAGGTGGGTTTTATTACTACAAGAATACGATTTCCAAATAGTAGATAGGAGGGGTAAAGATAATCCGGTAGCAGATCATCTCTCTAGGATGGAGGGAATAACCAATAACCCCGTACCTATTAATGAATCATTTCCGGGAGAATATTTAGCAAACATTGAAATTGCTGATCTGTGGTATGCGGATTATGCTAATTATTTACCAATAAAATTTATACCTCCTAGTATGTCAAAAAATCAAAGGATGAAATTCTTTAATGATCTTAAATATTACTTTTGGGATGATCCGTATCTATATCATCATGGACCTGACGGAATGATTCGGAAGTGTGTTCCTAACCATGAAATGAATGCGATATTGAAAGCTTGTCATGATAGTCCGTATGGAGGGCATCATGCAGGTAAGAGAACTGCTGCAAAGGTACTTCAATCTAGATTCTATTGGCCCACCTTGCTCAAGGACGCACACATGTATGTGGAATACTGCGATGCTTGCCAAAGAAGAGGTAATAAAGGTAGGAGACAAGAAATGGCAATGAATTATAGTCTCATAATTGAACCCATTGATGTATGGGGAATGGATTACATGGGACCATTTATAGAGTCGAATGGTTATACTCATATTCTTGTTGCTATTGACTATGTAACTAAATGGGTTGAAGCTATTCTGAAAAATCATGCAGATATAGCCACCTTCGTGAAGATGATCAATGATGTCATATTCCCCAGGTTTGGAGTTCCTAGATTTTTAATCACTGACGGTGGTTCTCATTTTATGAAAGGAACTTTCAGGAAAATCCTTAGCAAATATGGAGTAACTCACCGCTTGCTTCACCATATCATCCCCAAACAAGTGGTCAAGTAGAACTCTCTAATAGAGAATTAAATACCATACTCGAGAAGACGGTGGAAAAAACAAGAAAAGATTGGTCATACAAATTAAATGACACTTTATGGGCATACCGTACTGCGTTTAAAAGTTTGACACCTTATAAGATGGTGTATGGTAAGGCATGCCATTTACCCTTAGAATTGGAACATAAGGCTTTTTGGGCAATCAAGAATCTAAATTATGATCTTAAAGCAGCAGGAGAAAAGCGTTTATTAGATATTCATGCTTTAGATGAGTTTAGAAGTGAAGCCTATGAGAATTCTAGGTTGTTTAAGGAAAAGTGAAAAGATGGCACGATAGAAAAATAGAGAATAAGACTTTTAAAAGTGGAGACAAAGTGTTGCTCTATAATTCTCGTCTTAAGTTATTTCCAGGAAAGCTCAGATCGAAGTGGTAAGGCCCATATATAGTTGAAGAAGCCTATTCATCAGGAGTAGTGAAGCTCCAACGAAAAACACCCTCTCTTGCATGGGTGGTAAATGGACAATGCTTGAAGCATTATCGAGTAAAATAAGATATAAGTGCAGTCACCATAGAAGTAATCACCCCAGAAGAAGTGATTAAGAAAAGGTATACAAGGAATGGCAACTGCAAGAATAACGGACTCAAGACGGAATGAGTAATACTACGGTCAAGCTATTGACCATAAAAGAGCACTTCATGGGAGGCAATCCATGCGAAATGAAGGTTTGAGTAAGTTTTTAAATTTTTAGTTAAAGTTTTATTTGAATATTGTGTTAAATAAGAAACATTTGATGCTCTAGCAAAGAAGAAGGAAGATTGATAAGGCCAAAATTGGTCAAAAATCTAAGCTGACATTTTCTGTCAAAACTTGACATTTCATTAAGTTTCAGATTAATAAAGAAACCTTGGAGAAGCAGAAAACTTTTGGTGGACACAGAAGGTTTAACAACCAACTATATGGTGGGAATAAAAATTCTGGCCGTATAGTTGCGGTCGTATAGTTGTTGCGACATCACCCCTTCCATCCACGAAAGATACTGAGAGTTTAACGACCAACTATATGACCGGAATTAAAAATTCCGCATGTATAGCTGCGGTCGTATAGATATCAACGCCTTTGACAAAATAATTTCCTGAGTACTGAGATTTTAATGAGCAACTATACGGCCGGAATTAAAACTTTCGCCCATATAGTTGTGGTCATATAGTTATCAACCCATCTCCAAAAAAAATTCAGAGTCCAGAGAGTTTAACAACCAACTATATGGCGGGAATAAAAATTCCCGCCCGTATAGTTCCGGTCGTATAGTTGGTTCCACCGTAGATGTAATCTATAGTCGGTTCATAACCATACGGCGGGAGCTATACGGCCGCGCCCGTATAGTTGCTCGTTACGAAAGGAGGGTAGGGTTTTTAACCTCTCCTTTTAAAGCTGATCGCCTCTAACCTATTTCATTAAGTTTTCATAGAGCTATGGCCTCCAGCCTTGAAAAATCCTCGCCATCCCTACAAGCCCCTCTGACAACATCCGTGCAACAAAGCCATGCAGCCCTTCCATGTCAACAAGATCTGGAAGAAGAAAGAAGAGAAGCCCGTGAAGAGGATCGAAGAAGTATAACCTAAAGGATCGTCATCATCATCCAGCCCAGAGATCAAGCCTCTCCCAAATTGGGAGGACATGTACATTCCCGCAAAGGATGGAGATGATGAGGCAAGCTGAGATGGGAAGGAACGAGGATGAGTACCTCCCTAATCCTTATCGTTACAACATAGGATCCTATTATAAACCTCCTCTTGGTCCATCACCTCTTAAACCTAAGAAGGTGCGGCAAGATGAGATTCATGATAATATCTATGAGTTAGAAAAGCTTCGAAGGCATGCATTGAAACAATTGGAGAAGGGATTGACTCCTACTGGATGATGAGCAAAGACCTTGAGAATAAGGTCGATGACATCGATGGTAGAGTTTGTTTGTTGATTAAAACTGTCTTTGAGTTGACAGATGAGAAGAAATTCCTCAAGAAGAAAATGTTGAAGCTCCAATATGACATGGCCGAGCTCATCATTCGCTTTGCAAGCATAGTTAAAGATGGCAACATAAAAGAAGAGGGTGACCCTCTTTCTACCCAGGAGGAGGAATAGGTACCAACAAGGAGTTAATTGATCCCGCCTGGCTTGATTCCAAGCTTGAGGAGATCTCTAAAGACCTTGTAATCTATCTTATAAGTTTTATTTTACCGTTTTTGCATTAGTTCAAACTAGAAATAAAGTTTGCATCATTAGAATTCCCTCCAGGAATAGTCGATCCCTTTAATGAAATTCCAATTTTATTATTATATATGGAGCAATATTGAGTTTGTGTTTGTTTTATTGGATATATGAATGGCTTGAGTATAATTTTACTTACACTTGATGATAGCAATAGGAGTCTTCCACACCATTTGTATTAATGGAACACATAAAGATAATTTGGTCAATATGTTGTAAGTCTACGGTTTGATTTACAAAGAAAAACTATCCATACAATAGAAGAAGAAGAAACCTTGAACAAAGGAAAATGAAATTAGAATAATGCTTCATATACATTTGGAATTTGATCAAGTCGAGGTAGAATCTTCAAGTTAGAATAATGCTTCATATACACTTGGAATTTGATAATTGAGATCGTTAAACTTTGATTCCTACATGAAGTGGAGTGTATGGCTAGCTCCTTTGCATAGCACTTAAACAAAAGTGTGAGCATATATACAAAAGAGAAGAAAAGAAAGAAGAAAAAGAGAGAGTGTGGAAAGAGCAAATAGGCATATATCACTATATTGTAGTATGACAAAGAGACACTTTGAGATTTTGAATCCCAAGTGAATATGTTAATCCTAAAACACTTGGGACTACCTTGCTAACTCATTCGGTTGAACCGGATACTTTTACATTATGTTGAGATTCGTCTTTTATGAACTATTGATCACTAAGGTGTGGAAGCCTGCTAAGACTATTCAGATGGTTCGAGTAAGGTACTATTCATGAACTTATTCCTATGTATCGTATATGATAAACACATGTTGCAACTATCTCATTTATTTAATTGACTCAGCTTCATGAATATGAGGATCACATCCATTAAGCTAAACTTGCTCGGGACGAGCAAGAGTCTAAGCTTTGGTAAGTTGATGAGTGCATATTTGCATCATGTTTTAAATTATTATTTTGCATTGTAGATGTAGGATCTTGGTATTTTACGGCGCTCGCGCACACATTTTATGTCAGTTTTCACCAGGATCAGGAAGATGATGGATCCAATGGATACAATTCTTGGAGCAGTTGTACTAAGGAGAAAATGAGTCATAAAACAACGTAAATCGCTTATTTGGAAAATATTAATAATACGAGAAGAAAGCCAGAAGTGAAAAAAGGAGAAAGAGGGTTCAATGACCAACTATACGACCAGAATAAAATTTCCGGACGTATAGTTGGCGCTGCCTCCGGCTCCTTAAATAGTTTCACCCCGTGCAACTGGATCGAAGAGATGATATACAGAACACCCAGAAATCACAAAAACCTCACCTCCAGAAGGCATCTGGAGGGGGACTCATCCGCTAGGGATCCATCTTCAACCTACGAAAATCCGGGAGGCTAAGGCATCGATCTTCATCATCCACCGCTGCACCACCACCATCTCCATCCATCTCATCTATGTCTTGTCTAGATCTTGTTGTAATTCTCATACTCGTTGTGGATTTATACAAGTACTATTCATCTATGATTGTTTCCATTACCATTGCTATGATGTTGATTGCCTCCATATCTGAGTAGATCTTAGTTCTTGGGGAGATAGAGAAACTCTAGCATATGATTGAGATGAGATAGAGATTATTATGTTATAGATCATTATGTGTATGTGTTAATTGTCTTCATCTTGATGTTGGGAGTTGTGCACCTCCTTAATATTTGCCTCCTATGGGGACTCGATGAAGGGAATTACTTGTTGGTAGATGGAAGGATGATAACACTTACTGTGACTATAAAGCTGTTGTCAATCCTTATGTGCTAACTTGGGGAATGAAGGAGAACTCATTAAGCCATGTCCATGCCACACGAGAAATCCCTTAATAGCGGGATAATATGATTGATGTTGTTTATTCGTCAGTTGTGGTTATGAAGGATGATGTGAGCAGCGGTTGCTGCCTATTTTTCCATATATGGAGCTCCTCCCACATACATACACATTATGAGAATATTCGTTATAATAATCTTGATTGCTTAGTGTAAGTTGCTAGCGGTGTATCCACCACTCCCCGAGAATGCTTTTTTCCCTATTGAAGTTCCAAAGTTCTATTACACACGTGATTCTTACTTTCAGTATTAAGTTTTTCTTTACTTTAAATTACCTTATTCAACCAAAAACCCAAAAACAACTCTACTTTTCTTTCATCTTAAAGTTATTTTTTAAGTACTTCGTTTAGTTGTAGTTAAAAGCATTTTAATCTTTCGCCTACTGCTCCCTGTGGGATTGATATCTTTATTTCGAAACTAGCTACAAACGATCTGTGCACTTGTAGTCATCAACTATTTACAAAAAAGGTTTAAATTTAACTACATTTTTAAATATAGTTATGTCCAGAATAGCATTTAAAATAGTATAATTCCATATTTAAATATCACTACTTTAAACACACATTAAAATTTTACCCTTTGGCCTATTGGACAAAGGACTAAAATATGAGTATTTTGCAAAAAGAATCGTTCCAAAATCATTTTTAGAATTAAAGATATGCCCAAATTACTTAAATAGCGATCCTATAATTTTTTTCAATTTAAAATGTTCAAATTTGAATTATAACACTAGGAGGAACGGACTCGCTGGTATCAAGGATTCCAAAAATGTATCATTTGCAAAATTCAGATTACAGAATTATTTTTATAATAAAAATGTTCAAACTTGGAGTTTAAGTTTTTTAAAATTTTAGATATTTGAAACTTCTAATTTTATTTCATTGTACTGTTGTACATATTTTCCTGACCAGTAGATAATTTTCTACGAATTTTACAAGTTTTAAACATTTTCTACCTATATAAAATAAAAAAAGGTGAATACTGATGCTCAGCGGCACGCGATTGATCCCTTAGGCTGTAGGGATGCTGATGGGATGCCTATGGGAACTAATGCAGTAGGCCACATGGCACAACCATATTGGTTGATACCGCTTCGCTCGCAGTTTCTAACCGGGGTGCTGATTGCCGATCGGATGGCAGGCAGAGAGAGGTTGAGGATCTCACCATGGGGAGGGCCTCGGGTGACGCCAGACCTGGGGAATATGGGGCAGACAACTCAGACGAGGTCGGAGACGTGGCGGTAGTGGTCCTCATAGACTGTGGAGGAGGCGACGAGATGGGGCAAGGATGATGAGGTTGAGGGTGGGGATGTCGTTCTCCTATGCTTCTTGGAATGGTGGGGTGATCATCCGGAGCGCTTCAGGTGGTGGTGGTCTTCGGGTTCTCACGCCAGAGTTCCTTCACTGCGGGAGAGGGAGGGTAAGGGAGGTGAGGGTGTGCACTAGAACATGGGGAGAAAGAGATGCTAGAAAGGAGCGGTGCAAACTCATGGAGTCAACGACAGGGATAGAGAAACGATGGCGACAGACGTGAGCTCTGGCGTGGAAGTCGAGCCGCCTGGTGGCGAAGCAGAGAAAGAGGAAAGGGGAAACCGTGAGGGCGGCGAGGGGATTTAAAGGAGGGATAAGCTCGGCCAGGGAGACTCGGGAGGAGTGGGGAAGATGGGGAGAGGCGACGGTGTGGTCCTGGTCATGCGCGGGTGGAGTTGTTGCGATTGGAGAAGAAGGGGTGGGTGTCGGGTGATGGCGAGTGAGGGAGTGGGAGTTGGGTCGGTGTTGGGCTCTCGACGTCGCGCACGTGGTAGACAGGAGGTGGATAGGGTAGAGAGAGGGCATGTCTGGGCTGGGTTGGGTTGGCTGGGAAAGTCTAGATCGGCCCAATTGGGCTAGCTGACTCTTTTTTCATTATTTTTTATTATTCTATTTTATTTATTTTAACTTCAAAGTAGCTCAAAAACAAGTTTAGAAATTCCAAAATTCCAAAAAAAATCTCAAAAGTTTGTATTTTATGTATTTAGCACACTTAAATTACAAAAGTAAGTTTTAGATAGAATTAATACTATAAATTAGGAACTAAAACCATTTTAGGGGTAAATCCCCATTAGAGTTTATGATTTGTCTAAAAGTCAACCAAATTCAAATAGGAAAATTTTATAAAACCAAAATCATTGCGTAGAATAGTATGAAAACTAATTTATATCAAATATTAAATTTTAAACATACTATTTTATAAATAGGGGCCTTGCAATAACATTTTGTGAAAGACCTATGGTACCAAAATAGTTTCAAACTCATTTAAGAAAAAGGTTTATTAATTTTTTGGAAAACAAATGTGTTTCAAAGAGGAATATGGCAAACCATTTTCTTAACTAAATAATCTTTTTATAGATCCCTTTTGTTAACAAATTGCCCTTTGGCTTGAGGAAAATCTTTGAAAATAGAATATAGGTTTTATGATTTTGTCCAAACAAGTCATTTTAAAGGACTGAAACTAAAAAGGTTTTGTTGGGTAGGAATGTTGTTTCAATGAATCCATTATGTATCATGACAGCTTATCATCATATCCCTCTCCTGTCGTTGTTGGAGAGGAGAAAGTTAGTGTGCAGTGGAGCACCTACAGAAAACTGTTGAAAATGTTGATAATGATGTTATTTTTGAAGATACACATGAGGAAAACATTGATGATTATGTTGTTCAGCACTCACCTACTGTTTTGCAGTAGCCACATGAGTCATAACAAAGGTCCACATCCTCGTTTAATTGAAGAGTGTAATCATGTTCACTATGCTTTAGGTTGTGCTAAATAAGTCAGAACGATATGCTACATACACTAAATTCGTTGAATCTATTGATCGCGAGAAGTGGATTTCTGCTATGCAAGAAGAGATGCAATATCTTGAGAAAAATGGCACATGGGATGTTGTGCACTTGACAAAACAAAAGAAGGCGGTCAAGTGCAAGTGGATCTTCAAGAGAAAGAAAGGTTTATCTTTTAAAGAGACTTCAAGTTAGAAGGCAAGGTTTCAGCCAGATTCTAGGTATTGATTAGAATGATGTGTTATCCCCATTTGTAAAGCATAGTTTCATTAATACATTCTTTAGTATTGTGGCTATGCATGATCTTGAGCTTGAGCAGTTAAATGTAAAGACTGTGTTTCTGCATGGAAAGCTTGAGTAGGAAATATACATGGACCAGCCAGAAGGATTCATAGTGCCTGGTAAAGGGGATTTTGTGTGCAAGTTAAAGAGTCACTTTATGGCTTAAAACAATCTCCAAGATAGTGGTATAAAAGGTTTGATTCATTTATGATCTCACATGGATTTGAGAGGTATCAATATGATAGTTGTATCTACATTAAATTTCTTGATGGATCACGTATATACTTGCTATTATATGTTGAGGATATGTTAATTGCTACTAAGAGCATGAAAAAATCACTACTTTGAAGGTAGACCTAAGTAGTGAGTTTGAGATGAAGGATCTTGGTGCTGCTAAGAAGATCTTAGGCATCGAGATTACCTGAGATAGAAAATCTAGTTTGTTATTTCTTAGTCATCAAAGTTATATTAAGAAAGTTCTTCATCGTTTCAATATGCATGGTGCTAAGTCTATTAGTACTCCTATTGCTCCTCACTTTAAGTTGTCAGTTTCTCAACGTCCTACTAATGATAAAGAGTTTGAGTACATGTCAAAGGTTTCATATTCTAGTGTTGTTGGTTCTTTGATGTATGCCATGGTTTGTTCTCGGCCTGATTTATCTTATGTTATGAGTTTGATAAGTAGATATATGGCTAATCCTAGTAAAGAACATTGGAAGGTTGATCAGTGGGTTTTCAGGTACCTTCATGGAACTTCTAGTGCTTGTTTAAAGTTTGGTAGGACCAGTGAGGGACTCATTGGCTATGTGAATTCAGATTTTGCTGCTGATTTGGATAAGAGAAGATCTCTCATCGGTTATGTGTTTAATTTTGGTGGTTGTGTTGTTAGCTGGAAGGCTACGTTGTAGGCTATTGTTGCCCAATGTACCACCGAAGCTGAATGCATCACTTTTGCTGAAGCTTGGAAAGAATCTGTTTGGTTGAAATGTTTGTTTGTTAAGGTTTGTGAGGATGATTATTTCATTACTTTGTTCTGTCGGAGTGACATATACCTTACAAAAGATGAGATGTTCCATGAAATAACGAATCATATTTATGTCAAGTACCATTTTGTTAGAGACATTGTTGCTCAAGGTAAACAAAAGGTATACAAGATCATCACTCATGATAATCTTGCTGATATAATGACTAAACCTGTTCCTGCTGCTAAGTTTGAGTTTTGCTCGGACTTAGTTGGTTTAACTGATTAGCCCAAGTGACTATTGGCGCCAAAAGTATTTTCTTTATTATTCAGGGAGAAGGGTTATGCTGATGCTACAAGAAGGAATCCCCCCCCCCTCCCCCCGTGCGCGGTACGGATCGTTGAAGACCTAGATTTTCACCGCTATATATACCTTTTGTAACCCGCCGACTAGAATAAATTGCATATGAGATAATCCCCGGCGTTTGTAAACACTCCTCATATAATCAAGTTTCGATGGCAGACGCCCGTGGTTTTTTCCTTTTTTTTGTTGGATAGTCTTTCCATGTTAAAATCATGTGTCCCCTGCGTGTTCTTATTTTCGTTCTTCCTTATTTGCTTGTCAAGTTTATAACAGACTGCATGAGTAGTAAGAAGAAATATATGGTATGTTGAGACACAGCCATCGCATAGGCCACCTGGCTAGTTAGAGAGAAAAATTATAAAATTACGAAGTAGAAAACCATTGTGATCATTTCAGGCTATTATTAATTTTGTGTGCCCATTGCTAAATAACCTGTACTCCTATTTGTAGTAGGGCAGAAACGAACTATGGCAACCTGAAGCATGGGTCGATGGCCCGCTAGAACTGTAGGGCATGGTTGCACTTGCACACATACCCAAACATACCATACCATATCTTATCTTCCTTAATGAGTAGTCCTAGCAGAACATTGAATATGAAACGGGTAGTTTAATTGTATAAGGTTGGCCGATCGGAATGCAGCAAGGTGAAGGACTAGTATACGGCAGGACCCCATGCCCAGGGAGAATGTTTCATGTGGGCTCAAAGGAATGGAAGTAGTACGTCTGTTTTTGTTTTGGCGAAAACGGTACTCCTACCATTCGACAGAGGTAAATTAACAAAGAGCTCACTTTTTATGCCAGGATGCAAGGCATGCAAGATGATATGAGGAGCTAGTGGCTTGAGTGTACCTACTGGTTTAGAAAAATGTCATGGTTCGTACAAATGAACACGATGGCCTAACATATGATAATAGTTTCGAAGAGAGAGGGAGAGCTAGAGACACCGAGAGAGAGATGTGCTTGTGATACATACATATTCTCTCGTTCCCCATTCTTCTCCTTTTCTCCTCCTGGCAGGCTCGCACTAGTGCTTTTCATGGCTGGAAGATTCTTGGTTTCGGCATGATGGCGAGATACGAAATCTCAGACTCTCGGAGCTAGCCTGCCTGCTACAAGAAAAGAACACAAAAGGAGATGGTGGAATAGATTTGTAGGCTGGCAAAAAAGAAGTCCACACATATGTTAATATATTAATGCACTCCTCGAAGACGACAATAAAAAAAATACATATTACATGTTCTTAAAGGCCCTGGTTTGATCACGAATCGATCACTATGTAAATGAACTAGCCATGAAAATAGTTAACCCTCTAAGCATTTGAGCTCCAAACAAAACTACTACGTACATGAACATCAATTTGATATTTGGACGCCAACCATGCAGTAAAAAAAGAAGCATCAGTGCAGATTCGCAATGACTGGCGGACATATAATGAACGTCAACCCCTTTCACAATAGTCAGAAATGAAGTTCAATTGCATGAAGGCAAATAGAAGCTGTATGTCACTAGTTCACCACTCCTTACTCAATCTGTGTACTCAGCTTGTTAGCCCCCCAAGTCGATCACCAGTTCACACCACAAACATGAACAAACACCAAGAAAAATTTAGAAGGAACAAGAAAAACCAAACGCAACCAAAGAGAGATCAAAGGCCATACTATGTAACACTAAATCACCACCACCGCTTATTAACTCCTTGTCCCTATCTCTACCATCTCCACATGCTGACAACCGCGCGTGCATGAGCCATGCATGCATGTACGGCGGCGCCACGCGCGCAGCTGGGCTAGCCTGGCACCAACCTACCAAGAACCACCGCCACCGCCGCCGTCATTGCTGCTGCCATTCCCGATCATGCTGTTATTCCAGAATCCCAGGGTCTCATGACCACCGCTGCCGCCGCCACCGCCTTGGTCCTTGCTATGCTGATGCTCAAACTGATCCCCGCCACCGCCGCTTGCACCACCCCCAGCAGCGCTCACGCCCGGCTTCAAGTCTTCGAAGGGGAAAAGCAACCTGCCTGCGGCGTTCTCCTGCGCCCCCTGCAACCCAGTGCCGTATCCCCCGGCGCCGCCACCTCCTCCCGTGTCCAGAGAGAACCCGAGCATGTTCTGAACCTGCTGCTGGTGTTGCTGCTGTTGCTGATGATGTTGCTGCTGGTGTTGCTGTTGCTGATGTGGCGGCGGCATGCGAAACTCGCCAAGCGCGAACCCTGCGGCAGCGTACTCTGGAGGCATCCCTAGCTGCACCTGCGGCATCGGGACATAGCAGCCTGTGCTCCTCAGCAGTTCCATCGCCGAGAACGCGCCCATGCTCCTTCCACCCGTGCCGTTGGCCGCCATGGCACCTCCTGGGTTGCAGACGTTGCTGCTCTCCAAGCTAGGGAACGCGGTGAACTCCGACGGGTGCAGGACGCGGCCGTGGTGGTGCGGGAACGCCAGGTTGAGGTCGTGCGCGCCCTCGTGCATCAGCTTCGGGTTCTTGGCCGCCAGACCCACGGGAACCGTACCGGACGCTGCCGCCGAGGTGGAGGCGGCAGCGGCCGCCGCGGACGAAACGACCGCGGAGGACGATCGCTTGTTCTTCCGTGAGCCGCCGCCGACCGGGACGTTCCGGAGGGAGCCTCCCTCGGTCCAGTAGCGGCGGCACGTCTTGCAGAAGTAGCGCGGCTGCTGGAGGCTGTAGTTGTTGTAGTAGCAGAACTTGGTGTTGGTGGAGTTGCACCTCGGGCAGTTGATTGCCTTCTCCTTCTGCGGCCGCGCCTTCCGCTCCGTGGATCCCGCCCCGGCAGCCGCGCCCGCTGCTGCAGCCGGCGGATTGGGATTGGGACCGGGAGCTCTCTGGGCTTCGGCACCAGATGGCGGTGGATTCTGGTTCGCATTAGGATTTTGGTTTCCAGCCATGATCATCTCCTCCATGGGCTTCACGAGCCCTAGCCCCTGGTGATGGACACATGTTAGTAGATTCGCACAAAGCCAAAATCAGCGAATGTTAATGTAGAAAGAGCGAAGAAACCAAGAATATGTTGTATGTATGGCACGATGGATGAGGTCGGGGGAGTGTGAGAGCCTGAGGTGTGAGGATTCTTATGGTGCAACAAAGAACCAAGCAAATGGATACAAAGTGAGAGATTAAAGGGAGGGGAAAAGGGGAATGGAAAAGGTGAAAAAAAAGCAAGGAAAAGATGAGAGAGAAACATACCACCACACAAAACACAACTTTGTATGTGGCCTTGTAGGGTTGTGCTTGTGGCTTTGGCAGTACTGCTGCTACATCATCCAAGACATGGCTAGTCTTTTGATGTAAGGTGCTGGGGGAGAAAGAGAGGGGGGAAAGCTAAGAGAAAAGAGAGATGAAAAGGATGAGAGGAAAGGATAAGAAAGAAAGGGAGGAAGAAAGGAAAAAAGAAACGGAAAGAGGTCGGTCCGAGCGCGTGTGTGCTCCTTTCGAGGATTAAAAGCGGATACAGGGGAGAATTAAAGGCCCCAAAGGCCCTGAGCACGAAGCCAACGGAGAAGACAACACAGAGACAAAGAGAGATGGCCATACATGCATAGATCTACACCAGGAACAAAAGGTTCGCCATGGCAGTTCCCAAGATCGTCATATCCCATCAAGGAAAGCGAGCGCAAAAATCAAGAGCACACCAAAGAAGAAAGAATCGACAAAGAACACAGCATCAAGATCTGCAAGAGCAGAACCCAACCAGGCAGGGCGTGGGGAGAGAGATCTTGCATGCGTACATACATGGCCCTAGATGCATGCCGATGTTGAAGCAGTTCCGTTTCGGGGAGTGTCATGTATGAAGATTATCTTACCTGGTGCCACTGGGCTGCATCCATGCAAGGATCGATCCCAATTTGCTGCTCCCCAACGAAAATCCTCGCCTGCTGCGCTATGAACAAGAGGAAAGGGATTGGAAACTGGGAGCGGAGCGAGAGGAGGACGAGGAGCAGGTGCTAGATGTCTCGAGCACACGGAAGAGAGAGAGAGAGGAAGGAATGTCTTGTGGATGACCGTAGTGGAATTGCTCCCCCTTCTCTCTCCTCCATATGTCATGAGATAGTGGGATTCTTTTTCTCAGTAGTATTTTTTATGTCTCAAGGGAGGAGGAAGAGGGAGGGAAATTGCTGCGCTAGCTTGGTATAGTATAGCTAGCTAGGTAGCATGTTTTTTGCCTTCCGGTGAGTGCTGCCGCTGCCTGGCCGCTGGTCGCCAAGATTTGTCCGCGTAGGCTTCCTTCCAAGTGTGTTTTGTGTTGTTGCGAGTTTTGGGCCGTTCGCAGGGGACTTTGGAAAGAAACTAGTCGGCGAAACTAGTCAACCCAAAGGGCAGCTCTGATCAGAGTGATGGTCCGTCCATGGGGCCACGCACGTGCCAGCAGCAACCAAACCCAGGGTGTTTCTAGTGTTTACCAGTGAGTATGAACAGCGTATATACTGATGAGCGGACAGAGCAGCTTCGAAGCCAGCAGCACTCTGGATTACAACTGCTTCGCGTGTTAAATACGACCAGATCATTAAGATCCATCGGAGCCCACTTCTATATTTGCTTCTTTGCCAAACGAAATACTCCCTCCGTACAGAAATAACTGACTTAAATTTATCTAAATTCGAATATATCTAGATATGTTTTATGCATAGATACATTCGAAATTAGACAAACTCAAGTCAGTTATTTCTGGATGGAAGGAGTAGAAAGAATACTTTGACAGGATCCCACTTGTATTTCTACATATCATCGTATTTTTTACTTGGGATCTACTATTTCTATGGGTGAACACATGAAGTGGTAATCAACGAATTGCGCATTTAAACTTTTTTTTAAACATCCTAAGTACTATAAACTCTATTCCAAAATATAACATGTTTTGGCAGGCTTACTGTGACATACTGAAATAAAGAAAAAAGATGAACTATATATCTAAAACAATATGTGGGTATTCTCTTTATAGTAGATCACGGTCGTTAGATTCATATAACCATAACTACACCCTCCAATCAGGTTTATAAGGCATGTACTTACTTAAGAAAACTTTGACCATCAATTTGGTCGCTACCCTAACGGATAACACACATTGTCCTCCCCCTAATTAGCCGGGACACACCCTCCAACATTACAGGCCTGGCCTCCAACGACACGGGTAGCGGAGACCCTCAATTGGCCCACCGTTTGATAATCCGCTCTTAGCCATCTGACTGGCATCGGATATTCCGTAGCATTGTCAGATATATCCGCCTTAATGTCCTACATTTAGGTTACTTGTTTAAGCATCAAACGTACCACCTAAAAGAACAATAAGCATGAAAATAACAAACTGCAACATAAGGTGATCACAATGAACCACATTCTCACAGTAGATCATCTAAATAGACTCTTAATAGCAACAACTACGGTCAGATTCATCCATATCTACCTAGATCTAGCACATTCTCACATATCTAAGCTACAAAATGAAGGGTTTGAGGTTTCAAATGGCCATCAGATGAGTTGGAGGATGTAGAAGATAGCTCAAGAAGAGGAAGAAACAGTCCCCTCCTCGCCAACTTTCTCGTTGATGAAGAATCTCATAAACGATGGATATCAATGGGGGAAATGTTGGATGGTTTAGCAAGTGAGAGTGAGAGGGGAAATATAGTAACTATATAGGGGAAGGTTTCATCGCGAGGTGAAAAAAATCTCCCTCCACATTTTTGATGCATCACAAGAGCTTCCACCATCTTCGTAGTTGCATGAGCTCATGCACCGCCTCCTCTCTACATGAAACTAGGGTTCCTATGGAGAAGCGACAAATTGCAAGGCATTTTGAGGTTCGCACATGCATGGACTAGTGCAGCCTATGGGCAACTAAACAACAAAATTTTGCACCCTAGGGCCTAGTAGGGCACTAGTACAGAGCGACACTATGGACACGGGTTAACACCCATCGTTAATGGAAAAAATGACATGTTGCTAGATAGAAGTCACTTATGTGAAGAGCTCTGTAGACACGGAAGCGATAACCGTCACCGATAGGACACACTTTTGGCATCGTACTTTCGCATTTCTCTTTTTCCCTATAGTCTAGTTCATCATTTACGGTGTTTCTTCTGCCACCCATTTACGGTGTTCCCTATAGCCCAGAATGTACAATTTGCTATGGTAGTAAAAATGTCACATGACACAAGCATCGAAGCAAAAGCAGATTTTATTCATTAATATCATAGACAAATGTCACTATTACATTTCCATCACAATATGACCAAATACATTTAGTCATGTGGACAACAATAATATCTCACTAGACTTATTCCAACATGCCATGCATGATACTATCTATGATACTACAGGGCTAACACCTGTTTCTGAGGGTTTTTATCGTACTCGAATCTCCGCTAGAATAAGGAGGTCATGCAACTAGTGATGGTGGTTCTGACTACCTTCCTTTGTGGAAGATTGTTTTTATGAAGTGTTATCGAAATAAGCTATTGTTTTAACAATATGATGTATTGCATCTAGGCAGTGTAAATGAATTAAGCAGTTGAATGATAACTTGGTACCTTCGAGAGCTTTGAAGTTTTGAGTTCTCATCATCCTTCTTCAACGAAATAGCAATCCAGTGTATTTATTCTATTTTACAAGCTAAAGTGTTCGGGTCTATACCAACCTCTTCATAATAAGTTCATTAGCAAGAATAGGCCAAAGAAGATGCTAAACTAATAAATATAGTTAGTGATATCAGAAAATTTATGTAGGTAGGATAGGAGTAGGAGACTAGAAGACGACTCTCCCTATTGCTTGTCCTCCGAGAATGATTTCGAGACACGAACTTATGTTCCTAGAAATATTTTCTTGGACAACAAATCCTTTTCTATGTAGGGAAACTAAGTTACTATTAAAAGCATAAAGAGGATAGGAAATTAGAGTTACAATAGAGTAATAAATAAGCTTCAGATATAAGCCTACTATACTTACAATAGAGTTGAAGGTATACGGTCTAGGTACTGAATATAATGCAATTAGAAACAAATCTTACATCCTAAACATACAATATGTGGTCTATTCATCATTGGTAGTTCCACAAATATATTAATTAAAAACAAGTGGTAAGTTAAGTAAGCTAAAACTAGTTGAATGCAGTGGATGTTTACTAAATTAAAATAGTGGCAAGTCAACTAGGCTTCATCGGTATATATACTGAAGAGGCTCATAGAGAGATCTAGCCGCTTGGAGGCGAGGCGTGGGAGGCAATGCTTGCCGCTAGGAGGACGTGGAAGAGGAGATGTACGACGTGCTGCACATAGAGGCGTGAGATGCAATTCCTACGGCAAGGAAGACATGAAGACGGCGATGTAGGTTGCGTCACACGGAGGAGATGCATTGGAGGCAATGCTTGCCAATAGGAATACCCAGAGAGGGCGATGGCGGCTGCTCGAAAGACTCGGAGACGGCGGTCCTGGCTGAGACGAGGAGACATAGCTCAACTACCACACAATTTCCAGATTAGGGAGAGTGTGGGAGGGAGTGAGGGTTAGGATTGACACTAACTAGAATTTATATATAGCACCAGCTACCATATAAGAAACGGAAAATGATCAAAAGGTTTCCTTTGTGTTTCCACCTTTGACCAACTAGACCCACCTAAGTATTATGGGGTTTTCTTTCATTTTTGGCAAGTTATGGGATTTTTCTTCCCGTCAAGGATATGGGAAAATAAAGCGATAAATAATACTATAAGTACTACTTCTTTTGCACCCCTTCTTCTGTGCATCCTCGTCCTTCGCACGACTTCTATTTTTCCTGGTTAGCATCTTGGTGGCTCGGTGTCCTTTGCCTGCATCGGTGCCTCCTCCTCATTACCCTCCACCTGTGGCACTTCATTCTCCTTGTTATTGTCCTACGCCTGCAGCGTACCTCCTACTTGTTTCCCTCGTCCTGCAATGGTGCATCTGCCTCATCATCGTCCTCCTCATCGTTGCACCCCTCATTATAGTTGCTCTCTGGCTTCTCCTTGGTCCATCCATGAATTCAATGAATTCTGGATCATCAGACCTAGAAGTTGTCGAGAGTTCATTCTCAGGTTCATCCACAGATCCATCGATGGGGTTGGGACTGTCGGACAACGATGGAGTTTAAGTCCTGGGATTCACAGCTCTGTGGCATCTTGGAAGAGAGATAACAGGCCGATCCATGCAGAGGCTATGGAGAATTTAGCTAGCAGAAAGCGAGATACATGCGATCTTTATAGGCAATAGTTGGAAAGATGCATAGGCGGCGATGTAAAATCCACTACATTTAGAAATATTTACAAACCCTTTCATTCACTTTACAAATGTGCATCCACAAAAATATAGTAGCCATAGAAGTCCTATTCGACGTTATTTAGGTGACCATTGGCGTTATATTTGGCAATGGTAACCTTATTTTGTCCATCACCATTGGTTATAACCCTTGTCAGGGACCATCTCTGGCAGTCACATTAGCCACTCAAAGTTGCATTCAATCATAGGTCGTATCACCATCATTTCTGATGGGTGTGTATCCTTAGGGTTAATGTGTACCAGTGGGTGTTGGGGTTCGCACACGCAAAAAATGCCCTACACAAATAACCAAGATCTAACCATGAAGCCACTAGAAAGAACATATCTAGATCTCATACCGACGTTTATGCGGAAGAGGACACCAGTCGATGTAGATGTTGAAGACAAAAGATTTGATCCCCACGGCTAGGTGTATCCCTTCCAACCGCGAGGAGAATGGCCACTCGATGCTAGGATTGATGACTGCAAGTGCAAAGATCAATTTTATCTAGTTGCGAAATAAGAATATCGAACCCACGGAGTGCTATTTGGTTAAGGTCTTTATGCCCCTCGTCACTATCTGTCAAAGGATACCCGTAAGTTGCCTTTGATCTCAAGTGAAGAGTGTTTAAAGAGTGTTGTATTTGTGTGCAAGAAAGTAATGAAAGCAAGTAGACAAAGTAAAAAGTGTGTTGGGATTGGTGTTGGAACTCAATAAGTCTTAAATATTCTCGAGGATGTAGGATACACCACTAGCATATGAAAATTACTTATAATTAGGATAACCTACATCTTTCATCATGATATGTGTGGAGTTCCATAATAAGATGTTCACAAGAAAGTATCGTGAGCCACTTCTACGAGTCATGTGTTGAGGTCATCTCTAAATAACCACTTCAATGTCTGCGAGCAATTCACATCTGCATACCACCACAATTAAGGGTTTCCCCATGGATATCGCTATGAGCTTAGTGAATCTCTCTTTTATCCCCCTTTGATCGTGTAGGTTATAAGCCAATGCTTGCAGTCATAAAGTAGCACCGGAGATACTCCCACACACGTGCAAACGGTAGTTCCCTCTCTTTAGTCTCGAAGGCAAATGTTATGTGGTCGACTTCATAATAGTACTGGGGTTTCTCCATCTCCCCAAGAACAAAGGGAACTACTAACACATTGATGCAATCAACAACATACTCATATTCATATGGATGGACTGAAAGTGCAAAGGTAAATCAATTGCGAACCCACGATTTTATTTGGAATTAAAACAAGATATAATGAATGAGAGAGGGGATGATGGTGTTGATGGACATGCAACAGTTGATGATGAGGGGATGATTTGTTGTCCTCGAATGATTTGTGCAACATCAAGCTTTTTCCCTTCTCCAAGTTCCTCCTCTAGATTCCTTCATGGAGTGGTGTTTTGTGGCTAGAGGTGTTTGTGAATGTCTTCGTGTGGTGAAATATTTGACGAGGCGAATGTCCTGGCAGGCAGTACAGGTGGATAGTACAGGTGAGCTCCACTCGTACCGCAGGTCGTTAAGCTTGCAGTAGCTTCTCCTCGCATCCTCTCTTCTCCCAAGCACGTGAAATATCATTTAGTGACATTTATCACTTAGAAATATCATATTATTATATAACATGATAGTCCCAATTGATATATTTGCAAAAGACTTAGTAATTTTGGATCATGTTGAAACAAGGGTAAAAGGTGCACGCGAGCACCGTAAAATACCAAAATTCTAACTCTACTTATGCAAAACATAAGATAAAAATGCTTCAAAAATGGACTCATCAACTTCCCAAGATAGACTCTTGCTCATCCCGAAGCAAGGTAGTGACTTGTGGAAAAGGTCATCATGTTCTTGAGGCATGAGTCGTTACAATAAATGAGGCAATTTAAGCATAATTACAATATCAGATATAGAACCGCATCATGAGTTGTATCATACTCTCACATATCACATGACTTGGAGGCTTCCACACCATTTGTATTAATAGTTTATGTGAAGTTTAGAGATTCAACAGATTATAAAATCATCAAGTTTATCTAGATGAGCACTTGATCGAGTAGGGAATAGTTTATAACATTGTTTGAGTACCTTTATCAACTTGCACTTTCTTTTTGATTTTTTGGTAGCATAATTTTCCTTTTGTTTTATCAACAAAATTTTATCATGTTAGTCCCCTTTATGACTCTTAGTGGTTTAAACCAATGATTATAACATGCTATCAAAATTTATTCTCATATCTTATCAATACTTTATTGGTGTTGAAGACCCTAAAATCATGAAAGTGGTACAAGTATCATCGCACTCATCGTAATTCATACATCTAATACAATAATCATAAAACGAAATCACTTCAAATATCATGAAGTCTCAAAACTCATTGGACATAAATATTTCCTTTGACCAAGGAAGTTGATCATGCAACTAATGCAAACTTAGGAATTAAAAACCTATCATACATGCAAGAAGGTAACATGCTAAAACTGAAAGATAGATTACAAGGTGTTAAAGATCTCTCCAAGCTTGGAATCACACCAGGTGGGATCAAATAATCCCTCGTGATTATTCGATACCGTGGTGTCCTCTATTTCAGAGCAGGATCCCTTGTGCTAGGGAGACTTGCATGAAGTGTATTGTTTGTTACCTCCAGGATCATGATGCAAATTATGTGCTGCTCGCTAATTGTTTCTAGCTGATCCACGCATGCTTTGTACATCTCAATAGTTTGCTTCGGTGTTTTGATGGCTCGAAGGCTAATGTCGAGGTTGGCTTCCAAACCTTTCATTATCTTAAGGTCCATCTGATCCAGATAATGATGCAACAGTTCAATATGCCTAGAAGATCCTGGAGATTTTACCTCAATCTTTTGATACGGCGATCAACGTTATCAAGAGAGGCTTGTATCTCCTTTCCTTGATGCTTCAACTTTTCCAAATAGGACCCCCTTCATCCTTGGGATTGAGCTATAAATCTTCAAAATCACCATCTTGACCTACCATAAAGCTAAACACCTTACGCCCATCCTTGAACATCTCCATCAGCTTAAATCCGTCTTCAGCTCCTAGTTGATCGCACTAGACTTGTTCCTCTATCTTCTCTTCAATGACTATCTCCTTGGCATCTTCCGAGATCACGTGCCTCGAGGCCCATCCTCGATAGTCTCCTTCAGCTTCAGCGATGTTTCAAGGGTTAGACATATAGCTGCAAGGTTCTTAGAGGATGAGAATAGCTTGGGCGATATCTATTGACAAGAAAGGAAGAAAGACCTTTGGGAAGGCTTATGAAGGGTTGGCAACAAGGAAAAACTCGTGCTAAAGGTAAAAGGGTCGGCCAAGAAAAGAATTCCAACAAAATAGGAAAGAAAAGGGAGAAAAAGGGAAGAGTCGAACGTGGTAATGACCAACGGTACAGTCTCCGCCCGTACTCAACATCCTTCCAAAAATGGACCCCTCTAACGTCGGTAAAATTCCTTTCCAAGTAATTGGTATAGACAGGAGTTCCCCGTAATGCCCGCCCATATTGGTAGTTACCGACCTTTTTGAGGTGGCAAAGTTTTTTTAACAAAAACAAAACAAGATGGAAATGATAGGAAAATTATAGAGGGAATAACGACCTAGTGTATGGCGAGAGCCGACCGCACGGTCCGGTCGTACCAATCCCAAAAATGAACCGTAAATATGTCTGAGTACAGACAGTTTAACGACCACCAGTATAGGCAGGTGCAGCCATACAACCCTCCCGTACCAGGGTCATAGAACTGGCAATGACCTCATAAAAATAGGGAGCTCAATAACAAAAACCAAAACAAAAACAGCAAAACGGTGATAGAAATCACAGAAGAGCAAGATTAAAATTATCTCACTTACCTGGTAAGTGTGAAGTTTGCTTTGGGGGTTACCTCCCTTAGACTTTTTCACTATTTTATTCTTTCGTTTGAATATGGTTGGTTGCAAGAAATTGCTAAAACCATTGCGAAGAGAAATAAAAAATTCTCTCGGGACAAACAGTGTCTGGGGGTATGCATATTGATGACACTCTTGCGATCTCAGATCTTCGATCATCATTGGTGTGTCAACATGTTCATCTTTTCTTTGCAAGATCTGCATGTAGAACTCTTGCAAAAGTAAAGTCTAATGGATCATCTTTGGCTTAACGTTAGTTCTTTCAAGAATTTCCTTTAAACTATTACAATCAGTATGCACTCTAACTTTCCAGTAAATTATATAAGATCTAAATTTATCATATGATAAAACAACGGCAAAGAGTTCTTTTTCTTCCACTAGGTAGTTATTTAGCACAATTTTAGAAATGACTAGCATGATGGATGATATTAAGTTCATCACCATCATGCTGACAAAGAATAGCTCCCACTGCTTCATGACTGGCTTCACAAAATAAATCAAAAGGATTTTTCCAGTTCGGTGGTTTAATAATAGGAGCATTAAGAAGGGCTTGTTTTAATAGGGTGAAAGCAGTAAGACAATTTTCATAAAAAATAAAAGTATCATTCTTTTTAAAAGGTTAGTCAGAGGTCTTGCAACCTTAGAGAAGTTCTCAATAAACCTTTTATAAAACCCTGCATGACCTAAGAAACTTCTTATACCTTTTACATCTCGAGGAGGTTGTAGCATCTCTATCACTTCTATTTTTTATTTATCAACTTCTATGTCCTTACGTGAAATCTTGTGACCAAGTACTATACCTCCTAGAACCATGAAGTGGCACTTCTCCTAATTCAAAACCAGGTTAGTGCCTTCACATCTCTACAAAACTTTATGAATATTATGAAGGAAATGGTTAAATGAAGTCCCATAGACCTAGAAGTCATCCCTGAATACTTCCATATTGTTTTCAACATAATCATCAAATATTACAGTCATGCATCTTTGAAAGGTAGAAGGTGCATTAAAAATACCAAAAAGGCATACGACGATAGGGATATAAACCTAAAGGACACGTGAATGTTGTTTTTAGTTGGTCATCTCGATGGATAGCTATTTGAGAAAAACCCAGAGTATCCATCTAAGTAACAAAAATAAGAGTGCATAGAAAGTCTCTCTAAAGTTTGATCTATAAATGGCAAAGGGTAGTGATCCTTTCGAGTTTCCTTATTAAGTTTTATAAAATCAATGCACATCCTATGACCAACAACTGTTCGAGTAGGAACCAACTCATTGTCTTCTTTCGGGACTACAGTGAACCCACCTTTCTTTGGAACAAAATGGACATGACTTGCCCAATCGCTTTCCTCCACATGAAAAATGATACATGCACCTAAGAGGCGGACTACCTCCTTTCTCACCTCTTGTTTCATTTGAGGTTTAAGTCTTCTTTGGAAATCTGCAACTTGTTGGGCTCCCTCTTCCATAAATATTTTATGAATGGCTATCGAGGGACTCATCCCTTTCAAGTCATCCATAGAATAACCAAGAGCCTTATGGTGCATCCTTAAAACTATCAATAGATTTTCCTCTTCCTTCTCTTCAAAATTAGAACTTACAATAACATGATATTTGTTAGTACTATCAAGAAGCATGTATTTAAATTATTTAGGAAGAGGTTTGAGTGTAGGAGGGGGAAGCTCCTCATCTCCTATTCTCGGGTTTCTCATAAACTTGATTCATTTCAGGATCAATTATAGAGACCGAGTTAAGATATTCATAAATTTCCATTTTCTCTATATCTTCGGGAAGATTGTCATTTTCAACCATGCTTCTTTCTCGCTTATCATTAGGAGTTTCATAATACACAGCGACAAGGCTAGTAATGTTACCTTCCTCTTCTTGGTTTTGTTAATGTTATTCAAAATCCTCATAAGTTGGCTTGTGTTGAAATTTAGAAAAATGGAAATTCATTTTATCTTCGCCAAACTTGAGAGACACCGTCTCCTTTTTGCAGTCAATATTTGCTCCTGCGTTGTTTAGAAAAGTCATTCCAAAAATAATTGGACAATAAATATCAGTAGGCATACCAACAAGTACAAAGTCAATAGGGTACTCGTAACATCCAACAGAAATTGGAACATCTCTAATTATCCCCATAGGAATTATGAGTGTTTTATCCGCTAGCATAATTTTCATATCAGTATCTTCTAATTTAGCTGGTTTGAGTTCATCCTGAATATCTAAGTAAAATTTATAAGGGATGACGTTAATAGCTCTTCCATTATCACAAAGGACATAATAAGAAGATTCACCAAAGGTGCAAGGAAGAATTGGTTTACCAACATTTTAAGCTCTTAACTTTCCTTCAACAAATTGAGAGGCTTCGGTGTCTAGTTCAACTATATAGAAGTGTCTATACATAGTCAATATATCTTGTTTAGTTACCTCTCACCCATCTCCTGAATGTTCCCTTGAACAATTGCTTCTATCTTTGCCTCTTCTTCTAGATCTTTGAGGATCATTGTTTTCTCTTCTAGATGTTCTTTGAGTTGTTGGGTTACCACTATGTTCTCTCACCATCCTTTGGAAAGGAAGTGGGTCAGCATATGGTGCCCTTTCTCTTGATGTCTCTACAGGTGCCACAATTTTCATTTCTACATCTTCAACTTTCTTAGGTGGTGGAGTATATTGAAGCCATTCTTTCTTTGATTCAATGTGAAGACTGAAGTATTTGCAAGATAATATCATCATCAAATTAAAGTTCATTATCAGTTTCCTTAACCTTACTAGATTACCTATAGGCATTGAGACAATCATATTCGACTTATATACCTCCTTCAGCGCCTAGATCGAATCCCCAAGTTTCTTTATTACGATGAATTCTTTCTAAAAGTTCCCAAGCTTTAGTTATAGTTGGTTCCATAAAGGAACTTCCATAATTTGAGTCAATTTCATGCTTTATTTCTTGATTAAGTCCCACAAAGAAAATGTGTAAAACATACCATTTGGGTAAATCATGGTGGGACATCTATTAAGAATAGATTTATACCTTTTAAAAGCTCTTACCAAACCTTATCCTAGATGATTCTTGAAGTTCGTGATCGTCCTTCTTACCTCAGTCGTCTTTACTTTGTAAAAAATCGAAATATAAATTCTCCTTTAAGCTTTTCCCAAGTGTCAATTTTCTCTGCAGGGCAAATTCTAAACCAAGCTAGAGCAGTGTTGCTTAGATATTGGCTAAACAATTTAAGTTTTATTTCATCATAATAATAGCCTTTCAATTTAAATGTCCAACATGACTCGGTAAAATGCATTAAATGAGCATATGGATCCTCATCAGGATCATCTCCTACAAAAGTTTTCTCATGAATAATAGCGATGAAATCATGATTAACCTCATATTCTTGTTCGCTTCCCCTCGGGAATTCCTTAACGAATCCTCTATTAAACTTCCCAAGGTATTTGGTTGCATCAAGTTGATTCATCAGCCCAAGTGCAGTCATGGTGTTCACCTGAAACTAGTAAACAAATTTGGTACAATTAATAGATTAGCAACTAGGAACAAAGACCAAAAGCGCTAGAAAATAGCTTGATGACTACAAGTGCATAGATCAATTGTAGCTAGTTTTGAAATAAGAGTATCGAACCCATAGAGAGATATTTTGTTAAGGTCCTTATGCCCCTCATCACTATGTACCAAAGGATACTCATAAGTTGACTTTGATCTCAAGTAAATAGTGTTTAAAGAGTGTTGTGTTTGTGTGCAAGAAAGTAATGAATGTAAATAGTGTTTAAAGAGTGTTGTGTTTCTGTTGGAACTCAATAAGGCTTAAATATTCTTGGGGATGTAGGATACACCACTAGCATGTGAGAGTTACTTATACTTACGATAACCTATATCTTTCGTCGTGATATGTGTGGAGAGAGATCAATAATAAGATGTTCACTAACAAGTCTCGTGAGCAAGCCACTTCTACGAGTAATGTGATAACGTCATCTCTAAATAACCATTGTGATGCATGTGAGCAAGTCACTTCTGCAGACCATCACAATTAAGGAGTTCCCCATGGATATCTTTATGAGTTTAGTGAATCTCTCTTTTATCCGCATTTGACCGTGTAGGTTATAAGCCAATGCTTACAGTCACAAAGTAGCACCAGACATACTCCCATACACATCCAAATGGGTAGCTCCCTCTCTTTAGTCCCGAAGGCAAATGTTATGTGGTTGACTTCACATACCATCAAGAGAGAGAGAGAGAGAGAAATAACACAATATCATAGATCAAGTAAAGATCAAATACCAAAGTTATATATCATCTTTATTTCATTTCATAATAGTGCTAGGGTTTCTCCATCTCCACAATAACAAAGTGAACTACTCACACGAGGAAGTCAACAGCATAACCATATTCATATGGATGGATTGAAAGTGCAAAGGTAAATCAAGTGCAAACCCACAATTGTATTTGGAATTACAACATGATCTAATGAATGGGAGAGGGGATGATACTATTGATGGAAATGCGGCGGTTGATGATGAGAGGGATGATCTGTTGTCCTCCGATGATCCATGGAGCATCAAGGATTTTCCCTTCTCCAAGTTCCTACTCCAGATCACTTCCCGGCATGGTGTTTCGTGGCTGGAGGTGTTTGTGAATCTCGGATCTCAGATATGTATTCGCGTGGTGAAAGGATTTGACGAGGAGGACGCCCCGGTAGGCAGTACGGGTGGAAAGTACGGGCGAGCTCCGCCCTTAATGCAGGTCGTTAAGCCTGCAATAACTTCTCCCCGCATCCTTGATGAGTGCATATTTGCATCATGTTTTACATTATTATTTTGCATTGTAGATGTAGGATCTTGGTATTTTACGGTGCTGGCACACACATTTTATGTCTGTTTTCACTGGGATCAGGAAAGATGATGGATCCAATGAATAAAATTCTTGGAGCAGTTGTACTAAGGAGAAAAGGATTAAAAAATAACGTAAATCTATTATTTGGGAAATATTAATAATACCAGAAGAAAACCAGAAGCGAACAAAGGAGACAGAGGGTTCAATGACCAACTATACGACCGGAATAAATTTTCTGGCCGTATAGTTCCGGCTGTATAGTTGGCACCACCTCCGCCTCCTAAAATAGTTTCACCCCGTGCAACTAGATCAGAGAGACGACATACAGAACACCCAGAAATCGCTGAAACCTCACCTCCGGAAGGCATCTGGAGGGGGAACTCATTCGCCGGGGATCCATCTTCAACCTTCATAGATCCAGGAGGCTAAGGCATCGATCTTCATCATCCACCGCTGCATCATCACCATCTCCATCCATCCCATCTACGTGTTGTCTAGATCTTGTTGTAATTCCCGTACTCGTTATGGATTTATACAAGTACTATTCATCTATGATTTTTTCCATTACCATTGCTATGATGTTGATTGCCTCCATGTCTGAGTAGATCTCTAGTTATTGGGGAGATGGAGAAACCCTAGCATATGATTGAGATGACATAGAGATTATTATGTTATACATCATTATGTGTATGTGTATGTGTTAATTGTCTTCATCTTGATGTTGGGAATTGTGCACCTCCTTAATATTTGCCTCCTATGGGGACTCGATGAAGGGGATTACTTGTTGGTAGACAGAGGGATATAACACTTACTGTGACTATAAAGCTGTTGTCAATCCTTACGTGCTAACTTGGGGAATCAAGGAGAACTCATTAAGCCATGTTCATGCCATGGGAGAAATCCCTTAATAGCGGGATAATACGATTGATGTCGTTTATTCGTCAGATGTGGTTATGAAGGATGATATGAGCAGCGGTTGCTGCCTATTTGTCCATATATGGAGCTCCTCCCACATACATACACATTATGAGAATATACGTTATAATAATATTGATTGCTTAGTCTAAATTTCAAGCGGTGTATCCACCACTCTCTGAGAATGCCTTTTTCCCTATTGCAGTTCTAAAGTTCTATTACACACGCGATTCTTACTTTTAGTATTAAGTTTTGGTTTAATTTAAATTACCTTGTTCAACCCAAAACCCAAAAACAACTCTACTTTTCTTGCATCTTAAAGTTATTTCTTAAGTACTTCGTTTAGTTGTAGTTAAAAGCATTTTAGTCTTTCGCCTACTGCTCCCTATGGGATCGATATCTTTATTTCAAAACTAGCTACAAACAATCTGTGCACTTGCAGTCATCAAGCTATTTTCTGGCGCCGTTGCCGGGGAGCTTAGCGCTATAAGTCACTTTACTTTTAGTTATTTACTTTCGTTGTCCTAATTTTTACTTGAGTTGCAGGACCGCAACTATGGACAACACTCATCATTTAAACCAGCTTGAGGCAGTAAGGAAAATGGGTTCGCCCATGGATGCTTTTATAGCTGTCAATAAAAGCAT
Source organism: Avena insularis (assembly GCA_023614405.1). NCBI lineage: Eukaryota > Viridiplantae > Streptophyta > Magnoliopsida > Poales > Poaceae > Avena > Avena insularis. The sequence continues at coordinate 516,831,391 of CM042694.1, forward strand.
AAATCCGGATGGAATCGAGATCCACCCTTTATTATTTGAACTATTGCACTCTAAGAAATTTGCAGGAACCAATGAAGAAAGTCCATATGGACACTTACAATTCTTTGAAGACATTCTTAGTTCCTTTATTTTTGACGACTGTAATCTTGACATGGTTAAAACACAGTTGTTTAGACAAAATCTCTCTAATAATGTTTGTGACTGGTACAGATCTTTTTGTGCAGAAGCACCGAGGACTTGGGAGGAATTGACAACCAAATTCCTATCAACATATTATTCAGAAAGCAAAGCTTACAGGATGAGAGGTATTATTATCAGTTTCAAAAATAATCCTGGTGAGGGCTTATATGAAAGATATCTAAGGTACAAAAGCTACCTAGATAATTGCCCCATCATCATTTACCCGATTGGTTAATCACCCATACTTTTTATGGAGGGATAAATATTGAAAATAGGATGAATCTAGACACTGCTTCTAATGGCAGTTTTCTATCTGATATCTATGATGAAGCTTGGAATCTAATAATAAAAATGAGAGAAGCAACAAAAAATCTTAAAATTAAGGAAAACATTACAAATAGTTTTTCTGAATATGCTTGCATTAACGATTTCCTTGTAGATGAAATGACAGATGCAATGATTAAAACCCTCGGTATTGATTCTTACTCAATAAAGAAAATTATTGAGAATTATGCAGGGCATTTGCTGGTACCTATAGAATGGGAACACCGTAAACCCCTCGAAGAAAAGAAGCGTGCAAGAGTGCTGATGGAAGAATTCTCCTCGATACATGTTCAAGGGATAGTCGAAAAATGGCAAAAAGAGGAAGAACAAATAAAGAAGAGATCAAAGAAACCAGAAAGGAATTCCGAAGCTACCAATATAAATAATATTATATTAAAGGATCTTATGGAAGCACGAATAGTGGATGATGAAGTGGTTATGCTAGACCTTGAAACCTCAGAATTCATCAAAGGTAAGGTTCGAGGTAACAAAACTTCTAAACCAATGACCCTTATATATTGTGGAGAAACTTTATTATATGGAATTTGTGAGCCAATTTCCACTATAAATATTATGCCTTCATCACTTTATGAGGAACTCTGCTACAATTTAAATAATCCAGATGTGGAACCGGTAGACACCACTATTAAATTGTCTAGTTGAACCAATATAAAACCGGAAGGAGTAATCAGAAATATCTATGTATTTATTGGGTCACTCATGTACCCCCTTGATTTTCATATTGTTGATATGCCTCGAGATTCTTTTTGTCCTATTCTTTTAGGCAGGCCTTTTATTTCCATCACCAAAGCTTGAGTTGATAATAAGAAGGAGACTATTTCACTGATGTTTGGAGAAGAGGAAATGGCATTCCACTTTGCCAAACTAAAGAAGAGGCCATATGAGTGGAAGATATCAAGGAAGAGAAAACGATTGCCGAGCTAGCGACAATTCATTTTAGTACTCCACAAGATGAATTAGAGAGGAGCCTGATTAATTGGGAGGAAGCACCAGATGATGAGGAGAAACAAGACATGGATGATTACCTTGATTCAATGTCAGAAGCACAAAATCCACATGACTATGAAGAACTGGTAAGAAAAGGAGATGAAGAGCCTCCACTAATTGAATTGAAACAATTTCCAGACGATATGAGGTATGAGTTTTTAGATAATAAAAATAAATGTCCTGTTATTATTAGCAAGAATCTATCAGAAAATGAAACAAATAAACTCATTTCAGTTTTGGTTAAGCATCATGAAGCCTTTGGATATACATTGAGTGATATTAAAGGAACAAATCCATCTATCGTAACACATAAGATTACCATGCTTGATGATGCTGAATTTGTAGTAGATACACAAAGAAGGCTTAATCCTAAAATGAAGGAAGTAGTAAGAAAAGAGGTTATACACTTACAAGATGCTAGCATAATATATCCTATTTCTGACAGTAAATGGGTTAGCCCGGCTCATTGCATACCAAGACAAGGTGGTCTTGATGCTGCTATGAATGAGGATGGTGAGCTAGTTCTTGTAAGGCCCATTGTAGGATACCGTATGTGCATTGATTTTAGGAAGCTAAACTGCGAGACACAGAAAAACTATAAACCTATACCATTCATGGATAAAATTTTAGAAAGACTTAGTAATAATTCTTATTTTTGTTTTCTTGATGGTTATTCTGGATAATCTCAAATTGCCATACAACCGGAAGATCAAGAGAAAACAACTATCACTTGTCCTTATGGCACATATTCTTATAGATTAATTCTGTTTGGCTTATGTAATGTAGCAACAACTTTTCAGGAATGTGTTCTAAAGATTTTTGATGATTTTGTTGAGAAGACTATGGAAGTTCTAACAAATGATTTTTTTCTTTGTGGAACAACTTTTGATAATTGCCTCTACAATCTGACCCAAGTCTTGCAGAGATGCAGGCAATCAAACTTGGTTTTGAATTGGGAACAATGCCGTTTCATGGAAAGAGAAGGTAAAGTTTTTGGGCATAAAGTTTCGGAGAAGGGAATAGAAATATATAAAACAAATATAAATGCTATAGAAAATCTTCCAATACCTCAGGACATTAAAAACCTAAAAATGTTTCTGGGACATGCAGGTTTTTATAAGCGGTTTATAAAAGATTTTACTAAGTTAGCTATGCCCCTCACCAATCTTATTGATAAAGAAACTCCATTCTACCCAGATCATGACTGCATTGCAGCTTTGGGGAACCTTAAGAATAAACTAGTTTCAGCACCTATCATGCAATCTCCAAAATGGGATGAACCTTTTGAAATCATGTGTGATGCTAGTGATTATGCTTTAGGGGCTGTGTTGGGACAACGAGATGGAAAGAATTTGAATGTTATTTATTATGCTAGTAGACCTCTTAATAAGATTCATAAACATTATGCTACTACAGAAAAAGAGTTTCTAGCTATAATTTTTGCTCGCAATAAATTTAGGTCTTACTTCATTAATTTTAAGGTAATAATTCATACGGATCACCAAGCTTTGCGTCACCTCCTTGTGAAAAAGGATGCTAAGCCCAGGTTGATTAGGTGGGTTTTATTACTACAAGAATATGATTTGCAAATAGTAGATAGGAGGGGTAAAGATAATCCGGTAGCAGACCATCTCTCTAGGATGGAGGGAATAACCAATAACCCCATACCTATTAATGAATCATTTCCAGGAGAATATTTAGAAAATTTTGAAATTGTTGATCCGTGGTATGCGGATTATGCTAATTATCTAGCAACAAAGTTTATACCTTCTGGTATGTCAAGAAATCAAAGGATGAAATTCTTTACTGATCCTAAATATTACTTTTGGGATGATCCGTATCTATATCGTCATGGACTTGACGGAATGATTCGGAAGTGTGTTTGTAACCATGAAATGAATGCGATACTGAAAGCTTGTCATGACAGTCCGTATGGAGGGTATCATGCATGTAAGAGAATTGTTTCAAAGGTACTTCAATCCAGATTCTATTAGCCCACCTTGCTCAAGGATGCACACAGGTATGTGGAATACTACGATGCTTGCCAAAGAAGAGGTAATATAGGTAGGAGGCAAGAAATGGCAATGAATTATAGTATCATAATTGAACCCTTTGATGTATAGGTAATGGATCACATGGGACCATTTATAGAGTCGAATGGTTATACTCATATTCTTGTTGCAGTTGACTATGTTACTAAATGGGAAGCTATTCCAACAAATCATGCGGATACAGCCACCTCAGTGAAGATGATCAAGGATGTCATATTCCCCAGGTTTGGAGTTCCTAGATTTTTAATTACTGATGGTGGTTCTCATTTTATGAAAGGAACTTTTAGGAAAATCCTCAGCAAATATGAAGTAACTCACCGCGTTGCTTCACCATATCATCCCCAAACAAGTGGTCAAGTGGAACTCTCTAATAGAGAATTGAAGACCATACTCGAGAAGACGGTGGACAAATCAAGAAAAGATTGGTCATACAAGTTAAATGACACTCTATGGGCATACCGTATTGCGTTTAAAAATCCAATGGGTATGACACCTTATAAGATGGTGTACTGTAAGGCATGCCATTTACCTTTAGAATTGGAACATAAAGCTTTTAGGGCAATCAAGAACCTAAATTATGATCTTAAAGCAACAGGGAGAAGCGTTTATTAGATATTCATGCTTTAGATGAGTTTAGAAGTGAAGCCTATGAGAATGCTAGGTTCTTTAAGGAAAAGTGAAAAGATGGCATGATAGAAAATAGAGAATGAGACTTTTAAAAGTGGAGATAAAGTGTTGCTCTATAATTCTCGTCTTAAGTTGTCTCTAGTAAAGCTCAGATCAAAGTGGGAAGGCCCATATATAGTTGAAGAAGCTTATTCATCAGGAGCAGTGAAGCTCCAAGGAAAAACACCCTCTCTTGCATGGGTGGTAAATGTACAACGCTTGAAGCATTATCGAGTAAAATAAAAAATAAGTGTAGTCACCATAGAAGTAATCACCCCAGAAGAAGTGATTAAACAAAGGTATATAAGGGACAGAAACTGCAAGAAGAACGGACTCGAGACAGAATGAGCAATACTACGATCAAGCTATTAACCCCAGAAGAGTTTGAGTAAGTTTTTAAATTTTCAGTTAAAGTTTTATTTGACTATTGTGTTAAAATAAGAAACATTTGATGCTCTAGCAAAGAAGAAGGAAGATTGATAAGGACAAAATTGGTCGAAAATCTAAGCTAACATTTTTCTGTCAAAACTTGATATTTCGTTAAGTTTCCTATTAATAAAGAATCCTTGGAGAAGCAGAAAATTTTTGGTGGACAAAGAAGGTTTAACGACCAACTATACAGCAGGAATAAAAATTCCGGGCATATAGTTGCGGTCGTATAGTTGTTGCGACATCACCCCTTCCATCCACAAAAGGTACCGAGAGTTTAACAACCAACTATATGGCCGGAATTAAAAATTTGCCTGTATAGCTGCGTCGTATAGATATCAACGCCTTTGACAAAATAATTTCCTGAGTACTGAGAGTTTAACAATCAACTGTACGACTGTAATTAAAAATTCCGCTCGTATAGTTGTGATCGTATAGTTATCAACCCATCTCCAAAAATATTTATGCAGAGTCTGCAGCCAGTCATCTGCATCTAAAGGTTCTTCTGACTTTCTAAACATAGGAGGATTGGTATTCTGGAAGTTCTTGAGCTTGGATCCATGGTGATCTTAGTTTCCATGGCCTTGATTATTGTGGGCCATCTGGGATATCTATTGCAGAGTGGCTAGGTTGGCTTGATATTCAGCTCTACCAGCTTCACGGTCAGAAACTAACATTTGCAAAATCTGCAGCATTGGGTTCTGAGATGAACTGCTTCCTCCAGGGTTACCGCGAGTCATCTGAAGATTGAGATCGATAATGAGACAAGAGGAAAATTTCTATGGTTTATGGGTTTGTTTCAAAAGCTTTAAACTTTGAGTATGAATCAGGTTTTGAAAACTAACAACTTCTTCTCATTCATTCATTCTAAGCACACAATACAAGCACACACCACAACTAAAAAACAAATGGTCTTAAGGACCATTCTCACAAGCTACGATATAGTGGGACCAGGTACAACTCACACCTACGATAGTGCTCAGGTGCGACTACTCATCATCTGGGTGTCGGGCTCCTCATCATCAATGAAGTCAGCATCATCCTCATCCGTGTTGTCCTCCATGGCAGCGTCCTCCAGGTAGTCATTGTCATCACTGAGGTATGAATGAACATCCCCACATATATCTTCACCTTCCTCCTCCTTCCCCTCCAGCTGGATCTAACGGTCGTGGATGGTCTGCTCTAGGGTGGCTATCTTCTGACGAAGACGGGCGATGATGTGATCCTTTTTGTCACGCTGGCGACGAAGAGACTTGCGCTCCCTGGCAAGCATGGCAAGGGTTTCCTTCCTTTCGACAGCTTCAGCATGGTTCTGGTTGGTGTAAGCTCGGGCATTGTCTAACTCCTTCTGAGTCTCGTGCAGCATGAAGGCCATATGGTCCACGTGATGCTTCAACTCTAGATGTGCCGGCATGGAAAAAGGCTGTCCTGTAGAGTCATGTCTTGCATAGTGAGCAAAACGGGTGTCGATGATCCGGTTGATGTTTTGTGCACACAGACTTGCAAGAGCTTCTTGCATTACCCTAGCTAATATGTCCAGCCAGTTGTTCTCCCTTATGCTGAACTAAATCTTATTGAAAAGAGGTGGCTCCATTTTTCCTCTCAGGTCGGCCACAATCAGCCACTATAGCTCCCCTCTAAATTGGTCGTTGAGCTGCGCTCCGAAGAACTCCGGGTGTGGGCGTCCAAGATACTTCGAAAGCTGTTCCAGATCCCTCTCAAAGATAAGATACCCTCCATTGCCCAACTGGTAAAACTTGCTATATTTAACCTCCATCTACAAGCAATTAAGATGAGTAAGTTAGTGAGGTGATCAAGTATGCCAAATTTTATGTAGAATTGTAAGTGTTTTGAGGAACAAGTGATCTCTTTTTGAAAGAATCTCAAGGATAAGAATGAGAATAGTTTTTTGTAAATACTCACTTTCTTTGTTTTGAAACTAGGTTTTTCAGGCGTCCATTCTAAGTAGGGTCTCCTATGGTCAGGATGGCCCAGATACTAACTTGTCAACATCCGGATTTTTAAGTCCAGATGCCTGTTATGCCATACATCGCAATCCCAGGATTACCATTTTTGCGAGACATAACAGAAGTGGTACCACAGTACATCATCCATTACAAACCATATTAAAGGTCTTACAAATAAATGGTCTCATGATCCAGTCTTAATACAATCAAAGCAGTGGAAAGTAAATGTAGTAGGCTCCATCTTCAGGGTCACAGGCAATGTTGATGATGGGAGATGATCCTAGTTGTCATAGATCTTCTGATGTCCATCCTCCGGGTAATCCTTCTCATAGTCTAGCCATGGGAATAGCCAGGGACAACGCCATGAGTACTCTTTAAGTACTCGCAAACTATCACTAGTATAAGTAAAAGTAAAGCTATTAGGAATCATAAGCTCTAGGTTTGTTTGCAAAAAGCCAGGTTTATTCCATAAAGCTTCAAGAATAAAGACCTAATTTAGTTCTCTACATCACTTAAGTGGGAACTTAGTTTTCATGTCCACAACTCTGTTGTGGTCAAGAAAAGGTCATCCTTCAAGTCACAATTCATTTTGAAAACAATTGACAACAGAACAGTATGGCCACTCCAACTGTCCATAACCGCGGACACGGCTATTCGAATAGTTTGACACTCTGCAGAGATTGTACACTTTCACCACAAAATTCGATATATCTGTCAGAGATAACTCTGAATCATCATACTTAGTATACGGATAATCAATCCTAACCTTTCAATTACACACCCTAGTATAGGCACCTCCCCTATGAGTTTGGCCTCCCAGCCATGGCCATCTGCCATCCTGGGCACTTCATAGGTGGACATTCATCACGAGGAAGCCTCAGCTCAACCTCTTCCACAAGGGAACCCATACTAAGACATATAAACTTCCATTCAAGCCCTACCCAACTCAGGTATTGTGGTTGTATGGTAAAATTGGAATGGTATCGCATCCGAACCCAACCATCAGTTTTTGTCAAAGTCAAGGCTCCTGCCTCAACCAGTTTCATCATCAATCCATTGTGTTTCATAACACATGTCAAAACATTTCAATAGAATGAATCATCATTCCAAGGTTTTCATAATCATTTTCACCAAGTATTCCCATCCAAAGTGATCAAGTTTTAGCTTAGCACTAGCCACTAGTGTTGAGGGTATCACTATTGAGGGGTTCTAACCAAGTATAAGTATCCAAGGCTAATCCTATGATATTGATAGGATCCAATCTAGTTTCCACTAATCACAATTTATTAACTAGGCAAGAACCGTAGTAAAGGGGAAGGTAAAGTTGGAGTAAAACTGGGAATTCGTAAAATTGTGTAACCAAGCATGCCTAGTGCATCTGGTATAAGGGGTTTGCGAAAGTAGCATGCATAGTTCTAGCTTGCACTAATAGCTTGCATAGTGGGCTTGCCTTGTTGGTTACAGTCGTTGAAATTTTCTTCTTCTTCCTTGAAGTACTCCTCCTTGTCGTAGCCCGGTTCAGTACTAGCGTCTATAAATACGTACAATGTACACAATCACCAAACAACACTTCACTACTTCTATTTATCACACAAGGGCTCATACTAGATGATCTAGCATCTTCTCAATCATCATATGGAATATTAAAATTTTCTTAATCTTCTTATTTTAGAAAAGTAATTTCTACTCATTTTAAATCCTTAAGATTTAATATTCTCCAATTAAAATAGTGGATCATGTTGACACATGTCATCACCATCTATTCCAATACTTGGGAATGTGATTTAAAATGGTGATCATATATTACAAGATTTAATATTACTATTTAATAATATTAAAATGACTAGAAATGCCTATATAGCACTCTTTTAATACTAAGAAATGTTTCATATTTGTAAAACCAAATCATTTTACATATTCAGGTAGAGAATGGAAAATGTGATTTTTGAGAGGTGGAATCATCTCAAAAACATATATAGTTTATTTTAGAAAAATGTTTGAAGTGTCAAAAGTCTCTATCTTGTTATTTTTGGTATAGGTGATCTATAATTCTAAATGGTTTGAATCCAACGGGAGTAATTAGATAATTTCAATACCTTTCCAACAAAATTGGAATCATGCATTTTGGTTTAGTGAATCTCTTTGAATTGAATTTTGAATCTACTGACAGAATCTGGTTTTAGCTAAAATGGTAAAATCCTATTTGAATCCCTGGGCTCTGCGCGGGAAAAGAATTGGGCCACCCCAGCTGCACAACGCGGGCGCAGCGAGCTGCTGACTGAACAGTCCCACACGTCAGTGACTCATCTAAACTGAAATGGTATCTTTCAATCTCAGCCCTACGATTAGACTAGGATCTATGGCTGTGGTTCGTCCTCTCCGTCGAACTGCTCCGGCGAGACTCGAACCCTAACACGGCGGTGGGGGTCACTGGGGACTTACCGGGGCTCCAGGTAGGGTCGGCGATGGGGAAAATGGGGTTGTCAACGATGGTGGTTCGATTGGCGGTCACGGCAGCTCCTGGGGTGGCTGCAATCAACGGCTTCCTTCCTCGACTACAGCAGCGGCCTCCGGCCAAATTCCAGCATCGCGGTGCTCTCCTTCCTCCGAGGAAGGTTCGGTGAGGTTCCTGGGTGAGTGGGGAGTGGAATGGTGTGGAGAATGAGGTCTGGGGTGGCCTCTATTTATACCCCAAGTGTGGACGCAGGGCGGCATGGTCTGGCTTCTCCGGCGATGTTGCTACATGTCTCGCTAAGCATGGAGGAGGGCATGGGTCGGTGCGAGGGACTATGGCGATCGTCACGCGAGTGATGGCACGGCAAGGAGCGGTCTCTGTTGGTCAAGCGATGTCGGCGTTCTGTTGAGGTACACGAGTGTTTTTCACTTGGTACGGTGGTCATGGGGGACACGGCGGTGAACGATCATGTCTAGGAGGTCACTGGTGCCACGGCAACGGTGGGTACGAGCGGAGAGAGCGAGGTGCGACGTGTGCGTGTGAGGTAGTTGTGGCGCTCCGTCGTGCTCTCGGCATGGCAAAGGCTTAAATGGGCGCGTGATTTCCAACGTCTCCACTTCTCACCTTGGGTCAAGGGGTGGACAAGGGTTGGCGGTGAGGTCATGGCTAGCTGCTTTGTGTCGTGGGAGTGGGCGGTGCAGCGTGCAGCGAGTCGTTCATGCTTGACCGGCATGGCCGGCTCGGTACAAGCATGGCACTGGTCAATGTGGCTAGTGATGCCTCTCCTTTGCACGGCCAAGTACCATGCATGATCATGGACAATTGAATGGGTTGACTGCAGTACAAGAGATGAGCAATTGATAGCTCAAAACAGTGTATAGTGGTTGAAGTTGTATTGTGCCTGCCAGGTGCTCTATCAAATGGCCGCATGAAATTTACTTTCAAATTTTTGAATGATTTTTGGTGAGTGATCTTGTTACTTGCTTAGTAGTCTATGGTTGCTGGGAATGGTCAAGGGGAATTGGTTTGAATGGTTTTTGAAAAGTGATGATCTAGGCATATGAACTTGATTCAATTTTGAAATGTGTCTTAAATAGAGTTGAAAATAGTTTCTGTCATTTTGTAAAGTTTGCTTGGATTCACTTTTACTTGGTCTAGTAAGGGGTGAAAAGAATTGGAATTGTTTCTGTTAGAAATCTTTTACTAGGGACACCCAAAGTGGTCTAGTGGATAAGTTTGGCCAAAATGACCATAGGTTCATATGTCTTATATTTGATTTTTCTTTTATTTGATTTTGCTTGGAAGTGATCTAGATGATTTAATATTCATTTTTAAACTAAGCCTTATCATTTGTAGCAATCAATCATGGCAATTTCAAGCATTCATACACTAATGCAAATCACACATGCACTCATATTAAGTTTAATAATAAAAGTTTTTGTTAACCCTAAACTTGGATGATTAGAGCTTGATAAGCTTGATTAATATTTTTGGGGTGTTACAAACCTTCCCCCTTTAAACAGAATCTCGTCCCGAGATTTAGGAAAAACTAGGAACTAAAGAGATTGGGAAACTTAGTCCTAATATAATCTTCTCGCTCCCAGGTGGCTTCTTCTTCGGTATGATTACTCCATTGGTCCGGGTGGTTCTGACTGCATCTTCCAAAATACGGATGGGCACTTCACGATAAGTTAGATCCTTGTTGATATCTATGGCTCGGCGATCGATGTTTTTGAAGACTTTGGTCTTTTCTAGAACTTCTAGGCATTTGCGAAGTAACGAGATATGGAACACATTATGCTCGGCTGACATATCCTCAGACAGTTCCAGTTGATAGGATACTTCTCCTTGGTGATTCAAAATCTTGAAGGGTCCAATATATCTAGGGGCTAGCTTTCCTTTCAGACGAAAACGCTGCATTCCCTTCAAGGGGGATACTTTGAGATAAACAAAATCTCCGACATTGAAGGTCAAGTCTCGACGTCTTTTATCTGCATAACTCTTCTATATGGATTGAGCGGTCTTGAGGTGCTCATGGACTTTGTGAACCTTATCTTTGGCTTCTCATAGAATGTCTGGTCCGAAGATCTGACTCTCTCCTAATTGCGACCAATTCAACAGGGTACGACACTTTCTTCCATACAGAAACTCAAATGGGGCCATTTGCAAACTGGCTTGATAACTATTGTTGTATGAGAATTCCACGAAAGGCAGACAATCTTCCCATTTAGATCCATATTCTAACACACAAGCTCTCAACATATCTTCTAAGATCTGATTGACTCTTTCAGTTTGTCTGTTGGTTTGCGGGTGATAAGCTATGGTGAAATCAGTTTGGTTCCTAATCCTTCTTGGACCTTCTACCAAAATCTTGAGGTAAACTGGGTTCCTCGATCCGACACTATGGTCTTGGGGTTTCCATGAAAACTGACTATCCTAGTGATATACAACTCTACTAGCTTCGAACTTTGGTAGGTTATCTTGACGGGTATGAAATGGGCTACCTTAGACAATCTATCTACTATGACCCAAATAGAGTCATTTTGTTGGGTCCGTAGCATAGAAAACAAAAAATTTCCTATGATGTGAACTACACGCCAAGATCTATCTACTAGGTACAAAGCAACGGGTGGACATACATCCAACGAGAACTTATCCTCGTAGACAACGAGCTTTGTTAACGAGTAGGAACTCGTGGTTGATGTAGTCGTACACTTGCCGATCTCAAGATCGTGAGGAAGTCCGAGCGCCGCAACTCAGCAGTGCATCCGCACTCGCACACACATTCAAGCCACCGGACAACCTCCACCTCCTCGCTCCAGCGATCCAGCGGAAGCAGCAACTCCTTCCAGACAAAATGCCACCGGGAACATGTATCTCGCTAATCCGAGACCATGGGGGAATAATTCTAGAGGGGGAGAGAGATCCTTCACAAGGAGGTGTGTGGATGAAGGAGGGAATGGGTGGCCTTTTATAGGAGGAGGGGGTGCCCCCTCTCTCCATGGCCAGCGCATGGGGGGGTGACCCCTCACCTCCCCCATTCATGTGGTGGTAACCCCTCCACATTAAAATGCCTCTTCACATTCCCTTTTAAAGTCTGCACTTTAAATGCATTAAATTTATCCAAATTTAATGCTCTCTCATTTAATAAAACTCATTTTATTAAATTTATTCAGAATTTTGTTAATTAGTTTAATTAACAAACATTCACATATAGACCCTTGCAATATTTCAATATCACATACAGAACCACCTTCTACAATTTCACCCAAAACAATTTCCGGTTTCTATTGAAACAATTCCTGGGCTTTGCAATTCTTTCGTCTGAAACATATGTGCTCCAAAATGGTGTCCGGTAACTCTTAAGTGTGCCACCCTACGGTTCGCTAATAATGCAGACATGATGGAGACCCTTCTCCGATCAATAATCAGCAAGGACACAGAGATCCATACTGACTCCTACACATTCAACGATGACTTCTGTGATCGTGAGAACCTTTAATGCTTGTAACTAAATCCCTTTGTCTCTTGATATATTACATGTCCGAGATTCGATCATCCGTATCTCCATACCTAGTTTGATCTCGTTACCGACATGCACTCTTTTCTCGTTCCCGTGATATAACATTCTAGTGATCACATCACTTGCTTGCAAGCTATCCTAATGTGATATCACCGAGAGGGCCTAGAGTATATCTATCCGTTATGTGGATTAACAAATTCCACTCTTGATCCATGAGCCTCAACATAACACCCTCGTAGTACTGAATCCATCTTTATAGTCACCCTGTTACGGTGTGACGTTTGATGTTATCAAGATACTCTTCCCGTGTCAGCAAATTAACATGATCTCATGGTCTAAGGATAAAGATTACTTCGTATGATGTTATAGCAATATAAACATAATGACTTGATCGTAATGCTATACTTCGGATGAATGTTCATCACATCATTCCACCAATGGTGTGACCTTGTTATTAACAACATCCAGTGTCCATGATTAAGAAACCTTGATCATCTTGTTAATCAACAAGCTAGTCTATAAGAGAGGCATGACTAGGAACCCTTTTTGTTTATTAAACACACATGTATTTGTCATGGTGGTGTCACGGCAGATGTCATGGATAGGCTAAAGTTGGGGCCGAATGGACGTTGGAGGAATCCGGGGAGGGATGATGAAGTGAAGACCTCATACGGAAGAACTCAGAGAGACACGATATACACAGGCTCGAGGCTCTCCTAGTGAGATAACACCTCTACTCCTGCATCTAATCTCATATATCTTGCCATGCTTGTGGCTACAATGGTGCTCCTTGAGCTGTACTCTTATGCCTCTCATGGAGAGAGTAGAGGAAGAAGAAACCATGCTCCTAGTGAGCAGAGGGAGAGGAGCCCTCCAGGGGGCCTCTCGTGTAACGTTACCCCTGGTGCTCCTTATAAAGGGGAGCCTAGGGGACAAGGTATGTCATCTAAAGTACTCATATGAGCTGTCTTGTGGGGCTTGCCTAGTCAGCTTGTCCTTTGTTGAATCATTGGTCTTATCCATTTGGCATATTCCTTAGCATCTTTGGGAGATGCTTGGCATATTCCCTAGCATCTCCCAAGATGCCTAGCATATTCCTTAGCATCTTGGACAAAAGGGGCCAGTCTGAGCCATGGGCGTCCCAAGACTGGCACCTGGCGTAGGCTTGACTTGACTCGGTAGCGTGTCGATGTAGAGGTTGCTAGGCGGTGAACAGTGCCCCATCCGGATTATTTTCCTGCTAGCCGGACTATGAGGTAATTCGGCCCAGGTGGAGGGATGAAGTAGGCCCAACCGGGGTAGAAATTGATCCGGCTGGGCGAGCTGCCCAGTAGAAGTCGATCCCGGCTGGCGAAGTCAAAGTTGGTCCGGCCTAGGGCGGCCTAGCCGGGGTAGAAGTCGATCCGTCCTGGGGCGGCCTAGCCGGGGTAGAAGTCGATCCGGCCTGGGGCGGCCTAGCCGGGGTAGAAGTCGATCTGGCCTAGGGCGGCCCAGCCGGGGTCAAAGTTGGTCCGGCCTGGGGCGGCCCAGCCGGGGTAGAAGTCGATCCGGCCTGGGCCGCCCAGCCGGGGTCTTCTCGTCTCGGCCCAGGGGACGTGGTCCGGAGCAGCTCACCTGGCGGGATCCAGCCGAGGTAGGAGGGGGCCCGGGGTGGGCCGCGGTGTCCGCCGAGTCGGCCCACCCAAGCGGGCGAAGCGGCAACGCAGAGAGCCGGTGGCGTTGGCAGGAACTGGTGGCGTCAGCGGGAGATGGCGAGGAGGGTCGGCGGGGCAAAGGAGGCCCATGGTGGGCCGACTTTGGCTGATGTCGGCCCACCCGGGGGAGGATAATTTGGCCCAGCCGAGTAATGAAGTGACTCGGAACTGGTAGGCCGGAATTGTCCCAGGGGACGCCTCTTGAGGCCGAATTAGGCTTAATTCGTCCTGAACAACTTCTTTCCTTTTTCTTTTTAGGTTTTTCTTAATTTCTTTGATATTCATGTCTATTCTAGTCATATGACTCATCAACTCTGGGGTACCTAGGGTTACATCGCCAACATTAGTCCCCGAGGCTATGGGGGATCCGTAGAATCGCGCATAGGCTTCCATAAAAAATCTCCGGAGTTGTTACCGGCATATATTCCTTTTCATATATCCTTGACCTCTAGCCTTTTTCGGCTCTAGTCCTAACCCTCTTTGGGTAAATATTTTGGCCATCGTCTGATTGCTGGCCTTAACCCTTTTGGGTAACTCTTTTGGCTTCTGGCCTGATTCGGCTCTGGCCTTAACCCTTTTGGGTAAGTCTTTTGGCTTCTGTCCTGATTCGGCTCTGGCCTTAACCCCTTTGGGTAACTCTTTTGGCTTCTATCCTAATTCGGCTCTGGTCTTAACCCTTTTGGGTAAGTCTTTTGGCTTCTGGCCTGATTCGGCTCTGGCCTTAACCCTTTTGGGTAAGTCTTTTGGCTTCTGGCCTGATTCGGCTCTGGCCTTAACCCTTTTGGGTAACTCTTTTGGCTTCTGGCCTGATTCGGCTCTGGCCTTAACCCTTTTGGGTAAGTCTTTTGGCTTCTGGCCTGATTCGGCTCTGGCCTTAACCCTTCTGGGTAAGTCTCTTGACTTCTTGCCTGATTCGGCTCGGGCCTTAACCCTTTTGGGTAAGTCTCTTGACTTCTGGCCTGATTCGGCTCTGGCCTTAACCCTTTTGGGTAAGTCTTTTGGCTTCTGGCCTGATTCGGCTCTGGCCTTAACCCTTTTGGGTAAGTCTTTTGGCTTCTGGCCTGATTCGGCTCTGGCCTTAACCCTTTTGGGTAAGTCTTTTGGCTTCTGGCCTGATTCAGCTCTGGCCTTAACCCTTTTGGGTAAGTCTCTTGGCTTCTGGCCTGATTCGGCTCTGGCCTTAACCCTTTTGGGTAAGTCTTTTGGCTTCTGGCCTGATTTGGCTCTAGCCTTAACCCTTTTGGGTAAGTCTCTTGGCTTCTGGCCTGATTCGGCTCTGGCCTTAACCCTTTTGGGTAAGTCTTTTGGCTTCTGGCCTGATTCGGCTCTGGCCTTAACCCTTTTGGGTAAGTCTTGGCTTCTGGCCTGATTCGGCTCTGGCCTTAACCCTTTTGGGTAAGTCTTTTGGCTTCTGGCCTGATTCGGCTCTGGCCTTAACCCTTTTGGGTAAGTCTTTTGGCTTCTGGCCTGATTCGGCTCTGGCCTTATGAATTGTAATCCGAGTTATCCCATCCGAGATATAATTGCTGAGTTATATGACTCAAAATTGACATGAGTCTCTGTTTTGAGTTACTCGACCCAAAATCCGAGTTTCAAGATTCCAATCCGAGTCTCATGACTCAAATCCGAGTTACAAGATTCCAGTCCGAGTCTCATGACTCAAATCCGAGTTACAAGATTCCAATCTGAGTCTCATGACTCAAATCCGAGTTACAAGATTCCAATCCGAGTCTCATGACTCAAATCCGAGTTACCTGATGGGAGTTTGAGTTGCTTGACTCGAATCTAACATAAGTCTTAGATCCGAGTTATTTGGTTGAGATATGATATGGCCTTATGATTGGCTGGCAAACCGCCAAAGATTTGGATCCAAGATATTGATCCGAGATATGATTTAGAGTTATGATATGACTTCTTGATATCATGGCATATTTCCATTGATATGGATCCGAGATATAGATCCGAGATTTGATATGATGAATGAATGATATGCTGGCACATGCTGCCCAAGATATGGAACAAATTGACTTGAGGTATAAGATAACCTGGTAAGCTGGGCTAAAATCCGAGTTACCCCGTAACTAGGAAACTGAAACGAATCCAAATTACCCCTGTAGTTAGGCAAACTGAAGTAAAATCTGAGTTACCTTGTAACTAGGAAACCTGTAGTTAGGCAATTTGAAGTAAAATCCGAGTTACCACGTAACTAGGAAAATCAAAGTAAAGTCCGAGTTACCATGTAACCTGGAAACCTGAAATTAGGCAAACTGAAGTGAAATCCGAGTTACTATGTAACTAGGAAAACCGAAGTAAAATCCGAGTTACCATGTAACCTGGAAACTTGTAACTAGGCAAACTGAAGTTAAATCCGAGTTATTTTGTAACTAGGAAAGCCGAAGTAAAATCCGAGTTACCATGTAACCTGGAAACCTGTAACCAGGCAAACTGAAGTTAAATCCGAGTTACCAGGTAACCTGGCATGGTGATGCACACACCCATCCGAGTTACGGAATGACCTGGCAAGCTGAAAACAACGATCTGAGTTATATCTGATTTACCAGGTAATCCGGCTGACTGAGTCAAATCCGAGTTACAGGGCAACCCGGCAAGATAAAGTATAACTCTACTTACTATGCAACTTGGTGGGTCGAGTCAAATCCGAGTTAAGAATGACTTGGTGAGCTATTTTTTAGTCCAAGGCAGCTTGTAGACACAAAGCAGTGGATACATACGAGATTATGGCATATCTTAAGTTTTTTCTGAGTTATTGTTCTATGCATGGAGACACCGAGTCCCCGAGCTACTTTTTCTACTCTTAGGCGGCTTCAAAAAGCATGCAAGCTAGTCCCCGGGTTGAGTTATCTCATCCCCGAGGTGAACAACTTGGTGATAGTCCCCGAGTGATATCCAGGGTATCTCATGTGCAAGTTGGTTGAGTTATCTAGTTGAGTCACTCCCAAAGGGTTAGCTACAACTTACTGTACTGCTGGTGAAGAGGTTGAGGAGGAGGTTGAGACACCTCAACAAGGGAGGCTCGTATGCCAACTCCCCTGCTCTCTATACGTTGAGGAAGAGGATGCAAAGAACTTTGATCGATGGTGAAGTAGAGCTTGATGAAGATGTTCCCGTCCGGATGGTAACCCAACCAGCGCCGCTTATCAGCCCCACGGTGGGCGCCAACTGTCATGGTGGTGTCACGGAAGATGCCATAGATAGGCTAAAGTTGGGGCCGAATGGACGATGGAGGAATCCGGGGAGGGATGATGAAGTGAATACCTCATACGGAAGAACTCAGAGAGACACGATATACCCAGGCTCGAGGCTCTCCTAGTGAGATAACACCTCTACTCCTGCATCTAATCTCATATATCTTGCCATGCTTGTGGCTACAATGGTGCTCCTTGAGCTGTACTCTTATGCCTCTCATGGAGAGAGCAGAGGAAGAAGAAACCATGCTCCTAGTGAGCAGAGGGAGAGGAGCCCTCCAGGGGGCCTCTCGTGTAACGTTACCCCTGGTGCTCCTTATAAAGGGGATCCCAGGGGACAAGGTATGTCATCTAAAGTACTCATATGAGCTGTCTTGTGGGGCTTGCCTAGTCAGCTTGTCCTTTGTTGAGTCATTGGTCTTATCCCTTTGGCATATTCCTTAGCATCTTTGGGAGATGCTTGGCATATTCCCTAGCATCTCCCAAGATGCCTAGCATATTCCTTAGCATCTTGGACAAAAGGGGCCAGTCTGAGCCATGGGCATCCCAAGACTGGCGTGGCTGACTTGACTTGGCGTGTCGATGTAGAGGTTGCTAGGCGGTGAGCAGTGCCCCATCCGGATTATTTTCTGCTAGAGGTATGGTAATCTAGGTGGAGGAAGTAGGCCCAGGGAGGAATTGATCGGCTGAGGCCAGTGAGGTGACGTCGAAGGCTCGATCCGACTGGTAAATCGGTCGGGGTCAGGCCGACAAAGGGGTAAGTCGATCCGACTGGGCGACCAGTAGGTGAAATCGCTCCGGCCTAGGGCGGCCCAGCCGGGGTCAAAGTTGGTCCGGCCTAGGGCGGCCCAGCCGGGGTAGAAGTCGATCCGGCCTGGGGCGGCCCAGCCGGGGTAGAAGTCGATCCGGCCTAGGGCGGCCCAGCCGGGGTCAAAGTTGGTCGGCTGAGGCCCAGAATGAGGTAAGTCGATCCGCCTGGGCGGGCGGCCCAGCCGGGGTCTTCTCGTCTCGCCCCAGGGGACGTGGTCCGGAGCAGCTCACCTAGCGGGATCCAGCGGAGGTAGGAGGGGGCTCAGGGTGGGCCGCGGTGTCCGCCGAGTCGGCCCTCCCAAGCGGGCGAAGCGGCGACGCAGAGAGCCGGTGGCGTTGGCGGGAACTGGTGGCCTCGGCGGGAGCTAGCGAGGAGGGTCGGCAGGGCAAAGGAGGCCCATGGTGGGCCGACTTTGGCTGATGTCGTCCCACCCGGGGGAGGATAATTTGGCCCAGCCGAGTAATGAAGTGACTCGGGCGGTAGGCAATTGTCGAGGGCGCCTCTTGAGGCCGAATTAGGCTTAATTCGGCCTGAACAACTTCTTTCCTTTTTCTTTTTAGGTTTTTCTTAATTTCTTTGATATTCATGTCTTTTCTAGTCATATGAATCATCAACTCTGGGGTACCTGGGGTTACATCCCCAACAGTATTGATGTTTCCGAATCAATACAATTCTAGCATGTAAAATAAACATCTATCATGTATAAGGAATATATAATAACAACTTTATTATTGCCTCTCAGGGCATATTTCCTTCAGTCTCCCACTTGCACTAGAGACAATAATCTAGTTCACATAGTGATAAATCTAACACCCATGGAGTTCTGGTGTTGATCATGTTTTGCCCAAGGGAGAACTTCAGTCAACGGATCTGCTACATTTAGGTCCGTGTGTACTTTACAAATCTTTATATCTCCATCCTTGACATGCTCGCGGATGGAGTGAAACCGGCGCTTAATATGTTTGGAATTCTTGTGAGACCTCGGTTCCTTTGCGTTGGCTATGACTCCATTTTTGTCACAATAGATCACCATCGGGTCCAACGCACTAGGAACCACACCCAGTTCCGTAATGAACTCTTTCATCCAAACTGCTTCCCGCGCCGCTTCTGAAGCAGCAACATATTCTGCCTCCGTCGTTGATCCAACCACCACAGGTTGTTTGGAACTCCTCCAACTAACTGCTGCTCCGTTCAAGAGAAATACGTATCCGGATTGAGACTTAGAGTCATCTGGATCGGTGTCAAAGCTAGCATCGACATAACACTTAGCGACTAGCTCTTCTTCACCTCCGTATATAAGAAACATATCCTTAGTTCTTCTCAAGTACTTGAGGATGTTCTTTACCGCTATCCAGTGTTCCGAACCTGGATCACATTGGTACCTATTAGTCAAAATAATAGCATGTGCCACATCCAGTCTTGTACATAGCATGGCATACATAATAGAGCCTATGGCCGAGGCATAGGGGATCTTATCCATCATCTCTCTTTCTTCCGCCGTAGCCGGACTTTGAGTCTTACTCAATGTCTTGCCTTGCCACATGGGTAAGAACCCCTTCTTACTTTCGTCCATCTTAAACTTCTTTAATATCTTATCAAGGTATGTACTCTGCGATAGCCCAATTAGGCACCTTGATCTATCTCTATAGATTTTAATGCCTAATATATATGAAGCTTCACCAAGGTCTTTCATTGAAAATTTGCTGTTTAGATAACTTTAACACTGTTTAAAAGATCTATATCATTTCCAATCAATAATATGTCATCCACATATAATATCAGAAATGCCACATTGCTCCCACTCACTTTCTTGTAAATATAAGCCTCTCCATAAGTTTGGACAAATCCAAACTCTTTGATCACCTCATCAAACCGGAGATTCCAACTCCGTGATGCTTGCTTCAGCCCATAGATGGATCGCTGAAGTTTGCATACCTTATTAGCATCCTTAGGATTGACAAAACCCTTAGGTTGTATCATATACAACTCTTCTTCAATCTTAGCATGGAGGAACGCAGTTTTGACATCCATCTGCCATATTTCATAATCGAAATATGCAGCAATTGCTAACATAATCCTAACCGACTTAAGCATCGCTACGGGACAGAATGTCTCATCGTAGTCAACTCCTTGAATTTGTCGAAACCCCTTTGTGACAAGTCGAGCCTTATAGATGGTCACATTACCATCAGCATCAGTTTTTCTTTTGAAAATCCATTTATTCTCAACGGCCTTTCGGTCGTGAGGTAAGTCCACCAAGTTCCAAACTTGGTTCTCGTACATGGATTCCATCTCGGATTTCATGGCTTCTAGCCATTTGTTGGAATCCGGGCTCATCATCGCTTTTTCATACGTCGTCGGGTCATCCATTTCATCAACCATGAAATTCACAACAGGATTGCCGTACAGTTCAGGAGCTGCACGTGTCCTGCTTGACCTGCGAGGTTCGGTACTGTCCTCTTTCGGAGTTTCATAATCATTATCATTAGCTCTCTCTTCATCTGGTGAAGTCAACTCCGAAATAACTTCCGGTGCTGCGACACTCGCCATTCCATGAAGAGAAGGTTCAATAACCTCTTCGAGTTCTACCTTCCGACTACTCACATTTCGCGAGAAACTCCTTCTCAAGAAAGGATCCATTCTTGGCAACAAAAACCTTGCCCTCAGATCTGTGATAGAAGGTATACCCAATTGTTTCCTTAGGTTATCCTTTGAAGATGCATTTTTCCGCTTTGGGTTCGAGTTTATCTGGTTGAAGTTTCTTCACATAAACATCGCATCCCCAAACCTTAAGAAATGACAGCTTAGGTTTGTTTCCAAACTATAATTCATACAGTGTCGTTTCAAC
Organism: Avena insularis; assembly: GCA_023614405.1. Classification (NCBI taxonomy): domain Eukaryota; kingdom Viridiplantae; phylum Streptophyta; class Magnoliopsida; order Poales; family Poaceae; genus Avena; species Avena insularis. The sequence continues at coordinate 516,852,553 of CM042694.1, forward strand.
GGATTTAGATGGTGCCCGATTTAAAGTGAATGCAGCTGTTTCCAGTGCATAACCCCAAAATGACAGAGGTAAGTCAGTCAGAGACATCATAGATCGAACCATATCCAATAAGGTATGATTACGACGTTCCGACATACCATTACGTTGTGGTGTTCCAGCAGGCGTGAGTTGTGAAACTATTCCACACTCTTTCATGTGTGTGCTAAACTCGTAACTTAGATACTCTCCTCCACGGTCAGACCGTAGAAATTTGATCTTTCTATTACGATGATTTTCCACTTCATTCTGAAATTCCTTGAACTTTTCAAAAGTTTCAGACTTGTGTTTCATCAAATAGATATACCCGTATCCACTCAAATCATCCATGAAAGTAACAAAATAACGATATCCACCTCGCGCCGACACACTCATTGGTCCACACACATCAGTATGTATGATTTCCAATAGATCTATCGCCCGTTCCATGGAACCGGAAAACGGCGTTCTAGTCATCTTGCCCATAAGGCATGGCTCACATGTATCAAATGATTCAAAATCAAGTGATTCCAAAAGTCCATCAGAATGGAGTTTCTTCATGCGTTTAACGCCAATATGACCTAGACGGTAGTGCCACATGTATGTAGATATATCATTATCAAGTTTAATCCTTTTAGCATCAACATTATGAATATGTGTAATACCACTATCGAGATCCAACAGAAATAAACCATTCAACATAGGTGCATGACCATAAAAGATATGATTCTTATAAATCGAACAACCATTGTTTTCAGATTTAAAGGAATGCCCACTTTGCATCAAACACGATCCATATACAATGTTCATGCTCAGTGCAGGCACCAAATAACAATTATTTAGGTTTATAACTAATCCCAATGGCAAATGGAGAGGTAGCGTCCCGACGGCGATCACATCAACTCTTGATCCATTGCCGACCCGCATCCTGACCTCATCCCTTGCTAGTTGTCGCTTGTTTCGTAGCCCCTGAACCGAGTTACATATATTAGCAACCGATCCGGTATCAAATACCCAGGTGCTACTGCGAGTACTAGTCAAGTACACATCAATAACATGTATATCACATATACCTTTGTTTGCCTTGCTGGACTTCTTGTCCGCCAAATACTTGGGGCAGTTGCGCTTCCAATGGCCATTCCCCTTGCAATAGTAGCACTCGGTGTCAGACTTAGGGCCAGCCCAGGGTTTCTTTTCAGGCGTGGCAACAAACTTGCCACCCTTCTTTCCCTTGTGCTTTCCTTTCTTGTCCTTCTTGAAACCAGTGGTCCTATTGATCATCAACACTTCATGTTCTTTCCTAATCTCCACTTCTGCAGTCTTAAGCATTGACAGAAGCTCGGGAAGAGACTTCTTCATGCCCTGCATATTATAGTTCATCACGAAGCTCTTGTAGCTAGGTGGCAGAGATTGGAGAACATGATGTATGCCTAAGTCAATGGTAATCGTTATTCCCAAGGACACAAGCTTATCGGCGTACCCAGACATTTTGAGTACGTGCTCACTAACGGAGTTGTTTTCCTCCATCATGCAGCTAAACACCTTTTCCGTAGCATTATAACTCTCTACGGCAGCATGGGTATCGGAAATCATTTTCAATTCTCCCATGGTATCAAAGGCATTGCCATTTTCGAAACGCTTTCGAAGTTCTGGCTCTAGCCCATACAGTATGCCGCAATGAACTAAGTTGTGGTCCTCCTGACGAGTCACATAGACATTCTTTTCCTTGTCAGGGGCATCAGGAGCTGGTGGGGGGCCTAGCGGCGCATCTAGCACATATTGCTTTTGTGCAGCAGTGAGGAGAATCCTCAAATTCATACCCTAGTTGGTGAAGTTGCTACCATTCGTAGCAAGTTTCTCTTTCTCCATGAACACATTGAAATTAAAAGCAGGTGGTGCCATCTACAACAGAATTTGTAAAGTTTATTTAGACTAAGTTTATGATAGATTGAGTTCAACTAATCCAAATTACTGATGAACTCCCACTCAAAAACGACATCCCTCGTGTCCTTTTGGTGATTACATGAACCAAATCCACTACACCAAGTCCGATCATCACGTGAGTTGATATAGCTTCAAAGGCGAGCATCTATATGGGCATCATATCAACCATATGACTCATGCTTAACCTTTCGGTCCGTGTTCCGAGGCCATGTCTGTACATCCTAGGCTCGCCAAGTAAGAACCTTAGTATTTGCGTGTGTAAAACTGTCTTACACCCGTTCCTATGAAAGCGTAGATTTGAGTACACCCGATCATCACGTGATGTCTCGAAACATGATCCATAGAACAGTGCATACTCAAGGAAGAACACATTTTTATCTTGATATCTAAATGAGGGATCATCTTATAATGCTACCAAATGCGCCAAACTAGCAGTATAAGATGCTAACATCTAATGTGTAAAGTGAGATGATATGGTCCATGCATTTGATCTCTATCACTTGCATCGTGGTATGATCTCTATCATTCCTTTGTGTGTAAGGCCAAGGTCTATGGAACTTACACGTTGACTGTGTTGTAAGAGTATCTACCATACATCTACTTACAACAATACCATATCAATACACTAGCCCAGCAACGATCTAAACTAGACGCCTCTAATTTATCAATTGCAAGTTTTACGTGGCTTAGGGCTTTCGGAGATAGAACCGTTCTCACCTACGGATATGAACCACAACGAGGATAACTAAGTTATTAGCAACTCGTTGTAAATCAGATATTGACTATAGTAGGAGAGACAGACACCTGCCAGCCACTTATGCAAAACAAGTTGCATGTCAGTCGTGGAACCGGTCTCATGTACGATGACATGTAAGGTTGGTCCGGGCCGCTTCATCCCACTATGCCACCAATATCCAAAATACATAGAAGATGCAATAACATGATCATCATCGCCCACATATCAACATATGTGTACCACCTGTGCTAAGCACCTACACATAGATCAGGCTCTGATACCACTGTTGGGTCCGCAGCATAGAAAACAAAAAATTTCCTACGATGTGAACTACACGCCAAGATCTATCTACTAGGTATAAAGCAACGGGTGGACATACATCCAACAAGAACTTACCCTCGTAGACAGCGAGCTTTGTTAACGAGTAGGAACTCGTGGTTGATGTAGTCGTACACTTGCCGATCTCAAGATCGTGAGGAAGTCCGAGCGCCGCAACTCTGCAGCGCATCCGCACTCGCACACACGTTCAAGCCACCGGACAACCTCCACCTCCTCGCTCCAGCGATCCAGCGGAAGCAGGAACTCCTTCCAGACGAAATGCCACCGGGAACATGTATCTCGCTAATCCAAGACCATGGGGGAATAATTCTAGAGGGGGAGAGAGATCCTTCACAAGGAGGTGTGTGGATGAAGGAGGGAATGGGTGGCCTTTTATACGAGGGGGGTGCCCCCTCTCTCCATGGACGGCGCATGGGGGGGTGACCCATCACCTCCCCCATTCATGTGGTGGTAACCCCTCCACATTAAAATGCCTCTTCACATTCCCTTTTAAAGTCTCCACTTTAAATGCATTAAATTTCTCCAAATTTAATGCTCTCTCATTTAATAAAACTCTTTTTATTAAATTTATTCAGAATTTTGTTAATTACTTTAATTAACAAACATTCACATATAGTCCCTTGCAATATTTCAATATCACATGCAGAACCACCTTCTGCAATTTCACCCGAAACAATTTCCAGTTTCTATTGAAACAATTCCTGCACTTTGCAATTCTTTCGTATGAAACATATGTGCTCCAAAATGGTGTCCGATAACTCTTAAGTGTGCCACCCTACGGTTCGCGAATAATGCAGACATGATGGAGACCCTTCTCCGATCAATAATCAGCAGCGAGACCTGGAGATCCGTACTGACTCCTACACATTCAACGATGACTTCTGTGATCGTGAGAACCTTTAACACTTGTAACTAAATCCCTTTGTCTCTCGATATATTACATGTCCGAGATTTGATCATCGGTATCTCCATACCTAGTTTGATCTCGTTACCGACATGCACTCTTTTCTTGTTCCCGTGATATAACATTCTAGTGATCACATCACTTGCTTGCAAGCTATCCTAATGTGATATCACCAAGAGGGCCTAGAGTATATCTATCCATCATATGGATTGACAAATTCCACTCTTGATCCATGAGCCTCAACATAACACCCTCGTAGTACTGAACCCATCTTTATAGTCACCCTGTTACGGTGTGACGTTTGATGTTATCAAGATACTCTTCCGGTGTCAGCAATTAACATGATCTCATGGTCTAAGGATAAAGATTACTTCGTATGATGTTATAGCAATATAAACATAATGACTTGATCGTAATGCTATACTTCGGATGAATGTTCATCACATCATTTCACCAATGGTGTGACCTTGTTATTAACAACATCCAATGTCCATGATCAGGAAACCTTGATCATCTTGTTAATCAACAAGCTAGTCTATAAGAGAGGCATGACTAGGAACCCTTTTTGTTTGTTAAACACACATGTATTGATGTTTCCGAATCAATACAATTCTAGCATGTAAAATAAACATCTATCATGTATAAGGAATATATAATAACAACTTTATTATTGCATCTCAGGGCATATTTCATTCACATTTCCCCTACTAGATGTAGGCAAACCGGTGATAAAATCCCTTCTGACCAAATCCCATTTCCATTCTGGGATCTGCAATGGTTGCAAAAGTCCGGCGGGTCGCTGATGTTCCGCTTTGACTCTCTGACAGATATCACACTTGGCTATGTAGCATCCGACTTCTCTCTTCATTTTGTGCCACCAAAATTGCTCCTTCAAATCCTGATACATCTTCGTTCCTCTCGGGTGGATAGAGTAAAGAGTATCATGGGCTTCCTGCATAATGACTTGTTTCAACTCCAAATCTGCTGGAACATAGATATGTCCTTGGTACCACAAAAATCCTTCTTCATCTTCGGTAAATCCAGGTACCTTCCCTATTCCGATACGACGTCCATCGATACTGGCATTTCCTTTCTGGGCCTCTTTTATCTGACTAATCAAAGTGGGTTGGAGTTCTATGCTAGCTAAGAAACCTTCGCTAACTAGCTCCACTCTGAAATTCTCCATCTCCTCGTGTAGACTTGGCTGGGATTCCTTTATCATGGTGTTTAATCTACACGGCAATCTGCTAAGAGCATCCGCTACCACATTGGCTTTGTCGGGGTGATAGTGAATGTCAAGGCATAATCCTTGATTAACTCTATCCATCTCCTTTGCATCATATTCAGCTCCTTCTGGGTGAAGATATACTTTAGACTCTTGTGATACGAATAAATATCACAGTGGTTACCCATAAGGTAATGACGCCAGGTCTTGAAAGCTAAAACTACGGCTACGAGTTCTAAGTCATGGGTAGGATAGTTCTGCTCATGTTGCTTTAGTTGTCTAGACAGATAATATATGACTTTGCTTTCTTGCATCAACACACATCCGAGACCAATCTTGGATGCATCACAATATACATCAAAAGGCTTCTTGATATCGGGCATGACCAAAATTGGGGCGGCAATCAATCTCTTCTTGAGATCTTGAAAACTTGCTTCACATTTGTCCATCCATTCAAACTTCTTGTATTTCTTTAACAACTGAGTCATTGGTCTTGCGATGCTTGAAAATCCTTCAACAAACTTACGGTAATATCCGGCTAATCCAAGAAATGTGCAGACTTCTGTTTGGGTGGTTGAGGCTTTCCATTCTTCAACATCTTTGATCTTGGCAGGATTGACAGTGACTCCTCCTGCCGACAGGATATGGCCTAGGAATCCTACTTCTTTTAACCTGAATTCACATTTTCTAAACTTGGCATACAGCTGATGATCTTTAAGGGTTTCAAGGATGGTTCTCAGATGTTGCTCATGGTCCTCTTCTGATTTGGAGTAGATCAGAATGTCATCGATAAACACAACGAGAAACTTATCGAGAAAATTCATAAAAATCTTATTCATGAGATTCATGAAATAAGGGGGGCATTGGTTAATCCAAAATACATGACATTGTACTCATACAATCCATATGTGATGGTGAAGGCAGTCTTTGGAATATCCGTTGCACGGATTTTTCAATTGATGATAACCAGTTCTAAGGTCAATCTTAGAAAACACTCTAGCACCAGTCAGTTGATCGAACAAATCTTCTATCTTCGGTAAAGGGTACTTGTTCTTGATGGTGACGTCATTCAACTTCTGATAATCCGTACACAAACGGTTGGCACCATCCTTCTTATCAACAAACACAACAGGTGATCTCCATGGTTATGCACTTGGTTGTATCAAACCTTTTCCCAGCATGTCATCAAGTTGCTTCTTCAGCTCCACTAGTTCAGATGGGTTCATACTATAGGGACTCTGAGCTATGGGTCCAGTTCTAGGAATTAGTTCAATGATAAACTCGATATCCCGATCTGGGGGCATACTGGGCAATTCATCTGGGAACACATCGGGGTATTCACAGACTACTCTAACTTGGTCAAGGGTAGATTGGGCTAAACTCTTGTTGCATTTGAATTGGCGGGGTAATGTCTCAGATACATGCTCTACTGATACTCCGGTGCTACTGGTCATGGTTATGGTTTTCTTAGAACAGTTGATTAATCCTTGATGTTTCGACATCCAATCCATCCCTAGCACTACTTCCAAACCTTTGGCTCCAAGTACTATTAGATTGGCATAGAAGTCTATCCCATGTATTCTGATAGTTACGGCCTTGCAAACTTTTCTAGCTTTGGTGGTCGAACCATGTATTTGAACTATCATAACATTCTTCAAATTTGTTGGTTGAATCTTACTAGTGCAGACAAATTCTTCTGTAACAAATGAGTGCGATGCTCTAGAATCAAACAACACTCTTGCTAGAACTGAGTTAACAGAAAACATACCCAGCATGACATCTGGCGCTTCTTGGGCTTCCTCAGCATTCATGTGGAACAGACGGACATTACGGGTCTGCGGGTTTCCTGGGGCAAATCTCTTTCCAGGCTAGACACGGCATTGCTGTTGGGCAGGTGCAGTCACATTGGTTGTTGCGGCAAGCTTCTTGGGGCACTCGTTGGAGTAGTGACCCGTGACTCCCCATTCAAAGCAAGTGATTATTGACTTGTCTTTCCCTGTGATAGGCACATCATTGCTTCCAGTCCTTGCGGCAGTATTGTTGTTGTTGCTGGGCTTTGGCGGTGCATAGTTGAAATTACTGGAGTTGTCGGGGTTGTTGTTATGATTTCCTCCGGGCCTTGGGTTTCCTCCGCTACGGTTGGGGTAGTTCGGACGGTTCATTGGTGGCCTATTGTTCCTTGGGGCATATCCTGCAGACGAGTTGGGGCGATACTTTGGGGTATGGTGGGGTCCTGGTTGATGCATCATTCGACGCTTGCGGTTCTCACTGGCCTGGTTGATCTTGCCTTCCATCTGGATTGCAGAATCCACCAAGGCTTCAAGGTCATCAAAGGGAATGTTGACTAGCACTGTCTGCATCTCATCGTGCAGACCATTCAAGAATCTCTCCTTCTTCTTGGCTTCAGTGTCAATCTCATCAGGGGCATACCTATCTAGTGACAGAAATTTGTCACGGGACTCAAACATAGTCATCCTGCCTTGTTTCAAATCTCTAAACTCATCCCTCATCCTCTTGATCAGACCCGGGGGCACATGGGTCCTGCTGAACTTGAGCTTGAATTCTTCCCAAGTCATCATCTGACCTCCGTTCATCATACGGGTGTTATTCCACCAAGATCTTGCATAGTCGGACAGATAGTGGGTGGCAATCAGCACATTCTCATTAACATTAACTCCTGTGACTTCTAGATTGTTTTCCATGGTTTGTAGCCAGTCATCTGCATCTAAAGGTTCTTCTGACTTGCTAAACATAGGAGGATTGGTATTGTGGAAGTTCTTGATCTTGGATCCCATGGTGATCTTGGTTTCCATGGCCTTGATTATTGTGGGCCATCTGGGTTATATATTGCAGAGTGGCTAGGTTGGCTTGATGTTCATCTCTATGATATGTTGCTAACGTATCCATAATTTTTGATGTTCCATGCTTGGTTTTATCTACTTTCTTGTGTTTTGTCCACACTTTGGAGTACTTTCTATACACTTTCTTGGACTAACCTATTAACAAGAGCCACAGTGCCAGCTGCCTGTTTTCTACTGTTTTTGGTTCCAGGAAAGTCACAAAATGAATATTCTCGGAATTGGACGGGACAAAAGCCAAAGTCAGTTTTTCACCGAGGGACACCCAGAGCCAAAATACGAGACGGAGAGGGGCCAGGGGGCCACCACACCACCTGGCCGCACGACCCAGCCTGGCCTGCTCCAGGGGTGGTCTGGCCGCAATAGGCACCCCCTCGGCCTCTCCTTTCGCCTATAAGATGTCTCCGATACAGAAACCCTAAGTATCCGATCAAAATTCCACAAAAGAGTCTGTAGTCACATTCATCTCCATTCCTAGATCAGGAGGGATCTGAAGCTCTTCCCGGCACCCTGCTAGAGAGGAGAATTCACCCTGGAGGCCTTCTTCATCACCATGCAAGCCTCCGGTGTGATGTGTGAGTAGTTCATCTCTGGACTACGGGTCCATGTAGTAGCTAGATGGCTGGTTCTCCTCCTTTGTGCTATCATGTTTAGATCTTGTGAGCTTAATTCATGATCAAGATCATCTATTTGTAATTCTACATGTTGTGTTTGCGGGGATCCGATGGATATTGAGATGCTATTTCAGATTTATTATTGATTTTACCATGTCTTTGTTATTTGTGATCTTGCATGCTTTCCGTTGTTAGTAGATATCTTGGCCAAGTAGATGCTAGCAACTCCAAGAGTTAGTATTTATGTTCGATAGTGGGTTCATGCCTCTAGTAATCTGGGGAAGTGATAGAAATCTCTAAGGTACTAGATGTGCTGTTGCTACTAGGGAGAAAACAACAATCCTTTGTTCATAGAACAATCATATTGTTTACTTTACATGCAATGCATAATGCAATTATCTATTGCTTGCAACTTAATACTGTAGGGGGTTCGGATGATAACCTTAAGGTGGATTATTAGTCATAGATGCAGTTGGATTACAGTCTATGTATAATGTTGTAATGCCCAATCAAGTCTCAAACGAGTCAAGATGAGTAGTATATGCATGATTGCTTTCTCGATGTTTGTCAATTGCCCCGCTGTAATTTGTTCACCCAACATGTCATCTATATTAAGGAGAGCCACCACTAGTGAACTATGGACCCTGGTCCTTTCTTATACTATCAATCTACAACTGTTTACTGCTTTCTGTTTACTTTTTGCAAACTATTACTTTCTTCCACACAATATGTTTAATCCTTTATTTTTAGCAAAACCGGTGAGATTGACAACCTCACTGTAAGTTGGGGCATATCTCTATGGTTGTGTTGTGCAGGTCTCCATGTTGTTGCTGGCACCGGTAGTGCGCCCTGCCAAAGTTCAGCTAGCAACACCTTTGGGGTGTTTCCTTGCTACTACTGGTTCGATTAAACCTTGGTTTCATAACTGAGGGAAACTTGCTGCTGTGCTCATCATACCTTCCTCTTAGGGTTCCCCAACGAGCTCGAGATATCTTGGGCCAAGCAACTTTTTCTGGCACCATTGCCGGGGAGTCAAGGACATCTTCACAAGGGGAGTCCCTCATAACCAATCTCTTTACTTTGTTATTTTTGTTTTGGTTAGTTTACTTTTTGCTTTGTTTTCTTGTTTCTTTATCAAAAACACAAAAAAATTAGTTGTACTAGTTTGCTTTCTTTATTAAAAACACACAAAAAAATTAAGTCTTTCTATAGTTGTTACCTCTTCCTTAGCTTACCATGTTGATCCCTAAATTCACCCTGAAAGACCTTTCAATAGGTAGTGGCTCTATAATTGCAAAAGATAATATTGAAGTTTTTTTTAATCATGTTAGTAAGCATGAGGATTGTGAGGATAGATCCCTTGCAGCGTCCTCCAAGTAGTCATTGTCATCACTGAGGTACGAATGAACATCCCCATGGATATCTTCACCTTCCTCCTCCTTCTCCTCCAGTTGGATCTCCTGGTCATGGATGGTCTCCTCCAGGGTGGCTATCTTCTGACGAAGACGGGCGATGATGCGATCCTTTTTGTCGCGCTAGCGACGAAGAGACTTGCACTCCCTGGCAAGCATGGCAAGGGTTTCCTTCCTTTCGACGGCTTCAGCATGGTTCTGGTTGGCGTAAGCACGAGCATTGTCTAACTCCTTTCGAGTCTCGTGCAGCATGAAGGCCATCTGGTCCATGTGATGCTTCAACCCTCGATGTGCTAGCATGGACAAAGGCTGTCCCGTAGAGTCACGTCTTGCATAGTGAGCAAAATGGGTGCTGATGATCTCGTTGATGTTTTGTGCACACAGACGTGCAAGAGCTTCTTGCATTGCCCTGGCTAATCTGTCTAGCCAGTTGTTCTCCCTTATGCTGAACTGAATCTTCTCGGAAAGAGGTGGCTCCATTTTGCCTCTTAGGTCAGCCACAATCAGCCACTGTAGCTCCCCTCCAGATTGGTCGTTGAGCTATGCTCCGAAGAACTCCGGGTGCGGGTGTCCAAGATACTCCAAAAGCTGGTCCAGATCCCTCTCAAAGATAAGATGCCCTCCATTTCCCAACTGGTAAAACTTGCTATATTTAACCTTCATCTATAAGCAATTAAGATGAGTAAGTTAGTGAGGTGCTCAAGTGTGTCAAATTTTATGTAGAATTGTAAGAGTTTTGAGGAACAAGTGATCTCTTTTTAAAAGAATCTCAAGGATAAGAATGAGAATAGTTTTTTGTAAATACTCACTTTCTTTGTTTTGAAACTAGGTTTTTCAGGCATCCATTCTAACGAGGGTCTCCTATGGTCAGGATGGCTCTGATACCAACTTGTCAACACCAAGATTTTTAAGTCCAGATGCCTGTTATGCCGTACATCGCAATCCTAGGGTTACCATTTTTGCGATACATAACAGAAGTGGTACTGCAGTACATCATCCATTACAAACCATATTAAAGGTCTTACAAATAAAGGATCTCATGATCCAGTCTTAATACAATCAAAGCAGCTGAAAGTAAATGTAGTAGGCTCCATCTTAAGGATCACAGGCAATGCTGACGATGGGAGATGATCCTAGTTGTCATAGAGATCCTACTGTCCATCCTCCGGGTAATCCTCCTCATAGTGTGGCCATGGGAATAGCCAGGGACAATGGCATGAGTACTCTTTAAGTACTCGCAAACTATCACTAGTATAAGTAAAAGTAAAGCTAGTACGAATCATAAGCTCTAGGTTTGTTTGCAAAAAGCCAGGTTTACTCCATAAAGCTTCAAGAATAAAGACCTAATTTAGTTATCTACATCACTTAAGTGGGAACTTAGTTTTCATGTCCACAACTCTGTTGTGGTCAAGAAAAGGTCATCCTTCAAGTCACAATTCATTTTGAAAACATTTGACAACAGAACAGTATGGCCACTCCAACTGTCCATAACCGCGGACACGGCTATTCGAATAGTTTGACACTCTGCAGAGATTGTACACTTTCACCACAAAATTCGATACATCCATCAGGGATAACTCTGAATCATCATACTTAGTATGCGTATAATCAATCCTAACCTTTCAATTACACACCCTAATATAGGCACCTACCCTATGAGTTTGGCCTCCCAGCCATGGCCATCGGCCTCCCAGCCATGGCCATCGGCCATCCTGGGCACTGCATAGGTGGACATTCATCATGAGGTACCTCAGCTCAACCTCTTCCGCAAGGGAACCCATACTAAGACATATAAACTTCCAGTCAAGCCCTACCCAACTCAGGTATTATGGTTGTACGGTAAAATTGGAATGGTATCGCATCCGAACCCAACCATCAGTTTTTGTCAAAGTCAAGGCTCTTGCCTCAACCAGTTTCATCATCAATCCATTGTGTTTCATAACACATGTCAAAACATTTCAATAGAATGAATCATCATTCCAAGGTTTTCATAATCATTTTCACCAAGTATTCCCATCCAAAGTGATCAAGTTTTATCTTAGCACTAGCCACTAATGTTGAGGGTATCACTATTGAGGGGTGCTGACCAAGTATAAGTATCCAAGACTAATCCTATGATCTTGATAGGATCCAATCTAGTTTCCACTAATCACAATTTATTAACTAGGTTGAACCATAGTAAAGGGGAAAGTAAAGCTTGGAGTAAAACTGGGAATTGGTAAAATTGTGTAACCAAGCATGCCTAGTGCATCTGGTATAAGGGGTTTGCACAAGTAGCATGCATAGTTCTAGCTTGCACTGATAGCTTGCATAGTGGGTTTGCCTTGTTGGTTGTAGTCGTTGAAGTTTTCTTCTTCCTCGAAGTACTCCTCCTCGTCGTAGCCCGGTTTAGTACTAGCATCTAGGAATACATACAATGTACACAATCACCAAACAACACTTCACCACTTCTATTTATCACACAAGGGCTCATACTAGATGATCTAGCATCTTCACAATCATCATATGGAATATTAAAATTTTCTTAATCTTCTTATTTTAGAAAAGTAATTTCTACTCATTTTAAATCCTTAAGATTTAATATTCTCCAATTAAAATAGTGGATCATGTTGACACATTTCATTGCCATCTATTCTAATACATGGGAATATGATTTAAAATGGTGATCATATATTACAAGATTTAATATTACTATTTAATAATATTAAAATGACTAGAAATGCCTATATAGCAATCTTTTAATACTAAGCCATGTTTCATATTTGTAAAACCAAATCTTTTTACATATTCTGGTTGAGCATGGCAAATGTGATTTTTGAGAGGTGGAATCATCTCAAAAACATTTATAGTTTATTTTAGAAAGATGTTTGAAGTGTCAAAAGTCTCTGTCTTGTTATTTTTTGTATAGGTTATCTATAATTCTAAATGGTTTGAATCCAACAGGAGTGATTAGATAATTTCAATATCTTTCCAACAAAATTGGAATCATGCATTTTGGTTTAGTGAATCTCTTTGAATTGAATTTTGAATCTACTAACAAAATCTGGTTTTGGCTAAAATGGTAAAATCCTATTTGAATCCCTGGGCTCTGCACGGGAAAAGAATTGGGCCGGCCCAGCTGTACAGCACGGGCGCAGCGGGATTTTGACAGAACGGTCCCATGTGTCAGTGACTCATCTAAACCGAAACGGTATCTTTCAATCTCAGCCCTACGATTAGACTAGGATCTACGACTGTGGTTTGTCGTCTCCGTCGAACTGCACTGGCGAGACTCGAACCCTAATGCGGCGGTGGGGGTTGCTGGGGACTTACCGGGGCTCCAGCTAGGGTCGGCGATGGGGGCGAATGGGGTTGTCGACGACGGTGGTTCAATTGGCGGTCATCGCAGCTCCTAGGGTGACTGCAATCAACGACTTCCATGCTCGACTGCAGAGGCGGACTCCGGCCAAATTCCAGCGTCGTGGTGCTCGCCTTGCTCCGGGGAAGGGCCAGTGAGGTTCCTGGGTGAGTGGGGAGTGGAATGGTGTGGAGAATGAGGTATGAGGTGGCCTCTATTTATACCCCAAGGGTGGAGGCAGGGTGGCATGGTCTAGCTTCTCCGGCGACGTTGCTACAGGTCTCGCTAAGAATGGTGGAGGGCATGGGTCGGTGCGGCGGACTATAGTGATCGTCACGCGAATGACGGCATGGTAAGGGGCGGTCTTTGTTGGTCGGGCGACGTCGGCGTTCTATTCGGGTACGCAGGTGTTTGTCACTTGGTACGGTGGTCACGGGGCGTGCGGTGGTGAATGATCATGTCTAGGAGGTCAATGGTGCCACGGCGATGGCGGTAATGGCGGAGAAGAGAGCGCAGCGTGTCGCGTAGGCAACGGGCGCTCCGTCGTGCTCTTGGCATGGCAGAGGCTTAAATGGGCGTGCGATTTCCAGCGTCTCCACTTCTCGCCTTGGGTCAAGGGGTGGACTGGGGTTGGCGGTGAGGTCATGGCTAGCTGCTAGGTGTCGTGGGAGTGGGCGGTGCGGCGTGCAATGAGTGGTTCGTGCTCGACCGGCATGGCCGGCTCGGTACACGCATGGCACTGGTCAATGTGGCTAGTGATGCCTCTCCTTTGCATGGCCAAGTACCAGGCATGATCATGGACAATTGAATGGGTTGATTGCAGTACAAGAGATGAGCAATTGATAGCTTAAAACAGTGTATAGTGGTTGAAGTTGTACTGTGCCTGCCAGGTGCTCTATCAAATGGCCGCATGAAATTTACTTTCAAAATTTTGAATGATTTTTGGTGAGTGATCTTGTTACTTGCTTAGTAGTCTATGGTTGCTGGGAATGGTCAAGGGGAATTGGTTTGAATGGTTTTTGAAAAGTGATGATCTAGGCATATGAACTTGATTCAATTTTGAAATGTCTCTTTTGAAATGTCTCTTAAATAGATTTGAAAATAGTTTCTGCCATTTTGTAAAGTTTGCTTGGATTCACTTTTACTTGGTCTAGCAAGGGGTGAAAAGAATTGGAATTGTTTCTGTTAGAAATCTTTTACTAGAGACACCCAAAGTGGTCTAGTGCATAAGTTTGGCCAAAATGACCATAGGTTCATATGTCTTATATTTGATTTTTCTTTTATTTGATTTTGGTTGGAAGTGATCTAGATGATGTAGTATTCATTTTTAAACTAAGCTTTATCATTTGTAGCAATCAATCATGGCAATTTCAAGCATTCATACACTAATGCAAATCACACATGCACTCATATTAAGTTTAATAATAAAAGTTTTTGTTAACCCTAAACTTGGGTGATTAGAGCTTGATAAGCTTGATTAATATTTTTGGGGTGTTACAAGCTGCCTCATTTATTTTATCGAGTCAGCTTCATGAATATGAGGATCACATCCATTAAGCTAAACTTACTCAGGGCGAGCAAGAGTCTAAGCTTGGGGAAGTTGATGAGTGCATATTTGCATCATGTTTTACATTATTATTTTGCATTGTAGATGTAGGATCTTGGTATTTTACGATGCCCACGCACACATTTTATGTCTCTTTTCACCAGGATCGGGACAGATGATGGATCCAATGAATACAATTCTTCGAGCAGTTGTATTGAGGAGAAAAGGAGTCAAAAACAACGTAAATCGCTTATTTGGGAAATATTAATAATACTAGAAGAAAACTAGAAACGAACAAAGGAGACAGACGGTTCAATGACCAACTATATGACCGGAATAAATGTTATGGCCATATAGTTCCGACCGTATAGTTGGCGCCGCCTCCGACTCCACAAATAGTTTCACCCCGTGCAACTGAATCGGAGAGACGACATATAGAACACCTAGAAATCGCTGAAACTTCACCTCCAGAAGGCATCTAGAGGGGGAACTCATCCGCTGGGGATCCATCTTCAACCTGCACAGATCCGGGAAGCTAAGGCATCGATCTTCATCATCCACCGCTGCATCGCCACCATCTCCATCCATCCCATCTACATCTTATCTAGATCTTGTTGTAATTCCCGTACTCGTTGTGGATTTATACAAGTACTATTCATCTATGATTGTTTCCATTACCATTGTTATGATGTTGATTGCTGATACGTTGCTAACGTATCCATAATTTTTGATGTTCCATGCTTGGTTTTTATCTACTTTCTTATGTTTTGTTCCAACTTTGGAGTACTTTCTATACACTTTCTTGGACTAACCTATTAACAAGAGCCACAGTGCCAGCTGTCTGTTTTCTGTTGTTTTTGGTTCTAGGAAAGTCAGAAAATGAATATTCTCAGAATTGGACGGGACAAAAGCCAAAGTCATTTTTACACCGAGGGACACAAGGAGCCAGAATATGAGACGGAGAGCGGCCAGGGGCCGCCACACCACCTGGCCACGTGGCCCAGCCTGGCCCACGCTAGGGGGTGGCCAGGCCGCCTCCGGCACCCCCTCGGCCTCCCCTTTCTCCTATAAGATGCCTCCGATACAGAAACCCTAAGGACCCGATCAAAATTCCACGAAAGAGTCTGTAGCCGCCGTCATCTCCATCCCTAGATCGGGAGGGATCTGAAGCTCTTCCCGGCACCCTGCCAGAGGGGAGAATTCACCTTGGAGGCCTTCTTCATCACCATGCAAGCCTCTAGTGTGATGCGTGAGTAGTTCATCCTTGGACTACGTGTCCATGTAGTATCTAGATGGCTGGTTCTCCTCCTTTGTGCTATCATGTTTAGATCTTATGAGCTCCGTTCATGATCAAGATCATCTATTTGTAAATCTTACATGTTGTGTTTGCGGGGATCCGATGGATATTGAGATGCTATTTCAGATTGATTATTGATTCTATCATGTCTTTGTTATTTGTGATCTTGCATGCTTTCCGTTGTTAGTATCTATCTTGGCCAAGTAGATGCTAGCAACTCCAAGAGTTATGTTATGCTCGATAGTGGGTTCATGCCTCTAGTAATCTGGGGAAGTGACAGAAATCTCTAAGGTACTAGATGTGTTGTTGCTACTAGGGAGAAAACAACAATCCTTTGTTCATAGAACAATCGTATTGTTTACTTTACACGCAATGCATAATGCAATTATCTGTTGCTTGCAACTTAATACTGGAGGGGGTTCGGATGATAACCAGAAGGTGGATTATTAGTCATAGATGCAGTTGGATTACGGTCTATGTATAATGTTGTAATGCCTAATCAAATCTCAAAGGAGTCAAGGTGAGTAGTATATGCATGGTTTTTTTCTCGATGTTTGTCAATTGCCCCGCTGTAATTTGTTCAGCCAACATGTCATCTATCTTAAGGAGAGCCACCACTAGTGAACTATGGACCCCAGTCCTTTCTTTTACCATCAATCTACAACTGTTTACTGCTTTCTGTTTACTTTCTGCAAACTATTACCTTCTTCCACACAATATAGTTAATCCTTTGTTTTCAGCAAAAAACGGTGAGATGGACAACCTCACTGTAAGTTGGGGATAGAGTTCTGTGGTTGTGTTGTGCAGGTCTCCACGTTGTTGCTGGCACCGGTAGTGCGCCCTACCAAAGTTCAGCTAGCAACACCTTTGAGGTGTTTCCTTGCTCCTACTGGTTTGATTAAACTTTGGTTTCATAACTGGAGGAAAACTTGTTGTCATGCTCATCATACCTTCCTCTTGGGGTTCCCTAACAAGCTCGAGATATCTTGGGCCATCAATGATTTTTCTAGCGCCGTTGCTAGGGAGTCAAGGACATCTTCACAAGGGGAGTCCCTCATAACCAATCTCTTTACTTTGTTATTTTTGTTTTGCTTAGTTTACTTTTGCCTTGTTTGCTTCTTTCTTTATCAAACACACAAAAAAAATAGTTTTACTAGTTTGCTTTCTTCATTAAAAACACAAAAAAATGACTACTCTAGAAAATACTAAGTTGTGTGACTTCACTAGCACCAACAACAATGATTTCATGAGCACACCTATTGCTCCACCTGTTCCTAAAGCTACTTTCTTTGAAATAAAACCTGCTTTACTCAATCTTGTTATGAGAGAACAATTTTCTGGTATTGGTAATGAAGATGCTTCTACTCATCTAAATAACTTTGCTGAACTTTGTGAGATGCAAAAGAATAGGGATATAGATGGGGATATTATTAAGCTTAAATTGTTTCCTTTCTCTTTGAGAGGAAAAGCTAAATAATGGTTGAATTCCTTAACCAGGAATAGTATTGATTCTTGGACTAAATGCAAAGATGCTTTCATTGGAAAATACTATCCTCCTGCTAAGATTATATCTATGAGAAGTGAAATAATGAAATTTAAACAATCTGATAATGAACATGTTGCTCAAGCTTGGGAAAGAATGAAATCTTTGGTAAAGAATTGTCCCACTCATGGACTGACTGCTTGGATGATTATCCAAACCTTTTATGCGGGATTGAACTATTCTTCAAGAAATCTATTGGATTCTGCTGCTGGAGGTACCTTTATGACCATTACTTTGGGTGCTGCAACAAAACTTCTGGATAATATGATGGTTAACTATTCTAAATGGCATACTAAAAGAGCTCCACAAGGTAAGAAGGTAAATTCTGTTGAGGAAACCTCCTCCTTGAGTGATAAAATTGATGTTATTATGTCTATGCTTTTTAATGGGAAAGCTCATATTGATCCAAATCGTGTTCCCTTAGCCTCTTTGGTTGCTCAAGAAGAGCAAGTTGATGTGAACTTTATAAGAAATAACAATTTTGGCAACAATGCTTATGGTGATAACAATTATAGGCCCTACCCTGCTAATAATACTTATGGATATAATGGCAAACCCGGAATACCTAGTGAAGGAAGAATTTTAGAAGTTGAAAGAGCCACTAAAAATTTCATGCAAATGCAATATGAACAAAATAAACTATTTACTAAAACTATGGAGGAACAATCTACCCTTTTGAAGAATATTAGTCATCAACTTGAGAGTTTGAATAGGGAAATTCCTAGTTTGCAATTGAAACTTTCTAATGCTAAAAGAAATATATCATCTTTGTCTGAAGCACAATCCTCTTTGATTAATAAAATGGCTGCTAAACCTGAAACTATTGATAATCCCTTTGCTGATACTAATGCCATACAAGTAAGAATTGATGAAAATGTTAGACTATTAGCTGAATTGCATGTTAAGTGGGAAAGAGAAGATGAAATTGCTAGAAACATTAGTGTTTCTACTATCACTACCACTAGTGTTGAGGCTAGTAATAGCTCTACTACTTTAGATGATAATTATGATTTTGATCTTGATGGTTGCAATATCTCTGAAGTTATTAAGTTCCTACAAAAGCTTGCTAAAAGTCATAATGCTAGTGCTATGAATATGGCCTTTACAAAACACATTACTGATGCTCTCATAAAATTAAAGAAGAAAATATGAAACATAAAGTTTCTATTCATATAAAACAAGAAGATGGTTGGGAACGCATCATTAATATGAAAGTGAATGATTTTGATTTCAAAGCTTTATGTGATCTTGATAGTAGTGTTTCAATTATGCCTAGAAGGATTTACGATATGCTTGATTTGCCACCATTGGAAGATTGTTATTTGAATGTCCCACTTGATGATAATGCTAAAAAGAAAGTCATGGGGAGTATTAATGATGTTCTTATTATGGTTAACAATGCCTATGTCCCCGTTGATTCCTATGTTTTGGATGTTCAATGCAATGCTTCTTGTCCTATTACTTTGGGAAGACCTTTTCTTAGAACTGTTGGTGCCATTATTGATATGAAAGAAGGCACCATTAAATATCAACTCCCACTCAAGAAAGGTATAGAACACTTCCCTAAGAAGAAAGAGAAGATTTCTTTTGCCTCTCCTATGAAAACAAAATTTCCTCTTAATGCTTCTTCATTTGAGAACACTTGATTCTTTTTCTTGCTTCTTATGCCTAACTTAAAGGCGTTAAAGAAAAGTACTTATTGGGAGATAATCCAAAAGTTTTAGATGAGTCTTGGAGGTTATTACTAACCGCTCCTTATCCTTTTTTATTTGTTTTTTGTGCCAAGAGTAACCTCTAATGAGAGAGAAGTAATGATTGGGAAAGTTGCTGCCCCGAAAGAGATTTTTGTGCTTCACCATAAAAATTCGTGTAGAATTTATGTACGTCCTTTTGAGGCGTGAATTTTTGTTCTTCTGCCCCAGGTTGTTATATAACTTCTGTTAGTTCAACACTTTTCGATTTGAGCAACAGAAGGTCTTCGAAACAATTCGTCTTTACCTCCAGGTCTGTTTTGACAGATTTCTGCCATTATTTACATTTGCTTCTTGTTGGTTCCTTTTTGAGTTCTTTTGGGGAATTGAGATTTTTGAGGGAAGTGCTACAGTAGCTTGTGTTTGAATGGAAGTTTTATTGGTGTTGGAACTGAACCTAAAAGACCTATTATCTTGAGTGCACTAATGTTGCTAATAAAGATTGTGTGAAGTTTTGTATGAAGAAAAATTTCAGGTGTATGGAAGGAATGATGTAATGAGATGAAGAATGGACTAAATCTCAAGCTTGGGGATGCCACCCCGTGTCACCCCAAGAAATATTCAAGAGGTACAAGCATCAAAGCTTGGGGATACCCAAGGCATCCCCTTCTTCATCAATAAAAACCCAGGTTTCTTCCAAACACTTCATTTTTATTGTTTCATGCACAGTTGTGTTGTTCTTGGAGCGTCTTCTTTTTTTGTTTTGGTTTTGGTTTTCGTTTGCTTGGTTTTCTTAGTTTTCTTGAATAAATTGGTTGGACCCCCTCTTTCATACATTGGTTTTCAAATAGTTTGGTTTTGATTGGAAAAGAGTAGGAAAAGTTCATGCTTAAGTGGTAAAGGAGCTTGTTTTTGAGTGTGGCCTATGATTTGTCATGCCATGCTTGATATTGTTTTGGCTTTATGCTTAGTATTCTTTGTTGTAGCATGACTTGTTATAAACAATTGAGATTGCTTAATGTGCCTTGTAAGAATCATGCATTGTTTTAGCATATTAAAGCATAGTATTGTGGTATTCTCCTTTGATGCTTTATTTGGGTTGACTTGGCGCATGCTCACACCATGTTATGACTATCCCAAGTCACCATAGCCTTTATGATCCTTTAGTTTTCAACATGTAGTATCACTTTATACTTTGATTAATGATGTTTTGTCGCTTTGCATGATTATGGCCATTATTGCTCTCTTAGTTGGTCGCTCCCAGTCTTTTGCTAGCCTCCATAACCAAGTATGAGTTCCACTCATACATCCAATTCCTAAAACCAAGTTATTTCCAAAAAGTCCACCATACCTACCTATTAGCATATGCTATTCCAAGTATATTCATGTTTTTTATCTACCTTCCAAATTAAACTTGTTATGAGAAAACTAGTGATTAAAGCTCTCACGAACTTGATGGCACAATTTACTTTTCTTGCCCTTAATAAACTTGAACCATTGTGCCATCTATGTTGTATATGCTTGCACTTATATGTTGGGGATTAGCAAAACCATGTTGTCATGGGGAACGCTTTCAACATTGCACTTGTACTTTGTACCTAGTTGATATCATGCTCTTTTGTCTATGGAAGTCCTCGGTGTGAAATGAAAGGGGAGCTTGTAAGTCCATGGAGTTATGTATGTGTGTTAGAGCACTTTGGCGCTGGTCTAATCCATGCTGTCATGGTGGAAACCTGCAGCGTAACCATAATGAGCTCTCTATGAAGCATTCTTCTTGTAAAAAAAGAGTCAGATATTGAGAAAAAAGAGAAAAAGAAAAAAAAGATTTGAGAAAATAGAAAAGAGAGAAAAAAGCACCATTTTCCCATGGTAAATAAGAAGATTGCTGAGATGCTCGTTGTCTGCTTCCCTTGTCATTTTTATATGGGGATTCTTCCGTATCATCGGGCAAGGGGTACCCCGTTGGCGGTTCTCTATGATACACATGTACTTACTATGACAAGAACTTACCGGTAACTAAACTTGAGTAGCATGAGGAGCGACCCTCGTATTCAAGGGACATGAGATTTCCAACTTATACTTCGTCAAGCATATACACCATAGTTTGTTCATTTTAACCTTAATCACGTCAAGATTCTTATGATAGGGGCAATGAGAGCTGAAAGCTAACAAGTACCATAATTTTTGGAAGCTCTTTATGAAACTTGAATCCCTACTTCCTTCTATGAAGGCCTTTCTTTTACTTTTATGTTGAGTCTCCACCTTCTATCTTTATGCACCTACTTTGAGAGCATAGTGGCCATTCTTAGTTCTATGTGCATTGTCCCAAGACTTGTTGATTGATGCATAGCTTTGATATTGCTTGTTTTAAACTCTTTGTATCTAGTCACACTTATGAACTTTGAAGGTATCCTATGCATTTATGTTTGCTACTCTATGAGGGACAAGCTGAATGCCACTATGCTATGTTTTCTTTATGAGAAACAAACAAACGTCTTGCAAAGCATTGCTATTCATGAATCTTTTGTTTGTGCCTTTTCATGTTGCAACATAGTTGCTATGTCTTATTGTTAGAACTTTGTCTTTCATGCTATGTTGAAGTACTATGATCCCAGCTAACAATGTTTTACAAATACTTTGATCAAGTTTATGATGGTGCATGTCACCTCAAAAATTATTATTTCTTTTTATCACTTACCTAGTCGAGGACAAGCAGGAGTTAAGCTTGGGGATGTTGATACGTTGCTAACGTATCCATAATTTTTGATGTTCCAAGCTTGGTTTTTATCTACTTTCTTATGTTTTGTTCCAACTTTGGAGTACTTTCTATACACTTTCTTGGACTAACCTATTAACAAGAGCCACAATTGCAGTACTGCTGTTCCTGCTGTTTTGGTTCGGAAAGTCGAAAATGAATATTCTCGAATTGGACCGGGACAAAAGCCAAAGTCATTTTTCACCGAGGACACAAGGAGCAGAATCGAGGCGGAGAGGGGCCGGGGTCGCCACCACCACTGGCGTGCGGACTGCCCACGCCAGGTGGTATATGGCGCCTCGGCACCCTCCTCCCTTTCTCCTATAAGATGCCTCTGATACAGAAACCCTAAGGACCCGATCAAAATTCCACAAAAGAGTCTGTAGCCGCCGTCATCTCGATCCCTAGATCGGGAGGGATCTGAAGCTCTTCCCGGCACCCTGCTGGAGGGGAGAATTCACCCTGGAGGCCTTCTTCATCACCATGCAAGCCTCCGGTGTGATGCGTGAGGAGTTCATCCTTGGACTATGGGTCCATGTAGTAGCTAGATGGCTGGTTCTCCTCCTTTGTGCTATCATGTTTAGATCTTGTGAGCTCCGTTCATGATCAAGATCATCTATTTGTAAATCTTACATGTTGTGTTTGCGGGGATCCGATGGATATTGAGATGCTATTTCAGTTTGATTATTGATTCTATCATGTCTTTGTTATTTGTGATCTTGCATGCTTTCCGTTGTTAGTAGCTATCTTGGCCAAGTAGATGCTAGCAACTCCAAGAGTTAGTATTTATGCTCGATAGTGGGTTCATACCTCTAGTAATCTGGGGAAGTGACAGAAATCTCTAAGGTACGAGATGTGATGTTGCTACTAGGGAGAAAACAACAATCTTTTGTTCATAGAACAATCGTATTGTTTACTTTACACGCAATGCGTAATGCAATTATCTGTTGCTTGCAACTTAATACTGGAGGGGGTTCGGATGATAACCTAAAGGTGGATTATTAGTCATAGATGCAGTTGGATTACAGCCTATGTATAATGTTGTAATGCCCAGTCAAATCTCAAAGGAGTCAAGATGAGTAGTATATGCATGATTGCTTTCTCGATGCTTGTCAATTGCCTCGCTGTAATTTGTTCAGCCAACATGTCATCTATCTTAAGGAGAGCCACCACTAGTGAACTATGGACCCCGGTCCTTTCTTTTACCATCAATTTACAACTGTTTACTGCTTTGTGTTTACTTTCTGCAAACTATTACCTTCTTCCACACAATACGTTTAATCCTTTGTTTTCAGCAAAACCGGTGAGATTGACAACCTCACTGTAAGTTGGGGACAGAGTTCTGTGGTTGTGTTGTGCAGGTCTCCACGTTGCTTTCTTGTGGCACCCTGCCAAAGTTTAGCTAGCAACACCTTTGGGGTGTTTCCTTGCTCCTACTGGTTCGATTAAACCTTGGTTTCATAACTGAGGGAAAACTTGCTGCTGTGCTCATCATACCTTCCTCTTTGGGTTCCCCAACGAGCTCGAGATATCTTGGGCCATCAATTGCCTCCATGTCTGAGTAGATCTCTAGTTCTTGGCGAGATGGAAAAACCCTAGCATATGATTGAGATGAGATATAGATTATTATGTTATACATCATTATGTGTATGTGTTAATTGTCCTCATCTTGATATTGGGAGTTGTGCACGTCCTTAATATTTGCCTCCTATGGGGACTCGATGAAGGGGATTACTTGTTGGTAGATGGAGGGATGATAGCACTTACTGTGACTATAAAGCTGTTGTCGATCCTTACATGGTAACTTGGGGAATCAAGGAGAACTCATTAAGCCATGTCCATGCCACGGGAGAAATCCCTTAATAGCGGGATAATACGATTGATGTCGTTTATTCGTCAGCTATGGTTATGAAGGATGATGTGAGCAGCGGTTGCTGCCTATTTGTCCATATATGGAGATCCTCCCACATACATACATATTATGAGAATATTCGTTATAATAATCTTGATTGCTTAGTCTAAATTGCTAGCGGTGTATCCACCACTCCCCGAGAACGCCTTTTTCCCTATTGCAGTTCCAAAGTTCTATTACACACGCGATTCTTACTTTCAGTATTAAGTTTTACTTTACTTTAAATTACCTTGTTCAATCAAAAACCCAAAAACAACTCTACTTTTCTTGCATCTTAAAGTTATTTCTTAATAGTTGTTGTTAAAAGCATTTTAGTCTTTTGCCTACTGCTCCCTGTGGGATCGATATCTTTATTTTGAAACTAGCTACAAACAATCTGTACACTTGCAGTCATCAATCCTATCTTCTCACAGGCGCATGGAAAATCATTTAAATAACATTTATCACTTAGAAATATCATATTATTACATAACATGATAGTGCCAATAGATATATTCACAAAAGACTTAATAATTCGAGATCTTGTTGGAACAATGGTAAAAGGTGCGTGCGAGCGCCGTAAAATACCAAAATCCTAACTCTACTTATGCAAAAACATAAGATAAAAATACTTCAAAAATGGACTCACGAAGGATTGAACGGACGATCCCTTCGTGGATTGCACACGTACAGTCCTCCGATCCGTCATCATTCTGCTGTGTAGAGCTAGATGATAATGGTGCTCATCCCGTAGTGTTCTAGAGAATACTACTATGGTGTAACATGAGAGAGAAAGAGAGAAAGGGAGAGAGAGAGGGAGATCATGGAGGAGTTGGGGTGTGTCTTTGTAGGAGGAGCTTGGGGCCTTTATATAGTAGGAGGGAGAGGATGACATGCACCCTAGGGTTCCCACCCTTGGTGCGATGGCCAAGGAGGGGATCTCCAGCCTCCTATGGTAGGTCTTCGATTCCTACTAATTAGGACATTGTCCCCTTCCTCTTTTAGATGATTGCAATCTTGGAATTAATGCCAATATCGATATATTCCTTATTTACAAGATATGATCAAAAGCTTCCATAAATAGAGATGCGATTGTATCCTTTCCTCTTTTATGCAATGCACCAAAATAGGAAAGTCGGCGGCGCAGCCTTGGCCCATGTGCCAGCCCCTAGGAGGGCTGCACGCCGGCCATGGGTGGGTCCTGGTGGCCCAGGAATCACCCCTTGGTTGTCCTTGCCCTCTCTTATCCATTTTGACCATAGGAACCCTTTCCGGCAATAGGTATCAATTTTGGTTTCTCTTAGATGCTTCTGGTACCTCGATCCTATATATATCCTAGAACATTTCCTAAAGCTGTCTTCATAACCACTTTCTCGGGATAATTACGATGAACCTCGGAATCACCACCGATGACTTCGTAAAAAGTTTGCCGAATTAGGTCATGTCACCAAAAAAATTATGATTTCTCTCCAAGGTGTCTCAATGTATCCCGGAACTATTCCGGTATGTTCAAAAAACATTCCGGACATCTCTCTCTGCTACCTACCATGTAGGTGACAAGCATAACTTGATTGTAAGACCTTAAGCATGTGATCCGATCGGGTTCGATAGTAAGTGGACATGACTCCAAAGACTATCAGATCAATAACCAACTATGGAGTTTGAACACCCATGGTAGTTCCCACTACACTACGTGAAAATTACATCGAGTGAACCCTCTCATTATACATATGCTAATGCTTCCACTTTGTCACATTCGTGTGACAATCCGATGCAAGATATTGACATCCTCGTGAATCAACTCTTGATCACTATATCGGTTATCCTTGTTATGATTTCACTTTCTTTAACTCATATATGTATTCCAATTTTCTTTATGATCTCATCATAATTGTGTCTGCGTACACGATTGGGTGACATCGTAATACCGAGTGGGCCCAGAGAATATCTGTCCATCTTCAGGAGGATCTAGATCCTACCTATTGAACTATCCAAGTCCCTAGTCATACTTTTGTGCTTATCTCAGAAAAGTCATTATTACCAACTTTGTATTATGGTGTTGGGACAAGACCAAGGATAAACCTTACGGTATGAGGGTGCTTGATATTCTAATGGTCTTGAGGATTCATGCATAAGATAATGGTCTGATGATATTGCTATTAATAACATGATTTTTTTATCTCATAGTAAATCATCTTGTGGTGACATGGATATGCCCTACGGGTACCCGATGTTAGCATACTTGGTCCAGCCCGACGGAAGGCCCACTCGACGACCTGCCAAGGTCCAGGACGCCCAAGACGTTTCGGCTGCACGAAGCACATATGGACACGGACTCCAAAGCGCACAAGACAAGGATACCTCAAGACTAGAGTTTGAATACAACTTGTAACCTACTCGTATTGGCACCCGAGACCTAGCCTCCCCATATATAAAGGCTAGGAGGGTCCAACGAGGAGGGAACGTACACAATAGATAGATCTACAGATCTAGCCACAAAAAAACTCAACTCACCTCGACTCATACTTTCATTGCGCATCCACGCCCAGATCGAATCTGCGCACCTGTAACCTTCGCTTCCCGTAATCAAAGAGCGGAACAGGAGTAGGGTTTTCCCTCGGGGCTGAACACAGGTAAATCTCGTGTCCCCTGGTTGCTTGTCTGTTAACCGTGCCACGATCTCCAGCATCCTCATCTTCTCCAAAACCCAAGTCCATAACAATGGGCATTGACGAGATTAAACCTCGTCAATTGGCGTCGTCTGTGGGAACCCGCTACGGTTTTCAGCTCCAGCGAACTGTGTGACCTTCGGCTGCGGTGACCCGCTGCCTCTATCGGATGCGACGATCCGACGCGATCTTCGATTGCCGCAACTGGCCGCATCGGCTTCAGCGACCACGACTCGGGGGCTCCCTCAACATCGGCGACCCAATACGGCTTTCGGCTGCGGTGAGCCGATACATCCTTCGGATGCGGCGACCCGGTGCGGTCTTCGATTGCGACAATCTTCGGATGCGGAACTCGCTGCCGCCATCGACCCCAAGGAACTCGTCGCTGCTATGACCGTGGTCGCCGTGTGACCCGCTACCGCGTCGACTTTGCCATGACAACCAACAAAGCTAAGTTTCCCTCTACTCGGAGTTGATTCTTTTATTTTTAACTCGCACTCGAAACACTCGGGGGCTGCGCCCTCTTCGAGTAACCTAATGTGCCATCGGCTCCACGCACTCGAGCACCTCGAACGCGACAGCCCGAGTAGCTGATTCTGCCTGACCGTCGAATCCTTAAACTCCGAGTGCCTCGGCAAGGTACTGAGACTAAGGGTAATCAGGCTAACGAAAAGGCCTAGCATACAGTGCAAAAGTGTCGACTCGATCGGCACCAGAATTTTACCTTACAAGCTGACATGCAACTATTATTTACAAGATACAAGTACTTCACAATTCTTCATGTTTTCTACAGCTTACAAGGACGTGACTATGCCGAGCTATTCTATCGGGTCCTCCAGCGGAGTCGACTAACGCCAAGACCCGAGTCGATGCATTCCTCGGATGACCACATCAATCATCAACAAAAGGGGCTTTGGACGCGGACACAACAAAAGAAACGGCACCGATTTCATCCGCAATATCGAGTCCTTCCGGCTAAACGCCGCACGACTCCGCTACATCAACTCCGCTACGTTGACTCTCGGATCCTTATGCGTGAGACGCTGAATCGATGCACTTCCGGGTCAGTGGCTTCTCCTCGCATGAGTCTCCACTCGAGTCTGCGACTTGACTAGACACTCGGGGGCTACTCCTATCAGGAGCGCTGGCCGCGCACCCGACAGACAAATGAGGACAAATTATTTCTTCGAGTCCTACGTCGAGTCTGCGACTCCACTACGGACTCGGGGGCTACTCCCATAGGGAGGATTGATTCAAGCATCCAAAAAAAAAAATTGTGTCCTACGGACCTGAAGCAAACAACGGCTGAATTAAAGTCTCTTCACGAGTCTATAACTCGAACAGACACTCAGGGGATACTCCCATAGGGAGCGCTGGTCGCGCACCCTATAGTCCATTGTGTTGACTACGTCCATGATGTCGATTCCTTTACAACAGCCGAACAAATTCAGCTGACCCGATGAACTTCCGGGTGAAGTGCTTCACACTCGACACAACTTTCGACTCCGACATCCAAATACAAGGTTCAAGACAACTAAGTCTCCACCCGAATCTATGTTTCGGATGGACACTTGGGGGCTACTGACATGGATATGCCCTACGGGTACCCGATGTTAGCATACTTGGTCCAGCCCGACGGAAGGCCCACTCGACGACCTGCCAAGGTCCAGGACGCCCAAGACGTTTCGGCTGCACGAAGCACATATGGACACGGACTCCAAAGCGCACAAGACAAGGATACCTCAAGACTAGAGTTTGAATACAACTTGTAACCTACTCGTATTGGCACCCGAGACCTAGCCTCCCCATATATAAAGGCTAGGAGGGTCCAACGAGGAGGGCACGTACACAATAGATAGATCTACAGATCTAGCCACAAAAAAACTCAACTCACCTCGACTCATACTTTCGTACACGCATCCACGCCAGATCGAATCTGCGCACCCTGTAACCTTCGCTTCCGCCGTAATCAAAGAGCAGACAAGCAGGAGTAGGGTTTTCCCTCCGGGGGCATTGACGAGATTAAACCTCGTCATGTGGATCTATTCCATACCCTTGTCTGTCCAGACAATGTATTCTCATAGTTAGTGGTATACTCTTTACCTATGACCAGGAAACTTGATCATCTCTCAAACACATGAGCTAGTCTCATAGTCTGGACTAGGAACATGTTGGTGCGTTCATCTTTACTACACATGCATGTGATGCTTCCTTTGATTCGCACAATCAAGGTTCACAATAGTTCTAGCATAGTTTGGTGAACCTATATATTGAACATGTATTATATAATAATAATAACAATAATTTCCTCTAGAGCATAATCCCAACAATGGGGGTGATGTGGGTGTGCTGCGACCTACAAGACACGCCCTAGTTACCATGCTACCATTGATCTAGCTATCATGGCAATTGTTTCTTAATCGGTTGGTGTTTTTTAGTTTTAGACATGCATTAACAAAAAATATTAGTAGACTGGAAAGAACTATTTTAGGCTCAATTTTGTTGTTTCTTCACAACATAATAATATAAAATAATGGAAAAGGTTAAACATATAGAAATCCATGTATAAAACATTGTGTATTTTGCTATCAAGGAGCTAAATAGGAGGAATTATGTTTGCATAATACAATAAACAAATAAATAGACTGGCATTTTGTGATGAGGATAAAAATAGCTTAATTGAATTGCCTTGATTGTGCATATTGAGAATACATGTCAAACTTACACCTTTAAAATGAATTGCAGTTGCCTTAACTGTGCATATAAAAAATACATATCAAACTTAGAAATTTAAAATTTTAACTATGTCTAAAACAACGCAAATAAGAGGTTATAGACATAAAAAAGTTCATAAAAAGGAAAAATAAACAAGTACTTACATTTTCGATATTTTAAGAGTTGTACCCTTATATTTTTTAAGGCCAACAAGCTATTTAGACTAAACAGTAGTGGCAGACAAAATTATACAGCTACCTTATAGTTGGACGCATGAAGTCTTATAGGTTACTTAAGACTAAGGCCATATTTGCATTGCAGTAATTTGGAACAGAAGATTGAGATGCCACATATGGTGTATTCCTATAGGATTTCAACGCACATGAGTTTTGTCAGATGTGTCCTTGGATAGTGCAATTTCGGATGTCCTTTAGTAACAGCTGGTCTCAAGCCCATGTATAGATGGATTGTGATAGGCTTGGCGAGACAACATAAAATCTAGTCATTCCTATGGATATGAAACCCACTAAAATGCAACACATCCAAAAAAATGAGTGTGGTTAAGATGTGAATGCTATGGTGGATGTGCGGCACATAAGAAAGGACTGAATTAGAATTATGGTAATATGCGATAGTGTATGTGCGGTACCAGTTGAAGAAAAAGTATGCAACACCAACTAAGGTGGTTTGAGCATATTCAACTGAGCCCTCCAGAAGCACCAATTAATAGTGAAGTTTTAAAGATTAGGGAGAATAATAGGAGGAGAAGAGAGCGACCAAATTTAATATGGGAAGAGGTGGTAAAAGGGGACCCCAAAGGATTGTAATGTACCTAGAGATGTAGCTCTTGATAGGGTTGTATGGAAATGAGGAATCCATGTGTTAGAATGATAGTTTACTCCTACATTGTTTACTCGTTATATCTTTCTTTTTATGGTTTTCATACGTTTTTGGTAGGTTTGATATCTAGTCTACGCCAATTTTCTTAGGACAAAAGGCTGATGATGTTGTTTTCTTTGGATATTGCATAGGAAGGAAGCAAATAGAAATTTCACATGATCGACGAGTGAGAGTATAGAGATAAAGTGTAAGTGCATTGTACTTCTAATAAAATAGAAGGAGCATTGAGTTCATGTTGATATTCTTATGGAATAGAGAGCATATGAATCGTAGTAATTTGATGACCTCAATCATCTAATTCAAATAGCTTCCGTATAGAAAAAGTTCTTATGGATTGAAATTCTCCAAAAAAAAAAATAAGATAAAGAAAGGGGCGTGCCTTTGGTGCATCACCGGCGCGAAACATTTGATAAACATAATGCTAAGAGATCAGTTCCTAGTCTTTATTATGCCCTATTTCTTGTTCGGTCGGCTTAATTAATGAAAATAAATAAAGCTTTTGCCTTTGTTTAAATAATTCACCAACATTCGTATGAAATTCCCCAAAGAGGTCCTAATTTCCCACAAAGCTCTTCATTGGATAGGAACGTTGAAAATCAGGAAGGTAACAAAGTGCGGCATTCACCCGTTTGATCCAAAATATCCCCGGGTGATTGGTTCGGTCCCGCTATAATAATTTTTAAAAGGAAGATCATATTTGTTTACTGAAAAAGAACTGTTACATGTGTCCGGCCACGTGAGTGGCACTATGGGTGAGCTAGGATGCATTGCATGTTACTACAGAGATGCCACGTACGTACGGTGTCTAGTGTCTAGTGTTAGTTGGGGCCGGGACGCACGTAGGATTAGGCAGGCCATCAGGGTGGCTCAGTGGGGTTGGAAGGAAGCCCCAAGGGGGTGGCATGTCAAAAGGAAGACGTGCGCGATGGCAGTTTTGTATTGCTATATTGTCAGGCCGTGGGGGGAATAAACGAGAGGTGCAAGTAATCATTAGGGAAGGGCGTTTTTCCGGATATACTGGACTGCAAACTTGAAGTGTCAAGTTATTTTTTCCCGTGACAACATTGTTGAGAACTGAGGGTCGTTTTTGCGGAATTCGCAGTTACATACATATATCCAACCAAAACGTGAAGCAGGTTTGGTTCGTGGCTCGAGCGTCGCACCGCAAGTAGCCAACGCTAGCTGGGTCCCATTGTCGAGAAATTTACCCACATTTGGCACGCACGCAGACGCAGCGGTGCAGACGGAGCCAGGGCGGCTGTTTCGTGAGCGAGAGGAACGCGCGCGGCGGGCGGCGTCGGCCGGTGGTGGCTGCCAAGGACTCCGGGGGCAAACCAAACCAACAACCACCCGGGCGCGGTGGGAAATCGCACTCATCACTGAGATCACGAATCGGGGAGGCGCGGGGCCGCGGGCCCTACCAGCTCCGACAAGGGGTAAAGCGGCCGCGCACGCCTGTGCGCTGTGTGGCCGCCCACCGCAGCCGGCCGGGGCCCTCCTCGCCCGCTAGTGCGCACGGATGGGGCGGGAACTGCTCGCTCGCTCGCTCGCTCCTGCCGCTGCCGCGCTGCACGCACGCCTCCTGCCCTGCCCGCTGCCTCTGCCGCCGAACCAACGGTACCGAATCGATGGATGCGCTAGTGGGGGCGCAGGATGGATGGGTGCGTGCCATTATTGCCTGCCGGCCGAGGTGCCAAGTGCCAGCGGCGGTCAATCGAAATTCCTTGGCCGTGTCCCCATTTACCCACAAGCAAGCAAGCTACCGACGGCCAATGCCGATCGGGCGACCTCTGCGCCGCGGCAGCTACGCGCGTACCTAGTCCCACGACATGCATCTATCTTCCTTTACTCGACCAGTCGATCTGGGCTGCTGCTTTCATCCGAAAGCTGAAGAAAGCTAGTAGTACTCCTATCATCATAGGCCGACTTCTTTTCAGCTTATGATTCCAGAGAAGCTGGATTTTGGTAGATTGTGGGGAGAAGCTGTGGTGGGAAGAAGCTGACAGAATCTGCTGTCTTCTATTCTTTTTAGCTTCTAGGCATTTGGCTTGTTTGATGGGTTGAGCGGTGAAATGTCTGTAATGCCCCTAAATTTCATTTGTATGCTAGTTTTTAATACAAATGAGATAGAAATGAATATAGACAAATGAGATGATACCATACATTAATTTATTACATGCTGAAATAAATAAAAGTCTTTCTTAGTGATTCAACAATTACAATTAGAATACTTCTCAGACAACTAAACTTTCAGCAATTCCCTGTCGCGCCGCACGCATGACGTCATCGGAAGAAGATGAGGCGTTTCCTCCGACATAAGATGCACTATCCTCATGGATATATGAGCCTCGCTCAATTGTGTCGAAATGGTCATCATATAGTTTACTATCACGAATGAAGTTATGCAAACACATGCATGCAATGATGATCTTTGACTGCGTCTCTTCATCCGGATAAAATGGTATAGAAAGAAGAATACGCCACTTTATCTTAAGAACACCAAATGCTCTTTCAATAGCATTTCGTAGAGATGAATGAAGATGGTTGAATTTCTCCTGCATGTTCTGTAGAGGCGCACCTTGGAAGTCAGGAATATGGTAGCGTTGCTCGTTGAATGGGGCAAGATAACCCGTTCTATTGGGATATCCAGAGTCGACAAGATAGTATTTTCCTAAGAGTAGCAAAAACATCAGAACATAACTATATACTATGAGAATAAATTATGTGTGCATAGTACGTATGCAAAAATATTACCGTGAGGAGGGTGTGGATAGTTGGCGAACCTAGGCCGAGCATCAGTCCATACACGATTATCATGAGCAGATCCGGGCCATCCAGGAACAGCAAATGTAAACCTGAGGTCAAAATCGCAAATTGCAAGGACGTTAAACTTGTATAGCCTTTTCTATTAGTGTATCTTTGCTTGTCCTTCTCAGCAACTAAGACGGGAATATGTGTTCCATCAATTGCTCCAATAGCATTTTTGAAATGGGGCCAAAATCTTGGTTGTCTAATTTTTTCATGAACTTGGGTGAAAGTAGGATCATGGGGTCTAATGTAATCACCCGCCATACGGTCTACACAGTCTAACACCTCATGAAACTTCCCTCTTGACAGTAGAAACACTACGCTCGAAACGATCTGCAGCCTGACTATTGGACTCAGGTGCCCCCAACATCCATAGAAAGAGAGCTAGTGATTCTATACTCGACATCTGAGAGGTCGACTTTAGGCCATATTTAGCAACAAGAGTTTCATGCAATATTCTGAAAACTGACCTCCTCATTCTAAAACACTTGTAGAATTTCTTTGCATCCTTCATTCTTTCCTCAACCCATTGTATCCCTGTCACCAAAGGCAGTCTTCTAGCCGCATAAGGTGCCTTTTCACCCTCTTCTGCAAGCGCAGCCGCAAGCATGTAGTACATGTCCAAATCATCATCATCCGAATCATCATCATTTGAATAATTCATCTGTACATATAGAAAAAATATGTAAATCATTCATATTTAAGTACACAAAAATACTCAAGCATCTCATCCGAGATACAAGTTCAAAGTAAATAAAATATGTCTTCAGAGATACAAGCTCAAAGCAATTAAAATATAAAGAGACGCATCTCATCCTAAGCCAACTTCTTGTTATGCTGCTCCCATGTCATCCTAAGCCACTCAAGCCTCTGCTCCGGTGTAGCATCCTCCTCCAAGCAAATGAATACATCACGATACTCCTGTAGAATGAACAACTGTGTGGCATAGAAGTATTCTAACATCCCGAGCTTAGCTCCATCTTGAACGATTAATGCAACCATCCGCCTAATCTCCTGCCGAGTAGAATCCTTCTTGTCCTCCTTTCTTTCAGGAGATGTCACAGAGTTCCTACTCTTCTCTTCCTCCATCAACCTCATCTTCTCCTTCTTCTCCTCCTTCTTTTCAATGAGCTCCATCACACGATCGAACCTCGAGGCACTCCCAGTGCTCGCCTTTGGTGTTGGTGTGGGGCTAGGTGAGTAAGGGCATCTTCGCTTGTTCTTTTTATCTTGTGCACGCAAAGGTGTAATATTAGTATCCTCATCACCTTCACAACCTGAACCTTCAAGATCCTCAACATTGACAACATTGGTCTAAGAAGCAGTAGCCATAGCAGCTCGGTCATGAGATGATGGAGGCACCCTAGCAGTCACATTTGTCACAACATTCTTGTCAAATATTGTCTTCAAGTCCTCCTCATCTTGTAGTGGGGCTATGTAAAACTTGGCTGCCTCTGGACACATCTGCATTCATAAAGAAACATCAATACAACATATAAGAAAAAACACATAAGCCAAACATATAAAAAGTGCCCACCAATATCATTACCTGTATCTCAAGTTCCCACCAACCGTCATCAGCATCAATGGTATGAGTGATAGGATCTCTTCCTAGACCTGATGCATGTTGAAGCAATCCCTTCCAAACAGTGTAATCTTTTTTCAGTGTGTCCCACCTATTTTTCAATTGACTCCAAACATAGTTTCTCTTCGTGCGCTTGTTAAAGTTTGTTGTCATATTGGCTTTACCATTGGCATTCAAAACATTAACCGGACGATTATGTTTATTTACTTCTTCGATGCACACGTCAAGAAATGCACGATGAGCTACCGCATCCCAATTTGCTTTCACAATTTTCACCTTGTCTTTCTACATACATACCATAATAATAGCAATGAAAGATTTTACACTGTTAGCTACTGCAAGAACAATAACAATGAAAGAACAGGCAGTCACACGTGTTCATCTTTACCTACTGCTAGTCTTTTTTTCAAGTTTTGCAATTAAAGGAGATCAATATAAGGTAAAACAACACAAATCTGGAATTACACTCATACCATAATTTGGTCCTACAATGAACTACAATGTTCATCTTTACCTACTGCGTTCCTACAATGAACTACAATGGAATTCCACTCATACTGCTAGGCCAGATCGAGTCTTGCACTTTGGTCAACGTACATAAATAGACTACAATGAAATTCATTTGCTCATGTCTAATCAGTTTAACTGCAACTAAACTAGACTAAAAATCTTGTATTACTACCAATATCTAAAATTAAAACAACTGAACAGGGGGAACAAGGGGAACAGGGGGAATCGTTACCTGGGGCAGTGGCTGAGAGGAGGCCATGACGATGCGGGGCAGCGAGCTCATGGTCAGGCGGCGAGATGCAACAAGCAGTCATTGTGGCGGAAGCAAGCGATCGAGGCGGAGCAGCGAGCTCGCAGGTCATGGCGTCGTGAACAGCGAAGCTCGCAGCGGCGGCACGGCGGGAGCGGCGGCGGCGGAGCGGAGCAGCCAGGGCTGGCGGCGGAGCGGGCTGGCCCGGCGGCGGAGACGGAGGGCGGCTGGCGGCAGCGAACCCTATCTCTCGATGCGTCGATGTGTACGGGAGGAGCGGGCCGGTCAGCGTTCTGAAAGCAGGGCATTTTTTTTCTTTTCTTTTCTCCTCAATCTTGCCAGTGGCATTTGTTTGTAAATACGAGCAACCAAATGTCTAAAGATAGACAGCCTTTCGTTTCACTAGGGGAGTATCGCGGGAATCAGCGGAGAAGCCAGGTTCGACCCGATTCCTGGTATAGGAAGAAAACGGGATTTCTGGTGAAATTAAGCTAGACAAAATCTAACCCCTTCTTTTAAGCTTTTCTGATTCTGGATCCAAAATCTCTTTGAAAAGCTAAAAAGAAGTCAGCCTAGTCTGTTTTGGCTTCGCTAGGTAACAACAATTTTTTGGGGAAAGGTGAAACATGAGACGCAGAAAGAAAACGAGCTTTCCTTGGATCATCTCGGTTTCTTGCTTGCCCTTTCTATCTCCTTTCCGATGTCTCTTGTGCGAATTCGCTTGTGGGAGTCTTTTGCACGGGTACTTTCAGACAGTTCGTCGGTTACGTTCTCAGCTTTCAGGTTCGCTAGACGAAAAGAAAGTACCCCTATATAAAAATCAAAGCAATTAGCAAGTACGATCGAGGGATCAGCCGCTAATCAAACGCATCCCACTTTAGTAGCTACCCCAAAGCCAGAAGATGAGAAGAAACCTCTTTTTTCGAATGATCAAAAGCTCCCTCGAGACGTCCCCTAATGTCTGCCCAGGTAGGTTTAATTAGTCGCAAAGGTGGTGACAGAGTATGCAGGGAATGAATAAAGTTGCCACCGGTCGATTACGGGGATAGATAATATTGTAAACCCCTCACTTATCATGACTAGCTTGGCCATTTTTATCTACGCAGGTCGTCCACGCTCGTACCATAGGATATTGTATTTGTTAGGCCGATTAAGCATTCATTACCTTCTTGATGATCGGTTCAAAATCCCTCTACGTGGCCGTGTGTATGAATAAAGGCTCTAATCTAAAAAATGCGAATAACTTTTGCTCGACTTGTTAATAATTTTCCGCTTACACAAGTCGCACACGGAGATCTCTTCTCTGGTCTCGCTCGATCTCTGCCCGTGCTCGCAAGTCTCATTTCATCATAGTGTTGGGCGGTGAAAATTGGAGTGTTTATGTCCGTTCCGTGCACGCGCGCGCGTGACCTCATGTAATGCGCTCGATCCTGTGAATTTTCTCGATCGGCAGGTTTCTGGCGCACTGCATCTAGCTGCCACAAATTGTAACTACAGTTCTGTATACCCCCTATATGTGCTGCTGCAGTACTGGTGTGGTGTACCGACGACTGACTAGTGACGCTGAATTATGACCCGCAGCATGCAACGTTGCCTGCGAGAAGACAGGATATGATGGACGCACCGCCGCTCACATGTTTCCGGCCGGGAATAAAGGGAGAGCAGGCAGAGGCGAGACAGGGCAGGGGCATGCACTGACTTCCACTATGCCGAGACAGATCATCTTTACGAATTTAATGGAGCTGCCCCTCGATCGTCTCGGCGAAAAAAGGATACCGGCTCGGTCACTCGCTATCGCTAGCTAGGACGGCTTGCTCGTAGCCTCCCTCCGTTCGCGCGCCCTTCTGTCCTCCGGCTATCATCGCGCCGCCGACCGCAAACCAACTAGGTAGAGTAGGTGTGGCTCTGTCAGCCGACCGTGCACCGAGCTACACTGGTCAGCAATGGAGTAGCTCGCATGCGTGCCACTGTAGTTTCCTCAGGTGCATGTGATGCACCACCCATTTCACGAAAATAAACACGCGCTATGGTTTGACAGTTCAGCTACTTCCTTTTTCAGTAGCTTGGTACCTCTATGCTATCGCCGCATCTTGAGCTATTCGATGTGTTCGTTTTGGTCCATTGTCCGCTGCTGGTACGTTTGGGACGGGGTGCACCCAGCAGCCCTACGCATTTGGTCCGACCATTTTGGTTATTGTTTTTTCAAATTTCAACCAATTTGACTATTTTGAATAAAAAACTAGTTCACAATCTAAAAGAATTAGATAAGCAACATACTCTCTCTGTTTCAAAATATAAAATGTTTTAGTTTTTTGAAAATGAGTTTATCCACACCTTCTAGTATATATGTTTAGGTAGATTTGGTGGATTGTTTAGGACTCGGTGATCGCCCCGCACTTTGGCTTCGTGCAATGGTGGTGGCGGTAGTCCTTCGAATAAGCTCATGAGGGGTAGCTATGGTGTCTCCAAGTATGTGGCGAGTAGATCTGGATTCCTTCCTTGGCGACATTTGTCATATACCTTAGATCCGGGAATAAAGAAGCATTGGGATGCCCCAATTTTTAGAAATCGGTGGCTATTATGGTTCGTATAGCCATTGGATGTTGGTGTATTTCTTGTTCAAGGGATTATGGTTTGTGTAAGGTGATTGATTAAATCGTATCTTCTCAGTATATGTATGTACATGTACTCATATTTATACATTCTTCTTAATACAGATGTGTACCGTTGTGATTTGGTTTTTACCAGAAAACTCAGGGTGACTCGACGGCCTCCTCCTTGTAAATTAGTAACAATTGGCAATCGGTTTATTTGTTTCTTTGGGCTCGTTTTCGGATAATTGACAAAGTATTCTACAATCAGGGTTCGTCAGTTGCCACGCTATATATAAAACTTCTTTTCTTTTACGTCAATGACTAATATGATCCTGGCCTCTCCACGACAAGTTCAGTGCATGCGCTGGTGCGTGTTGAGAGTTTGCCAGACTGGTTTGTGCCCTGGTTAGCTTTTGGGCACTTGGGTGAGGTCTCTAGTTTAGTGATGGTGTACAGTCAGGACACTAGCTCTGATATGGCCACCCCTTCATCAAGGTTGTATGTGTTCTGATTGTTGTCAATAGCGAGGCGGTTTCGAATTGATCTATGTATTTTCTTTGTAAGATTTTATTAAATAATAAAAATAAGACTATGTGTATCTTTTTGACGCAGAAGCCGGATGATCATCACCATTTCGAAAAAAATAAGCAAGTTGTGTTTTACTATATCCAGCTTCAACCACTTTCTGAGTAGTTATGAGTTATGACTCCGACTTAGCTTGTGGTTTGTAAACTAGTGGCCAAGTCAACCTCTATATGGAGGCATTCTCACGGGGCATAGTGGTTTTGGAATTTGTTAGGTTGAACCTGGTGGAAATGGAATGGACCACATGCATGACCAGCTAAGAGCAT
The DNA here is from genome assembly GCA_023614405.1 of Avena insularis. Taxonomy (NCBI): domain Eukaryota; kingdom Viridiplantae; phylum Streptophyta; class Magnoliopsida; order Poales; family Poaceae; genus Avena; species Avena insularis. Next base: position 516,891,542 of record CM042694.1, read on the forward strand.
CTCCACTCGTTGGCCGTTCCCAGGCCAAAATTCGGATCTAAATAGCGCTGGACGGATGAAGGTTTTGGCCTGGGAATGGCCGATTTCCCACTCGTGTTCCCAGGTCGGCGTATCTTCGCCCAAATTTGGCTCAAATTCTTCCAGTTTTCGGCATATTTCGACATAATACGAATACAGAGCAATGTTGGGCATAGTTCTGGACGAAATCACCACAGTTCAGCAGAAAATTAAACATAGTTCGGCGAACAATGAAAATATAACATATTTCGGCCTTGTTCAGCCAGATTCATGCTAGATATCTATGTGTTTCCCCTGCGTATCCATAGGTGGTCAACCAGATCATCCTGCGGCTGTTGATGCACTACCGGGTCTCGAATCTCCTGACGCATGGCGATGAAGGCAGCCCAGGTTGGCGGTACCTGGTGATCAGGCTGTGCAAGAGGTCCCTGTCTGTAGTATGGCTCATTCTGCTCGACCAAACTCACTGGTCCTTCCTCTCATCCTCAATGATCATGTTGTGCAAGGTCACACAACATTTCATCATTTCCCACATTTGATCTTTCGACCAGGTCATTGCAGGGAACCGAACAAATGCAAATCTCTGTTGGAGCACACCAAATGCCCGCTCCATGTCCTTCCTGCAAGCTTCCTGTTCCTTGGCATACTGAGCATGCTTGGGAAGTATTGGGTTTGAGATAGTCTTCACAAATGTTGGCCATCTTGGATAGATGCCATCTACAAGATAGTATCCCTTGTTGTAGTGGTGCCCATTGATCTTAAAGTCCATGGGGGGAGCATGACCCTCAATAAGCTTGGCAAAGATATTTGAGGAGTTGAGAATGTTGATGTCGTTGTTCGATCCTGCCATGCCAAAGAAGGAGTACCAGATCCAAAGATCATGTGTAGCAACTGCCTCAAGTATCACAGTGTAACCTCTTTTGTGGCATTTGTACATCCCCTGCCATGCAAATGGACAGTTCTTCTAGTGTCAATGCATACAGTCTATGCTTCCAAGTATCCCAGGGAATCCTCTTTTTTTATTGACTGCGAGGATCTGAGTAGTGTCTTCGGCAGTGGGTGCTCTCAAGTACTGTGGCCCAAACATTGCAATCACCGCCCTGCAGAACCGGTACAAGCAGTCGATGGCGGTGGACTCAGCCATGCGAAGATAGTCATCAACCCTGTCACCTGGCGCTCCGTATGCAAGCAACCTCATCGCCACTCTGCACTTCTGTAGTGAAGAAAACCCAACCATGTCGGTGCAGTCTTTCTTGCACACGAAATAGGGGTCAAATTTCCGGACGGAGTGCATGATCTCGAGGAAGAGTTTTCGGCTCATCCTGAAACGGCGCCGAAACACGACCTCTTCGTGGAGCGGCTCGTCGGCGAAGTAGTCGGCGTACAACATGCAGTAGCCCTCCGCCCGCTGCCTTGCTTTGCACTTCCGGCGACCCTTCGCCGAGCCTCCACGCTTCGGCGTTGTGGTCTGCATGTACAGCTGTGAGAGGGAGGCGAGGATCTGAACATGCTCTACATTTCAGCGGCTGTGGCGTTCTCTTCCTGCAGCAACACGGCGAACAACTCTTCATCATCGGAGTCCATGGCCGAATGGGCCAATCGTCGAACACTTGGCGGGCGTGGTGGTGGGAGCTAGAAGCGTGGCCGAGCTTCGGCGAAGGAAGGGCGGCGAAAGTGCCCTAGGTTGCAGGGGGAACTTGTGGCGGTGGCGGCAGGCCTATCTACAAGCGCGAGTTCGGCTTGAATCGGCGAAGCTTCGCCGATGCAAGCATGGCGGCGAGGCGGCTTGGGGTGGAATCATTCGCCGCGGGGGAGTCGACTGTGATGGGAAATGGGGTGTCTCGCCGACAGGGCTGACCCACCCTCGTTTTCTCTACATCTGGCGTTTCCAGGCCGTTCCCGACGCCTCGGGTTCGGTCTAGGAACGCCAGACCAATTTTAGGCCAAATCTGGACGAAACCGGCGTCCTGAAAATACGACTGGACGAAATTTCGGTGTCCGGATCAAAATTAGACGCTGGGAACGCCTTTCTGGAAACGCGAGTAGAGATGCTCTAAGCCCACCACCGCCCTTTCCCCAAAGGTGAATTTGTCCGAACACATAGATCTCACTTGAAACTGTAGTTTCTTGTCATTTTTGTCTTTGGTCGGTGTGTTCACTCCTTGGGTTTTAAGGCCTGGTTTGGCAATATAACAATCTTGAACAGATATAGCAGCGCAATCATGATCTATCGACCACACCGGTATAAATAGCTACAACAACAACCTGGTGCTACAATTTAGTAGAAACGTTACTGCAGCGTGTGGAAAAACCAGCCCATGATGTGTCCGCATGACGCCAATCGTATGCGGCTGCGGTGACCATTTTCTTCACCGCGGCTGAAGGATCTGCGAAGAAATCCGGTCGGGACCCAGGTGTTGTCTAATCCCCTGGCACTTGGACGTGGACTGCACGCTTCCTCCCCAGTCCCAGTGTAGTGGATGTTCGCGTCACCCAGAATCCACCACCTTTCATCTTTCAACTCAGCTGGCAGGCCAACTGCCACTTTCACCTCATATACTACTCTGCTGCATGTTACCTATAGAGCTAATTCGATACTATAGTATACGCTAGCGTTTGTTTTGTTTTTTCATGTCATCGTTGTCAGATTATTCGTCTTCCTTTTATTTTCTCTCATGGAATTGTTTCTTGCTGTTTGGGATCTTGCAAGGATAAGCATGATGAGTTACGTGATGGTGAGAGAAATTATAGGATCCCGTCGGAGCGGAGCAAGTGGGAGAACCAGAGAAGAGGCAAGAAGACAAGAGCAGTTTTGTTTTGTCCTAGGTCCTAGCTGGGAAAATACTGGTTGGTTAAACGTGATGGTCGTGCACTCGTGCTCCAAGTCAAGCATAGTCCACACATGGTCAATATTTTTTTCCACCAAAAATTGTCCAAACTAATATTTGTAAACCGACTAGCACTTTTCTTAAAAGCAAATAATTCTTTGTCGGGACCTACCGGTCTGATGCAAAAGGCATCGCACGGTATTTTTCTCAAAGGATAAAAACTAAAAAAAATAGACGTGTCAAATTCGTGATCGACAGAGAATTAGCTTAATTATCAACCCACTTGCAGCTAGAAATTTCCCGGCCGCAACCCAACTTGCGACTGACAATCTCACATGTGACACTACTTGCAACTCGCCGGAAGCACGGATGACAATGTAAATCTGGTGGATTAGGATCTAACTGAGCATCAACTTAATTGTGAGTGGACCGAGAATTAGCAATCCCCCAAGAAATAAATTTGGCCTGGACAGTCGAAAACATCAACGACTTTGAAAATACGCTAGACAAACCTTCCATCTTTAATAGTTGCGACCATTTTTTTAAAGAACCCTAAGCATAACCAAAGATTCAGTAACAAACCACCACTAGTGGAAGAAAGCCACACCAGTCCCGGTTGCGTAATCGGGACTACGCAATCAGAACTAAAGGCCCCCACGTGGCCACGGTCGCATGCTGGGGCTGGAGGACACTTTAGTTCCGGTTGAGAAGTTTTTAATTTTTTTTGAAAAAATGTTTCTGTTTTTTTATTTTTTTGAATTTTAAAGTTTTGGATTTTTGAATTGTTTGACAGTTTAATATCTAATCATCCCCATTCTCATGTTAAAGTGCATATTTATGGTCAAACTCCCCGGTCGGTTATCCATCCTCGCACTGCTCCATGCTCAGCACGCTTAAGTTTTGAGTTCCTTTCAAATTAGCTTTCAAGACTACGCTCGTAACTTCCTGATAATAGTATGCTATCAATTCTATTAACCTTAGACTTTGATAACACATGATTTTATTTTTTTAATTCTAAATAATTTTAAAAATAAGCAACAATAATTAAGTAATAATAAGCAACAAGGAATTCCAAATAATCTTTATGCATAATTCAATTATTAATTTAAAAACCCATAATTTTCAAAAAAAATACAAAATTACAAAATCATATAAAAACTTCAAAATAATTAAAAAGTAAAATAAAAATAAAAATAAATTCAAAAATTTCAAAAAGTATCAATTGTTCTCGTTTTTTATGGCAAAACCTAAAATCTTCATGCTTTCATATTTTCCTTTGGAATTTTGAAAATCTATCATTTGTGCAAACGGTCTCTGGCCATTGAAATCGGATGTAACTTTTCACGTAGATACTTTTTCATATATTACACACTTATTCCGAGCTCGTATGTAAAAATTATAGCTATTTTAATTCAGAACAACCTTTTTAAAAAAAAAATCAAAATTCTGGGGAGGGAGGATAGCCATGAGAGGGAAAAAATGTAAGTTTATCTTTAGTCTGGATTGATGTCTCCAACCGGGACTAAAGGTGACTACCCCTTTAGTCTCGGTTCATGTTTTCAACCGGGACTAAAGGTCCCATTCGAACCGAGACTGATGTCGGCCCTGGCCGTGTGGCATCCTAGCCATTCGAATCGGGCTATTACTCACATTACGAACCGGAACTGATGCTCCAAATGAAAGCCCGGTTTTCTACTAGTGCACAACTCTATCTCCGTCGAAAATCATGATAGAAAGTCAAAAGGAAGAGCCAGATCACTTCACCGGAGACAGGACTTGAGCAGAAGGTTAGAATAGACACTCGATCGGTTGAAATTGTATACATGGATAGCGGTGACATGCACAACGCCACAACAAACCTTGAGAAGAATGTACTTCGGCCGAAAAGTAGTACTCCCTTTAGTCCATATTAATGATCTTAATTTTTCTAAATTCATATGTATTTAGTTAAGTATTTAGACTAAATGCATACGTATTTAGATAAAGTAGAGAACCTTGAACTGGAGGGAGTACCGATGTGCTAACTTTTAGAACTACTTTCAAGCTTAGGCATCGTAGGTTGGTCCCGGACCCTGGTTAGTTGCCAAGAACGTTGCAAAATTATTTTGTAGTGAAGCTAAAGTTCAATACAACTCGTGTAATCATTTACTTGCTTTGTGACCATCTCCTTTGCAAACCCTGACGGCCTTTAGAGTGAGTGCAAGAGAAAAAGGCAAAAGGCTTAGCTCACTCGATTAGTTAAGGTAGATCTTAAGTACAAATAACACAAGGAAAAATAAAGGAACAAGAGAATCACAACTGTTTCAACTCCTACGGTAGGCAGTAGCCCAACCTGCCGCTTCGTTCTTCATCTCTTAGGGTTAGGACGGAAAAAAAGGATGAAGAACATTAGAACAATGTACAGCTTCATGAATCGTCTTTGAGATGGTTAACGTAATATATATCGTGCTAACGACTTTTGTAGGTGTTTCTACCAAGAGGCTTGCTCCAGTATAACCCCCCCCCCCCCCCCACCCACCCACACAAAAAAAAACTTGTAATAAGCCTATGTCCAATCCCGTAGACATACGGATACACATATCATACTCTTTAACATTCGTCCCACACGAGAGGTACAAACCTGATCCATATCACACACGTGTCGGCGCCATCACCGACGGTGGCGGACCTAAAAGATTCCGAAAACCTAGGCAAACATATCTAAAACATTATTTTTTTGGACAAAATCGCCATAGAAAGTCAAAAAATACAAGGCAACGCGTGCCGGTAAGCCTGGGCAACTGCTCAGGCTGTAGGGATGGTAGGTCTGCCCATGATCACCGGCGGAGCCAGCTAATCGCGTGATCACTATTGCTCATGGTCAACCTCGCGGCCGCCGTGGCCACAAGACAGTCTGGCGAGGGCACCGCAAGACAGTCCGGCGTGGCCATCGCAAGATAGTCCGGCGCCGCAAGACAATTCGGCGCGGGCACCACAAGACAGTCCGCCGCGGCCACCGCAAGACAGTCGGGCGCGTGCCCGACCATCTTTCTTCCCAATGCGGCAAACTATTCGGCCAAATTGCTCCCGAACTGTCCGACGGGTTAACTCGCTGCCGCCAAGCCTGCACGCTGCCTCCACGCCGCCACCAGCCCTGACGGCACACATCTACAAGACCAAGACGAGGCGTGTGCCAGACAGATCCACCTTGGAATCACCGCCACCAGCTCGCCGAACACAACCGTCACCGCCATCAGCTTGCCGACCACGGCCATCACCGATGATGAGACGGTGTACAACCGTACTAGTACACATACAGTTGCTAGAAAAACGTATAATTTGGTTGAACTATACAGGTTTTCTACGAGGATACATATACCCGGTTAGTATTAATTACGAAGGAGTATCGGACGATCACGACCATCCTTGTGTTTGAGTTTGCATGAGTTTCATAGAGTTTTGAAGGAGGGGTTGTACTGGAGCAAGACTCTTCTACCAAAACTATCACTGTTTAGATAAAGGTTACATTTTTCTTTTCTTGAGGTACCCAGGATGTCCCGTACAAAAACTTGTGAAACCCGACTGTTCCAAGACCTAGGTTAGCATTTGCTAGTTTCAATCTGGTAAAGACTCTCAGGGCTTCTTTGTTTCAAAAGAATTTGCATAGGAATCTTGAAAGATTCCAATCTTTAAAAAATTTCTTATCACGGTTGTTCGATTTGTAGGATTAAATCCTATAAGATTTTTTCTAAGGAATCCTTTGCACTGGATTTTATAGTAATTCTAACATCCACTAAACTAAAACCCTTTCTTTATTTTTCCTCTAATGGAATCAAACAAACATCGGTGCAAATAAAATCCTATGGGCACGACAATGCAATCCGCATATGCCTGCTATTTTTTATATCCTACCAATCAAAGGGCCCACAATGTATTATGGCCAAAAAAATTGTTGTACACTTTTATCATATGGATTTTTGTAAAAGATTTGTACCTCTTCATGGCTATTTTTTTAAAATAATAAACTTTTTTTTAATAATTTCAGAAATAATACACAAAATTCAGAATTTTGGATTCTAGCACGGCTGTTACACCGATAGGTACTAACGGGAGTACCGTACACCGATTAGTACCTATCGGTGTACGGTACACCGATTAGTTGCATTTCCTTGCTCGGACGTGCATTATTGGTGTACCGTGTACCGCAGTCGTGCTAGAATCCGAAATTTCGAATTTTATGTATTATTTTTGGAGTTGATAAAAAATATTATTTTAAAAAAAAAGCCCTCTTCATGTGCATAAAAAAATTGAACAGGTATGTGGCAGGAGTACGCATACTGCATCTTTCTTTTTTAGGTCGTGCTACGCGTACTTCGGAGGATCAAATCCCCCGATCCCTCGGGTCTACAGCCGTCTGATGCGGTCACCATCAACGGTCCAGGTTCATTCTTCGCGATTGCTCCCTACCTCTCGCTTCACGCATGCAATACCAATAGAGAGAAAACCCTATTCTGCACATCAACACCTGGTGGACCACCGGAGCTTTGCCATGAGCTGAGAGAGCGGAAGCTCATAGCACCCAGGCCCCTTGCAGCAACGGCGGTGCCACTTACCAAACTGCGGTAACGACGATGGCTTGAAGCAGCGAGCAACGGTGGTGACGGCTTGCAGCAGCGCCGGAGGCCATTGTAGCAGCTCCGGCGAACGCTCGCAGCAACGCCGGCAGCCGTCGTCGGAGGCCGTCTGTAGCGGCACCGGCGGACCGCGTGTAGCAGCCCCGGCGGCCGCGTGTAGCAAGGCCGACGACCGTCTGTAGCAGCCCCGACGGCCGTATGTAGCAGGGTCCGCGAGCACGTGTAGCAGGGCCGGTGGCCACGTGTAGCAGGGTCGGAGAGCACTTGTAGCAGCACCGGCGGCCGCGTGTAGCAGGGTCAGAGAGCACTTGTAGCAGCACCGGCGGCCGCGTGTAGCAGGGTTGGAGAGCACTTGTAGCAGAACCGGCAGCTGCGTGTAGCCGGGCCGGCGGCCGCGTGGTGCAGGGCGGCAGGTCGTAGCTGCGATCGCGCGCCGCCAGCAGCACCGCCTGATGAGTAGCGATGCGCTCCATGGTAGCGGAGCGTGGCGGCGTGACGGCCTTTGCAGCGGCGGATGGCGGCGCCACCGAATATTCCTCGCAGCAGCGGCAGCTTGCGTGACGATGTTGGTGCCACAGCCTACTTGAACGGCGGGGTGACGTGGTGGCAGGCGGAGCACCGGTGTGGAGCAATGGAGAAGAAGAAAGGAAGCGGCGAGATGCGTTTCCGCCATAGGAGGAGAGGAAAGTGATAAGGCAAGTGGACACATCGTGGTCTCATGGGTGGGACCGGGGGGTTACGTGCCTGTTTTTATTTCACGGGAGCGAAGGCCTGTCCAGCGAGCGACCCGGTGGATCGTTTTGTTCGATCCCCCGGATGATACGTATCATTTAACTTCTTATTTTTATTAAAAACTGGCGGTGCACCAATGTCACGTCTGAAGGGTTCGTAGCATGGAAAACAAAAAATTTCTACCGCAAGAACGAACAAAACCCAGATCTAATCTAGATAAAAGCCAAGATCTAATCTATTAGACATGTGCAACGAGATAGATCTGTACTAACCCTTGTAGATCTGAAAGCCTTGTGCGAGATCGGATCTCGTGGTTGATGTAGACGATCACTTGCCAATCTCAAGACCGAGTGGACGAGCCTTCCAGCGCCACGCTCCGGCAGCTCCACAATCGGTTACACGTGAGGAGTCGATGCAGACCTTCCTCTCCCCGTTTTAGCGAGCAGCGGAGGTAGTAGATCTCTCCACGGAATCCCAGCAGCACGACGGCGTGGTGATGGTGGTGGAGTAGAGAATTCTGCAGGGCTTCGCCTAAGCCAGAGCAGAGCGAAGGAGGAGGAGAGAGGCGGCTAGGGCAAGGAGTGGGAGGGGGCCAAGGGGGGGGCGCCTCCACCCCTCTATTTATAGAGGGAGGGGTGGCGCCTAGGGTTCCCACCCCTAGGGCCACCTCTAGGGCCGGAGCACAAGGGGGGGCTTGGGGGGAGTTTCCTTCCCCCCAAGTTTCCCCTTTTCCTTTCTTGGTTTTCAAGTAAACTCCACAGAACTTTCTAGAACCTTCCGGAACATTCCGAAACCTTCTAGAATCCTCATATAAACACTCCGGAACATTTCCGAACCTAGAAAATGATCTCCATTATATGAATCTTATTCTCCAGACAATTCCGGATCTCCTCGTGATGTCCTAGATCCAATCCGAGACTCCGAACAACATTCGGTCTCCAAAGCACATTCCATATCTACCTAAACAGCATCGAACCGTAAGTGTGTCATCCTACGGTTCGTGAATATGCAGACATGATGAAGACACCTCTCCGATCAATAACCATCAGTGGGATCTGGAGATCCATAACGGCTCCCACATACTCAACGATGACTTCGTGATCGATAGAACCATTAACATACGAAAACCAATTCCCTTTGTCACGCGATACTCTACTTATCCGAGGTTTGATCGTCGGTATCTCCATACCTAGTTCTACCTCGTTACTGATAAGTACTCTTTACTCGTTCCATGATATGTCATCCCTTGTGACCTAGTCACATGCTTGCAAGCTAACTAGATGACATTCCATCGAGAGGGCCCAGAGCATATCTATTCGTCATATGGATGGACAAATCCCAATCTTGGTCCATGCGCTTCAACACATACTTTCAGAATACCCAATGACACCTTTATAACCACCCAGTTACGAAGCGGTGTTTGATGTCATCAAAGTACCCATCCGGTGATGGTGATTAAGATAACCTCATGGTCGAAGGATTAGGTTACTATGAATTTGAAAGCTTGTAGCAATACGAACTTAATACTTGATCTGATGCTACACTTACTATGGGTGTGTGTCCATCACATCATTCTCCTAATGATATAACCTTGTTATTAATGACATCCAATGTCCATGATCAGAAAACCATGATCATCTATTAATCAACAAGCTAGTTCAACAAGAGGCTTACTAGGGACTTTTTTATGTTTACAAAACACAAGTATTAGTGTTTCCTAATAATACAATTATAGCATGGGATATAAACATTCATCATAAACACAAAGATATAATAATAACCACTTTTATTATTGCCTCTTGGGTATATCTCCAACAACGTCAACAGATAGAGGCCATGGAATTTCTCTTAACGAACGGAAACCCACGGGGTATTTTAACATTACCGTTGCTATTACAGAGAAATTGGGGTTGGAAGTGATGGAAAGCGTACCAACACGAGTCTTGCACTGTCAATTCACCCCCTCACCATCTCCACTAGTACATGTTATTCTACAGTAAACTTAGTCGCCAGGTGCATCAACGATTGATACGGCATGGAAGCGCCCAGGTCAAATCAAATCCCGCTACATATCTCACCAAACACGCATACTCTCCACCGGCCGTACGTATGTAGTCCATCATTACACGTAGTACTGTGCCTTTAATCAACTCTTGTAGCATAGATCAACATTCTCTCGAGTGAGGGGTATAGTTTACGGATGCAATTACGACCACTTGAGTAGACGCGCGAGAGCTGGCTAAGCTAACATTCACCGGGACTTCGAGATATATCCACGTGTAGCTCGTGTTTCTTGCCTGGGAATGGCACATAAAATCCGAATCGTAATATTATTCACGAGGATACAAGGGAAGTTATACGTGCGTTGCTTTACAAAAAGCAACATGAACAAACAAGATTTTTTTCCCGCAGAGAGAGTCTAATGACAGACAAACAACGCTCCTAATTAACTTGCGATGTGTGCAAAGGCGCAGCCAAAGGAGACAAAACAAAAGAAGTATCGCCATCGCCCGGTGTAGGCATCACCCCCAAATCTCAGTGGACGGGTGGGCCCACCCGCGAGGCAGCCACCTGTTCTGTTCGTCAGTTCCACACCCGATCGAATGATGATGCTAAACTGCGGCCTAAACGCATCTTAATGATGTTCAGACAAGCGCGCCAGCCAAAAGGCAGATAAGCGTACGCTAAAAGCATACTGTTGCCCACATAGTACTAGCTAGGCCGGATTAGTAAACAGCCGATGGATCGAGGAACGAATTGAGGAGGTCAACACTGATGTGGACATGGTTGTAGTAGGTCGCAGCTTCAGCTACAGCGTGGGGTGGAGGCCTACAATAATCAGCTTCTTTTTTCCGGCTACGGGGTCCCATATGCATCATGCAAGATGCTTCGATTCATTTTGGTTCCACCAAGTGACTGTCAACTAATCTTGTCTGGAGTCAAAGGCGCCCCCAATCAATATACTCCCTTCGTCCTAAAATAAGTAACATAGGTTTGTCTATATTCGGACGTATCTAAACACGTTTTAGTATATAGATACATGCGAATCTAAATAAACTTAAGTCACTTATTTTGGAACGGAGGAAGTAGATACGATCTAATCCTAGGGCCTAGATCGTAGTTTTACTCCCTGTATACGTGCTTGGCTCTATAATGACTCGTGATGTAAACTTCGAGCAGCTAAAACACGGCGCTAAAGACAGAAAAGTTGACGGTTGTACTAACTTTGAGACTTGAGAGGAGGCCACACGCATGCTACTCCTAAGTGTCAACCTAGGTTGACTTGAGCAGGTCAGTGAGGCGTGGACAACGACATGTCAACTTTATACTACTCCCTCCGTCTTAAAATAAATATGTTAAAAATTATCTAAATTTGAATATATCTAGATAGTATTTAGACTAAATACATTAAATTTTTGACAAATTTACGATATCTGTTTTGAGCAAGAAGAAGTACTACGCGCTGGGACCAAGATGTTTTCGATATTGAAGCCGTCAAACAAGATGACGCACACCACCAACTAGCACAACGGTAGAGGACAAACTGGGCCCACTTCTCTTGCCACAACCTTCGCCGGCTCATCGGCGAGATCTAGAGAGAGTGCCTCATGGGCATGGTCCGGAAATCGTCTCCACCATCTTCCTATGACCCATCTCTAGGGCGTAGATCGAAGCGAAAATCCTCTTCATGCCATCCATTGGCACCACCACGGTGCCAAACATCACTACCACCCTGAGTGTGTTCATCTGCGCACGCTTGTATGCCGCTGAGATACCATGGCGCCAAGACGTCGAGACACACCGAGCTCACATACGCGACTGTTGTTGATCAAATTGTATCTGAGCCACAATGTTCTCCGGTCGTCTTGCCATCCGGCCAAACCAAGTCGACCAATTCGCGGATCCTGGCCACTAGCATGGCAGCCCAGCAAGCACAGTAGGCCCTCGACGGCTAGTAGACCAGCCAAATCTGGCGCTATCATATTTGAAAGAGCCGCCACTGCACCGCTGCCTTGCGCCTCCGCGAGCAGCAACATGCGCCCCACCACTGTCATCTTAAGGCCACTGCCCTGGAATCCGAACTTTGTCAAACACACATCCGAAGTCCTGGGCCACCGTCGTGCATTTGGTCGGAGGTCTCTAGTTGCAAGAAAGCACCAGGAGGAGAGAGCCCGCCGTTTGCTGTCCGTCTGATGGGGCTTTTCCCTTCGGTTTCACCCGCGGCGGAGGGGAGATGGAGTAGAGGAGGGGTGGGGATGGTGACACCCTAGCCGCCCATGGGAGCGACACAGGTCCATGTTAACTTGTATACTAACATAGAAATGTATGCACGGAGAGGTTAAGTTATGTGATTGCAAATTTGGCATGGACTTTAAAGGGTAATTGCATTAGGTAAGAAAGAATTGAGTTTGCACCACGTACGATGTCTGGCACAATAATGTTAGTCATGTTCTTGGTCCGGTCCAGAAAACGTGTCTGGAAATCAAATCCGAAATCTCATACGTACATGTGTGGTATGGGAGAGAGATATAACATATATTTTCGGTAAAAGTAACTTTTTTTATTCGTACATGTTTGGAAAAGTATTTTTGCACGGTCAGCAGATGATTGTATACCAGATTGTAGCATCCCAATTGTCTAACAATTGTAATGCTACTTGGTCTAGTAATATAATGGCTACTTTATATATATAATTGTTGCATCATGATTATATCATGCCACCTTGCATTTGAGCATCATATAAAACCCTTTTCTTTTGGTTCTTATCTCATACGCATTATTAATTGTAGTTGCCTTTTGATACATTGTATTTGGTTTTTTAATAAATGCTTGATGCCCAAGTTGAGTTGGGGGCATTTCTTTTTCTACTCCACCACCTTTCTTTGGATTCATCTAAATTCCACCACCCTAGTCATATATGAGCCATTGCTTTTCTTTTGCTATTTAAATCTAGCTCATATGTGTTGGTGTGGATCCATTCTATGTCTACATGCTCCATGTATGATGTATGTTGTTTTCACAATATTAATTATGTGGAGCCTCATGACCACCTTTGAATGTCATGTGAGTAGAATCTTCCTTTTACCTTCCATATGGTTGTTTTGGCTAATTGAGCTTGTTTAAATATAATTGTGGCCAAATAATCTTTTAGTGGGATATACACACTAGCATGGCCTATTAAATTCAATTAAGCTTGATTCCACCATCCCATTATCCATGAGCTTGCCTTTGTTTTCTTTTGGTATTTAATCTAGCTCATGGGAGATAGGATGGATCCATTTATACAAATTCTTTTGCTGGGCTTTATTCCACTTTTGGGAATGCATAAGAATAATGCCATGTTAATATTATTGTCTTCACAAGAATAAACATGGCATTCATTATTTTGCATGGGCCATGCAAGTACCACCACATTCTAGTCTTTTGGGTTTTTATTTGAATCTTGAGTGGATCATCTCTTATCTCTCTCTTCCTCCTTTTGGCTTGGTCTTATTTGATCTTGCTTAAACCCCATCACCACCTTTTATCTCTTCCTCTCTTTGGTCTAGCTCTTGTTTGATCTAGTTCTGTTCTTGCTTGAGCTTGCCAAAAGAAAACACATCACCCAATCCTCTATCACCACCCTACCTCCTCTCACCCTCATCTAAACCCCCTCTCTCCAAATCCTCTATCTAAGATCCTACCCTAATCACCTACACCTCTACCACCATCTTACACCTAAGCTAAACCCTAAACCTACCTCACCCTCTCCTCTTCACCTATGCCGAGCCTCCCATCTGGACCCACGACCATCCTCTCTCCGCCACACCCCAGCTACCTACCCCTCCTAACCTAAGACCAAGCCCTAACCCGAGCCACCCCATTCCTCTATCCTAGCTCCAACCCGAGCCCCCTCTATCTCTCCTTCTCTCTCTGCAGCTCGGCCCCACCCGAGGCACGGCCGCCATCCCTACACCGCCTGCTGGACCAGACCCACCGAGTCCTACCGAGCACATGAAGGAGGAGGAGAAAAGGTGGCCGAGCCACCTTTTCCACCGTCTACCCCGCGGCATCCTCCCCTCTCCCCCTAACCTTTCCCTCCTCCCACACGCCTCCTCTGGCCTCTCCGGATCCGTCCAAGCCGGCCTCCTCTCCCCCCTCTTCTCCACCGCCCCCATCTACCCCATCGCCGGCAAAACCGTCGGTCGCCACCGATCCCCCTCTTGCAGCCGGTGGCGAGGTGCTCTGGGTGTCGAGGAAGACTGAGGAACCTCCCCTGCATCGTCCTGTACGTACCAGCGAGGAGGAGGAGGACCAGAGCCACCAGGCCGACGCCGCTTCGAGGCGAAACCCTAGCTCCGCCCGGCGCCTGCTACGTCGCTGATCGCTATCTCCTCTGCCCGATCCAACCGCACCAACAACCTCCCGGTGAGCTGCTGAGCCTCCGTGACATCCCCTCCCTCGCTCATACCCTCTGATCGCACCGGTCACTCCGTCGAACGCCCTCGGTGCGCCGGCGTCGTGTTCGGTTCTTCTCGTCGTGGCGTCGCAGAAGCGTATCTAGCCGCGCGACCCTCTCCTACCAGCAACCTCTCCGAGCCGCGTTGGTCGCTGTCGCCTGCACGCGAGAGATCGGTCGCGAGTTCGATCCCCACCCCGTCGTGCGCTCTGTCGCCGACAGTTTCGTCAGAGACGCGGTAGAAGAAAAACAGTAGCCGTGTCTTTTTCTCAGAAACCCCCTTCCGTTTTGTTTTCCTCAACCCGCAATCCTTTAGGACCCCACATGTCGGTCTCGGTGGCAGCTTTGCAAAAAGGTACCGCAAGTCTGGGAATCACAACCCGCGGTCCCTGGCTCTGCCGCGTGGCCTCAGCTTCGCCAGACCACATCCGTGGACCCGTGGCCGCTGGCCCCATCATCATTCAGCAGCTAGACTAGCTCATGGTGAGAAAAGCTTTTCATGCGCATGTTGTCCCGATCCAGCTGGCCCACCCGTCAGCGGCTGGGACTGGATCTGCCTGAGTACAAAAAGTTTCTGTTTATATCTGTTTTAATTTAAATCTTTTTCAAATTAATTCAAATTCAAATTTAAATCTGTTTTCAAATAATTTTTCAAATATAAACCCAAATTAAACATGTAATATATGTTTCTGAATCAGAAAATTATGAGGAATTCAAATATGCCCTCCAAAATATATTTTGAACACTTTAATTTCAAGTTGATTAAAATTAGAAATAAAATGCCCTTTCCTTAATTAATTAATAACTTTTGTTTTATAACTCCAAATTTGACAAATGATATGTCTAAAATGATTAGCTCGACGAGACCTTTATGTTTATGCATTCCATGTTCTGAATTGCAGCATGCATCATATAAATATAAAGCATACAGCAACTTAATTGAGTATAAAATATGATTAAAACTCAATAAAATGCTTACTTCTTGTATTCCACACCTCACCCATGCCATGCTACATTATTGCCATGCAAATTGTGCATCATTCATCATGGCATGATTGTTTGCTTGTCGCATTTTATTCATATGCTTGTGCAATTTATTTATGTTGGCCCTTGTTTGTTTGGTTCTTCTTCGAATAGGCGCAATGGGATATATCAAGAAACCCAGGAGCACTACCCAGATCCTTCTCTCGCTTCAACTGAGCTGCCAGGCAAGCACTACCACATGCTTGCATACATATAGTACCTTTGCCTCTATCTTATTCTTGCATCATTGAGTCGCGTTTGCATTTAACTGAATCCCAAGTATTGCATAGCCTTTACTTTTAAACCCCACCGAAGCTTGTTCCTCCATCCCATGAGCCATTACTACAGGAGTTGTTTGAGCCATGCGAGTCGTAGAACAGCATGTGTAGGGTATGTGAGTGTCTGATGGATAACGAGGTACCTAAACAACTTAACCTGAGTAGTAATGGGATAACTAATGAAAGTGGCACCGGTGAGCAATATCTGTTATTTGGTTTTTCCTGCTCACTTGTGTCCCGTAGGACCCCGAGTACTTGATTCCTGTTCCTTGAATATTCGCGCTATCCACATCCGGGAGGCTTATGAACCCCCCTGAGCCAGAGCTTGATTCATTCTTATTTCTTGGGGCCACAAAGTAGTTTGGGGCTTTATTACTATTCTGTACTTATGCCATGCTTTACTGCTTAATTTAAGATTGTGCGAGGAATGCACCTGTACTGTTTAGGGAAGCGGAGTGTTTTCGCGGTATCGACAAGCCCAGTCACACTTTCGGGTTCCCAGTCGTTTACAGCCACTGACGCAAACCTTGAGTCCGTCTCGGAGTCGGCTAACTTCGTTGCGGGTAGCTTAATGGGGTGGCCCCCTGAAATATTTCTGAATCCTGTGATCGCTTTGTCGTGACTGCCTCGTTGGGTTTTGATTTGGTTTTTCCGAGGTTGATCGAGTGTGTGTTGCTATTTGTGCACCCCTGCAGGGTAAAACTTTCTGAAAGCCGTGTCCGCGGTTATGGACGACTTGGAGCACAGTTTCTCGATCATAGACAAGTATAACTAAAGTACCGCTTTTAATTTGACTAAGTACCTGACTAGTAAATAGTGCAACACTCATGGAATGGATAATAAAACTGCCAACGGATGGGGGGGTTGTTCGTCCGCTTCCTCGTTGGTAAGCGAGGAGGAGGATGGATCTGTCAATATTGCCGTTATAACTGTTGTTATTGATTCACGAACATCCGTCTATCTGTGGTTAGGCGGATGGTTAGTGAGTATCTATAGAATTGGTAGGTATTATCTTTTGCTGCAATTGCGTCACCCTAGGTTGTGTCCCCTTTAGAGGCATAAAGACTTGCTGAGTACCCCTAGGGTCTCACATGATAAATTGTTTGATTCAGATGAACAGGTAAACTCGCAAGATGGATACTGGGCGGAGGAGACGGACGATGTGGGCAACGATCATTCGGTGTAGAGATTCCGGGAACGGGGATCCGTGAGATCTGTGGGCGGGATGTGTTTATTTATGGGGCATCTTATGACGATTTGCTTCTTATCCGTACTCGGATCTTGTTTCCGCTTCACTTTGATACTCTGATGTTTGATGTATGAGGAGATATCCTAAACTATTATATCTATCTAGGATATTTGGGTATTGCCGTATGGCGTTGCAATATTTCTATTTCTTTTAGATGGAATGGCTCTGAGAACTATTGTATGGTGGCTTGCATACATACTCATTTGTGTATGTAGTTGATCCCTTCGCCTGCCGATTACGCCGCCCGTTCTTGTCCCGATGTTTGGAAATGGTTAGGACGGCCGAAAGGTCTACCTGTGAGTGGCATTTGGGCCCCACCGTACTATTTTAACCATTTCCGCTCGTCCAGGCTTGTAACTAGGAGCGTAATTCACCGAGGTAGTTACACAGATCTAGTGTAATGTACATTTTTTAAAAATGGGTGCTTTATTAATATCAATAAAGTTTACACCTGACCTCTGCATAGCTAGAATGCACACAGCCGAACAACCACACACAAAATGACCAAAGCATAAGTACCATCATTACAAAAAGGTAATAAGCGTATAAGGAAATGCCTCAAACTATGGCAAATCTATCTGTAGATCACGCTGCCATTTATGTCGGGAAAAAATATTCATCGCCGTGTCCTCCAATCGTGTACACCCCTCCACAAACAAGTCACGAAACTCCATACGTTGGAGAGTAGTCCATGATCAGAGAATAGCCGTGGCCCGATAGATCACCTGTATAGAAGAAGAAACAATATTATTAAAGATCTTGTCATTTCTACATAGCCAAAGCGACCAAATAATGGCAAGCGCTCCCACCCTAAATAAAGTCCTATATTTATCGTCAATCCCATACAGCCAGTTACTAAATTCATTGGCAACCGAGCAGGGAGGAGATAAACTAGAGGCTACTTGGATGATTGACCATATAGTACGAGCAAATTTACACTGGAAGAATAAATGCCGAATTGCCTCATTAGAATGACAAAAAACACATTGTGTACTTCCCTGCCAATTCCTCTTAACACGATTATCCTTTGTAAGAATAACCCCTTTACGAAGATACCAAATGAAAATCTTGGTTTTAAGGGGTATTTTCATCTTCCAAATTTTACTATTATCATCGACTGGAATATCAGGTTAGATCAGCGCTCTATACAATAAGTCAACATAAAATTTACCACTCTCAAGTAGATTCCATTTGAACTCATCCACGCCCTCCGAAAGCTGTATCGTGGACAATCTTAATAGAAGATTGTTCCAAGATACAAGCCTAGGACCAATGAGGCTTCGTCTGAAAGATACATTCGAAGGACTAGTTTCCATGACTGTGGAAAGTGTATCCCCTTTGTGCCTAACTGTCAACACCCGGATTTTTAAGTCCAGATGCATGTTATGCTGTACATCGCAATCCAAGGATTACCATTTTTGCAAGACATAACAGAATTGGTACCACGGTACATCATCCATTACAAACCATAATAGTCTTACAAATAGAGGATCTCATGATCCAGTCTTAATACAATCAAAGCAGCGGAAAGTAAGCGTAGTAGGGGCTTCATCTTCATGGTCACAGGCAATGCTGACGATGGGAGATGATCCTAGTTATCATAGACATCCTGTTGTCTATCTTCCGGGTAGTCTTCCTCGTAGTCTGGCCATGGGAATAGCTAGGAACAAAGCCATGAGTACTCTTTAAGTACTCACAAACTATCACTAACACTAGTAAGGTAATACTAGTAGGAGTCCTAAGCTCTACTCTTATTTGCAATAAGCCAATTTTATTTCATAAGGACTTCATAGTAAGCCTATTTTAGTTCTCTAAATTACTTAAGAGGGAACCTAGTTTTCCTGTCCACAACTCTATTGTGGTCAAGTCAAAGTCATCTTTCAAGTCACAAGTCATTTTAAAAACATCTGACAACAGAACAGTATGTCCACTCTAACTGTCCATAACCGTGAGCGCGGCTATTCGAATAGTTTGACACTCTGCAGAGGTGGTACACTTTCACCACAAAATTCGATACATCAGTCAGGGATAACCCTGAATCATCATACTTGGTATGCGGATAATCAATCCTAACCTTTCAATTACACACCCTAGTATAGGAACCTCCCCTATGAGCTTGGCCTCCCAGCCATGGCCATCTGCCATCCCGGGAACTGCATAGGTGGACATTCACATTCACGAGGTAGCATCAGCTCAACCTCTTTCCGCGAGGGAACCCATACTAAGACACATAAGCTTCCAGTTAAGCCCTACCCAATTCAGGTATTATGGTTGTACGGTAAAATTGGAATGGTATCACATCCGAACCCCACCATCAGTTTTTATAAAGGGCTAAGGCTCATGCCTCAACAATTTCATCATCAAATCCTTTTTTGTCAAAACATTTCAATATAATGAATCATCATTCCAAGGTTTTCATAATCATTTTCACCAAGTATTCCCATCTAAAGTGATCCACTTTTATGCTTAGCACTAATCACTAAAGTTGAGGGTATTTACTAATGAGGGGTGCTAATCAAGTGTAACTATCCAACTCTAGTCTCATGCCTTTTGATGACATCTAAGTATAACTACTTAGGCCTTGTATACTCTTTATGGTATCTATACTATTGTTCCAATACTCACAAAGCACTAACTAAAAGTAAAGAACTTTGGTAAAAGTAAAATAATAAAGCTTGTAAGTAAAACTTGGGATTGGTATAATCAAAGTTGTATAACCAAGCATGCCTAATGTATCTTGCATAGGTTATGAAGTGGGCAAGTGTTAACTTGCATAGTTCTAGCTTGCAATTAGTGATGGCTTGCATAATTAACTTGTAGTATTAGGCTTACACATATATGAGGTTTGCAAGTGTTAGCTTGCCTTGAGTAATGTAGTGGTTGAAGTTCTCTTCTTCTTCTTGGTAGTACTCCTCCTCCTCGTATCCCGGGTCGGTACTATCATCTATAAATGAATACGAGGTACACAATCACGAAACAATACTTAACTATTTCTATTTAGCACACTAAGGCTCACACTTGATGATCTAGAATCATCACACACATCACATGAAATAAAGACCTAGTCTTATTTATCTTATTTTGGAAAAGTAATTTCTACCTATTGAAAAATACTTAAGATTTTGTTGGAGATATGCCCAAGAGGCAATAATAAAGTGGTTATTATTATATCTTTATGTTTATGATAAATGTTTACATCCCATGCTATAATTGTATTAACTGGAAACATTAATACTTGTGTGTTTTGTAAACATAAAAGAGTCCCTAGTAAGCCTCTTGTTAAACTAGCTTGTTGATCAATGGATGATCATGGTTTCCTGATCATGGACATTGGGTGTCGTTAATAACAAGATCATATCATTAGGAGAATGATGTGATGGACACACACACCCATAGTAAGCATAGCATAAGATCAAGTCATTAAGTTCGTATTGTTGTAAGCTTTCAAATGCATAGTAACCTAATCCTTCGACCATGAGGTTATGTTAATCACCATCACCGGATGGGTACTTTGATGACATCAAACACCGCTTAATGGCGGGTGGTTATAAAGGTGTCATTGGGTATTCTGAAAGTATGTGTTGAAGCGCATGAATCAAGATTGGGATTTGTCCATCCATATGACGGATAGATATGCTCTGGGCCCTCTCGGTGGAATGTCATCTAGTTAGCTTGCAAGCATGTGACTAGGTCACAAGGGATGACATATCACGGAACGAGTAAAGAGTACTTATCGATGTGAGGTAGAACTAGGTATGGAGATACCGACGATCAAACCTCGGATAAGTAGAGTATCGCGTGACAAAGGGAATTGGTTTCATATGTTAATGGTTCTATCGATCACAAAGTCATCGTTGAGTATGTGGGAGCCGTTATGGATCTCCAGATCCCGCTGATGGTTATTGATCGGAGAGGTGTCTTCATCATGTCTGCATATTCACGAACCGTAGGGTGACACACTTAAGGTTCGAAGTTGTTTTAAGTAGATATGGAATATGCGTTGGAGAACGAATGATGTTCGGAGTCTCGAAATGGATCCGGGACATCACGAGGAGATCCGGAATGGTTCGGAGAATAAGATTCATATATTGGGGATCATTTTCTTAGTTAGGAAATGTTCTGGAGTGTTTGTATGGAGATTCTAGAAGGTTTCGGAATGTTCTGGAAGGTTCTAGAGGATTTCTTGGAGTTTACTTGAAAACCAAGGAAGGGATCAAGGAGTCCAAGTGGGGCAAGACACGGATTCGTGGGGGAGGAGGACTCCTCCCTACTTCCCACCGCCGGCCCTAGGAGGGGAGTCCTACTAGGACTCCCCCTCCCCAGGCGCGCCTCCCTCCCTTAAATAGAAGGGAGGGGGCTCCCCCTCTTGGCACTCTTCCATAACACCCAATCTCAGCCGCCTCTCTCCTCCACCTTTCTTCTGCACAAGCATAGGCGAAGCCTTGCAGAATTCTATACTCCACCACCACCACCACGCCGTCGTGCTGCTGGGATTCCGTGGAGAAGATCTACTACCTCCACTGCTCGCTGGAACGGGGAGAGGAAGGTCTGCTTCGACTCCAGAGGCAGAGGAAGATCTGGGTTTTGTTCATTCTTGTGGTAGAAAATTTTTGTTATCAAATCTACACTTTGCACTTGATATCACTTGTATCAACGTTGTGGTTCAGTTTCGTAGGTAAGATCCGTTCTTAGTCGAAAGCCCCAAGCCACGTAAAACTTGCAAAGAAAATTAGAGGCGTCTAACTTGTTTTTGCAGGGGTTTTGTGATATGATATGGCCATCATGTGATTGTGATTGTATTTGATGTTTGCAATGATCCTTGTTGTAATATGGCAACCGGCAGGAGCCTAAGGGTTGTTTTTAATTTTGTTAAGACCTGCGTGTCTATTCATCTTGAAATAGCTTTATTCCAAGTAGTTGTAATAGTTGCTAGTGATGATGGACAACCATGAAGCGGCGCCACGGACCTTGACGCAATGCTGGTGATGATGGAGATCATGTCCGTGCTTTGGAGATGGAGATCGAAGGCATAAGAAGAAAGGGCCATATCATATCACACTAATTATGAATTGCCTATGATGTTAATCCTTTATGCCTCTTGTATTGCTTAGATCACGACGGTAGCATTATAAGATGATCCCTCTCACTAAATTTCAAGTAATAAAGTGTTCGTACTTAGTAGGCACCGTTGCTAAGACTCGTCGTTTCGAAGCATCTCGTGATGATCGGGTGTGATAGATTCTACGTGTGCATACGACGGGTGCAAGCCAGATTTGCACATGCGGATACTAAGGTTAACCTTGACGAGCCTAGCATGTACAAACATGGTCTCGGAACACGGAATACCGAAAGGTAAAGCATGAGTCATATGGATGATATGATGAAAATGTTGATTGTTCGCCTTTAAAGCTACATCATCTCACGTGATGATTGGACTTGGTGTAGTGGATTTGGTTCGTGTAATCACTAAAACAACTCGAGGGATGTTGTTTTGAGTGGGAGTTCATTTGTAATTTGGATTAGTCAAACTCAATTTATCATAAACACAATCAAAGTGAATTTGCATAGTTTGTTGTAGTCATTGGCATCTGTTCACCACCTTACGCTTAGTTATAGTTGAGATAGTAGAACTATAGAAATTCTGGATATTTGCTTTACGAACTGGTATCGTATTGTTTTGAGTGTCAATCTAAAGTTTAAAAGTCATATTGCAAACTTTCAGCAAACTCCGTTTACTCTGTGAAGTTTAATAAACAGTATTAAATCAAGAGTAACAATTATAGTGTTAGTATCTAATGTATCATGTTTGCCTCCATGATTCTTGATACTCAAAAGATTGTTTTTAATATCAAGTTTATCTAAGAGCTGAAAGCAATGTTTCAGAAACCATCATATGTGAAAGGTATTGCGATATCTAAAACAATATGTTGGTTACAACATGATAGAGTATATGTCCTCATATTTGATGAGAATTTGTGAAGGTTGGAGACGCTAGTCATCCTAATCCTCCAAAAGTTTTTGGAAAAGAAACATTATACTCGCAATTCATCTTTATAAGCTATAGCAGCTTGATCATGAAAATTGTCATGATAAGTATGAATAGAAGATGTAAGTAAAATGTTTACTACACTAAAAGATTACTAAAGAATGGAACTTTGAAAGAATGCCAAACATTTGATGAAGGTGATCCACTTCCAAGTGCAAGTCCAAAGGTATTAGTATTTGACTATACACACTTTGTACTACGTGTCATGTGAATGACACCACTATTGATGTTGATAGATTCTTTTAAAAGAAAAGGAATTGTTGAAAGAGAATCTACAAAATATTTGGAAGAAAAGAAAAGATTGGAGATATCCAACTTAGGTATATAGAAGATACATGTTATGGCTATATTCCTTGGTTGTTAAACAATGTGGTTCTGCGGTATTGGATACCGAATTGGTTGGTATGAAGTGTCATACAGGACAACACAATTCATGAACTGCAATGGCCTAAGTAACTGGCAAGAGAATATGTGATGATGTTCATCAAAAACAAACAAAGGGTTGTTGTGTTGCTCGTTAACATCAAAGCTTGCCTTCAAGATTTGTTTCAATAATTGTTATTTTGATCAGGTATTATGACGACAAAAGGTAGTTCAAATAATTACCGTATTCCATAATAGATGGATGATATACAAGTCTGGTTGGAAAAATAACGACCATAAAACTAATGCTAAAATGTCGCAAGACAAATGATTGAAAGATCACTTGCAAAGTGACATCGCCGTTTAAATTATATTGAAAGGGATACATGAAGAAACTTCATGTTGATGGATTTTTGGAGTCTTTGATTTTGATCAAATGACGCTTGTGATACTTTCCTGGAGATAATTAAAACTCCGTTCGTAGGCCAAAAGAGGAACAGACGACTAACTGATTGGAATTTGTACATATTGATGTATATAGTCCATTATGTGTAGTCGTGGGCGATGGATTTCAACTTCTTATGCTTTCTCTGAAGATTTGAGTGAGTATATGTATATACTTACTCAATAAGGAAGAAGTATGAAACATTTGAAAATGTTCAAAGACTTTCAAGATGAAGTGTAAAATCATTGTAACAAGAAAATAAAAAGTTTATGATTGGATCATAAATAAAGATGTTTGAGTTACAAGTTTAGCAAAACACCTAAGATTTGAGGAATCGTTCCATGGATTTGCATTTCCCAAAACACCATAGGAGTATGGAGTGTTCAAGATATGTAATGAAACCTTGTTTGACATGGTAAGATCAAAGGTGTCATTTATAAAACTGCCATTATATTTTAAAGATTAAAGCTTTAGTGACTACCGCTTTTACACCGAAAAGAGCTCCATCGTGATCCCTTGAAATGACACCATATAAGTCATGGTTTGGGATAAAACCCAGGTTGTCCTTTCTTAAATTTTTGGTATGCTAAGCATAAGTAAAATGTTTACAACCAAAGTCGGATGAGCATGTCTTTGTAGGTTATTTCGAATAACCATTGGGTATTCCTCCATAACACCGAAGACAAAATTGTTTGTCGCTTAGAATGTCGAGTTTCTTGAGAAGGAATTTTGGTGAAAAGTTAAGTGGGAGGACAATATAACTTTGACAAGGTTGTTGAACCTTGGCTAATATGTGCTGAGTTGCGCAGCGTCGGTAAGTGTCCCGGAGGGAGCAACAATGCTCATGGCTCACGTGCCTCAAAGGTTGTGGTCACGGAGATCTAAGTTACTATTGAACCAGGTAGGTCGGGTAAGTAATCAAATGCCAAGATTTGAGAGTTAAATCATTGTTGTTTGACAATGATGAACCGACTGCATGCAAAGAAGCAATGATGGGCCCTGACTTCGTTAAGTGGCTTGAAGCCATAAAATCCGTGATAATTCCATACACGAGAAATCAAGCTTTGAATTTGAAAGACCCTCTGTAAAGGTGCAAGACCTTATAGTCGTATATGGATCTATAAAGAAATAAACATGGATATTTCACATCTATGAAATAGTCGACATGTCGGAAAGAGTTTACGACAATGTTCAAGGAATTGACTATGATAAGATTTGATTTTTCATAGCGATATTTAGTCTGGACGGATTAATGTAGCAACCACTACATATATTTTGGTATATGGTAGTTGAACAAACAAAACAAGTTCTTCTAATAGAATGGTTACCTAGGACGTGTACATGACATGATCCAAAGGGTTTTGTTAATTCAAAGGATGCTAAAAGAGTATGCAAAGCTTCAATGGTTGAAGTGAGCATCGCGGAGTTGGAATCTTCACCGTGATGAAACCGTTAAAAGGTTTAAATTCATCAGAGACGATGAAGATGCTTGCATTTTTGCAAGAAATTAAGTGGGAGCGCTAAGACATATTTCTAATACATTATGTGAAAGACAGATTGTTGATTAGAAATAATGTATTTTTATTGACACAGGTTAAGAATTTCATTTCGATGAAAGACTTAGGCATAACCCAAGAATTAGGTATCAATGTCTATATGGATAGATTGAGGCGCTAATATGGTTTTGCCAAATGTACATAGATAAGATGTTGAATGAGTTCAATATGGAAACAACAAGAAAGGTTCTTGACGCACGGAAAGGACTGAATCAAGATTCAAGTGTGTTAACACGAGATTCAAGTGTTTTGACACTTGGTGAAGTCACAAGAATATTTTGATCAATCATTCTTTAAGATGTACACATCCAGATATGTCCTATGCTCTAAATGTTATGAGCATATACTAGAATGACTCATAAAATGATCATTGGACAATAGTAGGGATATTCCTATGATCTTTGGAAGAACTAAGAATATATTATTTATATAGCGGTGATAAATAGTTCATTGTAAATTGTTGCATTGATACTAGTTTTGTCACAAATTAAGTTTATCTCAATTTAAACTATGGGTGGCACAATGTAATGGAAAGGAAGTTCCATAACGGATTTGGTTGAGTACCAAAGTTAAAACATTGTGACAGATACTACAACAAAAGGCTAAGTATATGACTGTTATTGTAGCAGCAAATGAGGGCATTTGCGTCAAGTAGTTTTTTTATCAAACTAGGTATGATTCATAGCGAGATAATACTATGAAGACACATTGTATGACAATTTTATCAACATGATTTAATCCCAAGGAACTAAAGGTCTCACCAAAGGACCAAATTTATATAATGCTATCTCACTGGAGAATGAGTAATGCATAGAGACGCAAGGACATGCAAAATCACACGGACCTGGAAGTGTCAGATCCGAAGATTATGTTTACCACTAGCAATAGTGTCTATACAACACCAGAAAGCCATAGGTGTTGAATGCACAAGTTATTAACTAGATTATTGACTCTAGTGCAAGTGGGAGACTGTTGGAGATATGCCCAAGAGGCAATAATAAAGTGGTTATTATTATATCTTTATGTTTATGATAAATGTTTACATCCCATGCTATAATTGTATTAACTGGAAACATTAATACTTGTGTGTTTTGTAAACATAAAAGAGTCCCTAGTAAGACTCTTGTTAAACTAGCTTGTTGATTAATGGATGATCATGGTTTCCTGATCATGGACATTTGATGTCGTTAATAACAAGATCATATCATTAGGAGAATGATGTGATGGACACACACACCCATAGTAAGCAAAGCATAAGATCAAGTCATTAAGTTTGTATTGCTGTAAGCTTTCAAATGCATAGTAACCTAATCCTTCGACCATGAGGTTATGTTAATCACCATCACCGGATGGGTACTTTGATGACATCAAACACCGCTTCGTAACTGGGTGGTTATAAAGGTGTCATTGGGTATTCTGAAAGTATGTGTTGAAGCGCATGAATCAAGATTGGGATTTGTCCATCCATATGACGGATAGATATGCTCTGGGCCCTCTCGGTGGAATGCCATCTAGTTAGCTTGCAAGCATGTGACTAGGTCACAAGGGATGACATATCACGGAACGAGTAAAGAGTACTTATCAGTAATGAGGTAGAACTAGCTATGGAGATACCGACGATCAAACCTCGGATAAGTAGAGTATCGCGTGACAAAAGGAATTAGTTTCATATGTTAATGGTTCTATCGATCACAAAGTCATCGTTGAGTATGTGGGAGCCGTTATGGATCTCCAGATCCCGCTGATGGTTATTGATCGGAGAGGTGTCTTCATCATGTCTGCATATTCACGAACCGTAGGGTGACACACTTAAGGTTCGAAGTTGTTTTAAGTAGATATGGAATATGCGTTGGAGACCGAATGATGTTCGGAGCCTCGGAATGGATCCGGGACATCACGAGGAGATCCGGAATGGTCCGGAGAATAAGATTCATATATTGGGGATCATTTTCTTAGTTAGGAAATGTTCCGGAGTGTTTGTATGGAGATTCTAGAAGGTTTCGGAATGTTCTGGAAGGTTCTAGAGGATTTCTTGGAGTTTACTTGAAAACCAAGGAAGGGATCAAGGAGTCCAAGTGGGGCAAGACATGGATTCGTGGGGGAGGAGGACTCCTCCCCCCTTCCCACCGCCGGCCCTAGGAGGGGAGTCCTACTAGGACTCCCTCTCCCCAGGCGCGCCTCCCTCCCTTAAATAGAAGGGAGGGGGCGCCCCCTCTTGGCACTCTTCCATAACACCCAATCTCAGCCGCCTCTCTCCTCCCCCTTTCTTCTGCACAGGCATAGGCGAAGCCTTGCAATTCTCCACACCACCACCACCCTGCAGCGTCGTCTGCTGGGATTCCGTGGAGAAGATCTACTACCTCCTTTGCCGCTGGAGCAGGGAGAGGAAGGTATGCTTTGACTCCTGCGTGTGACCGTCTGCGGAGCGCTTGAACGCAGCCCTTGGAAGGATCGTCCACACGATCTTGAGATCGGCAAGTGATCGACTACATCATCCACGAGATCTAATCTCGTAACGCTTTCGGTTCTACGAGGGTTAGTACCGATCTATCTCGTTGCTTATGTCTAATAGATTAGATCTTGGCTTTTATCTAGATTAGATCTGGGTTTTGTTCGTTCTTGCGGTAGAATTTTTTTGTTTTCCATGCTACGAACCCATCAGATTTAATATTCTCTAATTAAAATATGGGATCATGTGGACACATGTCATCACCACATATTCTAATACTCGGAAATGTGATTTAAAGTGGTGGTCATATTTTATAAAGTTTACGATTATCATTTAATAGAATTAAAGTGACTAGAAATGCCTATATAGCATTCTTTCGGTACTAGTCCAATGTCACTGCATGTAAACCTAAATATTTTTACATATTCAGATAGATCTTGTCAAATGTGATTTTTGAGAGTTGGAATCAACTCAAAAGCATTTATGGTTTATTTTTGAAAAATGTTTGAAGTTGGAAAAGTCTTTGTCTTGTTATTTTTGGTATAGGTGATTTATAATTTCAAATGGTTTGAATCCAATGGGCCTGGATAGATAACTTGAGTATCTTTCTAAAAAAATTGGAATCATGCAATTTGGTTTAGTGAATCTCTTTGAATTGATTTTTGAATCTACTAACATAATCTAGTTTCAACTAAAATGGAAAAATCTTATTTGAATTGACTGGCTCTACGCGGGAAAGCAAATGGGCTGACCCAGCTGCACTGCACAGGCGTAGTGGGCTGTTGATAGGGGGTCCCACTAGTCAGTGGCTCATCTAACCCGAATCGGTACGTTTCAATCTAGGCCGTGAGATTAGAAGATGATCTAACGACTGAGGTTCATCGTCTACGACGAACAGCTCCGACGAGATTCTAAGCCTAATGTGGCGGTGGGGGTCATGTGAGGCTCACTAGGGCTCCATCTAGGGTCGGCGATGGGGGCGAACAACATTGGAGATGACGGCGGTTCGAATGGTGGTCGCGGCAGCTCCTGGGGCGGCTCCAATCAACGGCTCCCTTCTTCCTCTGCAGCGGCGGGCTCTGGCTAAATTCTGGCGGTGTGGTGCTCGCCTTGCTCCGGGGAGAGGTGTGGGAGGTTCTGTGAGGAATGGGGAGTGGGATGGTGTGGTGAATTGAGGCAGAGGTGACCTCTATTTATACACCGTCGAGGGGGACATTGCGGGATGGCTCGGGCTCGTCGGTGACGGTGATACAGGGAGCTAGCGGCATGAGTGAGGGTAGGGGCAAGGCGGTGCTTCAGGGTGGTCGCCCCACGCTTAATGGCGCAGCATGGAGCGATCTAGAATGGTCGGGCAGGGGCGGTACTCTACGCGGGAGAGACGGCGTTCGAGACGGGGCACAGTGGCTACGGGTCGCGAGGCGGCGAACAGGCATGTCTGGGAGGTAGCTAGGGTCACGACGAGTGTGTGCATGCGCAGAGAGGGAGAGGTGCGGCATGTGCGTGCTGGTCGGCTGCGGCGCTCTGGTGTGCTCTCGGCATGGCGCAGAGAAAATGGGCGCAGCAATTCTGGGTGGTCCATGGCTTGCCTGCGGTCGAGGGTTGGATAGGAGGTGGCGGTGGATGGTCGCCTGTCTCCTGGTCGTCATGGGAGAGGGTAGCGCGGTCTGTGGCAAGCTGTCCATGGTCGACCAACGCGGTGAGCGTCGGGCGACGCTACACTAGCGCAACGGCAAAGGGGGAAGTGGTATGCTGCGCTGCTAGGTGCTGGGGAGACCAGGGGAGTGAATAGGGGACAAATGGTTGAGTGATCACTGCTCCAAACAGTGGAAGTTAGGCAGTAGTTTTCTATTTTTGCAAAGTGTTCGGCCAAATGGCCGAATGAATTCAAATTTGAAATTTTTGAATGAAATTTTGTGAGTGTGTTGGCGACATGCTTAAGTGTCTATGGTTGCTTGGAAAAGTCAAGGTGAATTGATTTGAGTGGTTTTTGCAAAATGGTGATCTTAGTACATACACTTGATTCAATTTTGAATTACCCTTTAAATAGATTTGAAAATAGTTGCTGTGAGTTTGTAAAGTGGGATTGGGTTCACTTCGACTTGGTCTAGCAAGGGGTGAAAAGAAATGGAAATGTTTCTGTTAGAAATTCTTTACTAGGAACCCACAAAGTGGCCTAGTCGTTAATTTTGGTCAAAATGACCATTTGATCATATGCTTTATATTTGATTTTCTTTTCTTTTGATTTTGTTTGTAAATGGCCTAGATTATGTAGTATTCATCTTTAAACCATTCATTATCATTTGTAGCAAACACACATGGCAATTTCACTCAATCATACACTAATGAAAATCACACATACATTCATATTCAATTTAGTAATAAAAGTTTTTGTTAACCCTAAACTTGGGTGATTAGAACTTGATAATCTTGATTAATATTTTTGGGGTGTTACAAACCTTCCCTCCTTAAACAAAACCTCATCCCGAGATTTAAGAAAACTAGGAACTAAAAAGATTTGGAAACTCAGTCCTAATGTAATCTTCTTGCTCCCAAATAGCTTCTTCTTTAGTATGGTTGCTCCACTGGATCTTGAGAATCTTGATACTCCGGGTCCTGGTGGTTCTGAAGGCTTCTTCCAAAATACGAATGGGTACTTCCCGATACGTTAGATCCTGGTTGATATCTATGGCTCAGTGATTGATGTTCTTGAACACTTCGGTCTTCTCCGGAACTTCTAAGCATTTGCGAAGTAACGAGATATGGAACACATTATGTATGGCTGACATCTCCTCTAGCAGTTCCAGTTGATATGATACTTCTCCTCAGCGATTCAAAATCTTGAACGGTCCAATATATCTAGGGGCTAACTTCCCTTTTAGTTGAAAAAGTTGCATTCCCTTCAAGGTCGATACTTTGAGATACACAAAATCTCCGACATTGAAGGTCAGGTATCTATGTATCTTGTCAGCATAACTATTTTATCTGGATTGGGAGGTCTTGAGGTGTTCACGGACTTTGTGAACCTTCTCTTCGGCTTCTCGTAGGATGTCGGGTCCAAAAATCTAACTCTCTCCTACTTGCGACCAATTCAAGGGGGTACGACACTTCCTTCCATACAGAAATTCAAATGGCCATTTGCAAACTAGCTTGATAACTATTGTTGTATGAGAATTCTGTGAAAGGCAGACAATCTTCCCATTTTGATCCATATTCTATCACACAAGATCTCAACATATCTTCCAAAATTTGGTTGACTCTTTTAGTTTGTCCTTCGGTTTGCGGGTGGTTGATGACGCACAAGTATAGGGGGTGTATTGCAGTATTTTGGATAAGTAAGAGCTTAGAACCCAATGAGGAGCAGAAGGTGCTGGCTAGTGGTATGGATCAGGAATTCTCTGCAAATACTTAGCAAACGGATTTTTAGGGGTTTTTTATGAAGCAAGTAAATAAAGTACGAGTCAATAAAAGACAGTAGGAATAAATGCAGCAAGTGGCCCAATCCTTTATGCAGCAAAGGGCAAGCCGGTTGTATTACTTAAGATGACCAAACGTTCTCGAGGACACATGGGAAGACTGTCAAGTGCTTTCGCTTCATATAGTTGATTAATCTTCTTTAGCTTGCTAAGTGTTGTGTGGGTGAACCTGTGCTAATGTACCGACCTTCCTAGGACTAATACATACTTGTGATTATACCCCTTGCAAACATCCATAAGTACAAGAAAGTAATTAAGGTAGAAACCTAACCACAGCTTTAAACTCTAAGACCCTTACGTGCCTTGTCCAATGGTTTCCTAATGGGGGTTCAGGTTTCTGTCACTCCGGCAACCCCTACGATTAGTAGCCAAATACACAATGCATTCCCCTAGGCCCATATAGGTGAAGTGTCATGTAGTCGATGTTCACATGACACCACTAGAAGACGTACACCACAACTTAAATATCAAACTATTGAATCTTTCTCAACACAATTCCACTACTAACAACATGACTTCTCCCATGTCCTCAAGAACAAAACAAACTACTCACAAGACATCATATGGATCATGATCAGAGATGGAATAATGATGTATAACAATCTGAACATAAACAATAATTCAATGGTTCACTCAATAGCATCAACTACAAAGAGTAATCAACACGGGGAAAGTTTCCCCTAAGAACTAATGCAAGATTCAACCCAATTGTTACAGCAATATGGAGATGGTGATGAGAGTGTTGATGGTGATGATGGTGGTGGTGATGATGATTCCGATGAAGTCCAGCTTGATGGTGGTGTTGATGGCGATGATCTCCCCTCTCCGGGAAGGAATTCCCCCGGCAGAAATCTGTCTACCGGAGAGATCTTTCTCTCTCAGTGTTTTCCGCCCCGCAGAGGCGGTGGAATCTTTCTGTGGTTGCTCCCTGAGTCTTAGGGTTTTGGGAGGATAATATACGCTAGAGGGGAGAGACAGGGGTGGACCAGGGCGGCCACACCACCTGGTGGCGCGACCTAGGGTGGCCCGCGCCAGGGGGTGGTGTGGGCCCCCTGTGGCCCATCTCCAGCCCCCCTTCTGGCTTCCTCTGTCTTCTAGAAAAATAGGATTTTCCGTATATTTTCCCGGATTTTCTGATCTTCGCGAATTTTGCCTCCAAACAGCACCTTTTCCATCAGAATCCTGACTGCATCGGTCCATGGTCCAAAATTCATCAACCATGCAAAAACAGATGAAATAACATAAGTATCACCTCTTAATATGAAATATATCAATGAATAACAGTGAATTATGATATAGAATAGTGATGCAAAATGGATGTATCAACTCCCCCAAGCTTAGACTTCGCTTGTCCCTAAGCGAATCTGAGCTTAATAAACATGACCTCAGGTTTATGGAGTGAAGGGTCGATAAAATAATATGGACAAGAAGCATCACATTCATCAATACACAGATCATAATAGAAGACAACTCACTATTATATAACTTAACTTGCAATAAGTAAAGGAAACACAATAGAGATACATGAAGTAAATCATAATTGGTAATGGCAAACTTAGCTCTTGGTCGAAGAATAGTTGATAATTTGCTGGAGTTCACAAATAACTGATTTTCAATGCTAGCTTTCAAAGTAGTAAACACCAAGATAAGAGCAATGTGCAAAACAAGGAACATAAGAAACATGATTGAATAAATCATCATATGAATGAATGAAACACAACAACTCAAAATACTTGCTGACATAGAAGGGAATAGGTTTACTGACTCAACTAAAAAGTAAAAGAAAGGCCCTTCGCAGAGGGAAGCAGGGATTGCAAGTCTCATAAAGAGCTCCCAAAAATTATGATACTTATTAGCTTTTAGCTCTCATTGCCCCTATCATAGGTGTAACATCCCAAAACTTTAATCCAAGGTTATTAAGATCCAAATCATCAAAATTAGGGTTAACAAAAAAACTTTTCCAAACAAAAATATGAAAGCATTCATATGTGTGTGCATTTAAAATAGGAGTTGTTTGAATTGCCATGGTTCTGTGATCCATTGATTGTAAAATGATTCTTAGGTGAAATAAACATCATCTAAATCATTCCCAAACAAATCCCAAAGAAAAACAACTCAAAATGAATAAATGAAGTGAATGGTCATTTTGGCCAAATAAACTATCATGCCTACTTTGGATATTCCTAGTACTCAATTCTTAATGGAAACAAATGTGGATCTTTGCACCCCTTGATAGTACACATAATGTTGTACCAAGGCCCACTTTGTGATCTGCCAAAAACATTCAAATACTAATTTTGATTGACATTTGAAAATTGAATCTATTTCATATGGGAAGATCCCACTATTTCAAAAACCACTCAAACAAGCTCAAATTTCAAAACCCAAGGACCCACAGAGTCTCAAGCTTAGTACTAGCACACCCACCAAAAATCTTTTCAAAATTCAAAAAGAAAGTTCTTGCGGGCATTTCATCAAACACTTGGCAGGCAGGGTTTAAACTCTAAAACATGCTCACTGTTTTGAACAGAGTTTTGCCCCCATTTGATCTCAGTTTAATCCCTCTGTCCCCCATTGATCAAACCAGGCCCAAAACACCTCACCCCTTTGTCCCTAGGAGCAGTGCCAAGCCACCCCGAGCACCATCTCGCCGGCCGACCATGCCCTCACCCCAGCAGACCGCCCTTATCTCTCTCGCCATGTCTACGAGCTAGCCCGGACCTCACCGCCATCCTCTGTCCCCTCCCTGAGCCAGGCCAAGCAATGGACCACCGAGAACCGCGCCAGTCTTGACGCCATGCCGAGCACGCCGCCAGGCCATGACACGCATGCACAAGCCGCCGCTCGAACGTAGCCCGCGCCCACCGCGTCGCCACGACCCAAGGAGCACGCCGGACATGGCCGTTCGCCGCCCAACGCCTCACAGCCACCGCTCGCCGTGGACACCGCTGCCTCTGCCGCTCAGAGCGCCAGCTCTGCCCGACCGCATACCACCGCCCCTAAGCCTGCATTAAAGCCCTAGAGAACCGCCAGGAGACGGCGCGTCGATCGTTGCCCGCAGCCATGCCACTAGCAGCCCGTAGCCATGTCGCCACCATCGCCTGGCCATGCCGCGCTTTTCCGTCGTCGAGCCTATAAAAGGAGGGCACCCCCAGCCATTTGCAGCACAACACTCACCTCCCCTCACCTCACTGACCGTCCCACACCTCTAGCCGGAGCAAGGCGAGAAGTCGTTCGCCGGAATTGCACCGAAGCAGGTCGCCTCTGGAGGAGAAGGGCGCCGCTGATTGCGACCACCCCCGGAGCTGCCTCGACCGTCCCTGAGCTCGCCGTCGACCACCAGTCCGTTTGCCCGCCTCGCCGTCATTGCTGGAGCCCTGGTACGCCCCCTATGCACCCCCACTGATCCGCTAGGGTTAGAGTTCGCCGGCGACCAGTTCGTCGTCGACGATGATCCCCAGCCGTTGATCCCTGTTCTAATCCAACGCCCCATATTGCCTCGTACCGCTTCGCGTCTTATGAGCCGCTGACTGGTGGACCCCTCCTGTCAGCTGAGCCCCGTGCTGCGGAGTGACACTGGGCCGGCCTGTTAGCGTTCCCGCGCGACCCAGTAAATTCAAATTAGGATTTTTCTATTTTAGTTAAACCTAGTTCTGTCCATTAGTTTAAAATTCAATTCAGAGGGATTTACAAATCCAAATGAAGTGATTCCAATTTTGTTAGAAAGCTACTGAAAAGATCTACCCAAGCCCGTTGGATTTAATTCAATTAGAGTTAGAGATCTCTCCTAGTAAAAATAATAAGACAGAAATATTTGCACCTTGCAACATTTTTATAAAATCAACCAAGATAGCTTTTGAGTTGATTCCAACTCTCAAAAATCACATTTCACCATACCTATCTAAATATGTAATAATATTAAAGTTTACATGCAGTGACTTTGGACTAGTACCAAAATAATGCTACATAGGCATTTCTAGTCACTTTAAATCATTAAATAATGAACTTAAACCAAAGTAATTATGAACCAACCCTTAAATTACATTCCCACATGTTAAGATATGTGGTGATGACATGTGTCCACATGATCCCATATTTTAAGTGGTGAATATTAAATCTTAGTTAATTTTCAATGAGTAGAAATTACTTTTCTTAAATAAAAAGAATGAAACTAGTTAATAAAACTTATGATGCTTGTGATGATAATAGATCATCAAATGTATGCCTTAGAGTGCTAATTAGACTAGTTAAGTATTGTTTGGTGATTGTGTATACCGTATGTATTTATAGAAGATAGTACTGACCAAGCTTACGAGGAGGAGGAGTTCTACCAAGAAGAAGAAGAAAACTTCAACCACTGCACCAACCAAGGCAAGCTAGCAGTATCCAAGTTAACCCTTGCAAGTTGCACTGGCAAGCCACCATTAACAATGCAAGCTAACACTTGCAAGTGTTCTACTTAGCAAGCTACTATTAGCAAGCTAGGATTAAACTAGATGGTTTAGCAAAGATGCCTTAGGCATGCTTTGGTTAAACTACTTTGACTATTCTTTACCCCAAGTACTAATTTCTAGCTTTACTTCCTTTACTTTACACAAAGTCCCTCACTTGTTTTGAAGGTAGCATAAAGAGTATAAAACTTGACCTATATTAGATAACTTTAGATGTCATTCTATGGCATGAGATTGATCCCACCTTCCCACCTTAGTGAACACTCTTAACTTAGTAGTTTAGAGTAGATAAAAACTTGAGTCACTTTAGATGGGAACACTTGGTGAAAATGAATTATGAAAACCTTGGAATGATGAGTCATTCTATTGAGATGTTTTGATATGTGTTGAGAAACACAAATGGTTTATAATGATGAAAATGTTGAGGCATGAGCCTTAGCCCTTTTATAAAACTGATGGTTGGATTCGGATGCGATACCATTCCAAATTTACCGTACAACCACAATACCTAAATTGGGTAAGGCTTAGCCGGAAGTTTATATGCATTAGTATTAGTTCCCTCGCGGGAGAGGTTTGAGCTGAGGCTACCTCTCAATGTTGTCCACCTATGCAGTGCCCAAGATGACAGATGGTCATGGTTGGGAGGCCATACTCATAGGAGAGGTGCTTATACTAGGGTGTGTAACGGAAATGTTATGTTTGATTATCTGCATACTAAGTATGATAATTCAGGGTTATCTCTCACAGATGTATCGAATCTTATGGTGAAAGTGTACCACCTCTGCAGAGTGTCAAACTATTCGAATAGCCGCGTCCGCGGTTATGGACAGTTGGAATGGCCATACTGTTTCATTGTCAGATGTTTTCCAAAAACAACTTATGAAATGAATGATGAATCTTGACTTGATCATAACAGGGTTGTGTTTATGACACTAGCTTACCACCTTAAGTGATTCTAGGACTTTATTTTATCTTTCTTTGCTTCAGAACTCAACTTAGGTTTCAAACTTAACTTTATAGTTAAACTTAGATTTAGCACTTTAACTTAGCACTATACTACTTGTTAGTGGTAGTTTACGAGTACTTAAAGAGTACTCATGGCTTTTGTCCCTGACTATTCTCATGGCCAGACTATGAAGGAGACTACCAAGATGATGGCCAGCAGGACGGCTATGATAATTAGGACTATCTGCCTTCGTCAGCATTACTGTGCTTACGAAGATGGACCCCACCGCTACGCTTATCTTTTATTTCCGCTGCTTGTTGTATTAAGACTGGATCATGAGATCCTTATTTCTGTAAGACCTTATGTATGGTTTGTAATGGATGATGTACTGTGATATCCAATCTGTTATGTCTCGCAATAATGGTAATCCTAGGATTGCAAGGTATGGCCTAACGGGCATCTGGGATTAAAAATCCGGGTGTTGACAATAGGCATCTTTAGGTGGTTAAGGTTAAAGTGACACAACTAATAGGATATGCTTGACAAGTTATAAGTTGAAATCTCATGCCGCTTACTTACGAGTACCGAACCTCATGATACTCAACTTCAGTCACAAGTAAGCTCTTGTCATTGTAAATACGTATGTATCATAGAGAATCGCCAACGGTGTACCCCTTGCACATGATACAGGAGATATCCCATAATCAAAATGACAAGGCAAGCAGACAATGATCATCTCAGTGATCTTTTTATTTGCTATTTGCATAGGTTTTTATTGAGGATGCTTCATAGAATGCTCACTATAGTTATGCTACAAGTTTCCACCATGATTAGGCATGTCTTAGGCTAGCGACCTAGGCGTTTCTCTAACACACATATAAACTCCATGATCTTACAAGTTCCCCTTTTATTTCGCACCGCCGGGATCCATAGGCAAAAGAATCATGATATCAACTAGGTACAAAGTACCATGATAGTGTTGAAAGCGTTCCCCATGATACATGGTTCTGCTAACTTCAACTCATAAAGCGCAAGCATATTCGCAACAAAGAAGGACCCAATGGTTCAAGTTATTAAGTGCAAGAAAATAAGGCGTGCCATCAAGTTCGTGAGAGCTTTAATCACTAATTTTCACATAACAAGTTTAATTTGGGAGGTAAATAAAACAAGAATTTACTTGGAATAGCAATAATGCTAATAGGTAGGTATGGTGGACACAAATGGCATGGGTTTTGGTTTAAGGAATGGATGCACGAGAAGAATTCCCTCTCAGTACAGGTTTTTGGCTAGTAAGGCTGGGTAGCAAGTATAAGAGTTGAAGGAAACAAACAAACATACAAGTGATAAAAAACAAACATGCAATTTTCCTTGGAAGCACAAAAGATCTTAACTAGAGAATACTAGACTTGTGAGCAAATCAAGAAAGAAAGACGATGAAATAATTTTTCTTTAGAGTACTTTTATCTTTTTATTCAACTCTCAAAAATAGTGTTGCTACTGACCGAGCCAGGTTTGCCAAAACCAACTAAATTAACTCAATGATCCCAAAGTGCTACCAATACTAACAACAAGATCAATCATATAACCACGAATTGAAAACTAATATAAGCTTATGCAAAAGAGTAAATGATAGAACTTCTCATTAATATTCCATAACGGCAACTCACACCAAGGGATACATATCTAACGAGAGAGGGGACACTTCCATAATGCAAACCATCCTACATGATAACTTCTCTATTCATGATATGACTTTACTAAAAAGGTAAAAAGATAGAAGATAGTGATGTGATACCGTGGCACTCCCCCAAGCTTGGAACAAACCAAGGGGATGCCAAACCTGATGGCGAATTACTCCTTTGGTGGTGGTGGTATCCTCTCGATGAGCTTCTTGACCAATTTCCCCAAGTCTTCAATCTCGAAGGTGAGGGTACGAATCAACTCCGAGTTGTGCTAGATGTGGTGCATGATCATGTTAGATTGTGGATCCCAGCTCTTGTGATTCTTTTTCCGTTCTTCCCTCTTGGAGTCTTCTTTTCCTGCATGGTTATCAATAAAGGTATGGAAGGGACTCTTGGTGCTTGGAGAAGGTGTCCTTGGTGGGCTTGTTCGTCTGTGGTACCAAAGTTGGCAGGCCAGCGCATGGCGGTACCTAAGTTGCCTGAAATTACCGCGTTTCGAAAAGTTGGGCCGCCAACTACTGAGAGGGGCCATTTCAATGCAAACTCGTCTCACCCCTACCAAATCCAAACATGCCGTGAAACTGCCCCGTGAAGTAGACGGTCGGGACCCTCATGTCAGTAATATTTCCGTGACGCGAGCGCCAACACAGCAACCACGTAGGCGAAACGAGATACTAAAGGAGCATCGTGCGTTGACCAAATTCACAAATCCACTCCCTTCCTCCTTTCGCATGAAGCCTAGCACCGGCAGCGTCGAAATCCCCTCTCCAACCAGAATGATCTCTTCGGGCATTGGACTTCCGGCGCCAAGTTGCTGCGCCTACTCGCTGCTACCGAGCTCTAATGTCAAATGTCATGCCAGCCGTTGCGACGATCTAGCCTGCCTCTACCGCTGACGAGCTGAGCAGCGTGAAGGATGGCAGATCCATTTGTCGAGGAAGAAGTACTTCTGGCTAATTTCGGGTGAGCTACTCTTCTCTTTGCTATTCGCACTACCTATAACTGCTAGCTGGCTATTGGCATTACAGAGATATATCGAACATAGAATTGTTTGCTAGCACGACGCTGACAAACAATTCTTATCTTTTGTCTCCAATTTTATGTCAACTAGGATCTCTGCTGAACCCAAATACATGGTTCTGGTGAGCGTCTGCGGCTACCTCGTTAAATTAGCACATGGGAAAACGTGGAAGCGAGCTCGAGTGCGAAGATGGAAGTAGCGCTGCGGTTATGCACCGTCCCTAGTTTGGTTCAACGTCGTGAACTTGCTGAATTGAGGCCAGAGAATACTGCACGGTTCAACATCATTGATGAACGAGGCTTCAGGGTTCCTATAGCGTGTGACAGTCAGCTAATTGGGTTGATGAAACAGCATGTTAGGCTTCGTGTGGTTACGCTGGTGTGTAACATAGTGGATGAGGAAGCTCCTGCTACTGGGAGTCGCCCAGCTATTATTGGACAGGGAGGTCTAACTCGAACCCCTACTGTTGTTGAGCAAAATGTGGTTCCTCGTCCATGACATGCTTCTGTCAAGCAACCTCCTCGTAGGAGTCCCCGTATTGCCGTTGTGGAAAACTCTGCTCTAGAATCTGCTGGTACTGGTTGTCCCCGTCCCCGTGCCCATGTTTCTGGGGCTACTGCTCACCCAATCCATGCTGCTGTTGAGCAAACTAAGGCGTCCGGAGGCTGCCCCGCTATTGTTGCCAAGACCGCCACCTTGTGTGCTGCTCCTCCTCGAAACCGTCCTCAAGTTGTGCGAACCCGTGCTCTGGAATCTGCTGGTACTGGTCGTCCTCGTGTTGTTATTGATCTGTATGCTGTTGACCCAATCCCTACCGATGTTGAGCAAACTAAGGCTTCCGGAGGCTACCCCATTGTTGTTGCAAAGACTGATGCCTTCTCTCCTCCTCGAACCCGTGCTCGGGTTCAGCGAGCTGCTGGTCTGAAGCCAGCTCATGGTCTGGACTCTGCTAGCACTCGAAACACTGTTGTTGTGGGAACTGATCCTGATCATCGAGGTGGCATGGCAGCAGCTGTTCCTATTGTGGTTGCCGTTAGAAGGGGCCCTGCCTGTCCACCATGTAATGTAGCTCCCGCTGCTAAGGGCCCTCGCCTTGCTCCTGGTCCTGGTACTTCCACCGAGGTTGATCCAGCTAACGATGACGCTGGTGATGGCGGCGGTGGCATTGGGGCTGGGTCTGATGGTGCCGCTCAATCTCTCGAACCTCTCGGAGGTTTCTATCCTGAAGAACCTGATGATGGCAAAGTAATTGTTCGTATCGGTGTCGCGGATTATACTGCAAAATTAGATGATGGCACAGAAAAATTCTATGACGAGTTTGATGTAATCCTTGGCAGATACGACCCTGAAGTGGTAGAGTTATCTGACCTGATGGCATCGTTACGTGTGAAGGTGCTGTGGGGGTCCTCCCAGGAAGCACGTTTGTTATATTATGGTTACAGGAGCAAAAAGGCTATCGAAGTAAACGATACCAGGGATTTAGTCGTACCGTTTACAAGGAAACATTATAGAGGTGAAGTTTACTTCCACTTGGTAGTGCTCACGGTTGGAGAGGAATTGGAACTCGATAATAGAGATGATGGACTTTTAGAAGGCATGCATGACCTGATCCATGGCATCACTGGGGCTGGTGCGACTGAGGGTGGCTTCGAACAAAGGAGAGTCTTAGAGAGGAGCGTCATAAAGAGGAGTAGGAAGAGCATCCTCAGAAAGGGCACCCCGAAGAAGAACGTCACCAAGGAGACCACGCTAGATAAGAGGACGCCCAAGAGTCGCACGACAAAAGGCACCATGCCGTAGAGTACACCCCTCAGATCCAGTCAAAATGCCACACCGAACGGTACCAGCAAAAATGCTAAGAGGGCTAGCACGGTGGTGAACACTCCCAGGAGTGGTAGCAAAGAGGCGAAGATGGCCACCACGGAGGCTACCACACCCAGTGGGAGCAGAAAAAACACTAATTTGGAGCGGAACACGCCGCTGTCAAGGAATTATGCCAGCACGAAGGAGAACACGCCCAATAGTAGCAGCAAAAGGACTAATTTGGAGCGGAACACGCCGCTGAGGTCAGGCAATAATGCCAGCACGAAGGAGAAGACGCCCAATAGTAGCAGCAAAAGGGCTAATTTGGAGCGGAATACGCCGCTGGGGTCAGGCAATAATGCTAGCACAAAGGAGAACACGCCCAATAGTAGCAGCAAAAGGGCTAATTCAAAGAAGAACACGCCGCAGAGGTCAAGCAATAATGCCAGCATCTTGGAGCCAACACCTGTGAGGGGAGGCAGTAAGGAGATCACACCCAAGAGCGGCAGCAAAAGGCCTAGTTCGATGGGGAATGGCACGCGGATGTCAAGACCTACTGATACCATCAGGAAAGATTACATCAGGAAGGAGGATGTACACAGGAAGAGCAAGAGGGTTCTGTACACTCAAGATGAAATTGATTTTGACTGCTGTTTGTCCACTAAAGTACCTGGGATGCATGCAAACGTAAGACCACCCCGTGTGGTTGCAGCAGAACCAACCGAGTGTCTTGGAGAAAACAAAGTTGCCGGTGAGGTGGACTGGGGCAATGTTCATGTCCATCCGGGTGGAGACGATGGTGCAACCCCACCCATGGGAGTCAATATGAGGTGTGCAGTACTAGGCATTAGAGACGATGGCGAAGATTCTGAATCAGATGAAGAAGCGGGCACTGTAGAGGATCAAGAATCTGGTGATGATGAAATAGACGAGGAACTTAACGATGAGGCTGGTATTCCAGTCGATGATTTAGGTGTTGAAGTAGAAGAAATGAAACATGACCACGAGTATCCTATAATTTCGGTCAGCACCGAGTTCAGGAGCATGCATGTGTTCAGGATGTCGTTCTGGCATTTTTGTATCAAGGGGGAGTTCGACGTTTATCGACTGAAGAACTCTGTCGAGAGGTATGAGGCCATTTGCAAGTTAACGTTGATGAATGGACGGGCCGAGGTACATTGTCCATGGAGGATCACAGCAAGATCCTTACCTGCGTCGACTGCAATTAGGGTATTGGAGCAATGAATGCAGCAAACCATTAAAACTCTCTCTCTCTCTTTTCGCTCTATAACTACAATTGATGTGCGATATCTTTCTGGCAACTAGTCGACTCCGCTTATCTTTTAAATGAATCTATGTTGCAGGTGAACAGAATGGGCCCTCCACACATGTGTCCGACAGGCAGCAAACTGAAATCCTCAATGGGCGTCTGAGTAGGTGGCTATGCAATCTATGTCCATACTAAAGGATAACCCTAAGGAGACCGCGAAGAATATTCAGACTAGCCTCGGTTCTAAATACAACATTGTCCTTCCGTATTACACGGTTTGGAAAGGTAAATAGAAAGCTCTGGGGGTCTTGCATGGGGATTGGACCGATAGCTTCAGGATGCTGTACAACTTCAAGGCGGAGGTACAAGCTAGGTGTCCGGGGAGTGTTGTGGAGATTGACACCGAATCAGAAGGTGGTAAAATATATTTCAAAAGATTTTTCATGGCGCTTAAACCTTGCATCGATGGATTCAAGGATGGTTGTAGGCCGTATCTGAGTGTAAACAGCACTGTCCTAACTGGCAAATGGAAAGGCTGCCTGCCATCGGCCACAACACTTGATGGTCACAACTGGATGCTCCCAGTGGCATTCAGGCTGTTTGAAACAGAAACAGAGGAAAACTGGGTCTGGTTTATGAGGCAGCTTAGGAGATCAATAGGCCACATGGATCCA
Organism: Avena insularis; assembly: GCA_023614405.1. Lineage (NCBI taxonomy): Eukaryota > Viridiplantae > Streptophyta > Magnoliopsida > Poales > Poaceae > Avena > Avena insularis. Next base: position 516,934,901 of record CM042694.1, read on the forward strand.
TTGGCTATATCCACGGATGCATGCAAAGGTCTGACGAATGCAGTGAAGGAGGTGTTCCCACGAGCTGAAGGTAGAGAATGCCATGCCCATATGATGCTCAACTTGTACTCACACTATGTAGGCAACGTATTTCTGAAGGAAATATGCCCTGAGAGGCAATAATAAAGTTGTTATTATGTATTCCTTGTATATGATAGATGTTTATTTTGCATGCTATAATTGTATTGATAGGAAACATCAATACATGTGTGTTTAATAAACAAAAAGGGTTCCTAGTTATGCCTCTCTTATAGACTAGCTTGTTGATTAACAAGATGATCAAGGTTTCCTGATCATGGACATTGGATGTTGTTAATAACTTCATCACAGCATTTGTGAAATGATGTGATGAACATTCATCCGAAGTATAGCATTACGATCAAGTCATTATGTTTATATTGCTATAACATCATATGAAGTAATCTTTATCCTTAGACCATGAGATCATGTTAATTGCTAACACCGGAAGAGTATCTTGATAACATCAAACGTCACACCGTAATAGGGTGACTATAAAGATGGGTTCAGTACTACGAAGGTGTTATGTTGAGGCTCATGGATCAAGAGTGGAATTTGTCAATCCAGATGACGGAAAGATATACTCTGGGCCCTCTCGGTGATATCACATTAGGATAGCTTGCAAGCAAGTGATGTGATCAGTAGAATGTTATATCACGGGAATGAGAAAAGAGTGCATGTCGGTAACGAGATCAAACTAGGTATGGAGATACCGATGATCGAATCTCGGACATGTAATATATAGAGAGACAAAGGGATTTAGTTACAAGCGTTAAAGGTTCTCACGATCACAGGAGTCATCGTTGAATGTGTAGGAGTCGATGCGGATCTCCGTGTCCCGCTGATTATTGATCGGAGAAGGGTCTCGATCATGTCTGCATTATTCGCGAACCGTAGGGTGGCACACTTAAGAGTTACCGGACACCATTTTGGAGCACATATGTTTCAGACGAAAGAATTGCAAAGCGCAGGAATTGTTTCAATAGAAACCGGAAATTGTTTCGGGTGAAATTGCAGAAGGTGGTTCTGCATGTGATATTGAAATATTTCAAGGGGCTATATGTGAATGTTTGTTAATTAAAGTAATTAACAAAATTCTGAATAAATTTAATAAAAAGAGTTTTATTAAATGAGAGAGCATTAAATTTGGAGAAATTTAATGCATTTAAAGTGGAGACTTTAAAAGGGAATGTGAAGAGGCATTTTAATGTGGAGGGGTTACCACCACATGGATGGGGAGGTTAGGGGTCACCCCTCATGCGCCGGCCATGGAGAGAGGGGGCACCCCCTCCTCCTATAAAAGGCCACCCATTCCCTCCTTCATCCTCACACCTCCTTGTGAAGGAGCTCTGTCCCCCTCTAGAATTATTCCCCCATGGTCTCGGATTAGCGAGATACATGTTCCCGGTGGCATTTCGTCTGGAAGGAGTTGCTGCTTCCGCTGGATCGCTGGAGCAAGGAGGTGGAGGTTGTCCGGTGGCTTGAATGTGTGTGCGAGTGCGGATGCGCTGCTGAGTTGCGGCGCTCGGACTTCCTCACGATCTTGAGATCGACAAGTGTACGACTACATCAACCACGAGTTCCTACTCGTTAACAAAGCTCGTTGTCTTCGAGGGTAAGTTCTCCATGGATGTATGTCCACCCGTTGCTCTGTATCTAGTAGATAGATCTTGTCGTATAGTTCTCATCGTAGGAAATTTTTTGTTTTCTATGCTGCGGACCCAATAGTGGTATCAGAGCCTGATCTATGCGTAGGTGCTTTGCACGGGTAGTACACATATGTTTATATGTGGGCGATGATGATCATGTTATTGCATCTTCTATGTACTTTGGATATTGGTGGCATAGTGGGATGAAGCGGCCCGGACCAACCTTACATGTCATCGTACATGAGACCGGTTCCAGTGACATGCAACTAGTTTTGCATAAGTGGCTAGCGGGTGTCTCTCTCTACTATAGTCAATATCTGATTTACGAGTTGCTAATAACTTGGTTATCCTCGTTGTGGTTCATGTTCGTAGGTAAGACCGGTTCTATCTCCGAAAGCCCTAAGCCACGTAAAACTTGCAATTGATAAATTAGAGGCGTCTAGTTTAGATCGTTGTTGGATAGTGTATTGATATGGTATTGTTGTAAGTAGATGTATGATAGGTACTCTTACAACTCACTTAACGTGTAAGCTCGATAGACCTTGGCCTTACACACAAAGGAATGATAGAGATCATACCATGATGCAAATGATAGAGATCAAATGCATGGACCATATCACCTCACTTCACACATTAGCATCTTATATTGCTAGTTTGGCGCTTTTGGTAGCATTATAAGATGATCCCTCATTTAGATATCAAGATAAAATGTGTTCTTCCTTAAGTATGCACCGTTTTGTGGATCGTGTTTTGAGGCATCACGTGATGATCGGGTGTTCTTGACTCTCGCTTTCATACAGCGGGTGTAAGACAGTTTACACACGCAAATACTAAGGTTCTTACTTGGTGAGCCTAGCATGTCTGAGACATGGCCTCGAACACGGACGAAAGGTTAAGCATGAGTCATATAGTTGATACGATGCCCATATAGATGCTCGCCTTTGAAGCTACACCGACTCACATGATGATCGGACTTGGTGTAGTGGATTTGGTTCATGTAATCACCAAAAGGACACGAGGGATGTCGTTTTTGAGTGGGAGTTCATTAGTAATTTGGATTAGTTGAACTTAATCTATCATAAACTTAGTCTAAATATATTTTACAAATTCTGTTGTAGACGGCACCACACCTTTTAATTTCAATGTGTTCATGGAGAAAGAAACTTGCTGCGAATGGTAGCAACTTCACCAACTAGGCTATGAATTTGAGGATTCTCCTCCTTCTTTGCACAAAAGCAATATGTGCTAGAGGCGCTAGGCCCCACCAGCTCGATGCCTTGACGAGGAAAGAAACGTCTATATAACTCGTCGGGAGGACCACAACTTAGTTCATTGCGGCATCTTGTATGGGCTAGAGCGAACTTGACGCGTTTCAAAAATGGCAATGCCTTTGATACCATGGGAGAATTGAAAATGATTTTGATATCCATGCTACCGTGAGAGTTATAATGCTTCGAAAAGTTCTTTAGCTGCATGATGGAAGAACAGCTCCGTTAGTGAGCACGTACTCAAAATGTTTGGAGTGCAGCCGATAAGCTTGTGTCCTTGGGAATAACGATTCCCATTGACTTAGGCATACATCGTGTTCTCCAATCTACGCCACCTAGCTACAAGAGCTTCGTGATGAACTATAATATGCGAGGGCATGAAGAAGTCTTTTCGAGCTTACATCAATGCTTAAGGCGCAAAGTGGAGATTAGGAAAGAACATCAAGTGTTGATGATCAATAAGACCACCGGTTTCAAGAAGGACAAGAAAGGCAAGCTGAAGGGAAAGAAGGGCGGCAAATCTGTTGCCGCGCCTGAAAAGAAACCCCGAGATGGCCCTAAGTCGACACCGAGTGCTACTATTGCAAGGGGACTGGCCATTGGGCGCAAGCGCCCCAAGTATTTGGCGGACAAGAAGGCGGCAAGGAAAACAAAGGTATATGTGATATACATGTTATTGGTGTGTACTTGACTAGTACTCATAATAGCACCTTTTGGGTATTTGATCTGGGATCGATTGCTAATATATGTAACTTCGGTTCATGGGCATGGAACAAGCGACAACTAGCAAGGGATGAGGTCATGATGCGAATTGACAATGGATCAAGTTGATGTGATCGCCGTGAACGCTGCCTCTCCATATCTTTGTCGGGATTAGTTATAAACCTGAATAATTGTTATTTGGTGCCTTTGAGCATGAACATTGTATCCGGATCGTGTTTGATGCAAAGTGGTTATTCGTTTAAGTCTGAAAACAATGGTTGTTCGATTTATATGAATAATATCTTTTATGGTCATGCACCATGTTGAATGGTTTATTTGTGTTGGATCTCGATAGTAGTATTACGCATATTCATAATGTTGATGCTAAAAAGTTAAACTTGATAATGATATATCTACATATATGTGTACTTGCCGTCTAGGTCATATTGGCATTAAGCATGAAGAAACTCCATTAGATGGACTTTTGGAATCACTTGATTTTGAATCATTTGATACATGAGCCATGCCTTATGGGCAAGATGACTAAACGCCGTTTTCGGTTCAATGGAGCAGGCGGATTTATTGGAAAGCATACATACTGATGTGTGTGGACCAATGAGTGTGTGTCGGTGGATATCGTTATTTTGTTACTTTCACGGATGATTTAAGTAGATACGGGTATATCTATTTGATGAAACATAAGTCTGAAACCTTTGAAAGGTTCAAAGAATTTCAGAATGAAGTGGAAAATCATCGTAATGTAAAGATCAAATTTCTGCGGTCGACCGTGGAGGAAGTATCTTAATTCTGAGTTTGCACACATATGAAAGGCGTGGAATAGTTTCACAACTCATGCACTGCGAAACACCACAACGTAATGGTGTGTCGAGCGTCGTAATCATACTTTATTGGATATGGTTCGATCTATGATGTCTCTGTGACTTGCCCTTTGTCATTTTGGGGTTATGCCTTTGAAACGCTGCATTCACTTTAAATAGGGCACCATCTAAATCCGTTGAAAAGACATCGTATGAATTATGGTTTGAAACAAACCTAAGCATCATTCTTAAAGTTTGGGGATGCGATGTTTATGTGAAGAAACTTCAACGGATAAACTTCGAACCCAAAGCGGAAAAATCGTCTTCATAGGATACCCTAAGGAAGCGATTGGGTATACCTTCTATCACAGATCCGAGGGCAAGGTCTTTGTTGCCAAGAATGGATCCTTTCTTGAGAAGGAGTTTCTACGCAAAAGGTGTGAGTAGTCGGAAGGTAGAACTGAAGAGGTTATTGAACCTTCTCTTCATGAAATGGCGAGTAAGCGCAGCTCTGAAGTTGTTTTGGAGTTGACTTCACCTAATGAAGAGAGCTAATGATATTGATCATGAAACTCCAAAAGAGGACAACTGCCAGAACCTCGCTTGAGTCAGCGGGACACGTCTGACTCTGTGTCTGGCAATCCTGTATGAATTTCATGATTGATGAAATAGATGACCTGCGACGTATGAAGAAGCGATGATGAGCCCTGATTCCAACAAATGGCTATAAGCCATGAAATCCGAGATGGAATCCATGTACGAAAACCAGGTTTGGACCTTGGTGGACTTACCTCACGATCGAAAGTCCGTTGAGAATAAATGGATTTTCAAAGAAAAAGATCTTGATGGTAATGTAACCATCTATAAGGCTCGACTTGTCGCAAAGGGGTTTCGACAAATTCAAGGAGTTGACTACGATGAGACATTCTCTCCCGTAGCGATGCTTAAGTCCGTTAGGATTATGTTAGCAATTGCTGCATATTTCGATTATGAAATATGGCAGATGGATGTCAAAACTGCGTTCCTCAATGGTAATATTGAAGAAGAGTTGTATATGATACAACCTAAGGGTTTTGTCGATCCTAAGGATGCTGATAAGGTGTGCAAACTTCAGCGATCCATCTATGGACTGAAGCAAGCATCCCGGAGTTAGAATCTCCGCTTTGATGAGGTGATCAAAGAGTTTGGATTTGTCCAAACTTATGGAGAGGCTTGTATTTACAAGAAAGTGAGTGGGAGAAATGTGGCATTTCTAATATTATATGTGGATGACATATTATTGATTGGAAATGATATAGATCTTTTTAAAGCAGTGTTAAAGTTATCTAACGACAAATTTTCGATGAAGGACCTTGGTGAAGCTTCATATATATTAGGCATTAAAATCTATAGAGATAGATCAAGACGCCTAATTGGGATATCGCAGAGTACATACCTTGATAAGATATTAAAGAAGTTTAATATGGACGGAAGTAAGAAGGGGTACTTACCTATGTTGCAAGGCAAGACATTGAGTAAGACTCAAAGTCCGGCTATAGCGGAAGAAAGAGAGATAATGGATAAGATCCCCTATGCCTCAGCCATAGGCTCTATAATGTATGACATGCTATGTACAAGACCAGATGTGGCACATGCTATTAGTTTGACTAGTAGGTACCAATCTGATCCAGGTTCGGAACACTAGATAGCGGTCAAGAATATCCTTAAGTACTTGAGAAGAACTAAGGATATGTTTCTTGTATCTGGGAGGTGAAGAGCTAGTCGCTAAGTGTTATGTCGATGCTAGCTTTGACACGATCCAGATGACTCTAAGTCTCAATTCGGATCGTATTTCTCTTGAGCAGACAGCGGTTAGTTGGAGGAGCTCCAAACAACTGTGGTGGCTGGATCAATAGCGAAGGCGGAATATGTTCTTTGCTTGAGCGGTAGCGAGGAAGCAGTTTGGATGAAGGTGTTCATAACGGAACTAGGTGTGGTTCCTAGTGCGTTGGACCCAATGGTGATCTATTGTGACAATAATGGAGCCATAGCCAATGCCAAGGAACCAAGGTCTCACAAGAATTCCAAGCATATTAAGCGCCGGTTTCACTCCATCCACGAGCATGTCAAGGATGGAGATATAAAGATTTGTAAAGTGCACACGGACCTAAATGTAGCAGATCCGTTGACTAAAGTACTCCCTAGGGCAAAACATGATCAACACCAGAACTCCATGGGTGTTAGATTTATCACTATATAAACTAGATTATTGTCTCTAGTGCAAGTGGGAGACTGAAGGAAATATGCACTGAGAGGCAATAATAAAGTTGTTATTATGTATTCCTTGTATATGATAGATGTTTATTTTGCGTGCTATAATTGTATTGATAGGAAACATCAATACATGTGTGTTTAATAAATAAAAAGGGTTCCTAGTTATGCCTCTCTTATAGACTAGCTTGTTGATTAACAAGATGATCAAGGTTTCCTGATCATGGACATTGGATATTAATAACAAGGTCACAACATTTGTGAAATGATGTGATGAACATTCATCCGAAGTATAGCATTACGATCAAGTCATTATGTTTATATTGCTATAACATCATACGAAGTAATCTTTATCCTTAGACCATGAGATCATGTTAATTGCTAACACCGGAAGAGTATCTTGATAACATCAAACGTCACACCGTAACAGGGTGACTATAAAGATGGGTTCAGTACTACGAAGGTGTTATGTTGAGGCTCATGGATCAAGAGTGGAATTTGTCAATCCAGATGACGGAAAGATATACTCTGGGCCCTCTCGATGATATCACATTAGGATAGCTTGCAAGCAAGTGATGTGATCACTAGAATGTTATATCACGGGAACGAGAAAAGAGTGCATGTCGGTAACGAGATCAAACTAGGTATGGAGATACCGATGATTGAATCTCGGACATGTAATATATCGAGACAAAGGATTTAGTTACAAGCGTTAAAGGTTCTCATGATCATAGGAGTCATCGTTGAATGTGTAGAGTCGATCACGGATCTCCAGGTCCCGCTGCTGATTATTGATCGGAGAAGGGTCTCGATCATGTCTGCATTATTCACGAACCGTAGGGTGGCACACTTAAGAGTTACCGAACACCATTTTGGAGCACATATGTTTCAGACGAAAGACTTGCAAAGCGTAGGAATTGTTTCAATAGAAACCGGAAATTGTTTCGGGTGAAATTGCAGAAGGTGGTTCTGCATGTGATATTGAAATATTGCAAGGGGCTATATGTGAATGTTTGTTAATTAAAGTAATTAACAAAATTCTGAATAAATTTAATAAAAAGAGTTTTATTAAATGAGAGAGCATTAAATTTGTAGAAATTTAATGCATTTAAAGTGGAGACTTTAAAAGGGAATGTGAAGAGGCATTTTAATGTGGAGGTTACCACCACATGAATGGGGAGGTGAGGTCACCCCCATGCAAATCCATGGAGAGAGGGCACCCCTCCTCCTATAAAGGCCACCCGTTCCCTCCTTCATCCTTACACCTCCTTGTGAAGGATCTCTCTCCCCCTCTAGAATTATTCCCCCATGGTCTCGGATTAGCGAGATACATGTTCCTGATGGCATTTAAATGCGGAAGGAGTTCTTTGCTTCACTGGATCGCTGGGCGAGGAGGTGGAGGTTGTCCGGTGGCTTGAGCGTGTGTGCAGTGCGGATCTTGCTGCTGAGTTCTTGGCGCCGAACTTCCTCACGATCTTGAGATCGGCAAGTGTACGACTACATCAACCACGAGTTCCTACTCGTTAACAAAGCTCGTTGTCTTCGAGGGTAAGTTCTCCATGGATGTATGTCCACCCGTTGCTCTGTATCTAGTAGATAGATCTTGGCGTATAGTTCTCATCGTAGGAAATTTTTTGTTTTCTATGCCGCGGACCAAACAATTTTGTTACATGTTTCCTGCTGCTAGAGTTTACAAACCTAGTAGCAGCGATTATTTCATGAGCAAGATTTTTGCCGAAGCCCCTGAACTTCCAGAGTACTTAGCCATCCATCATTCGCAGCTATGGAAGAGGAGTCAATTCAACCCTGACATCAAAGTTGATTACATAAACAACAACCTTGCGAATGCACGAATAAGCGGGTGAAGGACATAAAAGTGCGTCCTGTTCATATCTTGATGGACAACATACGTGGTATGATCATGAAGCTGTTAAATATAAGGAGAGAGATCGGTAGGATACTTAGAGGACATATGCTTCCGCCAGTTGTACAGCAACTGCACAAGAGAAGCCGAGGACTTGCTCATCTTAAGGTTCTCCTGTCAACCAGCAAAAGCTGTGAGGTGGTCGATATGTCCAAGAGTGGCAAAAGGTATGTTGTGAACATCCAGCTGCGAGAATGCACCTGCTTAGAGTGGCAGCATACCGGGAAACCTTGCGACCACGCCTTGGCCTTCTTGGTGAAGAAAAGAACTCTACCACATTTGGATCAGTATTTCTCAGACTACTACTCTATGGAAAAGTTCAGAGCTGCGTACGCTGGATCCGTCGAGCCATGTACAGACCCATCTCAGTGGCCTCAAGTCCAACTGTCTTTCGAGCTTTAGCCCGATTCTGAAAAGGCAGAGGAAGACCCTAGGTGAATAGGTTTAAGAATTTTCTCGAGAAGAAGGGTTCGGCTTTCTGTGCTACAAAGAAGGGCAAAAATAGATGCAAGACCTACCATCTTATAGGCCATAGAGCAGCTGGATGTCCCCTTAATGCTCCCAAACCTAAGTATGAGATGGTACATTCACACAAAAAATTTGTTTATAATCTGTAGATATAAGGTAGTAATCCATGTACTATTTTTTTACAGGGAGCACAAGGTAAGAAACAAGACAGCCGACTCAGTGATTTTGCTGTGGGAAGAAAACCAAAACGAGTGGAGTGATGATGCCGGACAAGATTCTGGTGCTGATTGGCCTGACTTCCCTCGGCCCGGAGATGCAGGGTACTTGAAGGTAAGAAAATTGGCACCCAGGAAGAGGAAGAAGGCAGGAGATGAAGAAGCCAGTGAACGTGAAGGAAAGAGGAAGAAAGTTGGCACCCAAGCAGAGAAAGAAGGCTAGCAGTGTAGCAGCCTAATGATGTATTGAACTTGAACCTATATATGTAGTTCGGTTAAACTCTAGAGCTGTGTGCGTGGAACTTGTCGGGCGAAACAATCTGCCTCCCATACTCGGAGTAAAATGTATTGCGACTTTAGGATTTGATACAGCCGAGGCCACTAGTTGAATCCAAAACTGTGACTTTGCCACTACTATCTGAACAATTGCGATAGCTGAGCGGTTAAATCCTCTCCAAAATCGATGGGTGTTAGTGGCACAAACATTATTTATTTATAGGCGCTTAATAAATCCCTGCTGTTGGCATTACACTTATGATAAGTTTCTAGGCTGGAAAACAATTTCTTAAGCTGGCCGCTACACTCCACGAAGAAGCAACTTATTTCAGCTGCTGGACAACGACATGGCAACATAAACTTCAAATGCAACAGATAATGCCCAGATAATGAGGAAATTGTGTCCACTATCTGGCCTAATCTTGAGCCCGTCTGTCTCACCACCTCCCTGCCCCTGCCTCCCCTGCCCCTGGCGAAGCTCCTGAATCTCTCGCTCCATCGCACGAATCTCCTCTTTCTTGTCCCACACAGCATCACACAGATCCTGAACAAGCTCTCTGTGAAAACCTGTCAGTGGCTTTTCGATCCACACAAACTTGTCACAGCTAGTCCCCCTCCCTTCCTACGTAGTAGATCGAATAAAACAAAAAAAGAATTACATTACGCTTTCGGATACGGGTTACCATTGTACCTACAGTAGGAACTTACCGCTCTGATGTTGCAGTTGCTGAATTTTCCTGCAGTATTTTCGTTGGTCCACGAAATCCATCTCGGCATCTTCTCACCACACAAACACAGCATATCGGGGTAGTAATCGTAGGGCGCCCTCTGGTACCTGATGGGGGCACCCGCCTGATGGTGTTGATCCGACCCTAATTCCGCCCGAGACAAACTGCACGAGCTGCGAGCCATGAGCGAGGGGAGCGAGGGCAGAGGAAAGAGGAGCCTTTGGATTTCAGGGTAGTGGTGAAGCGTGATTTCCCTACTTAATAACTCGGGCAAAATCCTAGCGTCCACATTCGGCTGACAGGTGGGGGACCTAGCGTGTGGACTTGTCAAAAAAACTCGCGCCTTCGTGGTTCAAAAGCCCTATCACGCGCATTGGATGAAATTTTTTGGTACCTTGCCCACGTACATATCACTGGGAGGTCTTGCTCAGGATCCAGACACGCCTGTCCCACAATCTTACTCCCTCCTAGGAACTTGTCATGGCTCGCGCCGGCAGATCCATCCGCTCCACCGCTTCCAGTAGGGCTCGCCGAGGTGGATCCACCACAAGATCCTACCGTCGTAGTATCAAATGGCCATGGTTTCTTGAGAGGAGCGATGACGCTAAGTATGCGAGCTCGGCCCCTCCTACCTGTAGAAGGACTGATGCGGCGTCGAGCTCGGCGAGAAGCCGCCCAGCGTGGCCTTCGGTCCATGCCAACCCCGTCACCTTCGTCATTGTCGATTCTGATGTGGAGGACGACAGGGACGAAGCTATGCAGAACGCCATTGTTGCCTCCTTGGCGAAGGGAAAGCCACAGGCGGGAGTGGATGTCGCTGGGAAGGGCACAGCGGTGTCACCAATCGAGGTGGACTCCGATGACAGCGGTGTGCCGTGGGTTTAGTTGTTGTTTAGGATGGTTGCAATTTTAGTTGTGTTTAATGCGAGTACAATTATTGTAATGTGTTTGTCGAGCTATATTGAGAAATATGTGCAATAGCAGCGTGTGAGTGCTTCCACTTTAGAAATTGTGTCTGTGCCATTTGCATGTTGCATTATCAACGTAGATTACTTGTAAACAATCCAACGAAAATCATCAGATTATAACCATCGGACGGGAGTGGCAGGATGGAAGAGAAGTTGGGACAGTGGCTTCGAGGGGAAGGACACTGGCAGGTGGGCCCTCGGAACACGTGACACTGACATGCGGGAGCGGGAGCACACGGTATTGCCGGTCTGTCCAGAGCAAGCGGACTTTGCAACGTGACAACAACAAGCTGATTGGACCAATATAATAACTCGTCGAAGTATTAAGGAGTACTGAAAACTACAACTGGGGTACATTCGCACAACACGTATGCTCTAAGCAAGTGAGAAGCGTCGCTTAAGTCTAACAGTAACGACAGCACAAGTACTACATTTTCCTGCCGGTCTTCTAGATACAAATATAGAAATGCATCTGCATGTTCGGTCCAGCACCGACAAGGTACTGAGATGGCACGCATTGGATCGACCTTAGGTCCACATACTCCACCTCCCGCGGCGTCGGGCAGCTCGGCGCCTCGGCTAGCACAAGAATGCTATCCGACAACGGCGACTAGGCGTTCGCCCACATGCGCACCGTGTATATGGGCCATGCGCACGAGACCGACCTGATGCATACGGCACCCACGATGGTGGGCCCTGCTCTGGTTCCCGGAACACCGGCGGTGATGGTCAGGACGAAAACAAAGTCGCCCCCCCTGGAAAATTAGCAGGCGGCGTGCCGAGTCAGTGAACGGCACCTGCTCTTGGAGCAGTTGGGCTTGCCCGTACGATATCCTAATCACTTCGATCAAGTGCCCATCTGCAAGGTGGACGATGATCTCTGCCGGCGGGCTGGTGTAGTTGCAGCCCGACTCCGTGTAGGCGCACGCGCTGTGCGGGCACGCGAGCTCGTGGAGCGGGAGCTTGTGGTAGGAGTAACGACGAAAGCATCCTAGGTGGGAGCACACGAGCGGGAACGCCACTGTGAAGTTGCGCGCGAGGATCTCTAGATTCTTGGGCTCTCACATCTGCCACATCTGAAGTTCGTCGAGAAATCGGAAAAAAGATCAGCAGTTGAATTGGTGAATAGCAGGAATGTGTAGGATAATTTCAAATGCTTGTAAAATGATTTCTTACCATGAAGGTAGCGACCGGAGAATTGGCGGATGTCGTCGGCTTGCGGCTACGGCAGGATGGAAGTGAAGTGGGGAAAGTGGCTTCAAGGGGAAGGAAGAGAAGTATGGGGAGGAAGAGAAGTAACGGGGACGTGACACTGGGATATGGCCCACTGAACTCGTGAGTTGTAACACTCGCAACATGCCAGTTTGTCCAGAGCAAGCGTGGACAATAATGCCATAGAACAGCCTACTCGAGGATCGCTCTCGTGAAGACCATCCCAATTGTCCAAGCTCACCAATCGAAAGGTATGTAACAATCATCAAGCAGAACAACTGTGTTATGGCGTGCCTTCTAGAAGACTCGGTCTAACGATGGATCCATTGGGGGCAGTGCTAGTTTTAGTATAAGAACAAGCATGAAATGATTCAAATGGATCCATTTGTGGCTTTAGTATAAGAACAAACATGCAATGACTCTAGTGGTTGATCCATGTGTGGTTTGTGGAAATAACACACATGCAATGACTGTAATGTATCCATAAGTGGTTTATGAAAAAGAACACACATGCAATGACCACTGGTTGATCCATATGTGGTTTGTGGAAAGAACACGCATGCAATGACCACTAGTGGTTGATCCATGTGTGGTTTGTGGAAAGAACACACATGCAATGACAATGGTGGATCCATGTGTGGTTTGTGAAAACAACACACATGCAATGACTCTAGTGTTGGTTTTAGTATAAGAACACACATGCAATGACTCTAGTGGTTGATCCATGTGTGGTTTGTGGAAATAACACACATGCAATGACTCTAGTGGTTGATCCATGTGTGGTTTGTGGAAATAACACACATGCAATGACTCTAGTGGTTGATCCATGTGTGGTTTGTGGAAATAACACACATGCAATGACTCTAGTGGTTGATCCATGTGTGGTTTGTGGAAAGAACACGCATGCAATGACTCTAGTGGTTGATCCATGTGTGGTTTGTGGAAATAACACACATGCAATGACTCTAGTGGTTGATCCATGTGTGGTTTGTGGAAATAACACACATGCAATTACTCTAGTTGTTGATCCATGTGTGGTTTGTGAAAAGAACACACATGCAATGACCACTGGTTGATCCATAAGTTGTTTGTGGAAAAGAACACACATGCAATGAGTCTAGTGGATCCATATGTGGTTTGTGGAAAGAACACACATGCAATGACTCTGGTTGATCCATATGTGGTTTGTGGAAAGAACACACATGCAATGACCACTGGTGGATCCATGTGTGGTTTTGGAAAATAACACACATGCAATGACCACTGGTTGATCCACGTGTGGTTTGTGGAAAGAACACACATGCAATGACAGTGGTGGATCCATGTGTAGTTTGTGAAAAGAACACACATGCAATGACAGTGGTGGATCCATGTGTGGTTTGTGGATAGCACACACATGCAATGACTCTAGTGCTAGTTTTAGTATAAGAACACACATGCAATGACTCTAGTGGGTCCACATGTGGTTTGTGAAAAGAACACACATGCAATGACCACTGGTTGATCCATGTGTGGTTTGTGGAAAGAACACACATGCAATGACAGTGGTGGATCCATGTGTAGTTTGTGAAAAGAACACACATGCAATGACTCTAGTGGGTCCACATGTGGTTTGCACATGCAATGACCACTGGTTGATCCATCAGTTGTTTGTGGAAAAGAGCACACATGCAATGAGTCTATTGGATCCATGTATGGTTTGTGGAAAAGAACACACATGCAATGACCCTAGTGCTGGTTTGTGGTTTTAGTATAATAACAAACATGCAATGATTCTAGTGGTTCATCCATGTGTGGTTTGTGGAAATAACACACATGCAATGACTGTAATGGATCCATAAGTGGTTTATGGAAAAGAACACACATGCAATGACCACTAGTTGATCCATGTGTGGTTTGTGGAAAGAACACACATGCAATGACAGTGGTGGATCCATGTGTGGTTTGTGAAAAGAACACACATGCAATGACAGTGGTGGATCCATGTTTGGTTTGTGGATAGAACACACATGCAATGACTCTAGTGCTAGTTTTAGTATCAGAACACACATGCGATGACTCTAGTGGGTCCACATGTGGTTTGTGAAAAGAACACACATGCAATGACCACTGGTTGATCCATCAGTTGTTTGTGGAAAAGAACACACATGCAATGAGTCTAGCGGATCCATGTATGGTTTGTGGAAAAGAACACACATGCAATGACTCTAGTGCTGGTTTGTGGTTTTAGTATAAGAACAAACATGCAATGTCTCTAGTGGTTGATCCATGTGTGGTTTGTTGAAATAACACACATGCAATGACTGTAATGGATCCAAAAGTGGTTTATGGAAAAGAACACACATGCAATGACCACTGGTTGATCCATATGTAGTTTGTGGAAAGAACACACATGCAATGACCACTAGTGGTTGATCCATGTGTGGTTTGTGGAAATAACACACATGCAATGAACGTGGTGGATCCATGTGTGGTTTGTGAAAAGAACACACATGCAATGACTCTAGTGTTGGTTTTAGTATAAGAACACACATGCAATGACTCTAGTGGTTGATCCATGTGTGGTTTGTGGAAATAACAGACATGCAGTGAATCTAGTGGTTGATCCATGTGTGGTTTGTGGAAATAACACACATGCAATGACTCTAGTGGTTGATCCATGTGTGGTTTGTCGAAGTAATACACATGCAATGACTCTAGTGGTTGATCCATGTGTGGTTTGTGGAAAAGAACACACATGCAATGGCTCTAGTGGTTGATCCATGTGTGGTTTGTGGAAATAACACACATGCAATGACTCTAGTGGTTGGTCCATGTGTGGTTTGTGGAAATAACACACATGCAATGACTCTAGTGGTTGATCCATGTGTGGTTTGTTAAAAGAACACACATGCAATGACCACTGGTTGATCCATAAGTTGTTTGTGGAAAAGAACACACATGCAATGAGACTAGTGGATCCATATGTGGTTTGTGGAAAGAACACACATGCAATGACTCTGGTTGATCCATATGTGGTTTCTGGAAAGAACACACATGCAATGACCACTAGTGGATCCATGTGTGGTTTGTGGAAAAGAACACACATGCAATGACCACTGGTTGATCCATGTGTGGTTTGTGGAAAGAACACACATGCAATGACAGTGGTGGATCCATGTGTGGTTTGTGAAAAGAACACACATGCAATGATAGTGGTGGATCCATGTGTGGTTTGTGGACAGAACACACATGCAATGACTCTAGTGCAAGTTTTAGTATAAGAACACACATGCAATGACTCTAGTGGGTCCACATGTGGTTTGTGAAAAGAACACAAATGCAATGACCACTGGTTGATCCATAAGTTGTTTGTGGAAAAGAACACACATGCAATGAGTCTAGAGGATCCATGTATGGTTTGTGGAAAAGAACACACATGCAATGACTCTAGTGCTGGTTTGTGGTTTTAGTATAAGAACAAACATGCAATGACTCTAGTGGTTGATCCATGTGTGGTTTGTGGAAATAACACACATGCAATGACTGTAATGGATCCATAAGTGGTTTATGGAAAAGAACACACATGCAATGACCACTGGTTGATCCATATGTGGTTTGTGGAAAGAACACACATGCAATGACAGTGGTGGATCCATGTGTGGTTTGTGAAAAGAACACACATGCAATGACAGTGGTGGATCCATGTGTGGTTTGTGGATAGAACACACATGCAATGACTCTAGTGCTAGTTTTAGTATAAGAACACACATGCAATGACTCTAGTGGGTCCACATGTGGTTTGTGAAAAGAACACACATGCAATGACCACTGTTTGATCCATCAGTTGTTTGTGGAAAAGAACACACATGCAATGAGTCTAGTGGATCCATGTATGGTTTGTGGAAAAGAACACACATGCAATGACTCTAGTGCTGGTTTGTGGTTTTAGTATAAGAACAAACATGCAATGACCCTAGTGGTTGATCCATGTGTGGTTTGTGGAAATAACACACATGCAATGACTGTAATGGATCCATAAATGGTTTATGGAAAAGGACACACATGCAATGACCACTGGTTGATCCATATTTGGTTTGTGGAAAGAACACACATGCAATGACCACTAGTGGTTGATCCATGTGTGGTTTGTGGAAAGAACACACATGCAATGACAGTGGTGGATCCATGTGTGGTTTGTGAAAAGAACACACATGCAATGACTCTAGTGTTGGTTTTAGTATAAGAAACACACATGCAATGACTCTAGTGGTTGATCCATGTGTGGTTTCTGGAAATAACACACATGCAATGACTCTAGTGGTTGATCCATGTGTGGTTTGTGCAAATAACACACATGCAATGACTCTAGTGGTTGATCCATGTGTGGTTTGTGGAAATAACACACATGCAATGACTCTAGTGGTTGATCCATGTGTGGTTTCTGGAAAGAACACACATGCAATGACTCTAGTGGTTGATCGATGTGTGGTTTGTGGAAATAACACATATGCAATGACTCTAGTGGTTGATCCATGTGTGGTTTGTGGAAATAACACACATACAATGACTCTAGTGGTTGATCCATGTGTGGTTTGTGGAAATAACACACATGCAATGACTCTAGTTGTTGATCCATGTGTGGTTTGTGGAAAAGAACACACATGCAATGACTCTAGTGGTTGATCCATGTGTAGTTTGTGGAAATAACACACATGTAATGACTCTAGTGGTTGATCCATGTGTGATTTGTGGAAATAACACACATGCAATGACTCTAGTGGTTGATCCATGTGTGGTTTGTGAATAGAACACACATGCAATGACCACTGGTTGATCCATAAGTTGTTTGCGGAAAAGAACACACATGTAAAGAGTCTAGTGGATCCATATGTGGTTTGTGGAAAGAACACACATGCAATGAATCTGGTTGATCCATATGTGGTTTGTGGAAAGAACACACATGCAATGACCACTGGTGGATCCATGTGTGGTTTGTGGAAAAGAACACACATGCAATGACCACTGGTTGATCCATGTGTGGTTTGTGGAAAGAACACACATTCAATGACAGTGGTGGATCCATGTGTGGTTTGTGAAAAGAACACACATGCAATGATAGTGGTGGATCCATGTGTGGTTTGTGGATAGAACACACATGCAATGACTCTAGTGCTAGTTTTAGTATAAGAACACACATGCAATGACTCTAGTGGTTGATCCATGTGTGGTTTGTTGAAATAACACACATGCAATGACTGTAATGGATCCAAAAGTGGTTTATGGAAAAGAACACACATGCAATGACCACTGGTTGATCCATATGTGGTTTGTGGAAAGAACACACATGCAATGACCACTAGTGGTTGATCCATGTGTGGTTTGTGGAAAGAACACACATGCAATGAACGTGGTGGATCCATGTGTGGTTTGTGAAAAGAACACACATGCAATGGCTCTAGTGTTGGTTTTAGTATAAGAACACACATGCAATGACTCTAGTGGTTGAGCCATGTGTGGTTTGTGGAAATAACAGACATGCAGTGAATCTAATGGTTGATCCATGTGTGGTTTGTGGAAATAACACACATGCAATGACTCTACTGGTTGATCCATGTGTGGTTTGTGGAAGTAATACACATGCAATGACTCTAGTGGTAGATCCATGTGTGGTTTGTGGAAAAGAACACACATGCAATGGCTCTAGTGGTTGATCCATGTGTGGTTTGTGGAAATAACACACATGCAATGACAGTGGTGGATCCATGTGTGGTTTGTGAAAAGAACACACATGCAATGAAAGTGGTGGATCCATGTGTGGTTTGTGGACAGAACACACATGCAATGACTCTAGTGCAAGTTTTAGTATAAGAACACACATGCAATGACTCTAGTGGGTCCACATGTGGTTTGTGAAAAGAACACAAATGCAATGACCACTAGTTGATCCATCAGTTGTTTGTGGAAAAGAACACACATGCAATGAGTCTAGAGGATCCATGTATGGTTTGTGGAAAAGAACACACATGCAATGACTCTAGTGCTGGTTTGTGGTTTTAGTATAAGAACAAACATGCAATGACTCTAGTGGTTGATCCATGTGTGGTTTGTGGAAATAACACACATGCAATGACAGTGGTGGATCCATGTGTGGTTTGTGAAAAGAACACACATGCAATGACTCTAGTGTTGGTTTTAGTATAAGAACACACATGCAATGACTCTAGTGGTTGATCCATGTGTGGTTTCTGGAAATAACACACATGCAATGACTCTAGTGGTTGATCCATGTGTGGTTTCTGGAAATAACACACATGCAATGACTCTAGTGGTTGATCCATGTGTGGTTTGTGGAAATAACACACATGCAATCACTCTAGTGGTTGATCCAGGTGTGGTTTCTGGAAAGAACACACATGCAATGACTCTAGTGGTTGATCGATGTGTGGTTTGTGGAAATAACACATATGCAATGACTCTAGTGGTTGATCCATGTGTGGTTTGTGGAAATAACACACATACAACGACTCTAGTGGTTGATCCATGTGTGGTTTGTGGAAATAACACACATGCTATGACTCTAGTTGTTGATCCATGTGTGGTTTGTGGAAAAGAACACACATGCAATGAGTCTAGTGGTTGATCCATGTGTGTTTTGTGGAAATAACACACATGTAATGACTCTAGTGGTTGATCCATGTGTGATTTGTGGAAATAACACACATGCAATGATTCCAGTGGTTGATCCATGTGTGGTTTGTGAATAGAACACACATGCAATGACCACTGGTTGATCCATAAGTTGTTTGCGGAAAAGAACACACATGCAATGAGTCTAGTGGATCCATATGTGGTTTGTGGAAAGAACACACATGCAATGAATCTGGTTGATCCATATGTGGTTTGTGGAAAGAACACACATTCAATGACCACTGGTGGATCCATGTGTGGTTTGTGGAAAAGAACACACATGCAATGACCACTGGTTGATCCATGTGTGGTTTGTGGAAAGAA
The DNA here is from genome assembly GCA_023614405.1 of Avena insularis. Taxonomy (NCBI): domain Eukaryota; kingdom Viridiplantae; phylum Streptophyta; class Magnoliopsida; order Poales; family Poaceae; genus Avena; species Avena insularis. The sequence goes on from CM042694.1 coordinate 516,954,429, forward strand.
CACACATTCAATGACAGTGGTGGATCCATGTGTGGTTTGTGAAAAGAACACACATGCAATGATAGTGGTGGATCCATGTGTGGTTTGTGGATAGAACACACATGCAATGACTCTAGTGCTAGTTTTAGTATAAGAACACACATGCAATGACTCTAGTGGGTCCACATGTGGTTTGCAAAAAGAACACACATGCAATGACCACTGGTTGATCCATCAGTTGTTTGTGGAAAAGAACACACATGCAATGAGTCTAGTGGATCCATGTATGGTTTGTGGAAAAGAACACACATGCAATGACTCTAGTGCTGGTTTGTGGTTTTAGTATAAGAACAAACATGCAATGACTCTAGTGGGTCCACATGTGGTTTGCAAAAAGAACACACATGCAATGACCACTGGTTGATCCATCAGTTGTTTGTGGAAAAGAACACACATGCAATGAGTCTAGTGGATCCATGTATGGTTTGTGGAAAAGAACACACATGCAATGACTCTAGTGCTGGTTTGTGGTTTTAGTATAAGAACAAACATGCAATGACTCTAGTGGTTCATCCATGTGTGGTTTGTGGAAATAACACACATGCAATGACTGTAATGGATCCATAAGTGGTATATGGAAAAGAACACACATGCAATGACCACTGGTTGATCCATGTGTGGTTTTTGGAAAGAACACACATTCATTGATAGTGGTGGATCCATGTGTGGTTTGTGAAAAGAACACACATGCAATGACAGTGGTGGATCCATGTGTGGTTTGTGGATAGAACACACATGCAATGACTCTAGTGCTAGTTTTAGTATAGGAACACACATGCAATGAGTATAGTGGTTGATCCATATGTGGTTTGTGGAAATAACACACATGCAATGACTCTAGTGGTTGATCCATGTGTGGCTTGTGGAAATAACACACATGCAATGACTCTAGTGGTTGATCCATGTGTGGTTTGTGGAACTAACACACATGCAATGACTCTAGTGGTTGATCCATGTGTGGTTTGTGGAAAGAACACACATGCAATGACTCTAGTGGTTGATCCATGCGTGGTTTGCGGAAATAACACTCATGCAATGACTCTAGTGGTTGATCCATGTGTGGTTTGTGGAAATAATACACATGCAATGACTCTAGTGGTTGATCCATGTGTGGTTTGTGAAAAGAACACACATGCAATGACGACTGGTTGATCCATAAGTTGTTTGTGAAAAGGAACACACATGCAATGAGTCTACTGGATCCATATGTGGTTTGTGGACAGAACACACATGCAATGACTCTGGTTGATCCATATGTGGTTTGTGGAAAGAACACACATGCAATGACCACTAGTGGATCCATGTGTGGTTTGTGGAAAAGAACACACATGCAATGACCACTTGTTGATCCATGTGTGATTTGTGTAAAGAACACACATGCAATGACAGTGGTGGATCCATGTGTGGTTTGTGAAAAGAACACACATGCAATGACAGTGGTGGATCCATGTGTGGTTTGTGGATAGAACACACATGCAATGACTCTAGTGCTAGTTTTAGTATAAGAACACACATGCAATCACTCTAGTGGGTCCACATGTGGTTTGTAGAAAGAACACACATGCAATAACCAATGGTTGATCCATCAGTTGTTTGTGGAAAAGAACACACATGCAATGACCACTAGTGGTTGATCCATGTGTGGTTTGTGGAAAGAACACACATGCAATGACTCTAGTGCTGGTTTATGGTTTTAGTATAACAACAAACATGCAATGACTCTAGTGGTTGATCCATTGTGGTTTGTGGAAATAACACACATGCAATGACTGTAATGGATCCATAAGTGGTTTATGGAAAAGAACACACATGCAATGACCACTCGTTGATCCATATGTGGTTTGTGGAAAGAACACACATGCAATGACCACTAGTGGTGGATCCATGTGTGGTTTGTGGAAAGAACACACATGCAATGACAGTGGAGGATCCATGTGTGGTTTGTGAAAAGAACATGCATGCAATGACTCTAGTGTTGGTTTTATTATAAGAACACACATGCAATGACTCTAGTGGTTGATCCATGTGTGGTTTGTGGAAATAACACACATGCAATGACTCTAGTGGTTGATCCATGTGTGCTTTGTGGAAATAACACACATGCAATGACTCTAGTGGTTGATCCATGTGTGGTTTGTGAAAAGAACACAAATGCAATGACCACTGGTTGATCCATATGTTGTTTGTGGAAAAGAACACACATGCAATGAGTCTAGTGGATCCATATGTGGTTTGTGGAAAGAACACACATGCAATGACCACTGGTGGATCCATGTGTGGTTTGTGGAAAAGAACACACATGCAATGACCACTGGTTGATCCATGTGTGGTTTGTGGAAAGAACACACATGCAATGACAGTGGTGGATCCATGTGTGGTTTGTGAAAAGAACACACATGCAATGACAGTGGATCCATGTGGTTTGTGGATAACACACATGCAATGACTCTAGTGCTAGTTTTAGTATAAGAACACACATGCAATGACTCTAGTGGGTCCACATGTGGTTTGTGAAAAGAACACACATGCAATGACCACTGGTTGATCCATCAGTTGTTTGTGGAAAAGAACACACATGCAATGAGTCTAGTGGATGCATGTATGGTTTGTGGAAAAGAACACACATGCAATGACTCTAGTGCTGGTTTGTGGTTTTAGTATAAGAACAAACATGCAATGACTCTAGTGGTTGATCCATGTGTGGTTTGTGGAAATAACACACATGCAATGACTGTAATGGATCCATAAGTGGTTTATGGAAAAGAACACACATGCAATGACCACTGGTTGATCCATATGTGGTTTGTGGATAGAACACACATGCAATGACCACTAGTGGTTGATTCATGGGTGGTTTGTGGAATGAACACACATGCAATGACTATAGTGCTAATTTTAGTATAAGAACACACCTGCAATGACTCTAGTGGGTCCACATGTGGTTTGTCAAAAGAACACACATGCAATGACCACTGGTTGATCCATAAGTTGTTTGTGGAAAAGAACACACATGCAATGAGTCTAGTGGATCCATGTGTGGTTTGTGGAAAAGAACACACATGCAACGACTCTAGTGCTGGTTTGTGGTTTTAGTATAAGAACAAACATGCAATTACTGAAATGGATCCATATGTGGTTTGTGGAAAGAACACACATGCAATGACTCTAGTTGATCCATATGTGGTTTGTGTAAAGAACACACATGCTATGTCCACTGGTGGATCCATGTGTGGTTTGTGGAAAAGAACACACATGCAATGACCACTGGTTGATCCATGTGTGGTTTGTGGAAAGAACACACATGCAATGACAGTGGTGGATCCATGTGTGGTTTGTGAAAAGAACACACATGCAATGACTCTTGTGGATCCAAATATGGTTTGTGGAAAGAACACACATGCAGTGAACTCTAGTGGATACATATGTGGTTTGTAGAAAGAACACACATGCAATGAACTCTAGTGGATCTATCTTGGCATAATTTGATGTATGCCACGATGCATTTCATTGTAAAAGACACCCACTTTCCATTTTTATACTACTCAGCTTTGCCCTCTCTCTCTCTCTGTCTCTCTCTCTCTTTCGTAGAAGCCCAAACCTGTGCCCACTCTGTCTGCTATGCCCTGATTGGTTGTCACAGTTGTCACACGGATCGTGCGTACCAACCGTTGATCCTGTGTGATCCAACAAGGCTTGTTGCACATGTCGGTGGGGGATCTGGAGGAGCATCACGCAGCACAGGCCGAGGAGGACGTGCAGTTCAACCCCTTGGGGGACCATGTACACGCCAGTGCTGACGACTTCGGAGGCGCCTATGAGGGCATGGAGTTCGACACACTCATTCGTGTGCAGGAGGTACATCTATTTCTACATGTTTCATATTTTCTGCTCGAGCTTAATCTATCCAGGCATCATAAAAAAATCTAGTCCTAATGATTAGATGCAACGTACGAACCGGTACATGGAGAGATCTATTCTGTTCTGAATGAATCCACATTATTTATTTATTAATAAGTTACCAAGAACACAAACCACATTAATTTAGGAGCGAGCTGGGGAGACGGCCGTAATGAACTGTTGAACCTGTGTAGACATGTTATTGCATCAAAAGTAACTTGGAATGGTGGAAGGAATATATATTTATTATTTTGCTCATTTCGGTTTGTATTCCATACATTACAGGTGTATTCAAGTGAGATGGACTATGACAAGGAGACCAGGGACAACAAGAGCCGCCATGTCATGAAGAAGCTCAAGAGCGGGATAATCCCTTTCCGCACTCGACTTGGGGAGCTCAGGTGCCCTTTCTGTAAGAAAGGAGTCAACCCAAGGATTGCCAGCTTGATTCCGCATGCGGTTGGCATCGGTAAAAGCCCGGCTAGTAAACACAAGTCGGCGACCAAGGCTAAGCACGCTGCTTATGGCAAGTTCCTGAGGGAGTATGTCAAGACTGGCCTAGTGTCCCCTTACTTAGGAATCAACAACTCCTAACCGACCAACCCCGTCACTGTGTTGGCCCAGCCACTAATAATATTTAGTTCTCTTACCATATCTAGACCCTTAAACTATGTGGATTTCTATTTTTGTACCCTTCAAAATATATTCAAGTTCATCTATTTATGTTGTTAAAGTTCTAGTGGCATACTCGTTATTTTGCATGGATAGAGGGGTGCCCCCGATAGATATAAGGGTTATCATGTCCGCTAGATCACAGAGGATCAATGGTTGGTGGGCAAAACTGAGTACAACTGAATCGCCATGGTTAGACATGAGGGAAAAAACGTGACTCACGGTACGCGTGTGCGGTGCACGGGGCGGTAGCGGACACGTGTGGCCGTGCACGGTGCATTAGCCTACGCGGTGCACGGTAGTGCAACGAAACGCCGCTTCCCTTCTCCTTTAATAGAGTCCTCCCCACTCCCACTCATCACGCACTCGCTCACTCAACCGTCTCCACTGTCCCATCACCTTCTACAAACGCCCAACAAAACCCCAACCACGCCGACGATGGAGAAGATCGGCGCGGTGGCCATCGGCGCCTCCAAGGCAGCCGGCGAGGAGCCCCCCGTCCCCGTCCCCGCATCCGTCGTAGCCTCCGGCGAGGAGGCCCTTGCCGGTCTCGGACAGATCCCGTTCGGCTGGGACCCCTACGAGGAGGTTGTCTACATAAGGCCAGAGAACCCCTACGACACCAGCATCGCCGAGCCGTGGTCTGAGGTAACCAGGGTTTTCTCCCCTTCCCTTGTTCTTCCCCCGTTCCCATTGTTGGATGCTAGATCGTATGTTATTAGGGCTCGACTGTTCGTATTTTTACAGTAGCTAATCCTATTGTGTTAGATTTCGATTTTTGATGAATCCCCCTGTTCGTAGTTGGGATCAGTATTCAATTTGGTTTGAGATTTGGGGAATAATTGGGAGATCTCATTCGGTTAATTTATGCAAAAGATCAATCCCGATAATCAAAGTATCTCAATCATGTCCTTATTTCACTTTACTGTTTTTTTCCAACAGGAGGATAGCAGCGACCTCCGGAGCGACGACGAGTCGCAGGACACCAAGACTCATCATGTGCTGAGGAGGCTAAAGTCCGGTCAGTACAACAACTTCTTCACCGGAGACATGTACAGGTGCCCCTTCTGCCCCACCAGGAGGCTCCGCGGCACGGACTTCAACTCCCTCGTGAAGCATGCCGAGGACGTGAGGACCTGCGGTGAGTCCGTGAACATCCACGGCTTCAGGGCCAAGCACCAGGCGCTCGGTCTTCACCTCCGCAACCTCCAAAAGGTGGCTATCGAGGAGGGTCGCATGCCCCCGATCAGACCCAAGGTTCCCAAGGTCAAGGGGCTGGGCAGCAAGAAGTGGAGGAGGCGCCAGAGGGAGGAGGTGGATGCCCTCCTGGCAGAGGCCAGGAGGGGCCACTGATCAGCTGCTGCTGCTGCTGCTGTAAAGTAGCTTCTTTTGTCTTGTCTGTGTTGAAGCAGTCCGCTGCTACTGTTGCTGAGCAGCCTAATTGTCGAACCTCGTTAAGTATCATACTATATAACCTATATTAGCTGCTTTATCTACATCTGCTCTGTTTACTGAATTTATTTATGGTGCTGGTTTGTTTTGCTGCTCTAGATTTGCTACCAGATTGGGGGGAAATGCCCGCAAAAGGAACAATGAATGAAGAGAGAAGCTGCTCTATATTCCCTACCTTTTTGGGCAAAAAAACACAATTGTTAGAGAGAGAGAGAGGGGAAAAGGCGCTCTTAAAAAGGCCAAATAACAAAAAAAACTTCCACTTTAGGCGTCATGGCGCACGTAACGGCCAAGCCTTCGACCAGACGACACCCCCCTCCGAGCGCATGTGAGGGCTTAGGAATATCGGGAGGGCAAAAGTGAGGACAAACGAGACACAATGTTGCTATAGCTAAATCTTACAAAAAGCTGAATTTGGCTTTACCATGCAATTTGGCTAGAGCTCCACAATGTAGCTATTCTAAATCCCTAAACTATGTGGTGCGTTGAAACCTAATGCTTTTCCACCGACACGTGTGTTGCAAAGTTGCTTGATCATGCATGCTTACACAAGTGGCCTACGAGCTTCATTTTGGCAAATTCAGGACAAGCTTTGCACAATCGGCAGGCCTGATCAGCTGGGCAACTGCCCCGGGGTGCAGGGATGCTAGGTCCATGTCTATGCTTACACTTCTTAAACTTGTTAGGAATTAATAATAACTGTACACTTCCTTATGTCCTATCACGTTAAGTCGTGTTAGCACCGCGCACCCGCTGCGGATCGGCAACGGGACGGTGGTCTACGTGACCGGTTTCTGCCACGCCAAAGCCACGTCGCACACCCGTTCCATCGCCTACCGGGACGGACGCCGAATTTAATCGCTAGGATTGGAAACCATCGGTGCTCGCCCGATCAAACTTGCTTCCGCATGGGTATGACCAGAATATTGGTAAACGGAATTTAAGCATCGCCTTCTGTCTCCTCAGCACATCACTGTGCAAAAATCCCCAACTCATTCCTTCCGCCGGCGCCGCCACCGCATGAACCATCGATGCTGCCGCAGGCACCGCCTCCGCCTGGCCATACCACCGCAACAGATCACTCAACCTCCACGCCCAGTCCCAGCCACCGCTACCGACCCTATGCCACCGCCACCGCATTAGCTGCTGCCATGGACGCAGAGTACGGCGTGTTCGGCGATGGGAGCGACTACACCGATGAGTACACCGTCACCGCCCATGGCACCACCAAGCTGACGGTCGTCCACACAAATGTGTCAGTGGAGGTGGCCAAGGTCATCGCAATGTACGAACGGTGGCTACAAGATCCGATGGACAGGTACAAGATCGTCGGCCTTGACCTCGAGTATACCAAAGATAGGAAGAGGACGGTGCTTTTGCAGCTGTCCATGCGCAACCACTGCCTACTATATCATGTATGTAGGGCCAAATCTATATGCCCGGAGCTTCGCGAGTTCCTACATAGGAGGGAGATCTACTTCGCCAGCGTCAACGTCAAGAACGACACTCCTAAGCTATCTCCTTGTTCATGTCGTCAATCACGTCGATCTCCAACGTTTGTGGAGGTACCTGGATGGCGGTACGGGGAAAGCCGGCATGGCTAGACTCGCTTCCGACATCATCGACCGCGAGTACGCCGGCATGAAAATCGAGTTCCCGAAGCACCTGCACGAGCGATGGGAGTGGAGGCACCTGGATTACGATGCGATCAAATGCGCAGCGGACGCCAGCGTATATGCGCTACGAGATGCTCAACAGGATCTGGCAAGTGGGTGAGTGTGCTATTTACCACTACTAGTTTCGCATTTCGTTCCTAGTTTTATCTCGCCTGTATTTTATCTCGCATGTATTTTCTAAGCATTCTATGTGTAAGAACCAAGCTCGTATGATCCCTGTGCTATTAGCTACTTAACCTGTATGAATTACATTCCCCTTTTGTACGCTCAACATTCATTCTTACAAATTCTGTTTGTGCCATTTGCATGCGGCAGAATCCAGGACTGACATGCATAAGGTGTGATACAGTCATAAGTCATAACCAAACCCAGATTATAGAGAAGGATACAGTCATAAACCAGATTATAGTTTGACAAAGGTAATACACAGCAGTTCGTAATTGCACACATAGTGTACTTATGAAATAACATGTTTTCATAAACATAACAATCATGCACTAATAGTCTACATCCCAGCCTGTTGGAGAAGGCAACTGATCCCAGGATGCCTTCAGTCGCTTGCCCCGGTTTGTAGATTCATCTACGATCTGGCATCTGGGATAAACAACCTGCCTTGGTGGTGGTTCAATGATGTGATGCCTGGAACGAGATTTTACAATCTGGCGGTACAGCTCGTGGCTAACATACCCGTCAATTTCAGCGTACTTCATATTAGGTTCAGAAAGTGGCTTATCCTCCCAGTAATCGTGCCCTAAACGCCTCCACTAACATCTCAGCAATTTGTCCTTCATGTCAGCGTACCACGGGTCTATGAGTTCGGAGGCAAGAGCGGCCATCCCGGTCATGCCGCCCTTCGTCCCTGGGATCCAGTAAATTTCCTGGATGTCCACTCTGCACTCCTTTGGGATTCTAATATTGACAGTCGGGCTTTCAAGCAGTTTACTGTCATTCTGATGTCAACACTGGTAAATGTTATGTGCTGGTTCACGAGAAAGTCATGAAACAGATCCCTAATGCTTTCGCCCCACCTGCATGAAAATGAATTCAGACAAATAATATAGCAATAACTTTTGCAAACAGACGGTTCATGAACAAAAATACAGCAAAGTCTACCAGATCCCGTCAGCCCCCTTCTCGCAAAAAGGCTGGTATATGAGGACGTGCCCCTTCATGGAGAGTTGCACCACGGCGATCCTACGGTGATCGCGGCTGTACTCGAGGTCTAGACCTACGAACCTGTTTTCTTCGAACTGCAGCCAACTCGTGTAATTATTCAGAGTGTTCCTCACTGTCCGAGGGTCGATGGTGTAAACGACATTGATCTTCTTCCCGCCATGTACTTCGATGTCAAAGTGCGCAGTTTCTTGCCTGCCATCGTTTCCAACGTCCAGAGCGTCAATGACTACAGGCAAGAGGGAAAGGATACAGAGGAAGAGGGTGATGCGGTAGTGGAGGAAATGGATGAGGCCGTGGAGGAGAAAGACGATGAGGCCGTGGAGGAGGAAATGAGACGAGGAAGTGAAAGATTAGAACCGCCCTTACCAATATCTAGAATGGTGCACGACCGTTCATAGTAGGGTGAAGGTGGCGAAAAATGGCGGTTTTACACGTCGACGCTAGCACTTCCTAAAATTTGTTCTACGCCACTTGCATGCGGTGGAATTAATTCAAACGTAGGCACGTTTACGCGTGCCGACCTTCACTCACTGTCAGGCGGGCGGCACATTTCGCTTTTATGATTTATTTTTTCACTTCCTCTAGACGGTTCCAGTGCCCGCCCTCAATAATTATGCCCCCTTCTTTTCTTCCACGCGGACGAGAACCGACGGCGGCGGTTCCTTGTAGATTCGCTCCCCACTCGAACAACTGCCCCCATCCCTGATTCCACCCCCTCTCGAATCCATCCGCCTCCTTATCACAACGCCTCCATTATTCTACCGGATTCCAGACTCCATTTGCCGCTATGGGTAGAGTTTGGGGTAGCAGCAGGCTAAAGCGAAAGGCATGCAACGACGACGTGGATGGCCAGGGCGACCGCTACCACGAGGATTGGGGATGGCCGAACCTCAGCGCCGTGAACGTGCACAGGATCGCCTCGGAGTTGGACATCATCTCAGCCGGCCGCCTCGCTCGCTGCATCCCTGGCTACCGCGTGACGATGCGGAACATGGACGAACAACCATTCAGCATGCCAGGCCTTCTTTACCCCGATAACAGCAAATGGCCATACGACCGTGATGGCCACGTAAGTTCCAGTATCTAGCTTTTTCGTTCAGTCATATCGTTGATTCATATGTGCTAAACTCTCATCGGAATCCTATGTTCCTTTCGTCGAACGTGTTGTGTGCACGCGCGGTTTGAACAAATCGAACCATTAAAGACTATTATGTACAGCGGAAGCTCTTCTCGTACCTGATATTCTGGTATTTTCGTAGTGACACAGTCTTACTTTAGGTGATAGACGAGTTGTCAATTTCGATTTTGCAATGGAATGCCTGCTAGGTGATATTCTGTTTCCTAAAATAAAAACAAACAGATTAGACGATTTAAGGCTATTATGCCCTGAGCTGTTTAATTATGATCATTGTCAGGAGTTTGTTCTGGGGGGTCTGCTCCTACTCCATATATTGAGTATCTTCGTAGTGACACATGCACAATTTAGGCGATATCTGAGGAGACACTCGTATTTAGGCGATATTTTGTGTACTTTAATCTAAAGGTCCAGTTGTCAAATTGTATTTGCAATGGAATCCATGCTAGGTGATTGTACCAACTGACAACAAACTCTACAGAATATTCATGCAAAACTGATGCTGCTGGATAAGTGGTCGGAATCAGTAGTGGTGAATATCAAGGAAGAAGAAGAGACGGAAATGGGAGACCACCAGAACTGGGTGGGTGGCAACAGCGAGTGGCTGGTCCTTTTATCCCAGGATGGGAGTACTTGGACTCTAAAAAATTGCTACCGATCGAAGAGACTTGCAGTGCCATCTTTGAAGGGTGTCGGCATTACTGCATTCAACAGCGGGTGGCCACCGCACATTTCCGAATTTGCTTACAGGTTCAACATGGCAGAACTTGAGGTCGTGAAGGTACAGCTCCCACATAGACCACGGGAGGGGGCGTGGAAGAACTGGGAGTACGACCTCTAAGCGGTGTTCGACAAGGCAATCACATTCATTAGATGCCCAGAAGACAAGGAATGGACAATCTTGCACGACGACTTCCTGCGGCCGGAGAAGTATGTCGACGACGTCTTCACCTACGGCTACTCTTCGTATAGACCGCAACGCATTTATGCGGTCACTGAACCTAGCGGCGACGTGCGTGTTTGGGAGCCGTCCATTTGGGGTGAGTCATGGTGTCATATAGCATGTAAAATCCCATTCAAAATTCTGCTTACTGACTGTTAGTAACATGCAGGTACCCACGCAGCCCCGCGCATCATTCCAGCTCCGGTCCTCGAAGGTGCAGTAGCAGATGCTGAACTTAGGACACGACGCTGGTTCCTGGCACGGAACAGGATGATGAACTCTTGTGGATTCATATCAGGGGAGCACTAAACAGTGTTGGTGATACAATAGAACATATGGGGACACAACTTTCTCCATACCCATCGCTGTGGTGTCACGTTTTCTCGAGGTCCGCATGCCCATCCGAAGACCCAGTAGAGCAAGTCTGGAGCAGAGTCAACAATCTGAAGGGACAATCTATGTTTCTTGGGATCAACTGCCCTTTCTTTGTCAGAGCCCCTAGAGCTGTTGAACCTGTGATTGCTCAGGCAGCCCTGGCCCCTGATGCTACTGGTGGTGGTGGTGGTGGAGCTGACGAAGAACTAGCTGCTGCTGCTCCTCGTGAAGCTGACGAAATACTTGGTGATGCTGCTGCTGCTGGTGAAGCTGACGAAATACTTGCTAATGCTGCTGGTGAAGCTGAAGAAATACCTGCTGAGGCTGGTGCTGGAGTCTAGGAAGAACATGCTGGTGTTGTTGCTGAGGTGCCAGCACTTCCAGTGTTGATAGCAGACTGTGTGTTTGCTGCACACTCACGCGCCTATCATGTTGACACTCCAGATCCGACCTAGAGCCGAATCCACGTCGAGGGGAGGGGGCCTACAATTGGCTCATCAGTGGGGTCGTACTATTTGAAGGAGAATGAAAGACGACCAAACGCAGCATTCTGGTTCGTTCCGACGATACCACCAGCTCCAGGGACCTAGTGCTCATACTGGCAGATCCGATGAACCATTTGTCTTTATCTTTATCATTAGTTATGCTTATGTGTGTAAAGACTAAGCCGTGCTTATTTGTGTAAGACTAAGTTAGGCCTAACTGCGTAATATTCAATGAAGCCCAGCTTTTCTTTCCACGCCCATAACAACAGAATTGCAGCATAGAACATACAAATGTAATGTGCATACCAGGCATTTTTGCTCAGGATAACAACCACTTCAAGCAAATGATACATAGTGTACGCATTTGAATGCATCACTAGAATGTGCCACCTATTGATGATTGATGACATGGATCTAGTGTCGTTGTATTGGGAACGGCAGTACCTAAGAAGGTTAGATAGAGGTGTGGGGACTAGCAGGGAAGCTATCGGCGGCATCCGCAGGCGAGATTGGATACAAGCGAGTGTAGCGGGATGCAAGAAGTACCTAGGTTCGGGGCCCTCGTGGTGAGGTAAAGCCCCTACTCCTGCCGGATCTGACTATGAGGGATATATGAACTACAAGTGCTCCTTGAGCTGTGTTCTCTAGCTACTGCCTTAAATGCACTAAGACCAACCCTTTCTACTGAGGCCTTGCCTCTCCTTATATAGGCAGAGAGGCAAAGGTCTCACTGACTAGTCCGACTGGCGGCCCCACAGACGGGTCCCAGCCGACTAGTCATCTACAGTATCCAGTATGGCTTGTCTTATCAGAGTATGAGCGGTATGGCTGTCGTAGGTACAGTGGACGCCGTGCGAGCCCGTCGTCAAAGACAGCCCGCTTCTCGTCCACCCACGCAAAGTCTTGGTATGGGCGGGTGGTTGCCCGTCTTGTCATCGTCTGAGGCGTGCACCGTGCCACGCACGTCGTCCTGTCTCACTGATTGGGTCCGGCTGTCTCTTGCTGGTCCGGCTACCGGGTGATAGCCGGCCCGTCTTGCCTTGTACGGGTGCATCTGGTCAGCCGGACGTGATCCAACTATCCTGTTTCTTATCCGGATGGGGTACCCGGGGATCATCCCCCTGACACTAGCCCCCGAGCGCGTGTGGATTCCGCCCTTAGGCGAAATGTGTGCGCGCTCCTTCTTGCTTTTTGAATTTTCATCCGGCTGAGCCTGGCGGTTGCGCTACCCGTGACGTCAGTGCTGACGCCGGCCACGCTCCATCATTGCTCTGCGGCAGGCAGCATAACGTCCCGTTGCACATCTCCTCGGGAAACTGTTGTCCGGCGCTTCGGTTCTCGCTCCAGGATCTTCTACGCATCTTGCCCTGGCACACGGGATCTAGGCGGCGGTTGGGGTGTGGGTTGCCCGGATGCGCGCCACGTGGCCCCATCGACGGTTGCCCTTCCGGTCCTTTAAAGGGACGTCGCGGGGGAGGCAGTTCTATTCCTTCGCTCCCCCGCTGCAGTCTTCTTCTCGCGTGGTCTCGCTTCGTTTTGCCCTCTGCGCCGCTTCGCCGTCGACGCTTACGGGCCACCGCCACTCTTCCGTCAGCTCCTCTCCACCAGCCGGAAATGGCTGCGACCGCGGCTTAGTGCGGCTCCTCCGTCACCAAGACCAAATCGCGGCATCACGACCCGCGTCCTCCCGCCGGGAGGAGGTGGCGGTGCGATTACGCCATGGGAGGTGTCGCCGCATCCGGCGGAGGGGGAGCGCGTCATCTTCCTTTCACACCTGGCGCGTGGGTTCGCTCTGCCGCTGCACCCATTCTTCCTCACGTTCTTGGCCTTCTTCGACCTCCGCCTCCACCATCTCGGCGCCAACACAATCGGAACGCTGGCCCACTTCATGGTGTTCTGCGAGAGTTATCTCGGGATCCAGCCGGATCTCGGGCTCTTCTGTCGGCTCTTTCGAGTCCGGCCGCAGGTGCAGTACACGAAGGGGCCGCTAGTCGTCTGTGGCGGCACCTCCATCTACTCCCGCACCCAATCCGGCTACCCAAAGTTCTTGCTCTAGGACACGGTACGGCTGTGGCAATAGTCGTACTTCTACGTCAAGAACATCACCAACGTCGACCGGATAAAACTTCCAGCCTTCCAAGACGTCGAGTCTAGCCGGCAGAACTGGGACCTGAAGATCCACGGCGACAAGGCGGAGACGGACGCGATGCTGGCACGCATGCGCTCCCTCGTCACCTGCCAGCTAACTGGCCGGGACATCACTCTTAGCTGGATGTCCCGGCTGATGATGCCGATAAAGCAGCGGGCGCACAAGATGTGCTATTACTCCAGCCGGCTGGACCCGAACCGGCTGTCGCGCCGCGATCCCCGCTACCACAACTTGAAGGAGTGGTTGTGGACGATCAGCAAGGAGCGGTTGCCGGAGAACTGGAAGTTTAGTCTGGCGCCCTATAGTTGGGAGAACCGCGCGCCCCGGGTAAGTTCTCGTAGCCGGAAATTTTGTTCGCTCTTTCTGTGTTATTTCCTTGTTCTGTCTGATTGACTTCTTGCATTCGTCAGATCTTCGCCTGGATCCTTCACGAGGAGGGCGAGGCTCCCCTCGAGGCATTCACGCCCGACTTGCCCGAGCCGCGTGCTCGGTGGTCCAGCGAGGAATCAGATGGAGACGGTGACGCCTTCCCCAGCCGGAATGACGAGCCGGCCGCTGACCCGCATGCGGAGGTGCATGAGGAGGAGGAGGCCGGGCCGACCGCGGAACCGGTGACGCGCTCCGCGACGGACGGCGAAGCAGGCGGGAGCGGCTCCCGCCGGCCTGCGATGGAGGAGCCGGCTCCCAAGAGGAGCCGGTCCGGCGCCCTGCCGCCGAGCCGCCTTGGCCAGAAGAAAGGGCCGCCCCGGGTTGTGCCGGGGTATGTTTTTTTCTCTCCTCCTCTATCTTTCGGCGCTTTCTGTCTACTTGCCCTCTTTCTTGTTTTTCTAACTTTGGCTTATTTTGCTTTTGCCTTTTCCTCCTTCTTTTTAGCGCGTTGGTCTCTTTCGGAGCTCTGCGTCAGTCGCAGCCTGTGCTAACCGGCGTCTCTCTCCTTCTTCAGGCGCAGCCTCCGCCCCCTCGAGCTGAGCCGCTGCCTCCGCCCAGCCGAGGGTCCCAGCCGAAGCGGCCCTCCCAGCCGAAGGCTCTTCAGGGGCGCTGGGCTGCCGCAGGAGCTCGTCATTGTTGGCGATGACAACTCCGACGAGGAGCTCGGGGAGGAGTGGCGAACGGCGGTGGTCGCAGCGAAGGATTCCTTGGCCGTCAACACCGTGGACGACGACGCCTCCTCGGCCGCTTCGCTGTCGGACCTTGCCGCCACGCTCGAGATAGCAGTAAAGGAGATCCGGCTGTTGGAGGCCACAGCCGTCAGGAACCGGACGTTGGAGCAGAAGCTTGCTGCCGCCAACAGGACTTCCCAAAGTAAGTTCGCTTCACCCAGCTCGCTCTTTTTTTTACTGATAGCCGGTTTCGTTGCAGCCATCCTCGTGTGCGCTCAGCACGAGATCAATCGCTTGAAGACAGTGAATGACCGGCTGAGCAGGTCCAACTCCACTCTGCGGCTGCAGAACAAGGATTGGGACGCGCGGGTAGACGGTTTGGAGGCCATCATCAAGGAGCGCGACGCCTCGCTTGCTAGCCGGGCCGAAGCCTTCTCCCTTCTCGAGGCCCAGAACAAGGACCAAGAGAAGGAGATAAAACGGCTAGCGATCAAGGAAAAGGCACTGGTGGAGGAGCTGATGCAGGTTGGCCACACTGCCAAGGGCGAGTTCTTTCTTCTGTCTTTCTTTCTTTCCGGATCCGGTAGCCGGATCTGACTCCTCTTTCTGCTGGCCTACAACCGGCTGCAGGAGAACTGGCCGGGAGCGCAGCCGACGGCCCAGGAGCTCGTCGTCCTTCTTGGCGAGGAAGCTGCGAAGCTTCGTCAGGCGGCGCGGGACGTCTTCTCCTTCATGTGGCCGGAGGCTCCGGTTCCGGAGACGATGGCGCAGCTGGCAGCGAAGGTGGGAGAGGTGCCGGCTGCGGTGGATTGGCTGCGAGACTTGGCGGCACGGGCTGGAGCGGAGATGGCTCTGGCCCTCATGCTCTCCTGGTACAAGGACGACCGCGTCGAGAAGATTGACGGCGTCTTCCGTGCCGGAGCCGATCTTGCCGCCATCCGCCAAGCCCATCTGGAACTCCGCGGGTCTGCCATCAAGATCGCCGATTACGTGGACCCCGACGAGGTGCTCACTGACTCGGAGTCCATCGGTACTCCTGATGCGGAGGGCTCGATGCCGCCGCCCGCAGGCGCAGGAACCGGATCAAGCTTCGCGCCTCCTTTGCCGCCTGAAGCTTCTGTCGGCCAAGATCGCCCGCACGGCAAGGGTCCTGCCGTCTAGTTATTGCCCCGGGATGCCGGGTGTATTTGTCTTGTCTTACATGTTCATGAACCTTGTCCGTTTGTACCGGCTGTCTTTGATGTCGGGTAGCATATGGGAGCTTCATATCCTTTTTGTTTGTTATTGTTGAAATTCTTGAATCTTGTGCGTTGAGCTTTCCTTTTTTGTATTTTGCCCGGCTAACGTCGTCCGGCTACACACCTTTAGCCGGGCGACCTACACCTCCAGTGGGGGCGCGCTAGCCCCCGAGATTCGGAGTAGCTGGCGCAGCCAGGTGCTTCGAATCTTTCTTATTTCTCCCAAGTCTTCTAACTTTATCCAACTGGCCTCGTCCTAGTCGGCCGCTTTCGTTGGCTGAACACCTTCAGCCGGGGGAACTAACATTCCGATGAAAGCGGCCTGCTGAGTGTAACCGAGATTGAGTATCTGGCATAAGCATGTGCTTCGAATCTTTCTTGTCTTTTCTTGCTCGCCCTTGCCCTCACCTAGGCTCGACGGCCGCCAAACGCCTTAGCGGCCAGAACTACAAGATTCCCTGGGCGCGAGCTACCAGTGGTGTGTCCGAGATTCGGAGCGCTTGATGAAGGCAAGGACTTTGAAACTTCTTTCCTTCTCCTGAATTCCGACTCGAGGTAGTCGGAAAAGAATGCACATATGCATACACATACATCTTCACAGGTTAATTGGTTAGTCTGTCAAATCGTAGCCGGAAAACAGCTTGTTTTTTCGAAAACTGGCTTGCTCCTTTCTAGACACTTAGTCGCCTTCCCGTGTGCTCTGCTGTTTTCGCTGCGTCCTTGCCGGGCAGCCGGGTTGCGGTCTGCAGCCGGAATCAAAGGGAGCTGACAGTACATTACGCACGGTACTAGCGGCTTAGCAGCTGGATTGGTTCGAGCTAGTTGCAGGGCCGGGATGCCCGATCTGTCGCGTCTCCTCCCCGTTTTTCGTGTGGGATGCCTCGGGCTTTTGCTCTTGCTAGCCGGACAGCCGGGTTGCGGTTTGTAGCTAAGACGAAGAGTGGGCCTCTGACATCGCCGTGCACTACTCAGCCGGTTTGTTAACTTAACAGGCCGGGCCAGCCGACGAGCCTCCGGGTAGGGGTTGCCGGAGCCGGAAAATTTGAACCGGAAAACAGGTGCACACACATTTCTAGAAGGAGCCCCCGAGATTCTCGTGGGGGTCCGCATTTTCATTCATGGGGGTTTTGGGATACATACACTGCCTGGCGACTAGGTGTAAAACGGGCGCAGCAGGGCCGCGTTCCAGGGACGCTCGGTCTCCTCGTCTGATTTGTCCATCTTGTTCTTGCGCGGCTGCTGTGCGTCGATGAGGTAATAGGAGTCGTGGGCAGCGCCCGGCTGATGATGAAGGGGCCCTCCCAGGGTGGTGATAACTTGTGCATGCCCTTCGTGTCTTGCACCAGCCGGAGAACCAGGTCGCCCTCGCGGAATGCGACTGGGCGAATCCAGCTTGAATGGTAGCGACGTAGTCGCTAACTGTCTGTGGCAGATCTAGACAGGGCCAGCTCGCGGGCCTCCTCCAGGAGGTCCACCCCGTCCTCCCGCGCCTCCTTGTTGGCTTTTTCGTCGTACAGGAGCTTGCGAGGGGAGTCAAACTCGATGTCGGCGGAGAGGACGGCTTCCGATCCGTAGACCAGGAAGAATGGCGTGTAGCCGCTTGACCTATTCGGTGTGGTGCGGAGGCTCCATAGCACAGCCGGAAGTTCTTCGATCCAACATCCGGGTGACCGCTCCAACGGCTCGATAAGACGTGGCTTGATGCCGGCTAGCACCAAGCCGTTTGCTCATTCGACTTGCCTGTTGGACTGCGGGTGTGCAACGGAGGCGAGGTCCAGTCGGATGCCCTTGTTGCTGCAGAACCGGGCAAAGGCCCCCTTGGCGAAGTTCGTGCCGTTGTCGGTGCTGATGTTGTTGGGGTAGCCAAAGCGGTTGATGATGTCGGTGAAGAAGGTAACAACTGTCGCTCCATCCAGCTTCCAGATAGGCTTGGCCTCGATCCACTTTGTGAACTTGTCCATCGCTACTAGCAGGTGGGTCATTCCCGCGCGGGCTCGCTTGAAGGGACCAACCATGTCGAGGCCCCAAACTGGAAGGGCCAGGTGATCGGTATGGTCTTGAGTACCGAGGTATACTACCTGGGGATCATCCCCCTGACATCTAGCTTTTCTGCGTTATTTGCATTGAATCGCTCATTGATTTGTTCACATATTTTTTGGCAATGGCTGATGAACTCCACTCTCTTGGTAACTTGCTTCGTCAGCGAGCACTTGTTGATGCAATGTAAAGTACAGAACATGGTCATCATCGTCATTCCATTTATGTTATCTATGTTTCGTCATCACGGAGCTACTAATTTCAAATGAAAATCTAGTAAACAATATATGTGTACATTGTTAGAGTATGCTACGGCCACGGTACATACATGTTTTTCTACAATCACAAGAAGAAAACTTGATGCATTTTCACCTTGTTGGCGTTGTGCCGAACTGGGTGGATGTGGCTTTGGGGTTCAAAGAGGAAGGCGTCGTGGCTAGTGCGTGTGCGACCACAGCGATGGCGATCTCGGATTCTGGAGGAGACCAACAGGACCGAGCATGGTCGGCATGGGTATAGATCTCACCTGGGAATGAATTCCCGTCCCCGCGCCGTGCCAATGGTGCGGTCATGGTGAGGGCGAGCTCCGATTCGGGATGGCGAGGAGAACGGGCCGAGCAAGTTTGTCCATGTCCTAGCTCCGCACCATGGCCGTGACCATAGATTGCCGCCCCGAAGGAAGAAGCAGACACGTAAAGGATGCATGCGCCAACGCTGCAAGCCTACATGGCAGCGACGACGGCAGCGACATAACGGCGAAAGCTGACAGGGGGGACCCAACTTGACGGCCGTTAGCCTGATTTTTTGTATTGAAACGTAAAGTTGAATTCAGGACGAAAAGGACCCTCTGAGTATTTGGCAGGCCAACTATAGTCATCGCGGATGATATCAGGGAACTCTGGTACCACGTTGCCTGGCCACCCCAACTTTCGGGCCGCAAAATGATATTCTCGTCCTTGGTGCCAAACAGTGACGCGGAGGTTTCCCTCCAGTTGACATCCGTGCAGTCCTTCTGATCCTGGCAGGTTCCGCCACCACTCCAATGCTTGCAATCATAGTGCCGGTGTGCTTTTCCTCCTCTTCACCTTCACTCTTGATCTCCTTCTCCTGACCGGGGTCTTAGAGGTCTTCCTCCATAGGCTCCTTCCCTTTATCCTTGGCGGACACCATTGTTCTTCTAAACCTTCAAAGAGTATGTCTTGGCAAAAACAGATCAAAACAAAAACACGACGAAAACACGATATACGAACCTCGGGGGATCCAGGGGATTATATATTATGAAGTTTCACAACAAAAGGAAGGTACTGAGAGAAAATGGGTCAGAGACAGAGTCCGGAGTGGCCACACCACCTGGTGGCGCGGCCAGGGGTGGGCCTGCGCCACAGGGTGGTGTGAGCCACCCTGGCTCCGTTTCCTTCCCTCTTTCACTTCGTACCTTTCCCTGTTGTCTAAAAAAACTGCAAAAATATAGTTGGATAGTATTTTCGTGGAACTTTTCTTACCAAAACTGTTACCTATTTGGAAACGGACTCTGCAGGTCTCTGAATTTGGTATCTAGTAGATCCTTCCGGAGACACTACTTGGATATCATCGATATCTTCATCTTCATACACTTATTACTTGATTCATAAAACCTTTCACTTCCTTATTACACCATTATCTCCATTACCTAGAAATTTCTTTCACACAAAACTTCACACAGTTCTCATTAGCAACATTAGTATAAGGGAAGTGATAAAACCTTTTGAGTCCAACTTCAACTGAAAACCATCAAAACATGAGCTACTGTAGCAACTCCTTCCGAAAACCCAAAAAGAATTCAAAAAGGAAATCGAATAAAGAAGCAAATGCAAGAGTGGCTAAATCTGTCAAAACAGAGCAGCAGGTAAAGATAATTTTTTTCGAAAATCTTGTATTGCTCAAATCAAAAAGTGCAAAACTAACGAAAGTGAAATAACAACCAGGGTCAGAAGCAAAAAAAATTACAGCTCAATCCGACATACAAAGATCTCTCACGAATGTTTACGGTGAAGCACAAAAATCTGTTTCGGGACAGCAACTTCCCCAAATCTTACTTCTCTCTCATTAGAGGTTGATCTAGACTCAAAAACCAAACAAAAAGGATAAGGAGAGGTTATTACCGAAGTAATAACTTCCAAGACTCAAAGAAACAAAAACAAACTGAAAGCAAAAATAAATTGGGTTGTCTCCCAAAATGCACTTTCTTTATAGCCATTAAGATGGGCATTATAATTTTGAAGATGCTCACATAGGAATATGAATTGAAGTGAAAGAGAGAATTAAGAAGAAAAAATACACACATTTAAGTCTAACCCACTTCCTATGCAAGGGAATTTTGTAAACAAACAAGTTGTTGAAACCAGAGGCTACTTGCATAAGAAGGCAAAACAAGTGCAACATAAAAACTTTCAGCATAAAACGAGGAAACTTGATATTATTGAGATACATAAGAACACTTTTCCCTCTCTCATAATAATTTTCAGTATCATGAATAAACTTAACAATATAACTATCAGAAGAACCATCATAGCAATGATCACTTATTCTAACAGAAAACACAGGAATAGTAGCTCCCATAACACTACTATGTGAAACAATATTAGAGGTATCCTTACAATGGATAGTGTGTCCATCTTCTTCATATTTAGTAACAAAGTCTTTCACATTTGCTATAATAAGTTCATCAACCATTTTTTTATTAGGTTCAACAGCTTTATTTGTACTTTCATTAACCATACTAGCTATCATAGAATGTTCCTTTATCTTAACTGGGAAAAGCATTTTCTCAATATAAGGTTCAGGTAAAACATGATTAGCAGTATAAACTCCAGTATTTCTTGCAGGAACAGTCTTAACAATATCTTTATAAGGTTCATGATACTTATTCCACTTCTTTTTAGGCACTTCAATGTAGGAAGCAAAAGCCTTAAAATAGGAAGCAATAGCTTGAGAGTCTAGACCATAAGCATTTTTAATATTTTGAAAGTCATCAGTTCCCATAAAAGATTCAATGCATTCATAATCATAATTTATACCTGTCTTTCTACCTTTGTCATTCTCCCAAGCTTCAGCATTGTCTTGAATACGGTCCAGAAGATCCCATTTAGCTTCTTCTTCCATGCGAGTGAATGATCCAGCACAAGAAGCATCCAATAAATCTTTATCATGAAGAGAAAGCCTTGCATAAAAGTTATTGATAATAATATTGTTGGGGAGCTCATGAATGGGACATTTGAGCATTAGTAACTTCAATCTCCCCCAAGCTTGAGCTGTACTCTCTCCATCAAGAGGCCAAAAGTTGTATATTTGATTCCGATCTTTATGAATCTCACTAGGAGGATAAAACTTTGAATAAAAGAGAGGCACTATTTCCTCCCATTCCAGAGCTTGACCATTCTTCGGCACCTTATACCATTCCTCAGCTCTTCCTTTCAGTGATAATGAGAATAACTTCTTCTTAACTTGATCTGTAGTAATACCTGCACACTTGAACAACCCGCATAATTCATGTATAAAGAGTAAATGATCACCGGGATGGACAGTTCCATCCCCAACATAGTAGTTATCCATAACACGATCAACAATTCTTGTAGGTATTTTAAAAGCATCATTCTTAGCAGGTGGTGGTTCATCTACTACCTTAGCAGTGGTAGTAGCTTTGCCAAATAAGAAACTCAGCGGATTATCCATAACAAAAATAAAGCAACCAACAGAAGTAAACAATACTCACAGTAGAAGTTTCCTTTACCAGTTGCACTCTCCAATAGCGCTTCACTCCCCGGCAACGGCGCCAGAAAATAGTCTTGATGACCCACAATTATAGGGGGGTGTATCGCAGTATTTTCGATAAGTAAGAGTGTCAAACCCAACGAGGAGCAGAAGGTGCTGGCTAGTGGTATGGATCAGGAATTCTCTGCAAATACTTAGCAAACGGATTTTTAGGGGTTTTTGATAAAGCAAGTAAATAAAGTACGAGTAAATAAAAGATAGTAGGAATAAATGTAGCAAGTGGCCCAATCCTTTATGCACCAAAGGACAAGCCGGTTGTATTACTTAAGATGACCAAACGTTCTCGAGGACACATGGGAAGACTGTCAAATGCTTTCGCTTCATATAGTTGATTAATCTTCTTTAGCTTGCTAAGTGTTGTGTGGGTGAACCTGTGCTAATGTACCGACCTTCCTAGGACTAATACATACTTGTGATTATACCCCTTGCAAACATCCGTAAGTACAAGAAATTAATTAAGGTAGAAACCTAACCACGGCTTTAAACTCTAAGACCCTTACGTCTCTTGTGCAATGGTTTCCTAATGGGGGTTCAGGTTTCACACTCCAACCCCCTACGATTAGTAGCCAAATACACAATGCATTCCCCTAGGCCCATATAGGTGAAGTGTCATGTAGTCGACGTTCACATGACACCAGTAGAAGAAGTACACCATAACTTAAATATCAAACTATTGAATCTTTCTCAACACAATTCCACTACTAACAACATGACTTCTCCCATGTCCTCAAGAACAAAACTAACTACTCACAAGACATCATATGGATCATTATCAGAGATGGAATTATGATGTATAAAAATCTGAACATAAACAATAATTCAATGGTGCACTCAATAGCATCAACTACAAACAGAAATCAACACCGGGAAAGTTTCCCCTAAGAACTAATACAAGATTCAACCCAATTGTTATAGCAATATGGAGATGGTGATGAGGGTGCTGATGGTGATGATAGTGATGATGATGATGATGATCCCGATGAAGTCCAGCTTGATGGTGGTGTTGATGGCGACGATCTCCCCTCTCCGGGAAGGAATTCCCCCGGCAGAAATCTGTCTACCGGAGAGATCTTTCTCTCTCGGTTTTTTCTGCCCCGCAGAGGCCGCAGAATCTTTCTGTAGTTGCTCCTCGAGTCTTAGGGTTTCGGGAGGATAATATGTGCCAGAGGGGAGAGCCACGAGTGGACCAGGGCGGCCACACCACCTGGTGGCGCGGCCAAGGGTGGCCCGCGCGAGGGGGTGGTGTGGGCCCCCTGTGGCCCATCTCCAGCCCTCCTTCTGGCTTCCTTCGTCTTCTGGAAAAATAGGATTTTCCGTATATTTTCCCGGATTTTCTGATCTTTGTGAATTTTGCCTCCAAACAGCACCTTTTCCATTAGAATCCGGACTGCAGCGGTCCATGCTCCAAAAGTCATCAACCATGCAAAAACAGATGAAATAACATAAGTATCACCTCTTAATATGAAATATATCAATGAATAACAATGAATTATGATATAGAATACTGATGCAAAATGGACGTATCAGTGGTAAGCTGTGCTGAAGTTCATCTTGGTTCCTAATCCTTCTTGGACTTTCTACCAAAATCTTGAGGTTAACTGGGTTCCTCGATCCGACACTATGGTCTTAGGGGTTCCATGCAAACTGACGATTCTAGCAATGTACAACTCTGCTAGCTTAGAACTCTGGTAGGTAGTCTTGACAGGTATAAAATGAGCTACATTGGACACTCTATCAACTATGACCCAAATAGAGTCATTTACCCTACTAGAAGTAGGCAAACCGGTGATGAAATCCATTCCGACAGAATCCCATTTCCATTCGGGAATCTGCAATGGTTGCAAAAGTCCTGCGGGTCGTTGATGTTCTGCTTTGACTTGCTGACAGATATCACACTTAGCTATGTAGCTTCCAATTTCTCTCTTCATCTTGTGCCACAAAACTGCTCCTTCAAATCCTGATACATCTTCGTTCCTTCGGTGTGGATAGAATAAAGAGTATCACGAGCTTCCTGCATAATGACTTGTTTCAACTCGGAATCTGCTGGTACACAGCTACGTCCTTTATACCACAAAATTCCTTCTTCATCTTCGGTGAATCCGGGTACCTTCCCTGTACCGATACGATGCTTGATTCCATCGATACTTGCATTTCCTTTCTGCGCTTCCTTGACCTGACTGATCAAAGTGGGTTGAAGTTCTATGCTAGCTAAAAATCCTTCGCTAACTAGATCTGTTCGAAACTGCTCCAACTCTTCATGCAAACTTGGCTAGACTTCTTTAATCATGGTGTTTAATCTACACGGCAGTCTACTAAGAGCATCCACTACCACATTGGCTTTGCCGGGGTGATAGTGAATGCCAAGGTCATAATCCTTGATTAACTCTATCCATCTCCTTTGCCTCATATTCAGCTCCTTTTGGGTGAAGATATACTTCAGACTCTTGTGATCCGAATAAATCTCACAGCGGTTACCCATAAGGTAATGACGCTAGGTCTTCAAGGCTAAAACTACAGCTGCCAATTCTCAGTCATGGGTAGGGTAGTTTTGCTCATGCTGCTTCAGTTGTCGGGACATATATGCTATGACTTTGCCTTCCTGCATCAACACACATCCGAGACCAATCTTGGATGCGTCACAATACACATCAAAAGGCTTCTTGATATCCGGCATAATCAAGATTGGGTCTAACATCAATCTCTTCTTGAGTTCTTGAAAACTTGCTTCACATTTATCCGTCCATTCAAACTTCTTATCTTTCTTCAACAATTGGGTCATCGGTCTTGTGATGCTCGAAAATCCTTCAACGAACTTGCGGTAGTATTCCGCTAATCCGAGAAATGCGCGGACTTGGGTTTCAGTGCTTGGGGCTTTCCATTCTTCAACATCTTTGATATTGGCGGGATCGACAGCGACTCCTCCTGCCGACACAATATGTCCTAGGAATCCTACTTCCTTTAACCAGAACTCACATTTGCTAAACTTGGCATACAACTGATGTTCTCTAAGGGTTTCAAGGATGGTTCTCAGGTGTAGCTCATGGTCTTATTCTGACTTGGAATAGATCAGAATATCGTCGATAAAAACAACGACAAACTTATCCAGGAAGTTCATAAAAATCTTATCCATGAGATTAATGAAATAAGCGGGGGCATTGGTTAATCCAAAAGACATGACAATGTACTCATACAATCCATATCTGGTGGTAAACGCGTTCTTTGGGATATCCGTTGCACGAATTTTGAGTTGATGATAACCAGTTCTAAGATCAATCTTAGAAAACACTCTGGCACCAGTCAACTGGTCAAACAGATCTTCGATCTTCGGCAGTGGGTACTTGTTCTTGATGGTGACATCATTTAGCTTCTGGTAATCCGTGCACAAACGGTTACCTCCATCTTTCTTATCCACAAACAAAACAGGCGATCTCCATGGTGATGTGCTTGGTTGAATCAGACCTTTCTCCAACATAGCATCAAGTTTTTTCTTCAGCTCCACTAATTCAGATGGGTTCATACTATAAGGTCTCTGAGCTATGGGTACAATTCCAGGAACTAGTTCAATGATGAACTCGATATCCCGATCTGGGGGCATACCGGGCAATTCATCGGGGAATACGTCGGGGTATTCACAGACTACTCTGACTTGGTCTAGGGTTGGTTGGGCTAGACTCTTGTTGCATTGAATTGACGGGGCATCGTCTCAGATACATGCTCTACTGATACTCCAGTGCTACTGGTCATGGTTATGGCTTTCTTGGCACAGTCGATTAATCCTTTATGTTTCGACATCCAATCCATTCCTAGTACTACTTCCAAACCTTTGGTTCCAAGTACTATTAGATTGGCATAAAAATCTATGCCATGGATTCTGATAGGTACAGCCTTGCAAAGTTTTCTAGCTTTGGTGGTTGAACCAGGTATTTGAACTATCATAACATGCTTTAATTTTGTTGGTTGAATATTACTAGTGCATGCAAATTCTTCTATAACAAACGAGTGCGATGCTCCAGAGTCAAACAACACTCTTGCAAGTACTGAGTTAACACAAAACATACCCAGCACGACATCTGGTGCTTCCTGAGCTTCTTCAGCATTCATGTGGAATAAACGGCAGTTGCGGTTGAGCGAGTTCCCTGGGGCAAATCTCCTTCCAGGCTGAACACGACGTTGCTACTGAGCGGGTGCATTCACATTGGTGGCTGCTGCAAGCTTCTTGGGGCACTCATTGGAGTAGTGACCCTTGACTCCATATTCAAAGCAAGTAATCTGGGACTTGTCTTTTCCTGCAACAGGCACAACATTGCTTCCAGTCCTTGGGGCAGTATTGTTGTTGTTGGTGTTGTTGGACTTGGGCGGTGCACGGTTGAAGTTATTGGAGTTGCCGGGGTTATTGTTATGGTTTCCTCCAGACTTCAGGTTTCCTCCGCTACGATTGGGATAGTTTGGACGGGACATATCCTGCAGACGGGTTGGGGCGATACTTCTGGGTATGGTGGGATCTAGGCTGGTGCATCATGCGACGCTTACGGTTGTCATTGGCTTGGTTGATCTTCCCTTCCATCTTAATGGCAGGATCTACTAGCTCTTCTAGATCTGCAAAACGGATGTTGACTAATTCAGTCTGCATCTCATCATGTAATCCATTAAGGAACCTTTCCTTCTTCTTTGCTTCGGTGTTAATTTCATCAGGGGCATATCTAGCTAGTGACAAAAAAATTTCATGGTACTCAACTACCATATTTAGTTCCCTAAACTCATCCCTCATCCTGGCGACCAAACCTTGGGGCAAATGGGTCCGGCTAAACTTGATCTTTAATGCTTCCCAAGGCATCATCTGACCTTCATTCATGGTACGGGTGCTATTCCACTAGGCTCTTGCATCTCCTGCCAGATAATGGGTGGGAACCAGTACTTTTTCATTGGCTTCAACTCCTGCGACCTGTAAGTTGTTCTCCATGGTTTGCAGCCAGTCATTAGCATCTAAGGGATCCTCAGACTTACTAAAGATAGGTGGGTTGGTATTCTAAAAGTTCTTGAGCTTGGATCCA
Organism: Avena insularis; assembly: GCA_023614405.1. Classification (NCBI taxonomy): domain Eukaryota; kingdom Viridiplantae; phylum Streptophyta; class Magnoliopsida; order Poales; family Poaceae; genus Avena; species Avena insularis. The sequence goes on from CM042694.1 coordinate 516,981,664, forward strand.
TGGTTATCCTGGTTTCCGTGGCCTTGATTGTTTTGGGCCATCTGAGCTATCTATTGAAGAGTGGCTAAGTTGGCTTGACGTTTGGCTCTACTAGCTTCACGATCAGAAACTAGCATTTGCAGAATCTGCAACATCGGATCCTGAGATGAACTGCTTCCTCTAGGATTTCCACGAGTCATCTGAAGATTGAGATATATAATGAGATAAGAGGGAAATCTCTAGGGTTCATGGTTTTGTTTCAAAAGCTTTAAACTTTGAGTTTGACTCGGGTTTTGCAAAATAACAACTTCCTCTCATTCATTCATTCATAGCACACCATACAAACACACACCACAACACAAATAGAAAACAGATGGTTTTAAGAACCATTCTATGAAGCTACGATACAGTGGGACCGGTATAACTCACTCCTACGGTAGTGATCAAGTGCATCTAATCATCATCAATGAAGTCGGAATCATCATCAGTGTGGAACTCCATGGCATCATCCTCCAGGTAGTCGTTGTCATCACTGAGGTAAGAGTGAAGTTCTCCCTGGATATCTTCACCTTCCTCCTCCTTCGCTTCAAGCTGGATTTCCTGTTCACGGATGGTCTTCTCGAGAGTGGCCACCTTATTGCGAAGACGATCGATGATGCGATCCTTCTTGTCACATTGACGACGAAGTGATTGGCGCTCCTTGGCGAGGATGGCGAGGGTCTAGTCCTTCTTGACTGCAATGGCATGGTTGTGGTTGGTGTAGGCATGGGCATTGTCCAACCCCTTCTGCCTATCATACAACATGAAGTCAAGATTGTCCACCTGGTGTTTCAGCTCCGGGTGTCCTACCATCTCCAAGGGCATTCCCATAGAATCACGCCTTGCATAGTGAGCAAAGCGAGTTCCCTAGATCTGGTTGATGTTTTGCCCACACAGATGGGCAAGAGCTTCTTCATAGCCCTGGCTAATCCATCTAGCCAGTTGTTCTCCCTCAAGCTGAATTGGGTCTTCTCCGAAGTGGGTGCTTCCATCTTGCCTCTAACATCTACAACTATTAGCCACGATAGCTCTCCTCCTTGCTGATCATTGAGTTGTGCCCCAAAGAATTCTGGGTGCGGGTGCTCAAGATACTCTAACAGTGCATCTAGATCCCTCTCAAAGATCAGGTGGCCTCCGTTGCCCAGCTGGTAGAACTTGCAATACTAGACTTCCATCTATAAGAATTTAGGGTGAGTAAGTTAGTGAGGTGATCAAGTGTGTCAAATTTTATGTAGGAATGTAAGAATTTTTGAGGAACATGACTTTTTTTGAAAGAATCAAGGATAAGAGTGGGAATAGGTTTTCATAAATACTCACTTCTTTTGTTTTGAAACTAAGTTTTTGTTCGGACATCCATTCCAACTAGGGTCTCCTATGGTCAGGATGGCTCTGATACCAACTTGTCAACACCTAGATTTTTAATCCCAGATGCCTGTTATGCCATACCTCGCAATCCCAGGATTACCATTTTTGTGAGACATAACAGAATTGGTACCACAGTACATTATCCATTACAAACCATAATAAGTTCTTACAAATAAAGGATCTCATGATCCAGTCTTAATACAAATCAAGCAGCGGAAAATAAACATAGTAGGGGCTCCATCATCAGGGTCACAGGCAATGCTAATGATGGGAGATGATCCTAGTTGTCGTAGACCTCCTGCTGTCCATCTTCCTGGTAGTCCTCCTCATAGTCTGGCCACAGGAATAGCCATGGACAAAGCCATGAGTACTCTTTAAGTACTCGCAAACTATCACTAACAAGTAAGGTAGTTCTAGTAGGAATCTTAAGCTCTAGGAATCTCATACTAAGTTTAGAAGTAAAGAAAACTAAGTTAATGTTCTAAATCACTTAAGTAGGAACCTAGTTTTCATGTCCACAATCCTATTGTGGTCAAGTCAAAGTCAAAGTTCAATTCACAAGTCATTTCAAAACATCTGACGACGGAACAGTATGGCCACTCCAACTGTCCATGACCGCGGATGCGGCTATTCGAATTGTTTGACACTCTACAGAGGTGGTACACTTTCACCACAAAATTCGATACATCCGTTAGGGATAACCCTAAATCATCATACTTAGTATGCGGATAATCAATCCTAACCTTTCAATTACACACTCTAGTATAGGCACCTCCCCTATGAGCTTGGCCTCCCAGCCATGGCCATCTGCCATCCTGGGCACTGCATAGGTGGACATTCACATTCACGAGGTAGCCTCAGCTCAACCTCTTTCCGCGAGGGAACCCATACTAAGGCATATAAACTTCCAGTTAAGCCCTACCCAATTCAGGTATTTTGGTTGTACGGTAAAATTGGAATGATATCGCATCTGAACCCAAACATCAGTTTTTATAAAGGGCTAAGGCTCATGCCTCAACAATTTCATCATCAAATCCTTTTTTGTCCATAACACATGTCAAAACATTTCAATAGAATGAATCATCATTCCAAGGTTTTCATAATCATTTTCACCAAGTATTCCCATCTAAAGTGATCCACTTTTATGCTTAGCACTAACCACTAAAATTGAGGGTATTTACTAATGAGGGGTGCTAATCAAGTGTAACTATCCAAATCTAGTCTCATGCCTTTTGATGACATCTAAGTATAACTACTTAGGCCTAGTTTTATACTCTTTATGGTATCTATACTATTGTTCCAATACTCACAAAGCACTAACTAAAAGTAAAGAACTTTGGTAAAAGTACAAGAATAAAGCATGTAAGTAAAACTTGGGATTGGTATAATCAAAGTTGTATAACCAAGCATGCCTAATGCATCTTGCATAGGTTATGAAGTGGGCAAGTGTTAACTTGCATAGTTCTAGCTTGCAATTAGTGATGGCTTGCATAGTTAACTTGTAGTGTTAGGCTTGCACATATATGAGGTCTGTAAGTGTTAGCTTGCCTTGAAGCAGTGCAGTGGTTGAAGTTCTCTTCTTCTTCTTGGTAGTACTCATCCTCCTCGTATACCGGGTCGGTACTATCGTCTATAAATGAATACGAGGTACACAATCACCAAACAATACTTAACTATTTCTATTTAGCACACTAAGGCTCACACTTGATGATTTAGCATCATCACACACATCACATGAAATAAAGACCTAGTCTTATTTATCTTATTTTGGAAAAGTAATTTCTACCTATTGAAAAATACTTAAGATTTAATATTCTCCAATTAAAATATGGGATCATGTGGACACATGTCATCACCACATATTCTAATACTTGGGAATGTGATTTAAAGTGGTGGTCATATTTTATAAAGTTTAAGATTATCATTTAATAGAATTAAAGTGACTAGAAATGCCTATATAGCATTCTCTCGGTACTAGTCCAATGTCACCGCACGTAAACCTAAATATTTTTACATATTCAAATAGATCTTGTCAAATGTGATTTTTGGGAGTTGGAATCAACTCAAAAGCATTTGTGGTTTAATTTTGAAAAATGTTTGAAGTTGGAAAAGTCTCTGTCTTGTTATTTTTGGTATAGGTGATCTATAATTTCAAATAGTTTGAATCCAACGGGCTCGGATAGATAACTTGAGTATCTTTCTAATAAAATTGGAATCATGCAATTTGGTTCATTGAATCTCTTTGAATTGATTTTTGAATCTACTGACAGAATCTGGTTTCAACTAAAATGGAAAAATCTTATTTGAATTGACGGGCTCTGCGTGGGAAAGCAAATGGGCCGGCCCAGCTGCACTGCGCGGGCGCAGCGGGCTGCTGACAGGGGGGTCCCACTAGTCAGTGGCTCATCTAACCCGAATCGGTACGTTTCAATCTAGGTCATGCGATTAGAACATGATCTAACGGCTGAGGTTCATCGTCTATGATGAACAGCTCTGGCGAGATTCTAACCCTAACACAGCGGTGGGGGTCGTGTGAGGCTCACCAGGGCTCTAGTTAGGGTCGGCGCTGGGGGCGAACGACATTGTATACGATGGTGGTTCGAATGGTGGTCGCGGCGGCTCCTGGGGCGGCTCCAATCAACGGCTCCCTTCTTCCTCTGCAGCGGTGGGCTCCGGCTAAATTCTGGCGATGTGGTGCTCGCCTTGCTCCGGGGAGTGGTGTGGGAGGTTCTGTGAGGAGTGGGGAGTGGGATGGTGTGGTGAATTGAGGCGGAGGTGGCCTCTATTTATACACCGGCGAGGGGGACATTGCGGGATGGCTCGGGCTTGTTGATGACAGCGATACAGGGGCTAGCGGCATGGCTGAGGGTAGGGGCGACGTGGTGCTTCAGGGGGGTCATCGCACGCTTAATGGCGCAGCATGGGGCGGTCTAGAATGGTCGGGCGCGGGCGGTGCTCTGCGCAGGAGCAGCGCCGTTCGAGACGGGCCACAGTGGCTACGGGTCGCGAGGCGGCGAACTGGCATGTCTGGGAGGTAGCTAGGGTCACGACGAGTGCGTGCACGTGCGGAGACGACGAGGCGCAGCGTGTGCACGCTGGTCGGCTGCGGCGCTCTGACGTGCTCTCGTCATGGCGTAGAGAAAATGGGCACGGTGATTCTGGGTTTTCCGTGGCTTGCCTGTGGTCGAGGGTTGGACAGGGGGTGGCGGTGGATGGTCGCCTGTCTCCTGGTCATCGTGGGAGAGGGCGGCACGGTCTGTGGCGAGCTGTCCATGGTCGACCGGCGCGGTGAGCGTTGGGCGACACTGCACTGGTGCAACGACAAAGGGGGAAGTGGTCAGCTGCGCTGCTAGGTGCTGGGGAGACCAGGGGAGTGAAGAGGGGACAAATGGTTGAGTGATCACAGCTCCAAACAGTGGAAGTTAGGCAGTAGTTTTCTGTGTCGGCAATGTGTTCAACCAAATGGCCGCATGAATTCAAATTTGAAATTTTTGAATGAAATTTGGTGAGTGTGTTGGTCATATGCTTAAGTGTCTATGGTTGCTTGGAGAAGTCAAGGTGAATTGATTTGAGTGGTTTTTGCAAAATGGTGATCTTAGTACATACACTTGATTCAATTTTGAATTGTCCTTTAAATAGATTTGAAAATAGTTTCTGTGAGTTTGTAAAGTGGGTTTGGGTTCACTTCGACTTGGTCTAGCAAGGGGTGAAAAGAAATGGAAATGTTTCTGTTAGAAATTCTTTACTAGGAACTCACAAAGTGGCCTAGTGGTTAATTTTGGTCAAAATGACCATTTGATCATATGCTTTATATTTGATTTTCTTTTCTTTTGATTTTGTTTGTAAATGGCCTAGATGATGTAGTATTCATCTTTAAACCATTCATTATCATTTGTAGCAAACACACATGGCAATTTCACTCAATCGTACACTAATGCAAATCACACATACATTCATATTCAATTTAGTATTAAAAGTTTTTGTTAACCCTAAACTTGGGTGATTAGAACTTCATAATCTTGATTAATATTTTTGGGGTGTTACATCAGCCCTACGATAAAAGATCGAATCAACGACTCAGGTTCATCGTCTACGTCGCAGGGGGTGTGAGAGATTCTAAACCTAACGGCACGGTGGGGGTCGTCGGAGGCTTACCAAGGCTCCAGCTAGGTCCGGCGATGGGGGCGAACGGGCTGGTAGACGAAGGCATGTCGATTCATGGTCATGGCGGCTCCTGGGGTGGCTCCAATCAACGGCGCCCTTCCTTCACTGCAGCGGCGGGCTCGGGCTAAATTCCGGCGACGTGGTACTCGCCTTGCTCCGGGGAATGGCCTTGGATGTTTCTGAGAGACAGGGGAGTGGAATGGTGTGCCGTTTGAGACTGGGGAAGGGTCCTATTTATACACCGGCGATGGAGGCAGCACGGCATGGCTTGGGCTCGTCGGTGATGTTGCTACAGGTCGCTATAGGCATGGCGGAGGGCATAGGTCGACGCAGTGAACTGCCGCGATCGTCACGCACGTAGTGGCGCGGCAAGGGGCGGTCTTAATTGGTTGGGCGACGTCGGCGCTCTGTGCAGGTACTGAGGTGTTCGTCATTGCGTACGGTGGTCACGGGGCGCGCGGCGGTGAATGATCATGTCTGGGAGGTTGCTGGTGACGCGGCGAGTGCGGGTACGCGCGGAGAGAGTGAGGCGGCTTCGGTGCTCTAGCGTGTGCTCGGCATGGCAGAGAAGTAAATGGGCGCAGCTGCTCTGGCTTCTCCACTGCTCGACCGTGGACAGAGGGGTGCGGTGATATCATGCCTAGCTACTAGTGGTCGTGGGAGAGGGCGGCACAACATGTGGCATCGTGTCCATGGTTGGCCGGCATGGACATGCTCGGGTACGACATGGCACTGGTGCAACGACGAAGGAGAGAGGCTCCACTGCATGGCTGTGTACTGGGAGTGATCATGGGTGGGTAGTGGAGTCGGATTGGGTACAATTGGTGATCAATTGATTGATCAAAACAGTGAATAGTTGTTGAACTTGTACTCTGTCTGCTAAGTGTTCGATCAAATGGCTGCATGAACTAAAGATTCAAATTTTTGGATGAATTTTGGTGGGTGTGTTGGTCACATGCTTAGTAGTCTCTGGTTGATAAGGTTTGTCAAGTGGTGGAGGTTTGAGTGGTTTTTGTAAACTAATGATCTAGAGACCTACACTTGATTCAATTTTGAATTACCTCTCAAATAGGTTTGAAATTGGTTTCTGTAAGTTTGTAAAATTTGCTTGGATTCATTTTCACTTGGTCTAGCAAGGGGTAAAAAGAAGTAGAATTGTTTCTGTTGGAAATCTTTTAATATAGATGCCCAAAGTGGGCTAGTGGTTAATTTTGGCAAAGGTGACCATATGATGATATGCCTCTTATTTGATTTATTTTTAATTTGGTCTTGTTTGGAATTGACCTAGATGATATTGTTTTCACTCTTAAACTAATCCTTATCATTTATAGCAATCAAAATGGAATATAAAGCATTCATGCATTAATACAAACACACATGCATTCATATGAGTTTAAGAATAAAAGTTTTTGTTAAACCTAAACTTGGGGGATTAGAACTTGGTAACCTTGTTTAATATTTTTGAGGTGTTACACTAACAATCGAATAAAGTGCTGGATATTGTTCGCGAAGAGAAGTTTGGCCAACCATTTATCTTCCTAGATCCTAATCTGTGATCCATCCTTAATATTGAAAACCCAAAACTGGAAGAAGTACTTTTTGGATGCCATTAGTCCAACCCAAAAGTGTGAATCACCAGGTTTCCAAACCACTTGACACACAGCTTTGGATCCAACATCCTTCCTCAACAGAATGGTTTGCCAGACACCAACTTCAGCAAATAGTTTAAAAAGCCATTTACCTAGAAGCGTGGTGTTTTTTACTTGCAAATCATGAATGCCTAGTCCACCGTATTCTTTCGATCGGCAAACCACATTCTATTTAGCCAGTCGATATTTCTTTTTTTCACTATCCCCTTGCCAAAAGAATCTTGATCGGAAATAATCCATTTTATTCAAGACGCCTTTTGGTAACTGGAAAAACGAGATTATATATAGTACCATGTTGGTGAGTGCTGAATTTATGAGTACAAGTCTTCCACCAAGGGATATCAATTTACCTTTCCAACCATTAAGACGTTTTTGAAGTCTTTCCTCAACGAGTTTCCATTCAGCAATCATGAGACGCTGATAGTGTATCAGTATTCCCAGATAGTTGATAGGAAATTGCCCCTGGCCATAGCCGAAAAGTTTAGCGTATAGGTGGGCCTCTTTTTTGGCGTTGCCAAAGCAATACAAATCACTCTTATGGAAGTTAATTTTTAATCCGGATAGTTGCCAAATGCTGATAATATTAATTTCATATTCTTAGCCTTCTCCAAATCGTGTTCCATAAATAAGATTGTATCGTCAGCATATTGAAGAATATACTGACCACCATCGACCAGATGAGGAACTAATCCTTCAATTTGGCCATCAGCCTTGGCTCTCTCAATAAGGATATCCAACATATCAACCACTATATTAAATAGTATAGGTGATAATAGATCCCCTTGTCTCAGCCCTTTCTTGGTCTGGAAGTATTTACCCGTGTCATCGTTGACATTTATGGCAACACTTCCACCAGACACAAAAGACTGTATGAGAGCATGCCACTCCTCCTAAAAAACCTTTCATATAGAGTGTTTGCTGAAGAAAAGACCAGTTAACTTTATCATAAGCCTTCTCAAAGTCAATCTTGAATAGTACACCATTTAATTTCTTAGAGTGTAGTTCATGGATTGTTTCATGCAGAATTACTAGACCATCTAGGATGTTTTTTTCCTTGCATAAAAGCTGTTTGAGAAGGTCGTACAACATGGTCAGCAACTTATTTAGTCTAATCGTAGCAACTTTTGTGAACACTTTAAAACTAACGTTAAGAAGGCAGATTTGTAGGTACTATTGTATTCGCTCTGCATTATTAACCTTAGGAAGTAAAATTATGTTTCCAAAATTTAGTCTAAAAATGTCTAGCTAGCCAACTTGCAGGAATTGAAACAAAAGCATTAGATCCTCCTTTATAACTTCCCAGAACTTTTGGTAAAATTCCGCTGGAAAGCCATCAGACCCTGGCGCTTTGTTATGTTCCATTTGGAAAACAGCTTTCTTGACCTCCTCCTCCGTATAAGGAGCGGTTAGAAAATTGTTTTCCTCCATAGAAATCTGAGGAATATCCGCTATTTGAGATTCATCCAACAAGAAGGAGTGTTCAGTCGGTGCCCCAAACAAAGTTTTGTAATAACTTGTAATAAATGATTTTAGTTGCTCCTAACCCTCAATTATACCTTCATCCTAAATTAAGGAGTGAATAAGTTTCTTCTTATGCTTGCCATTGGCAACCGCATGGAGGTATCTTGTATTCGCGTCTCCTTCAAGAAAAAAATTCGCTTTAGAGCGTTCGTACCATTTGAGTTCTTCCTCACGAAGTAGTCTGACAATTTCCGCATTTGATTAGCTTTTAAGCTCAATTTCTTGTGCGGATAAAGGCCTGATTTCCACAGAAGCTTCTAAATCATTAATAATAGATGAGAGGCATATTTTCTCTTTTTTGAGGATTCCAGTAGTATGTCTGGCCTAACCACAAAGGAAGTTACTTAAAGCACGTATTTTGTTATTCCAAAGTTGTATAGGTGTCTGACCACTAACCGGCTTCTCCCAAATAGCCTTCACCAACTCATAGAACCCATCACGATCCATTCAACCAAGTTCAAATTTGAAACTATTTTTGGATTTCCTTGGTGGTGTTCCGACAGACAAAAGTAAAGGAGCATGATCTGATAAATCTTCAATACGCTCTAGAGCATGAATAGTTACCAAAGGGAATTTATCTTCACATTCGGTATCCATAAGCACTCTATCCAATTTTTTGTAAGTTGGCTCCGGAAGACTATTCGCCCAAGTGAACTATCTTCCAAGCATAGTAACCTCTCTTAAGTCCAAGCTTTCTATGATAGCATTGAACAAGAAAGGCCAATCTTCATCGAAACGGCCCTGACTTTTCTCATGAGGGAATCTTAGCAAGTTAAAATCACCACCTATAAGTATAGGATATGGATTATCCTTTGCCAGATTGACCAACTCACGTAAAAAATCAGATTTATAAACGTCCTCGACGGCTCCATAAACAGCGACTAGAGACCAGGTGAAATCATCAACCTTATTCCTTATATGGAGTTTTATAAAGAAATCTCCAAAAGAACTGGCTAAGACTTCCATAGTTTCATCACGTATGCCTAAAAGGATCCCCGGATCTATCTCGTGGCGGACGTGATATCCATGTAAAGTCCACTCCACTGGATAGGTGATTGAGTAGGGCTTGTGAAAAATCACGTCTACTAGTCTCAGAAATATCCAAAAAATCCAACTTATAGTCTCTCACACAATCAGCAAAGAACAAATGTTTAGCCAAGTCACGAAGGCCTCTACTATTTGAAAACATGCCATTCATTGAGAAACAATAGGAAGTTTAGATACACGGGATGTCTTGCAAGGTTTTTGGCTCTTTGATTTACGACCAGAAGCTTTAAGCTCATACAAAGAACCAAGCCCTGTCTCATCAAAGTCCACCTCCGACACTTCACCAACTAAGTGAGAGAGGAGTTTACCATCTACTATGGCATGCAACTCCTCCTCCTCCATCGGTAAAGAGTCAGGAACACCGTAAACTTTAGAGTAACCGTTAGATGGTCAACCTCCATATGTCTCAAAACATTAACAGAAAGCATAACATCCTTAGAAGAACTACCCAGGCTAACGCCAACATTGGCCAACTTAGAAGTGATAGCTGGGGCAGAAAAACAAAGGAAGGATTTGGCCGCATCATTCATACCAGGCGAGTCGTGATTTTTTTCCGCCTTATGCCGCATTGCTTTAACTAAGGAGTCTTCATCCGTGACCGACGCACCATAAGCATCCACACCATGACAAGCGCTGCAGCGAGATGGAGTGCCGCCACCAATTACCACAACATCCACAACTCTAGGACACACTGAACCCAGAGGTAGGCCCGACTGCACCTGAGTAGGCCCACCTCCATGGGTCACGCCGCGTTGTGCCACCAAGTCCAGCACCGGAGTCCTGCCCTCGCGATAAGGGGAAGCCGGCCCAACCCGTGTCGCCCCAGCCGTCTGGCGAGGCGAGGTGGCAGCCTAGGCCACGCATGGGTCAACACCGCCCTCCACCTGAGCTGTGACCCCGTCACCGCCTGCTTGGGGGCCAAGGCGGGAGCCAGCTGCTCGGCAGCAGCAGCAACGCCGGGTTGGGTCAGCCCCTCCTGGGCCAACGGCCCTAGCAGGCCGCCCTCCCAAGCAGTGCCCTCGACGACGCGGTCGACCGACCTTGCCTGGGTCAGTCCCCGCTGCGTGTCCTCCCCTTCCACCTCCAAAAGCACCGGCTCCAAAACAGCAGTAGACGCCCTTGGAATCGTTCTTCCCAAACAATGAGTTCTTGAGCGAGCTGGAGAAAAATGCTTGCATCCGATAATCACCTCCTCACGAGACCCAACTGCAGCCAATAACGCATCCTGCAGCTGCATAGGAGAGACTCTCGGTGACTTGGTACATGCACCCCCCCCCTTCTCCTCGGACCTAGAGCTCCTTCCACGAAGTGGAGAGTCCAGCGGCAGCGCATCTAGAAGCTCCTTCCCCCTAGCTATAGAAGGATTATTATTGAAAGGGGTCACCGCAAAGACCAACGGATTAAGTTGTTTTGAAGAGGATGGTGCCAAATTTCCAGCTCCCTCCTTCGTAGTATCTGGAGTGTCCAACGAAGAGCTAGAAGTCGCAATGGTGGGCTCTGACGTGTCCATAGCATCATCACCTGCCTTCCCATTGCCACCATCCTCGGGATTCTCGCCCTCCATTTTCCATAAGAAAGAAGAGAAATCAGGTTCATGAACATATCCCTCGGGCTCGAGCCTAAACCGAAACTCATAGCCCTTCATCTTGACCACAGCATCAGAAGTGAGAAAAAAACAAGAGAATCCTTCTTCTTGTAGAAGACATTAATATCAAACATGCCAACAAAAATCTGAACCACGCCCCTCCTACGCAAACTGAGAAGATCCACATCAATGGGAGTCCCCAACAGAGAACCAACTGCCCACAAACCCAGAAAAGATCGAAGGGAGTGTGGTACACCCTCCACATGCAACCAAACTTTCTTGATCTCACATTTATGAGGGACCTCCTGCGACTTATAAGCAGCAACAGAAATCAGAGTCTTGCCTAACAGAATGGAGAACTGGCTTCCATCAACCCTGTCCAAGTCCTCAAAAGATGGAAAACTAACAAGGTAGGCATTCTACCCATATGGTAAGGCCTCCCACTTCCATTGGGGTCGGACCGAACAACGCCTCACAATTTTCTTCTCAATGACATCTATAGGTACCATCTCCCTAGTGATCTGAACCAATGCAACAGGGGATTGACTAGGCACCTGATCCCGCACAACACAGTCAGGTATCTGAGAGAAGAGGGTTTGTTCATGACCGATACATACCATATAGTCAGTAGGATGTGGTTTCTTGAGCACCAAACAATGCATAGTAGGATGGGCAGCAGAATCACAAATATAGCAGTAATGCGCAACCTTGCAGTCCTATGTAGCATGAGAATCTATAGCACATTTCCAGCATCGTACCACCTTCTTGGCTTTCTTAGTAGATACCTCAGCAACATGTGTAGAAGGTGTCTGCGAGATCATCGGAGCTCCCACGGGCGCCTGCAGGTTCTGGTACTGAACTCCATGTCCTGACTACTCGTAAGACGGCACAAACGAGTCCGGCAGTACATGAGGAGGACCATACTGTTGCGAACCCGTCAAAAGATTATCAATCTGATCATTGGCAAGAGGTAACTACTAGACCGGATTAGCCACCTGCAACTGTCCCTGAACCGACTTCTTCTTCTTCTTCTTGCGCTTGGGCACCGCAGCCACAGGAGCCACCGCTCCAACCGCGAAAGAGTGCCCCGCACTCGGACCTCCCACTATTGGCTGACCACTGCCATATGGTGCCACCCCTTGCATATAGACAGGGGCACCCCCGACGAAGCCAAGCATCAGCATAGGGCCACGGTATGGGGCCTGCAACGGTCACAGAGCACTCTGCTGGTTGGCCTGGAAGTACCCTGCTGGAGGCAGCGGCTACAGTGCAGGCGGAGGCATCTGAAAGCCTGGCAGCATGAACCCGGGCTGGTGAACAGGCGGGGCAGCAGGCCCGCCGGCGATCGACCCCATGCTACGAGGATGCGGGACATCGAGTGACCTATCCGCGAGGAGGAGGAACCACCGGCGGCCCCCTAGGGTTTTTCCCAGCCATCGCAGCGACCACTGCGGCGTAGGATCAGCCTGACGACGAGGCGATGGAGGCCAGAGAACCGCCGACGTCTGCAGGCACACGCGATCGTAGAGGTGTCGAGAGCAGCAAAGAGGGCGACCAGAACGGTGGCGTAGTCGAAATTAGGTTTTCCTTGGTCCACGCAACCCTAATATGCGAGCCACAGCAGCCCATGAGTACGAGACGGACTCGGGTGGGCCTGCCTCAGTCAAACACGTGGCCCTTCTCCCACCCGAACCATATCCGAGCCAGGTGCGGCCACCGCCGTGAACTCCCCCAGAACCGGCGGTGCCGATGATCGCCGCGGAGGCAGAGGTCCACGCGAGGGTTTTATCCTCGGGGAGCGAGATAGGAGCAACCCAGCCGGCGAGGACGAAACTCCACGACGAACCGGCGAACGTCGGCCCACCGTACCCTTCAGCTCCGATGAGGATGCTTGAACCGGCGATGCCGATCCCGCCGATGCAGAGCCCTTCTCCCAAAACCTCGATGCCGTCGTCGGGAAACCAATGTCCTCCCAGAACTCCTGCCGCACCTCCTCGTCCGAACGATGGTGCCGGCACGACACCGTCTTCCACCCCAGCTGACCATCGGTGTCAACAAGTTCCGCCAGGGCGTTGCAATCCGCGAGGATCTACTCCTCATCTGAGTCCTCATCCGAACCTAGGCAGTGAAAACGAGAGCCAGATCCCCCTGGCGAGGTAGAGCCGGTGACCGGCGACCGATCCCCAGGTGCAAGGCTAAACCGGCGGCCCCTCATTCTTGCATTCGATACCGACGGCACGCACACACGGCGTAACGCAAAATCGCGTGATCAACCGCCGCCGAGATTCTGCGCGCCGGACCACCCCTTTTCGGCGATACGTGCGCACTAATACGTGCTGCAGGCTACTGGCGCACCGTTGGAGAGCTCACGGGATTTAACGGTGGCGTCCACATTTCTGGCGGCCGTGACGGGAGGGTACTGCTCATCGAGTCCAAGACCTCTAGGTTTCTGCAAACCCTGCTACAACTTGAACAAAGAAAACCATTTGAAACTATCTATGGTGTAGTGCAGTTTACTTTTTATATGCTGGCTCAGTTTCTCTTCAACGCGCATAATATTTTTTTGAGGGGTACTAGAGGCGTATAATAGCTGGGAGCCGGAAACGTAATACTCCCTCTGTTCTAAAAAATATTATAGATTTATATAAATACATGCAAAATTAGATAAATGTGTGCATTTTTAAAACCGAGGGAGTGCAAGCTTACACGTGGGCTGACAAACGCCCATCAATGGGGTGAATGCCAGGCCGAAAGTGGTTGATGAACACATGTTGACTTGAGCTTTTCAACTAGTCGTAATTTTACTAGCCTTGCATGGGCCGTCGCCTATGGATCGCTCATAGCGATACGAGCGGCGCGGTCGCCTAAGCAGGTGTTTGATTGGCCGGCCCAAATGCAGGTACAGTATCTCTTTTTCTGTTTCTTTTATGTTTTCCTATATGGACAAGAAAAACCTCGGAAAACCTAAAAAAGACTGACATTTGCAAAGGTCTGTCCCACAACACACCAAGCGGCGTTTTCTCCTTTGTGCGGAACTTCTAGTTAGGCTATGCATGCTTGACAAATTGTCATAACGAGAAAACGCGAGGGAGAGAGTACAAATGTTTCCATTTATTTTTCAAATCCGATAATTTAAAACGAAATATTTGAGAATCGACTGTCTAAATTACGAACTGTTTTCACTTTTGAGCTCCTCGTGCCAAAAAATTTAAAACTAAATTCCATATTGATATCTTTTAAACAACATTTTTTAATCTTTTAAAACCGTTGCATACTTCAGTTCTGTATTTTTTGTACTTCGGGTTCTTAGTGTACTTTGTACTTGGGTTACTACACTCTTTATACTTTCGTGTATTTTGAAAGTGAGTACACTTGTAATTTTCTGCACTTTGACTCTTAGTACGATAGTACTTTCATGTACTTTGCTCTGAATATAGTTATACTTTCGTGTACTTCGGCTATGAGTACACTTGTACTTATGTGTACATGTGTTGTTTCGCATACCTCGACACTTATTAAATTTGTACTTTGGCGTACCTTAGACCGAGAAGAGTTGTACTTTCGTTTATTTCGACTTTGAGTACAATTATATTTCCGTTGTACTTTGTCTCCGATTATAATTATATACTTTCGCATACTTTGGATCTACATATACATGTGCTTCCATGTACTTTGAATCTTAGTACAACTGTTTTTCTGCGTACTTTGACTTGTACTACATTTGTACTTTCACATACTTAGCCACTGAGTAGAGTTGTAATTTCGTGTATTTCGACTTTGAGTACAGTTTTACTTTTGATATACTTTGCATGTTAGCGTAATAGTACTTTCGCGTACTTTGAATCTGCATATACTTGTACTTCAGTGTACGTTGCTTCTAAGTACAGTTGTTGTTCTGCGTACTTCGATTTTTATACATTTGTACTTTTGCGTACTTAGGCTCTGTGTAGAGTTGTACTTTCATGTATTTCGACTTTGAGTATAGTTTAACTTCCGTTGTACTTTGCCTATGAGCATAATTATACTTTTGCGTACATTATCTCTTACTACACTTGTATGTATGTATTTTGATGCGCCGTAAACGTCTTGATTCGAGGCGAAACCAAGGCGTAGAACGTGCTACGAAAACTTGGGAGCACGACAAATAGGCGCTACGATCAATGCATCCCTTTAAGATGCTTATGAAAATTTGATGCTTCGTAAGCGTCTAAGCCAAGCCGTAGAATACGTAGCAAAAAAAGGAAAAAAGAAAAAACGAAAACACGTACACGATTAAATTACGAAGGAACCTGGTTTGTCTGGGAGAGCGACATGTGTAGTACAGAGGACATGTGTAGTACAGAGGAGCGCTCTTTTTTTCTATGCATACCTGAGAAACTTTTTCAATATCTGAATATTTTAATAATCTAAAAATTTCAAAAATATAATATATTTTGAAATCGATTTTTTAATCTAGACAATTTTTAGACCTGGACAACGTAAATCCAAAACATTTTCTAAAATCCAAACTTTTTAAAATATGAACATGTTCAAAATCTAAAAAAAATTATATATGAACATTTTTAAGTTATGTACATTTTTCAAAATCTGAATATTTTTAAAAATTTAAACTTTTTTCAAATCCGAACACATTCAAAATCCAAAAAATCAAAAGCTTAACTTTTAAAAAGCTCAAAATTTTAAAATAGTCAAAAACATAAAAAAATAGAAAATAGAAAAAATACCTATAAAATGGGCAATAGAAAAAATGGGCACTTGACCGTGTGCCAAGCTAGAAAGCGAGTCAAACAAACACTAGTAGAAAAAAGTTTATTAGTGGTGTTCGAAAAAAGTGGTTAGTGACGTTCAACTCGCACGCCACTAATTCCACGCTACAGGTGGCGTGTGGCTAGAACGCCATCAGTAGAAGTAAGTGGGGCATTCCACAATCATGTACCTCACTGCTAAATCCTTAGAGGTGCAAAATCAGTGGGCATGCCCGCGGGTCCAGCCCACTCATAATGGGCTCTCAACCCTAGATCTGGACGGTGCTAGCTCGGTTCACTGGCGGGAGGAACATGGGAGGCGGACGACGAATGTTGCTCGCTCGTGGGGAGGCAGTCGGAAGCCACGTTCTCGTGTTGACCAGCGAGAGATGAGGAGGATGCGGCTTGGAACCAGAGGAGTTTGACATGTCGGCAGCTAGGAGGCCGTACTAGCTGGCACGAGACAAGGAGGAGGCGGTAGGAATCGATGATGTCTGTCAGCAGAAGCCAACGGGTCGTGCTAGCGGGCGAGAGAGGTGGTTGAGGTGGCGAAGAACCACGTCGGCGATGGGAGGGTTTTGCCTAGGCATGGCCTCTAAAGTGACCAGAGATATAGCGAGTGTGTCGAGGGAGAGTTGCGGGTCGGCGCTCCGAGCATATGGGCATGAGGGAGAGGAGGCCCTGATGGCTCTAGCAGGAGAGAACAAGGAGAGTAAAAGAGGAGGTGTCAGATAAAAGTGCCAAATATAGGGGTACACAGTGTGAGCGGGCTTGGGTCTGGGCCTAGCGAGTTACTAGTGACATGTAGAAACAAAGGCACGCCACTAGTAATTTGGGTCCAAGGATCCTCCAAAAATATCTTGGCTACATAGAGCCACACCAAATCCTCGATCGATTCACTAGTAGGATCTTCTGTGACTGAGACATCCAAATCGATCATATCCAAGATAAGTGGTGGTGTTTAACTTTTACGATCCGCTAGTAGTCTAGCCAGTGGTGGCGTTGGATATAAATGAATGCCACCACTATGTTTGTTCCAGTTGACTATATGTGTCTGGATTAGTGGCGGCGTTCGATTTTCTGTGAATGTCACTAGTATGAATTAGTGGTGGTGTTCGTTTTTTTTGAATGCCTTTAGTATTTTTCCTAGAAATTCGCGACATGCAAATATTATGGCGTGCCTACTAACATCAAACCAATATCAACTCATGTTTAAGAAAAATCTAATGTTTATTCATACCCAAAGAATACCTTATATACGTATTAATCTATATATATCTATATCTAATAATAAATGACGGATTGTTTCTCCCGGTCCAACACTTTTTTGGACCCTTTTACCCTCCTATCGAACCATATATTACCACCCTACCACCGATAAGTTGTCCGCATGGCAGCTAATTTTTTTAAAAAAAAATCGTGCTCCGTGGTGCTAGATCGACTCATGTTTGATGTCCAATAGAAAATAGAAAAACGAAACCTACGTTGCTATATGTCCTTACATGCGAGAATATCATTTTGCGGCCCGAAAGTTAGGGCGCTTAGGCAACACGGTACCCAAGTTCTCTGAAATCAGCCGCGATGACTACAGTTGGTGTGCCAAATACTCAGAGGTCTTTTTCGGCACGAATTCAACTTTACGTTTCAATACAAAATATCAGGCTAACGACCGTCAAGTTGGGCCCCCCTGTTAGTTCTCGCCTTTATGTCGTTCCCGTCGCTTAGGCGTCAATTACAACATTGGCGCCTGCATCCATTACGCGTCTTCTTCTTCCCCGGAGCGGCAATCTGTGGGGCGTCACAGCCATGGCGCGAAGCTGGGACGTGGACAAACCTGCTCGGCCCCGCTCTCCTCCCTGTAGGCTTGCAGCGTTGGCGCTTGCATCCATTACGCATCTTCTTCTTCCCCGGAGCAGCAATCTGTGGTCGCGGCCATGACGCACAGTTGGGACGTGACGAACCTCCTCGGCTCCGCTCTCCTCCCCATCCCGAGTCGGAGCTCGCCCTCACCATGGACGCACCCATGGTACGGTGCGGGGACGAGAATTGGTTTCCGGTGATCTGTCACCGTGTCGATCATGCTCGGTTCTGTTTTCCTCCTCTAGAATCCGATCTCGTCGTCGCCGTGGTTGCACCCGTACCAATTATGCCACCTCTACTGAGGTCTCTGTGGTAGCTCAATTTCTGCCATGTTGGACCTGTAAGAGAATTCGGAGCTGGGCGGCGGCAACCCGTTGTTGAACCTGTAAGGAATTTGCTGAAGACTGTGTACCGCTCCAAGGTCTTCGGCTGATGTCTTCGGCTTCTGCCAACGTCCACCGCCGATGTGAGATCATTTAGTTACTTTAATACAAAATTTCGACCAATTTAACTGTTGATGTATTCCTTGACAATTATAATATAATCGAGATCAGTAGTGTGCATGAGCATGATCAGTAATATTTAACTACAAATATTTTGTACAATTATAATATTTAACTAGAAATCGAGTACAATTATAATATAATACAATTTAACTAGAAATATTTTGTAGTGTGCATGAGCATGATCAGTAATATAATTGAACACTAGAAATTTTAAGGCACTCCATAAAAAGTAGTTGATTAATATAGAAGGTTCACCAGAGGCACCACAGATATATTGTCTTATATGCCATACACAGGTAATAATTAACTAAAATAAAATAAAAGCAGGGGCGGCAGCAGAAGGCCGGGACAAGGAGACGCCTAGCAGGGCAAGGGCATTAGCAGGAGGCAGGGACAGCCTAGTCGATGGAATACAGGCCAGTCCTGACATAATCCCGGAGAAATTTTCCGAAGGGTGCGTGCCGCGTCAAGGTAATCGGCATATGCCTTTGGTAACACCCACAACGTGTTGGATCATGCTGTCGAGGTCCACATTGATTGTTCTGCCATAGAATGGGTAAAATAGTCCCCCCTACAATAGAAATGGATTAGCCCACACCGTAACCACCTCAGAACGTAGCGGCTCTTGTTGTCCCTGGATTCCTTGCTATCATCCACTTCATCATCATCCTCCTGTTGATTTTTAAGAACATAATTTAGAACTCATACATATGATTGAATTGTATTACAACTCAAGAATTAACAACATTTACATGTAAGACAATATATACGTGGATATTAAAGAGAAAGCATCTCAGCAATAGTTTGATCGGTTCATATATTATTTCATCTCAACGCAATGACAAATAATTGCATTAGAGTGTATGTAAAATAAAGATTACGACATCATAAGTTTCTTCAGGGATGGCATGAGTGAACCAAGTAACAATTGCACAACCTATATTGTTCTTGTATATCGCCCTAGGTTCACTAACTCATCCCTGAAAAAATCTGACACCAATGTGTCTGCCTCTCTTTTGGGACAAATTTGAATCATCGGGCATAATAAGAAACTAAAATATAATCGTACAAAACAATATTCAGGGATATACATAGTCAGATATAAAAACAAGCCTAAATATTGTAATTATAAATAAAAAACCAAACAATTAATCTTCAGATACATGTTAAAAATACTTATGATCAAAACCATTCATATACATATGCATCATACGAATCATTAAAAGATCAGAAACAATTGAAGGATCATCTATGTAGTTCCATATGAGAATAAATCTAGGGTCTCATAATTTGTTTCAGAGATGGAGTTGGAGAACCAAAGCACCAACAGCACAACCTATATTGTTTGTGTGCATTGCTGCCTCAGGTTGACCAACCCATCCCTAAAACACGACATCATCATATGTGTCTCCCCTTGAACTCTTTTGGGGCAAATTTATATCATCGGCCTCGGTGACAAACTGAAATGTAATTCTTATACACTATGAATGCATGGAATAGATAATTCAAATATCATAGTTCTATGAATGTAGAATAAAGATTGCAGCCTCATAAGTTTCTTCAGGGATGGCGTAAGCAAACCAAGTAACAATTGCACAGCTTATATTGATCTTGTATATGGCCCCAGGTTCGCTAACTCACCCCTGAAAAAATCTGACACCAATGTGTCTGTCTCTCTTTGGGGCAAATTTGAATCATTGGCCACAATAAGAAATTGAAATATAATCGTACAAAACAATATTCAGGAATATGCATATGCATCATACGGTGCATTCATAGATCAGAAACAATACAAAGATTATATATATAGGTTCCATATGAGAAAAAAATTAGGGCCTCATTTTTTTCAGAGATGGAGTCAGAGAACCAAAATACCAACAGCACAATCTATATTGTTTATGTGCATTGCTGCCTCAGGTTCACTAACCATCCCTAAGAAAATGACACCATCAGATGCCCTTGTACTATTTTGGGGCAAAATTGAATCATTAGGCTCAGTAAGGAATAGAAATGTAATGTTATAGGCATGTTGTGTATCGAAATCAACACTCAACTAGCAAACTCAACTAGATGACAGATGAGCATATTGGGGTTTTGTGACTAGACGGATTGGGGTTTTGTGACTAGATGGCAGATGCATCAATCGATCGATCGAACCATATATATACTACCCTACTTCAAGAGCAAAAGAATTTATACACGATTGAGCAAATCCTATGTATGAACAGTGAAATCTGCGGCTGTGACTAGAGAAGCTAGCAATGTAGTACCTCGGACTCCTCATCAGGGACCACCTCCTCGAACTCGTCATTCTCTGCGATTGCGTCGAAGATTTCTTGGATGGTGATGGGGTCATTGATGTAGAGCACCGGATTGCCTCCGCCTGCTGCCTGCCCCCATCCAGATCTGCCGCTGGCACCACGACATTGTCGGCCACGTGCTGCTCGGCAACGACAACTACTGGCTGGACGGATGAGCTCAAACCCTCGATGGCACAGCGACGAGAGGCGTTCGTGCCCGGAGAAGACGCCTCTGCCTGCTTGGCGACGACCGAGCCATCTGCTGCTACGCCTTCAACTGGCTTCACCTCCAGTTCGTCTCCGCGCGTACGCTTCATGGCGCACCTAGGGAAGGAGGTAGTGCAAGCGAGGGAGCTTCGACACGCGCGGTAGGTGCAGATTAGGGTCTTGGGACTAGACAGACTGGAGGAAAATGACACGAGCACATGGAAGAAGAAGGTCGAGCTGGTTAATAAACACCGGACCGTTCGTAGTCCTCGAGTGGACACGTGTGGTGGGCGGGGGACGGGGGCTACCACGATATCCACCTTTTTTTGGGTTCCCTTTTTTTTTGAAACAGCCACGATATCCACTTTAGAGCTGCATTGAAAACACGCTCATGGCAGACCTCGATTCCACTGCATGCAAGTGGCGCGGAACCAATTTCTAGCAACGTTAGATCTACTCGAGGGGGGCCCTTGACTCATGGAAGTTACTAGCGGTAGGGCCCAATTGGAAGTGAGATTGAGAGCACTGCGTAAAAATGGGATATGTCTTACTAAAATCAAGTGGCAATAAATTGCAGCGTCCCATCGACAACCGTGCACTCGATGACCCCGTTGCCCTGTGCATGTGTTGTAGTAGCAATAGTAGCCTTTGCAGACTAGATTAAACGTGACATGACCACTCGATGACTTTTTCCATGGACGACATCGTGTTCCTTCTTGTAGAGGGAGACGTCTGTGCTGTCTCACGCTGAGGGAGACGTCCGTGTTGTCTCACGCTGTACTATGAAGGGCACGACGTGTGCAACGATCATTGTTGGATCACACAGGATCAACAGTTGGTGCGCACGATCCGCGTGACAACTGTGACAACCAATCAGGGCGTAGCAGATAGAGTGAGACCAGGTTTGGGCTTCTACGAAAGAGAGAGGGGGAACCAAGGGCAAAACTGAGTAGTATCAAAAAACCAGGGGCAAAACTGAGTAGTATAAAAATCAAAAGTGAGTGTCTTGTACAATGAAATACATCGTGGCATACATCAAATTATGCCAAGATAGATCCACTATAGTTTATTGCATGTGTGTTCTTCTCATAAACCACATATGGATCAACCAGAGTCATTGCATGTATGTTCTTCTCACAAACCACACATGGATCCACCAATGTCATTGCATGTCTATTCTTTTCATGAACCACACCCAGTGTCATTGCATGTGTGTTCTTCTCACAAACCACACATGGATGTGTGTTCTTTTCATGAACCACAGCTAGAGTCATTGCATGTCTGTTCTTCTCACAAACCAAACATGAATCCACCAATGTCATTGCATGTCTGTTCTATTCATGAACCACACCCAGTGTCATTGCATGTGTGTTCTTATCACAAACCACACATGGATGTGTGTTCTTTTCATGAACCACACCCAGAGTCATTACATGTATGTTCTTTTCACAAACCACATATGGATCCACCAGTGTCACTGGATGTGTGTTCTTTTCATGAACCACAGGTAGAGTCATTGGATGTGTTTTTTTTCATAAACCACAGCTAGATTCATTCCATGTGTGTTCTTCTCACAAACCACAGCTAGAGTCATTGCATGAATGTTCTTCTCACAAACCACACATGGATCCACCAATGTCATTGCATGTCTGTTCTTTTCATCAACCACACCCAGTGTCATTGCATGTGTGTTCTTCTCACAAACCACACATGGATCCACCAGTGTCACTGCATGTCTGTTCTTTTCATGAACCACACCCAGTGTCATTACATGTGTGTTCTTCTCACAAACCACACATGGATGTGTGTTCTTTTCATGAACCACAACTAAAGTCATTGGATGTGCGTTCTTTTCATGAACCACAGCTAGTGTCTTTGCATGTGTTTTCTTTTCATGAACCACACCCAGTGTCATTGCATGTCTGTTATTCCCACAAACCACACATGGATCCACTAGTGTCATTGCATGTGTTTTCTTTTCACGAACAACACCCAGTGTCATTGCATGTGTGTTCTTCCCACAAACCACACATGGATCCAATAGGGGCATTGCATGTGTTTTGTTTTCATGAACCACACCCAGTGTCATTGCATGTGTGTTCTTTCCACAAACCACACATGGATCCACCAGTGTCACTGGATGTGTTTTCTTTCCATGAACCACACCCAGAGTCATTGCTTGTCTGTTCTTTGCACAAACCACATAAGGATCTACAAGTATTATTGGATGTGTTTTCTTTTCATGAACCACACCCAGTGTCACTGGATGTGTGTTCTTTTCATGAACTACAGCTAGAGTCATTGGATGTGTGTTCTTTTCATGAACCATAGCTACAGTCATTGGATGTGTTTTGTTTTCATGAACCACAGCTAGATTCATTGCATGTGTGTTATTCTCAAAAACCACAGATAGAGTCATTGCATGTTTGTTCTTCTCACAAACAAAACATGGATCCACCAATGTCATTGCATGTTTGTTCTTTTCATGAACCACACCTAGTGTCATTGTATGTGCGTTCTTCTCACAAACCACACATTGATGTGTGTTCTTTTCATGAACCACACCCAGAGTCATTGCATGTATGTTCTTTTCACAAACCACATATGGATCCACCAGTGTCACTGGATGTGTGTTCTTTTCACGAACCACAGCTAGAGTCATTGGATGTGTTTTTTTCATGAACCACAGCTAGAGTCATTGCATGTGTGTTCTTCTCACAAACCACAGCTAGAGTCATTGCATGTATGTTCTTCTCACAAACCACACATGGATCCACCAATGTCATTGCATGTCTGTTCTTTTCATGAACCAGACCCAGTGTCATTGCATGTGTGTTCTTCTCACAAACCACACATGGATCCACCAGTGTCAATGCATGTATGTTCTTTTCATGAACCACACCCAGTGTCATTGCATGTGTGTTCTTCTCACAAACTACACATGGATGTGTGTTCTTCTCACAAACGACACATGGATGTGTGTTCTTTACATGAATCATAGCTAAATTCATTAGATGTGTGTTCTTTTCATGAACCACAACTAGTGTCATTGCATGTGTTTTCTTTTCATAAACCACACCCAGTGTCATTGCATGTCTGTTCTTCCCACAAACCACACATGGATCCACCAGTGTCATTGCATGTGTTTTCTTTTCATGAACCACACCCAATGTCATTGCATGTGTGTTCTTCCCACAAACCACACATGGATCCACCAGTGTCATTGCATGTGTTTTATTTTCAAGAACCACACCCAGTGTCATTGCATGTGTGTTCTTCCCATAAACCACACATGGATCCACCAGTGTCATTGGATGTGTTTTCTTTCCATTAACCACACCTAGAGTCATTTCTTGTCTGTTCTTTTCACAAACCACATAAGGATCCACCAGTGTCATTGGATGTGTTTTCTTTTCATGAACCACACCCAGTGTCACTGGATGTGTGTTCTTTTCATGAACTATAGCTAGAGTCATTGGATGTGTGTTCTTTTCATGAACCACATCTAGAGTCATTGGATGTGTGTTCTTTTCATGAACCACAGCTAGAGTCATTGCATGTGTGTTCTTCTCACAAACCACAGCTAGAGTCATTGCATGTATGTTCTTCTGACAAACCAAACATGGATCCACCAATGTGATTGCATGTCTGTTCTTTTCATGAACCACACCCAGTGTCATTGCATGTGTGTTCTTCTCACGAACCACACATGGATGTGTGTTCTTATCACAAACCACACATGGATGTGTGTTCTTTTCATGAACCATGGCTAAAGTCATTGGATGTGTGTTCTTTTCATGAACCACAACTAGAGTCATTGCATGTGTGTTCTTCTCACAAACCATAGCTAGATTCATTGCATGTCTATTCTTCTCACAAATCACACATGGATCCACCAGCGTCATTGCATGTGTGTTCTTTTCATGAACCACACCCAGTGTCATTGCATGTCTGTTCTTTTCACAAACAACACATATGGATCCACCAGTGTCACTAGATGTGTGTTCTTTTCATGAACCACAGTTAGAGTCATTGGATGTGTGTTCTTTTCATGAACCATAGCTAGAGTCATTGGATGTGTGTTCTTTTCTTGCACCACAGCTAGAGTCGTTGCATGTGTGTTCTTCCGGCAAACCACACATGGATCCACCAGTCTCATTGCATGTGTTTTCTTTTCATGGAACACACCTAGGTCATTGCATGTGTGTTCTTCCCACAAACCACACATGGATCCACCAGTGTCATTGCATGTGTGTTCTTTTTCACAAACCACACATCGATCAACCAATGCCATCGCATGTGTGTTCTTTCCACAAACCACATGGATCAACCAATGTCATTGCATGTGTGTTCTTGTCACAAACCACATGGATCAACCCCAATGGCATTGCATGTGTGTTTTTGTCACAAACCACATATGGATCAACCAATGTCATTGCATGTGTGTTTCTGTCATGAACCACATATGGATCCACCAGTGTTCATATCATGTGTGTTCTTTCCACAAACCACATATGTATCCACTAGAGTAATTGCATGTGTGTTCTTTCCACAAGCCACATATGGATCAACCAATGGCATTGCATGTGTGTTCTTTTCACAAACCACACATGGATCAACCAATGGCATTGCATGTGTGTTCTTTTCACAAACCACATATGGACAAACCAATGCCATTGCATGTGTGTTCTTTACACAAACCACACATGTATCCACTAGAGTAATTGCATGTGTGTTCTTTTCACAAACCACACATGGATCAACCAATGGCATTGCATGTGTGTTATTTTCACAAACCACATATGGATCAACCAATTGCATTGCATGTGTGTTCCCATCATGAACCAGACATGGATCCACCAATGGCATTGTATGTGTGTTCTTCTCACAAACTACATATGGATCAACCAATGGCATTGCATGTGTGTTATTTTCATGAACCACATCTAGAGTCATTGGATGTGTGTTCTTTTCATGAACTACACCCAGTGTCATTGCATGTCTGTTCTTTTCACAAACCACATATGGATCCACCGGTGTCATTGCATGTCTTTTCTTTTCACAAACCATAGCTAGAGTCATTGCATGTCTGTTCTTTCCACAAACCACATATGGATCCACTAGTGTCACTGGATCTGTGTTCTTTTCATGAACCACAGCTAGAGTCATTGGATGTGTGTTCTTTTCATGAACCATAGCTAGAGTCATTGGATGTGTGTTCTTTTCAGAAACCACGGCTAGAGTCATTGCATGTTTGTTCTTCTCACAAACCACATCTAGAGTCATTGGATGTCTGTTCTTCTCACAAACCACACATGGATCCACTAGTGTCATTGCATATCTGTTCTTTTTATGAACCACACCCAGTGTCATTGCATGTGTGTTCTTCTCACAATCCACACATGGATCCACCAGTGTCACTGCATGTCTGTTCTTTTCATGAACCACACCTAGTGTCATTGCATGTGTGTTCTTCACACAAACCACACATGGATCCACCGGTGTCACTGCATGTGTGTTATTTTCATGAACCACACCCAGAGTCATTGCATGTCTGTTCTTTTCAGAAACCACATATGGATCCACCTAGTGTCACTTGAAGTGTGTACTTTTCATGAGCCACAGCTAGAGTCATTGGATGTGTGTTCTTTTCATGAAGCACAGCTAGAGTCATTGGATGTGTGTTCTTTCATGAACCACAGCTAGAGTCATTGCATGTGTGTTCTTTTCATGAACTACAGCCAGAGTCATTGCATGTCTATTCTTTTCACAAACCACATATGGATCCACCCAGTGTCACTAGATGTGTGTTCTTTTCATGAACCACAGCCAGAGTCATTGGATGTGTGTTCTTTTCTGAACCACAGCTAGAGTCATTGCATGTGTGTTCTTTTCATGAACCACAGCCAGAGTCATTGCATGTCTATTCTTTTCACAAACCACATATGGATCCACCCAGTGTTACTAGATGTGTGTTCTTTTCATGAACCACAGCCAGAGTCATTGGATGTGTGTTCTTTTCATGAACCACAGCTAGATTCATTGCATGTGTGTTCTTCTCACAAACCACAGCTAGAGTCATTGCATGTCTGTTCTTTTCACAAACCAAACATGGATCCAGCAATGTCATTGCATGTCTGTTCTTTTCATGAACCACACCCGGTATCATTGCATGTGTGTTCTTCTCACAAACCACACATGGATGTGTGTGCTTCTCACAAACCACACATGGAGGTGTGTTCTTTTCATGAACCACAGCTAGAGTCATTGGATGTGTGTTCTTTTCATGAACCACAGCTAGAGTCATTGGATGTGTGTTCTTTTCACGAACCACATCTAGAGTCATTGCATGTGTGTTCTTTTCACAAACCACACCTGGATGAACCAATGCCATTGCATGTGTGTTCTTTCCGCAAACCACATGGATCAACCAATGTCATTGCATGTGTGTTCTTGTCACAAACCACATGGATCAACCCCAATGGCATTGCATGTGTGTTTTTGTCACAAATCACATATGGATCAACCAATGTCATTGCATGTGTGTTCCTGTCATGAACCACATATGGATCCACCAGTGTTCATTACATGTGTGTTCTTTCCACAAACCACATATGTATCCACTAGAGTAATTGCATGTGTGTTCTTTCCACAAGCCACATATGGATCAACCAATGGCATTGCATGTGTGTTCTTTTCACAAACCACGCATGGATCAACCAATGGCATTGCATGTGTGTTGTTTTCACAAACCACATATGGATCAACCAATGTCATTGCATGTGTGTTCTTTCCACAAACCACACATGTATCCACTAGAGTAATTGCATGTGTGTTCTTTTCACAAACCACACATGGATCAACCAATGGCATTGCATGCGTGTTTTTTCACAAATCACTTATGGATCAACCAATGCCATTGCATGTGTGTTCCTGTCCTGAACCACACATGGATCCACCAATGGCATTGCATGTATGTGCTTTTCACAAACCACACATGGATCAACCAATGGCATTGCATGTGTGTTCTTTTCATGAACCACATCTAGAGTCATTGGATGTGTGTTATTTTCATGAACCACACCTAGTGTCATTGCATGTCTGTTCTTCTCACAAACCACTTATGGATCCACCGGTGTCACTGGATGTGTGTTCTTTTCACAAACCACAGCTAGAGTCATTGCATGTCTGTTCTTTTCACAAACCACATATGGATCCACAAGTGTCACTAGATGTGTGTTCTTTTCATGAACCACAGCTAGAGTCATTGGATGTGTGTTCTTTTCATGAACCACAGCTAGAGTCATTGGATGTGTGTTCTTTTCAGGAACCACAGCTAGAGTCATTGCATGTGTGTTCTTCTCACAAACCACAGCTAGAGTCATTGCATGTCTGTTCTTCTCAAAAACCACGCATGGATCCACTAGTGTCATTGCATATCTGTTCTTTTGATGAACCACACCTAGTGTCATTGCATGTGTGTTCTTCGCATAAACCACACATGGATCCACTAGTGTCACTGCAAGTCTGTTCTTTTCATGAACCACACCCAGTGTCATTGCATGTGTGTTCTTCTCACAAACCATACATGGATCCACCAGTGTCACTTCATGTCTGTTCTTTTCATGAACCACACCCAGTGTCATTGAATGTGTGTTCTTATCACAAACCACACATGGATCCACCAGTGTCACTGGATCTGTGTTCTTTTCATAAAACCACACCGAGAGTCATTAGATGTCTGTTCTTTTCACAAACCACATATGGATCCACCTAGTGTCACTGGATGTGTGTTCTTTTCCTGAACCACGGCTAGAGTCATTGGATGTGTGTTCTTTTCATGAACCACCGCTAGAGTCATTGGATGTGTGTTCTTTTCATGAACCACATCTAGAGTCATTGCATGTGTGTTCTTCTCACAAACCACACCCAGTGTCATTGCATGTCTGTTCCTCTCACAAACCAAACATGGATCCACCCAGTGTCATTGCATGTCTGTTCTTTTCATGAACCACACCTAGTGTCACTACATGTGTGTTCTTTTCATGAACCACACCTAGTGTCATTGTATGTGTGTTATTCTCACAAACCACACATGGATCCACCAGTGTCACTGGATGTTTGTTCTTTTCATGAACCACACCTAGAGTCATTGCATGTCTGTTCTTTTCACAAACCACATATGGATCCACCCAGTGTCACTGGATGTGTGTTCTTTTCATGAAACACAACTAGAGTCATTGGATGTGTGTTCTTTTCATGAACCACAGCCAGAGTCATTGGATGTGAGTTCTTTTCATGAACCATAGCTATAGTCATTGCATGTGTGTTCTTCTCACCAACCACAGCTAGATTCATTGCATGTATGTTCCTCTGACAAACCAAACATGGATCCACCATTGTCATTGCATGTCTGTTCTTTTCATGAACCACACCCAGTGTCATTGCATGTGTGTTCTTCTCACAAAACACACATGGATCCACCAGTGTCACTGCATGTCTATTCTTTTCATGAACCACACCCAGTGTCATTGTATGTGTGTTCTTCTCACAAACCACACATGGATCCACCAGTGTCACTGGATGTGTGTTCTCTTCATGAACCACACCCAGAGTCATTGCATGTGTGTTCTTCTCACAAACCACACATGGATCCATCAGTGTCACTGGATGTGTGTTCTTTTCATGTACCACACCAAGAGTCATTGCATGTCTGTTCATTTCACAAACCAGATATGGCTCCACCCAGTGTCACTGGATGTGTGTTCTTTTCATGAACCACAGCTAGAGTCAATGGAAGTGTGTTCTTTTCTTGAACCACAACTAGAGTCATTGGATGTGTGTTCTTTTCATGAACCACAGCTAGAGTCATTGCATGTGTGTTCTGCTCACAAACCACAGCTAGAGTCATTGCATATCTATTCTTCTCACAAACCAAACATGGATCCACCAATGTCATTGCATGTCTGTTCTTTTCATGAACCACACCTAGTGTCATTGCATGTGTGTTCTTCTCACAAACCACACATGGATGTGTTTTCTTCTCACAATCCACACATGGATGTGTGTTCTTTTCATGAACCATAGCTAGAGTCATTGGATGTGTATTCTTTTTATGAACCACGGCTATAGTCATTGGATGTGTGTTCTTTTCATGAACCACAGCTAGAGTCATTGCATGTGTGTTCTTTTCACAAACCACACCTGGATCAACCAATGCCATTGCATGTGTGTTCTTTCCAGAAACCACATGGATCAACCAATGTCATTGCATGTGTGTTCTTGTCACAAACCACATGGATCAACCCCAATGGCATTGCATGTGTGTTTTTGTCACAAACCACATATGGATCAACCAATGCCATTGCATGTGTGTTCCTGTCATGAACCACATATGGATCCACCAGTGTTCATTGCATGTGTGTTCTTTCCACAAACCACATATGTATCCACTAGAGTAATTGCATTTGTGTTCTTTCCACAAGCCACATATGGATCAACCAATGGCATTGCATGTGTGTTATTTTCACAAACCATACATGGATCAACCAATGGCATTGCATGTGTGTTCTTTTCACAAACTACATATGGATCAACCAATGTCATTGCATATGTGTTCTTTCCACAAAGCACACATTTATCCACTAGAGTAATTGTATGTGTGTTCTTTTCACAAACCACACATGGATCAACCAATGGCATTGCATGTGTGTTCTTTTCACAAACCACATATGGTTCAACCAATGCCATTGCATGTGTGTTCCTGTCATGAACCACACATGGATCCACCAATGGCATTGCATGTGTGTTATTCTCACAAACCACACATGGATCCACCAGTTTCACTGGATGTGTGTTATTTTGATGAACCACACCCAGAGTCATTGCATGTCTATTCTTTTCACAAACCACATATGGATCCACCCAGTGTCACTGGATGTGTGTTCTTATCATGAAACACAACTAGAGTCATTGGATGTGTGTTCTTTTCATGAATGATACATTGCAAATGTATCTATAATTTTTG
The DNA here is from genome assembly GCA_023614405.1 of Avena insularis. Lineage (NCBI taxonomy): Eukaryota > Viridiplantae > Streptophyta > Magnoliopsida > Poales > Poaceae > Avena > Avena insularis. Next base: position 517,012,658 of record CM042694.1, read on the forward strand.
ATGTTCCATGCTTGGTTTTATGCACTTTTCTTGTGTTTTGTTCCAACTTTAAAGTACTTTTCATATGATTTCTTGGACTAACCTATTAACAAGAGCCACAGTGCCAGCTGCCTGTTTTCTGTTGTTTTTGGTTCCAGGAAAGTCCGAAAATGAATATTCTCGGAATTGGACGGGACAAAAGCCAAAGTGCCTATTTTTCCAGAAGGGATCAAGTGCCAGAATACGAGACGAAGAAGGGCCAGGGAGCCACCACACCACCTGGCCGCGCGGCCAGGCCTGGCCCACGCCAGGGGGTGGTGTGGCCGCTCCCGGCACCCCCTCGGCCTCTCCTTCCGCCTATATATTGCCCTCAGGACGAAAACCCTAAGTGCCCGATCAAAAAGCCTCGAATGAGTCTCGAGTCGCCGTCCTCGCCATCCCTAGATCGGGAGGGATCTGGCTCTTCCCGGCACCCTCAAGAGGGAATTCACCCTAGAGGCCTTCTTCATCACCATGCAAGCCTCCGGTGTGATGCGTGAGTAGTTCATCCTTGGACTACGGATCCATGTAGTAGCTAGATGGCTGGTTTCTCCTCCTTTGTGCTTTCATGTTTAGATCTTGTGAGCTCCGTTCATGATCAAGATCATCTATTTGTAATCCATACATGTTGTGTTTGCGGGGATCCGATGGATATTGAGATGCTATTTCAGATTGATTATTGATTCTATCATGTCTTTGTTATTTGTGATCTTGCATGCTTTCCGTTGTTAGTAGCTATCTTGGCCAAGTAGATGCTAGCAACTCCAAGAGTTAGTATTTATGCTCGATAGTGGGTTCATGCCTCTGGTAATCTAGGGAAGTGACAGAAATCTCTAACGTACTAGATGTGCTGTTGCTACTAGGGAGAAAACAACAATCCTTTGTTCATAGAACAATCGTATTGTTTACTTTACACGCAGTTCGTAAAGCAATAATCGGTTGCTTGCAACTTAATACTGGAGGGGGTTTGGATGATAACCTGAAGGTGGATTATTAGTCATAGATGCAGTTGGATGGCGGTCTATGTATTATGTTGTAATGCCCAATCAAGTCTCAAAGGAGTCAAGATGATTAGTATATGCATGTATTGCTTTCTCGGTATTTGTCAATTGCCCCGCTGTAATTTGTTCACCCAACATGTTATCTATCTTAAGGAGAGCCACCTCTAGTGAACTATGGATCCCGGTCCTTGTCTTTTACATACAATCTATAAACTGTTTCTGCTTTGTGTTTACTTTCTACAAACTTTTACTTCTTTCCATTCGATACGTTTAATCCTTTGTTTTCCGCAAAACACGGTGAGATTGACAACCTCATCACAAGTTGGGGACAAAGTTCTGTGGTTGTGTTGTGCAGGTCTCCATGTTGCTACTAGCACCGGTAGTGTGCCCTGCCAAAGCTCAGCTAGTAACACCTTTGGGGTGTTTCCTTGCTCCTACTGGTTCGATTAAACCTTGGTTTCATAACTGTGGGAAACTTGTTGCTGTGCTCATCATACCTTCCTCTTGGGGTTCCCAACGAGCTCTACATCAACACCGCCATCAAGCATTTTTCTGGGCGCCGTGCATTGAGCAATCAAGCATTTTTCTGGCGCCGTTGCCGGGGAGTCAAGGACATCTTCACAAGGGGAGTCCCTCATAACCAATCTCTTTACTTTGTTATTTTTGTTTTGCTTAGTTTATTTTTGCTTTGGTTGCTTGTTTCTTTATCAAAAACAGAAAAAAAATAGTTTTACTAGTTTGCTTTCTTATTTGAAAAACACAAAAAGTTAGTTCCTATCTTAAGTTGCCTTCATGTCTAGCCTTGCTCCAATCACTATGTCACCCGCGGAAATGATTTTCACTTTTAAACAAGGAATTGAGGAAAGTTTTAAGGAAGCTTGGTCTAGAATCTCTGTTCTGCATGAAAAAACTGAGCCTAAAATGACTCAAAGCTTGTTCCTTAGTAGTTTTTACCTTGGGATTGCTCTTTGCTATAGATATGCTTTAGATGCTGTTGTGGGAGGAGATTTCCTCCAATGTAATGAGGATGATGCTATTAATGCTATAAAGAAATTGATCCTCACTTACAACATGCCTAGCCAAACTGATATTTCTCTCGCAAAAATATTTGCTAGGTTGAACACTCTTGAGACTAGTACTACTAGCTTAAAAGATTGCTATAATACGCTTAGGGAGCATCACAATTATGTTCCAATAAATTCTGAACCATCAAAGTGGCTCCCTACAGTAAATATTGAGATAAACACTGAAACTTTTCAAGCCCGCTGCGATATCATGTCTAAATTTTGTCTTATGCCCAAAGATATTTATGAATCTTTGAATCTTTGGGGGCTTACTGAAGGAGGAAAAGAAATATCTCTTGATAATAATGCTACCATATTACCTATTGGAATATCTGAAGGAGTGTTTACAAAGATCCTTGGGAAAATGATTTCTACTGATTATCTTGTTATTGAATGTGCAGGAAAAGGACAAATTACACTTGGAAGGTCCCTATTAGAACTCCTTGGAGCAATAATAGCTGTGGGAAAGGGGACCATGCACATTTCTTCTCCACCAAACAATCAGATTTTCCCAAAGGTTAAGAATAAAAATAAGAGAGGTAAGGGCAAGAAAGTTGGTTTTAATGCTTCTTCATTTGAGAACACTTGATTCTTTCTTTGCTTCTTATGCCTAACTTAAAGGCGTTAAAGAAAAGTACTTATTGGAAGATAACCCAAAAGTTTCAGATGAGTCTTGGAAGTTATTACCTCAGTAATAACCTCTCCTTATCCTTTTTATTTGCTTTTTGTGCCAAGAGTAACCTCTAATGAGAGTGAAGTAATGATTGGGAAAGTTGCTATCCTGAAACAGATTTTTGTGCTTCACCGTAAAAATTCGTGAGAGAGATCTGTATGTAGGATTGAGCTGTAATTTTTTGTTCTTCTGCCCCAGGTTGTTATATAACTTTCGTTAGTTCAACACTTTTTGATTTGAGCAACAGAAAGTCTTCGAAAAAATTCGTCTTTACCTGCTGGTCTGTTTTGACAGATTTCTGCCATTTTCTGCATTTGCTTCTTGTGGGTTCCTTTTTGAGTTCTTTTGGGGAATTCAGCTTTTTGAGGGAAGTGCTACAGTAGCTAGTGTTCTAATGGAAGTTTATTTGGTGTTAGAACTGAACCTTAAGACTTATTTATCTTAAGTGCACTAATGTTGCTAATGAGATTGTGTGAAGTTTTGTATGAAGGAAAAATTTCAGGTGTATGGAAGGAATGATTAATAAGATGGAGGATGGACTAAAGCTCAAGCTTGGGGATGCCACGCGTGTCACCCCAAGAAATATCCAAGAAGTACAAGCGTCAAAGCTTGGGGATGCCCAAGGCATCCCCTTCTTTATCAATAAAAATTCCAGGTTCCTTCCAAACGCTTAATTTTTATTGTTTCATACACAGTTGTGTTTTTCTTGGAGCGTCTTCTTTTTTGTTTTCATTTTGGTTTTAGTTTGATTTTGTCTGCTTAGTTTGCTGAATAAATTGGTAGGACCCCCTCTTTCATACATTGGTTTGCAAATGGTTTGGTTTGGTTTGGAAAAGAGTAGGAAAGTTCATACTTATGTGGTAAAAAGAGCTCGTTTTGACTGTGGCCTATGCTTTGTCGTGCCATGCTTGATATTGTTTTAGCTTTATGCTTAGTATTCTTTGCTGTAGCATGACTTGTTATAAACAATTGAGATTGCTTAATGTGCCTTGTATGAATCATGCGTTGTTTTAGCATATTAAAGCATAGTATAGTGGTATTCTCCTTTGATGCTTTATTTGGGTTGACTTGGCGCATGCTCACACCATGTTATGACTATCACAAGTCACCATAGCCTTTATGATCCTTTAGTTTTCAACTTGTAGTATCACTTTATGCTTTGATCTATGATGTTTTGTCGCCCTGCATGATTATGGCCATTATTGCTCTCTTAGTTTGTCGCTCCCAGTCTTTTGCTACCCTCCACAACCAAGTATGAGTTCCACTCATGCATCCAACTCCCTAAACCAAGTTATTCCAAAGAGTCCACCATACCTACCTACTAGCTTATGCTATTCCAAGTATATTCATGCTTTTGTTTACCTTCCAAATTAAACTTGTTATGAGAAAACTAGTGATTAAAGCTCTCACGAACTTGATGGCACACTTTAATCTACTTGCCCTTAATAAACTTGAACCAGTGTGTCGTCTATGTTGTATATGCTTGCACTTATTTGTTGGGAATTAGCAGAACCATGCTTTCATGGGGAACGCTTTCAACATTGCACTTGGTACCTGTACCTAGTTGATATCATGCTCTTTTGTATATGGATGTCGCTTGTGAAATGAAAGGGAGCTTGTAAGTCCATGGAGTTATGTATATGTGTTAGAGAAAGCGCTGGGCATTGGTCTAATCCATGCTGACATGGTGGAAACTTGCAGCGTAACCATAATGAGATGTCTATGAAGCATTCTTCTTATAAAAAAAGTCCTATATTGAGAAAAAAAAGAGAAAAGAAAAAAGGAGATACTATGAAAAGAGGAAAGAGAGAAAAAGCACCATATTCCCATGGTAAATAAGAAGAATGCTGAGATGCTCGTTGTCTGCTTGCCTTGTCATTTTGATATGGAGAGTCTTCCGTATCATCGGGCAAGGGGTACCCCGTTGGCGGTTCTCTATGATACACATGTACTTACAATGACAAGAACTTACCAGTGACTAAACTTGAGTAGCATGAGGAGCGGCCCTCGTATACAAGGGACATGAGATTTCTGACTTATACTTCGTCAAGCATGTACACCATAGTTTGTTCACTTTAACCTTAATCACTTCAAGATGCTTATGATAGGGGCAATGAGAGCTGAAAGCTAACAAGTACCATAATTTTTGGAAGCTCTTTATGAGACTTGAATCCCTACTTCCTTTTACAAAGGCCTTTCTTCCACCATTATATTGAGTCTCCACCTTCTATCTTTATGCACCTACTTTGAGATCATAGTGGCCATTCTTAGTTCTATGTGCATTGTCCCAAGACTAGTTGATTGATGCATAACTTGATATTGCTTGTTTTAAACCATTGTATCTAGTCACTCTTATGAACTTTGAAGGTGTCCTATGAATTTATATTTGCTACTCTATGAAGGACAAGCTGAATACTTTTATGCTATGTTTTCTTTATGTGAAACAAACAAACAACTTGTAAAGCATGTTATTCATGAATCTTTTGTTTGTGCCTTGTCATGTTGCATCATAGTTTCTTTGGTTATTGCTAGAACTTTGTCTTTCATGTTATGATTGAAGTATTTTGATCCCAGCTTTGAATGTTTTGCAAATACTTTAATCAAGTCTTTAATGGTGCATGTCACCTCAAAAATTATTCTTTCTTTTTATCACTTACCTACTCGAGGACGAGCAGGAGTTAAGCCTGGGGATGTTGATACATTGCAAATGTACCTATAATTTTTGATGTTCCATGATCTGTTTTATCCACTTTGTTGTGTTTTGTTCCAACTTTGGAGTACTTTTCATATGATTTCTTGGACTAACCTATTAACAAAGAAACTGCCTGTTTTCTGCTGTTTTTGGTTCTAGGAAAGTCACAAAATGAATATTCTCGGAATTGGACGTGACAAAAGCCAAAGTGCCTATTTTTTCGAAAGGGATAAAGTGCCAGAATACGAGACGGAGAAGGGCCAGGGAGCCACCACACCACCTGGCCGCGCGACCAGGCCTGGCCCGCGCCAGGGGGTGGTGTGGCCGCTCCCGGCACCCCCTCGGCCTCTCCTTCTGCCTATATATTTCCCTCGAGACGAAAACCCTAAGTGCCTGATTAAAAATCCACGAAAGAGTCTGTAGCCGCCGTCATCTCCATCCCTAGATCGGGAGGGATCTGAAGCTCTTCCCGGCACCCTGCTGGAGAGGGGAATTCACCCTAGAAGCCTTCTTCATCACAATGCAAGCCTCCGGTGTGATGCGTGAGTAGTTCATCCTTGGACTACGGATCCATGTAGTAGCTAGATGGCTGGTTCTCCTCCTTTGTGCTTTCATGTTTAGATCTTGTGAGCTCCGTTCATGATCAAGATCATCTATTTGTATTCATACATGTTGTGTTTGCGGGGATCCGATGGATATTGAGATGCTATTTTAGATTGATTATTGATTCTATCATGTCTTTGTTATTTATGATCTTGCATGCTTTCCGTTGTTAGTAGCTATCTTGGCCAAGTAGATGCTAGCAACTCCAAGAGTTAGTATTTATGCTCGATAGTGGGTTCATGCCTTTGGTAATCTGGGGAAGTGACAGAAATCTCTAAGGTACTAGATGTGTTGTTGCTACTAGGGAGAAAACAACAATCCTTTGTTCATAGAACAATCGTATTGTTTACTTTACATGCAATTTGTAAAGCAATAATCTGTTGCTTGCAACTTAATACTGGAGGGGGTTCGGATGATAACCTGAAGGTGGATTATTAGTCATAGATGCAGTTGGATGGCGGTCTATGTATTATGTTGTAATGCCCAATCAAGTCTCAAAGGAGTCAAGATGATTAGTATATGCATGTATTGCTTTCTCGGTGTTTGTCAATTTCCCCGCTGTAATTTGTTCACCCAGCATGTTATCTATCTTAAGGAGAGCCACCTCTAGTGAACTATGGATCCTGGTCCTTGTCTTTTACATACAATCTATAAACTATTTCTGCTTTGTGTTTACTTTCTACAAACTTTTACTTCTTTCCATTCGATACGTTTAATCCTTTGTTTTCCGCAAAACACGGTGAGATTGACAACCTCATCGCAAGTTGGGGACAAAGTTCTGTGGTTGTGTTGTGCAGGTCTCCACGTTGCTACTAGCACCGGTAGTGTGCCCTGCCAAAGCTCAGCTAGTAACACCTTTGGGGTGTTTCCTTGCTCCTACTGGTTCGATTAAACCTTGGTTTCATAACTGAGGGAAACTTGCTGCTATGCTCATCATACCTTCCTCTTGGGGTTCCCAACAAGCTCTACATCAACACCGCCATCAAGCATTTTTTTGGGCGCCGTGCATTGAGCCATCAATGAACCACAGATAGAGTCATTGGATGTGTGTTCTTTTCATGAACCACAGCTAGAGTCATTGCATGTGTGTTCTTCTCACCAGCCACAGCTAGAGTCATTGCATGTCTGTTCTTCTCACAAACCAAACATGGATCCACCATTGTCATTGCATGTCTGTTCTTTTCATGAACCACACCCAGTGTCATTGCATGTGTGTTCTTCTCACAAAACACACATGGATCCACCAGTGTCACTGCATGTCTATTCTTTTCATGAACCACGCCCAGTGTCATTGTATGTGTGTTCTTCTCACAAACCACACATGGATCCACCAGTGTCACTGGATGTGTGTTCTTTTCATGAATCACACCCAAAGTCATTGCATGTTTGTTCTTTTCACAAACCACATATGGATCCACCCAATGTCATTGGATGTGTGTTCTTTTCATGAACCACTGCTAGAGTCAATGGATGTGTGTTCTTTTCTTGAACCACATCTAGAGTCATTGGATGTGTGTTCTTTTCATGAACCACAGCTAGAGTCATTGGATGTTTGTTCTTCTCACAAACCAAACATGGATCCACCAATGTCATTGCATGTCTGTTCTTTTCATGAACCACACCTAGTGTCATTGCATGTGTGTTCTTCTCACAAACCACACATGGATGTGTGTTCTTCTCACTAACCACACATGGATGTGTGTTCTTTTCTTGAACCACAGCTAGAGTCATTGGATGTGTGTTCTTTTCATGAACCATGGCTATAGTCATTGGATGTGTGTTGTTTTCATGAACCACAGCTAGAGTCATTGCATGTGTGTTCTTTTCAGAAACCACACATGGATCAACCAATTCCATTGCATGTGTGTTCTTTCCACAAACCACATGGATCAACCAATGTCATTTCATGTGTGTTCTTGTCACAAACCACATGGATCCACCCCAATGGCATTGCACGTGTGTTTTTGTCACAAACCACATATGGATCAACCAATGTCATTGCATGTGGGTTCCTGTCATGTACCACATATGGATCCACCAGTGTTCATTGCATGTGTGTTCTTTCCACAAACCACATATGTATCCACTAGAGTAATTGCATTTGTGTTCTTTCCACAAGCCACATATGGATCAACCAATGGCATTGCATGTGTGTTCTTTTCACAAACCACACATGGATCAACCAATGGCATTTCATGTGTGTTCTTTTCACAAACCACATATGGATCAACCAATGTCATTGCATGTGTGTTCCTGTCATGAACCACATATGGATCAACCAATGGCATTGCATGTGTGTTCTTTTAACAAACCACACATGGATCAACCAATGGAATCGCATGTGTGTTCTTTTCATGAACCACAGCTAGAGTCATTGGAGGTGTCTTTTTTCATGAACCACACCCAGTGTCAATTCATGTATGTTCTTCTCACAAACCACACATGGATCCACCAGTGTCACTGGATGTGTGTTCTTTTCATGAACCACACCCAGATTCATTGCATGTCTGTTCCTTTCACAAACCACATATGGATCCACCTAGTGTCAGTGGATGTGTGTTCTTTTCATGAACCACAGCTAGAGTCATTGGATGTGTGTTCTTTTCATGAACCACAGCTAGAGTCATTGGATGTGTGTTCTTTTCATGAACCACAGCTAGAGTCATTGCATGTGTGTTCTTCTCACAAACCACAGCTAGAGTCATTGCATGTTTGTGATGGGTTCGTAGCATGGAAAACAAAAAATTTCTACCGCAAGAACGAACAAAACCCAGATCTAATCTAGATAAAAGCCAAGATCTAATCTATTAGACATGTGCAACGAGATAGATCTGTACTAACCCTCGTAGAACCGAAAGCGTTACGAGATTAGATCTCGGGGTTGACGTAGTCGATCACTTGCCGATCTCAAGATCGTGTGGACGATCCTTCCGGCGCCGCGTTCCGGCAGCGCTTCCGCAGTTGGTCACACGTGCAGAGTCGAAGCAGACCTTCCTCTCCCGTTCGGTGACGCGAGGTAGTAGATCTTCTCCACGGAATCCCAGCAGCACGACGGTGTGGTGGTGGTGGTGGAGTAGAGAATTCTGCAGGGCTTCGCCTAAGCCAGAGCAGAGCGAAGGATGAGGAGAGAGGCGACGGCTAGGGTTTGTTATGGGAGAGGTGTAGGGGGTGGCACCCCCTCCCCTCTATTTAAAGGAGGGAGGCGCGCCATAGGAGGGGGAGTCCTAGTAGGACTCCCCTCCCTCCTTGGCCGGCGGGTTGGGAAAGGGGGGAGGAGTCCTCCTCCCCCACAAATCCGTGTCTTGCCCCACAAGGTTTCCTTGACCCTTTCTTGGTTTTCAAGCAAACACCAAGAACTCTTCTAGAACCTTCCAGAACATTCCGAAACCTTCTAGAATCTCCATACAAACACTCCGGAACATTTCCTAACTTAGAAAATGATCCCCAATATATGAATCTTATTCTCCGGACAATTCCGGATCTCCTCGTGATGTCCCGGATCCAATCCGAGACTCCGAACAACATTCGGTCTCCAACGCATATTCCATATCTACTTAAAACAACTTCGAACCTTAAGTGTGTCACCCTACGGTTCGTGAATATGCAGACATGATGAAGACACCTCTCCGATCAATAACCATCAGCGGGATCTGGAGATCCATAACGGCTCCCACATACTCAACGATGACTTCGTGATCGATAGAACCATTAACATACGAAACCAATTCCCTTTGTCACGCGATATTCTACTTATCCGAAGTTTGATCGTCGGTATCTTCATACCTAGTTCTTCCTCGTTACTGATAAGTACTCTTTACTCGTTCCGTGTTATGTCATCCCTTGTGACCCAGTCACATGCTTGCAAGCTAACTAGATGACATTCCACCGAGAGGGCCCAGAGCATATCTATCCGTCATATGGATGGACAAATCCCAATCTTGGTCCATGCGCTTCAACACATACTTTCAGAATACCCAATGACACCTTTATAACCACCCAGTTACGAAGCGGTGTTTGATGTCATCAAAGTACCCATCCGGTGATGGTGATTAACATAACCTCATGGTCGAAGGATTAGGTTACTCTTCATTTGAAAGCTTACAGCAATACGAACTTAATGACTTGATCTTATGCTACGCTTACTATGGGTGTGTGTCCATCACATCATTCTCCTAATGATATAACCTTGTTATTAATGACATCCAATGTCCATCATCAGGAAACCATGATCATCATTTAATCAACAAGCTAGTTCCATAAGAGGCTTACTAGGGACTCTTTTATGTTTACAAAACACACATGTATCAGTGTTTCCTTATAATACAATTATATCATGGGATGTAAACATTCATCATAAACACAAAGATATAATAATAACCACTTTTATTATTGCCTCTTGGGCATATCTCCAACAGTCTCCCACTTGCACTAGAGTCAATAATCTGGATTACATGGTAATATACCTAACACCCATGGTGTTCTGGTGTTGGTCATGCTTTTCTCTAGGGAGAGGTTTAGTCAATGGATCTGCCACATTCAGATCAGTGTGTACTTTGCAAATCTTCATGTCACCATCTCGGACATACTCATGAATAGCATGGAAACGTAGCTTGATGTGCTTCAGCTTGCTATGTGACCTTGGCTCCTGTGCATTAGCTATGGCACCTGTGTTGTCACAGTAGATGTCCATCGGGTCCAATGCACTGGGAACCACGCCAAGTTCAGTAATGAACTCCTTCATCCATATGGCTTCTTGTGCAGCCTCCGAAGCAGCTATGTATTCCGATTCAGTTGAAGATTTTGCCACAACGCTTTGCTTGGCACTCCTCTAGCTCACTGCAGCACCATTCAAAATAAATACGTATCCAGACTGTGACTTCGAGTCATCTGGATCGGTGTTCCAACTAGCATCAGTGTAACCGGTTACAACAAGCTGTTCATCACCTCCATAAGAAAGAACCATATCCTTAGTCCTATTCAGGTACTTTAGGATATTCTTGACCGCTGTCCAGTGCTCCATTCCAGGATCACTTTCATATATGCTAGTCAAACTAACAGCATGTTCTAAATCCGGTCTTGTACACAGCATGGCATACATGATAGAACCTATGGCCGAGGCATAGGGAATATTATTCATCTTTTCTCTATCTTCTGCTGTAGCCGGACTTTGAGTCTTACTCAAGGTCTTACCTGACAACATGGGCACGAACCCTTTCTTGCTCTCTTCCATTCTAAACTTCTTTAGAACTTTGTCTAAGTATGTACTTTGTGAAAGCGTTATTAGGCGTCTTGATCTATCTCTATAAATCTTGATGCCTAGAATATATGCCGCTTCGCCAAGATCCTTCATTGAAAAACTATTATTCAAATAGGTTTTGACGCTATTAAGAAGTTCTATATCATTCCCAATCAACAATATGTCATCTACATATAGTACTAGGAATGCTACAGAGCTCCCACTCACTTTCTTGTAAATACAAGTTTCTCCATAAGTTTGTATAAATCCAAAGTTTTTGATTACTTTATCAAAACGTTGATTCCAACTCCGGGATGCTTGCTCCGTCCATAAATGGCGCTGAAGTTTGCATACCTTGTCGAGATCACTAGGATCGACAAAACCCTTGGGTTGTACCAGATACAACTCTTCCTCAATGTCACCATTAAGGAACGCGTTTTGACATCCATCTACCAAATTTCATAATCAAAATATGCAGCGATTGCTAACAAAATCCTCCACAGACTTTAAGCTCTTGGTGAGAAAGTCTCATCGTAGTCAACTCCTTGAATTTGTGAACCCTTCGCGACAAGTCGAGCTTTATAGCGATAACATTACCATCATCATCTGTTTTTCTTTTGAAAATCCATTTGTTCTCGACAACCTTACGGCCATCCGGTAAGTCCACCAAAGTCCATACTTGGTTTTCATACATGGATCCCATTTCGATTTCATGGCTTCTAGCCATTTCGGAATCTAGGCTCACCATAGCTTCTTCATACGTTGCGGGGTCATCGGTGTTGTCCACCAACATGACGTTCAAGGCGAGTCATACCAATCGAGTGGTACGAACCCTCGTTGACCTGTGAGGTTCAGCTAACCGTTCAAGTTTCATGATCAACATCATTAGCTTCCTCTCCGGTTAGTGCGGCGGCACAAAAACATCTTCGGTGCTTTGCGCTACTCTCAACTCCGAGAGAGGTTCAATAACCTCGTCGAGTTATACTTTCCTTCCAGTCACTTCTTTCGAGAGAAACTCCTTCTCAAGAAAGGATCCATTCTTAACAACGAAAACTTTGCCTTGGATCTATGATAGAAGGCATACCCAATTGTTTCTTTAGGGTATCCTATGAAGACGCATTTCTCCGCTTTGGGTTCAAGCTTATCAGGTTGTAACTTCTTTACATACGCCAAGAACCCCAAACTTTAAGGAACGACAACTTAGGTTTCTTACCAAACCACAATTAAATGCGTGTCGTTTCAACGGATTTAGATGGTGCCCTATTTAAAGTGAATGCGGCTGTCTCTAATGCATAGCCCCAAAACGATAGTGGTAAATCTGTAAGAAACATCATAGACCAAACCATATCTAAGAGAGTTCGATTACGACGTTCGGACACACCATTACGCTGTGGTGTTCCCGGCGGTGTCAAGCTATGAAAGTATTCCACATTTCTTTAAATGCATGCCAAACTCATAACTCAGATATTCACCTCCAGCGGTCGAGCGTAGAAACTTAATCTTCTTGTTATGATGATTTTCCACTTCACTTTGAAATTCCTTAAACTTCTCGAAAGTTTGGACTTATGTTTCATAAAGTAGACATACCCATATCTACTTAAGTCATCCGTGAAAGTGAGAACATAACGATATCCACCCAGCGATGCTACACTCATTGGACCGCACACATCGGTATGTATTATTTCCAATAAGTCCGTAGCTCGCTCCATTATTCCAGAATGGAGTCTTAGTCATTTTCCCATTAGACATGCTTCGCATCTTTCAAGTGATTCAAAATCAAGTGATTCAAGAAGTCCATCGAATGGAGTTTCTTCATACGCTTCACTCCAATGTGACCAAGGCAGCGATTGCCACCTGTATGTAGAATTATCATTCAATTTTATTCGTTTAGCATCTATGTTGTGAACATGTGTATCACTACTATTGAGATTCAATAAGAATAAACCATTTATCTCAGGTGCATTACCATAAAAGATATTACTCATATAAATCGAACAACCTTTATTCTCAGACTTAAAAGAGTAACCGTCTCGCAATAAACAAGATCCAGATATAATGTTCATGTAACTTAGCAGGCACCAAATAACAATTATTTAAATTTAAAACTAATCCCGAAGGTAGATGTAGAGGGAGCGTGCCGACGGCGATCACATCAACCTTGGAGCCATTTCCAACGCGCATCGTCACCTTGTCTCTTGCCAGTCTTCATTTATTCCGTAGCTCCTGTTTCGAGTTACAAATATGAGCAACCGAACCAGTATCAAATACCCAGGCACTACTACGACTACTAGTAAGATATACATCAATAACATGTATATCGAATATACCTTTCTTCTTGATGTTGCCGTTCTTTAGATCTGCCAAGTACTTGGGGCAGTTACGCTTCCAGTGACCAGCACCCTTGCAGTAGAAGCACTCAGTTTCAGGCTTAGGACCAGCCTTGGGCTTCTTAGCAGGTGCGGCAACTTTCTTGCCGTCCTTCTTGAAGTTGCCCTTTTTCTTAGGCTTGCCCTGTTTCTTGAAATTGGTGGTCTTATTGACCATCAACACTTGGTGCTCCTTCTTGATCTCCACTTCAGCAGTTTTCAGCATGGACGATAGTTCAGCAGCGTCTTGTTCATGCGATTGCATATTGTAGTTCATCACAAAGTTCTTATAACTCGGTGGCAGTGATTGGAGGACACGGTGAATCCCTAACTCATTAGGAATCGTTATCCCCAACTCTTGGAGCTTGTTTGCGTGCCCAGACATGGTGAGCACGTGCTCGCTAATGGAGCTTCCCTCTTCCATCTTGCAGGTAAAGAAATTCTCGGAGGCCTCATAGCTCTCCACGGCCGCGTGAGTCTCAAAAATGAGCTTGAGCTCCTTAATGATCTCGAACGGGTCGTGGTGCTCAAAACGCTTCTGGAGCTCCGTTTCTAAACCGTACAGGATGGCACACTGAACTATGGAGTAATGATTTTCCCGAGTGGCGTAAACATTCTTTACGTCATCGGTGGCATCATCTGCAGGTGGGTCACCTAGCGGTGCTTCGAGCACATAGGTCATCTGACCTGCCCTGAGGACAATCTTCAGACCACGGAGCCAGTCCGTGAAGTTGCTTCCATTGTTTTTAAGCTTTTCTTTCTCTAGGAACGCATTGAAATTGATGGAGAGATTCACCATAATCTACAACAAATTTGCAAGTAGTTTAGACTAAGTTTATGATAAATTGAGTTCTACTTTAATTCTTAAATTAACTAGGTGAACTCCCACTCAAAACAACATCCCTCACATTGTCTTAGTGATTACACGAACCAAGTCCACTACACCAAGTCCGATCTTCACGAGAGAGGATGTAGTTTCATCGGCGAACAATCTTCATGTTCATCATATCACTTATATGACTCGTGCTTTACCTTTCGGTATTCCGTGTTCCGAGACCATGTATGTACATGCTAGGCTCATCAAGATTAACCTTAGTTTCCGCATGTGCAAATCTGGCTTGCACCCGTTGTATGCACACGTAGAATCTATCACATCCGATCATCACGAGATGCTTCGAGACGACGAGTCTTAGCAACGGTGCCAACTAAGGACGAACACTTTATTACTTGAAATTTAGTGAGAGGGATCATCTTATAATGCTACCATCGCGATCTAAGCAATACAAGATGCATAAAGGATTAACATCACAGGCAATTCATAATTAGTGTGATATGATATGGACCTTTCTTCTTATGCCTTTGATATCTATCTCCAAAGCACGGACATGATCTCCATCATCACCAGCATTGCGTCAAGGTCAGTGGCGCCGCTTCATGGTTGTCCATCATCACCAGCAACTATTACAACTACTTGGAATAAAGCTATTACAAGATGAATAGACACGCAGGTCTTAACAGAATTAAAGACAACCATTAGGCTCCTGCCGGTTGCCATATTACAACAAGGATCATTGCATACATCAAATATAATCACAATCACATGATGGCCATATCACATCACAGAACCCTTGGAAAAACAAGTTAGACGCCTCTAATTTTCTTTGCAAGTTTTACATGGTTTGGGGATTTCGAATAAGAACGGATCTTACCAACGAAACTGAACCACAACATTGATACAAGTGCTATCAAGTGCAAAGTGTAGATTGGATCTATACTATGATGGGAGAGACAGACACCCGCAAAGCCACTTGTGCAAAGCAAGTTACACGTCAAGCGTGGAGAAAGTCTTATGTGCGATGACATGTAAGGTTAGCCCGAGCCGCTTCATCCCACCATACCGCAAGATGCAAAGTACACAAAGCAAAAGACGGCACGAGCACCAACACCCACAACATCATTGTGTTCTACTCGTGCAACAAATCTACGCATAGACAAGGCTCTGATACCACTGATGGGTTCGTAGCATGGAAAACAAAAAAATTCTACCGCAAGAACGAACAAAACCCAGATCTAATCTAGATAAAAGCCAAGATCTAATCTATTAGACATGTGCAACGAGATAGATCTATACTAACCCTCATAGAACCGAAAGCGTTACGAGATTAGATCTCGGGGTTGATGTAGTCGATCACTTGCCGATCTCAAGATCGTGTGGACGATCCTTCCGGCGCCGCGTTCCGGCAGCGCTTCCGCAGTTGGTCACACGTGCGGAGTCGAAGCAGACCTTCCTCTCCCCGTTCCAGCAAGCAGCGGAGGTAGTAGATCTTCTCCACGAAATCCCAGCAGCACGACGGTGTGGTGGTGGTGGTGGAGTAGAGAATTCTGCAGGGCTTCGCCTAAGCCAGAGCAGAGCGAAGGATGAGGAGAGAGGTGGCGGCTAGGGTTTGTTATGGGAGAGGTGTAGGGGGTGGCGCCCCCTCCCCTCTATTTAAAGGAGGGAGGCGCGCCATAGGAGGGGGAGTCCTAGTAGGACTCCCCTCCCTCCTTGGCCGGCGGGTTGGGAAAGGGGGGAGGAGTCCTCCTCCCCCACGAATCCGTGTCTTGCCCCACAAGGTTTCCTTGACCCTTTCTTGGTTTTCAAGCAAACACCAAGAACTCTTCTAGAACCTTCCAGAACATTCCGAAACCTTCTAGAATCTCCATACAAACACTCCGGAACATTTCCTAACTTAGAAAATGATCCCCAATATATGAATCTTATTCTCCGGACAATTCCGGATCTCCTCGTGATGTCCCGGATCCAATCCGAGACTCCGAACAACATTTGGTCTCCAACGCATATTCCATATCTACTTAAAACAACTTCGAACCTTAAGTGTGTCACCCTACGGTTCGTGAATATGCAGACATGATGAAGACACCTCTCCGATCAATAACCATCAGCGGGATCTGGAGATCCATAACGGCTCCCACATACTCAACGATGACTTCGTGATCGATAGAACCATTAACATACGAAACCAATTCCCTTTGTCACGCGATATTCTACTTATCCGAAGTTTGATCGTCGGTATCTTCATACCTAGTTCTTCCTCGTTACTGATAATTACTCTTTACTCGTTCTGTGTTATGTCATCCCTTGTGACCCAGTCACATGCTTGCAAGCTAACTAAATGACATTCCACCGAGAGGGCCCAGAGCATATCTATCCGTCATATGGATGGACAAATCCCAATCTTGGTCCATGCGCTTCAACACATACTTTCAGAATACCCAATGACACCTTTATAACCACCCAGTTACGAAGTGGTGTTTGATGTCATCAAAGTACCCATCCGGTGATGGTGATTAACATAACCTCATCGTCGAAGGATTAGGTTACTATGCATTTGAAAGCTTAGAGCAATACGAACTTAATGACTTGATCTTATGCTACGCTTACTATAGGTGTGTTTCCATCACATCATTCTCCTAATGATATAAACTTGTTATTAATGACATCCAATGTCCATCATCAGGAAACCATGATCATCATTTAATCAACAAGCTAGTTCCATAAGAGGCTTACTAGGGACTCTTTTATGTTTACAAAACACACATGTATCAGTGTTTCCTTATAATACAATTATAGCATGGGATGTAAACATTCATCATAAACACAAAGATATAATAATAACCACTTTTATTATTGCCTCTTGGGCATATCTCCAACAGTCTCCCACTTGCACTAGAGTCAATAATCTAGATTACATGGTAATATACCTAACACCCATGGCGTTCTGGTGTTGGTCATGCTTTGCTCTAGGGAGAGGTTTAGTCAACGGATCTGCCACATTCAGATCAGTGTGTACTTTGCAAATCTTTATGTCACCATCTCGGACATACTCACGAATAGCATAGAAACGTAGCTTGATGTGCTTCAGCTTGCTATGTGACCTTGGCTCTTGTGCATTAGCTATGGCACCTGTGTTGTCACAGTAGATGTCCATCGGGTCCAATGCACAGGGAACCACGCCAAGTTCAGTAATGAACTCCTTCATCCATATGGCTTCTTGTGCAGCCTCCGAAGCAGGTATGTATTCCGATTGAGTTGAAGATTTTGCCACAACGCTTTGCCAATCTTCTTATTTACCATGGGAATATGGTGCTTTTTTTCTCTCTTTCCTCTTTTCATAATCTCTTTTTTTCTTTTTCTCTTTTTTCTCAATATAGGACTCTTTTTTATAAGAAGAATGCTTCATAGACAGCTCATTATGGTTACGCTGCAGGTTTCCACCATGTCAGCATGGATTAGACCAGCGGCCCAGGCATTTCTCTAACACATATGCATAACTCCATGGACTTACAAGCTCCCCTTTCATTTCACACCGACGACATCCATAGACAAAAGAACATGATATCAACTTGGTACAAAGTACCAGTGCAATGTTTAAAGCGTTCCCCATGACAACATGGTTCTGCTAACTCACAACTTACAAAGCGCAAGCATATACGCAACATAGGTGAGCATAACGGTTCAAGTTTATTAAGTGCAAGAAAGTAAAGTGTGCCATCAAGTTCGTGAGAGCTTTAATCACTAATTTTCACATAACAAGTTTAATTTGGGAGGTAGATAAAACAAGAATTTACTTGGAATAGCAATAATGCTAATAGGTAGGTATGGTGGACACAAATGCGTGGGTTTTGGTTTAAAGGAGTGTATGCACGAGAAGAATTCCCTCTCAGTACAGGTTTTTGGCTAGCAAGGCTGGGTAGCAAGTACAAGAGTTGAAGGAAATAACCAAACATACAAGTGATAAAAACAAACATGCAATCTTCCTTGGAAGCACAAAAGATCTTAACTAGAGAATACTAAAATTATGAGCAAATCAAGAAAGAAAGATGATGAAATTATTTTTCTTTTGGAGTACTTTTATCTTTTTCATTCAACTCTCAAAAATAGTGTGCTACTGACCGAACCAGGTTTGCCAAAACCAACTAAATTAACTCAATGATCCCAAAGTGATACCAATACTAACAACAAGATCAATCATATAACCACGAATTGAAAACTAATATAAGCTATGAAAAAGAGTGAATGATAGAACTTCTCATTAATATTCCATAACGGCAACTCACACCAAGGGATACATATCTAACGAGAGAGGGGACACTTCCATAATGCAAACCATACTACAAAATAACTCCTCTATTCATGATGTGACTCTACTAAAAAGTAAAAAGATAGAAGATAGTGATGTGATACCGCGGCACTCCCCCAAGCTTGGAACAAGCCAAGGGGATGCCAAACCTGATGATGAATTACTCCTTAGGTGGTGGTGGTATCCTCTCGATGAGCTCTCTGATCAGTTTCCCCAAGTCCTCAATCTCAAAAGTGAGATTACGAATCAGTTGTGAGTTTTGCTCAATGTGGCTCATGATCATGTCGGGTT